>CM031586.1:14937659-15542659 GCA_018467065.1 Ephestia elutella | reverse complement strand
GGTTCTTTATCGTTAGAAACTATCTTATTTGTATTTAGTAACCACAGAAGCAATTTAGCTAGAAAACTTATTTAATGCCAACTTTAGGAGTACCTTGCCCCAGTGGGCGTCCGCTGAATGACCAATTTCCAACTATTTTTTGATTTCTATTGCTATTAATTGTTTCATAAAGAAAATACAAACAAATTCAAAAGGTACCTATGTACTAATCGTCACACTACAAGAATCTGACCCGATTCCCTTTTGTAAACCATACTGGTTATTATGTAAGACGTTACAGTGACAATGTAAGTGAAACCCGATATTTTATGTTCTAGTTCTCCGCTGTCAGTCCTTGGACAAGTCACTTTGCATTGTTGATCCAGGAATTGTTTTGTACCGGATTTGTTAAACATTCTTTGAAGTTGTGCATTCACAATCATTGTTCGCTTGCCTAGCTGGATTAGAATAAGGGGTTATTGTCTTGAGTTCCAAGAATTTTGCAGGAAATCAAACTTTAATTATGAAATCGGCGAAATAAAATTAAAAAGAAATGCCAGCAGTGACAATCTATACTAAAATTCAAAGAATACTTAACCTTTTTTTGTTTGTATCTTTATCATTTTCTATCATGGTAATATTACAAGATGTTGCATTTTTGATGTTTAAAAATACATAGGTGAAATACATACCTACATGAAATCAATCATTTTTTCAATTATCAAATTAATCGTGTTGAAACAACTTGTTCTTAGTTTACAATGTATATAATAAAACGATTTGATGATTTCAAGGAGAAGTACTTTATAAGCTGAATCAATTGACATTTTGAATTTATGTTCATATAATCTATCCATCGAAATATACGATGTTATACTATTTAGATGTGCACATTTAACAATAGCATTAGGTACAAAATATTAGTCTATAGCATCGAGATATTATGTACTAATGGTCTATAGTCATGATTTAAATTAAATCGAAATAATTGAAAAAAAATCTACTTCAAAACATAGAAGATGAATCAATAAATAACGAAATTACGGTCTTTAATGATGCTGTACGAGTCATTGACACGATAAATATTTTAATTACAACACGAACAATTAACCATTTATATAAAACGTATTGTATAATAAATGTCATTGACATTGGTCACTAGCAGTTTAAAGCAACAGGTTTTTGCGAACCATTTCTTCTTTTATCTTGATCTGGTCTGGAAAAAAGTAGATAAGTGGCTACTTTGTTAGCGTCCGCTTCAGAAATACATTTTGGTATCCAGTTTTATCACATGGTCACGAAGTTTAATCTTAATGCAACACTTGGTAGCTTGGATTACGTTTTCTTAGAATCGGATCTTGGAACTTGGGAGTTGGGAGGATCCTTTCGAAATATTAAGTTGCCACATCTGATATTAGAATTTTACCATTATATGTATACAATTACAATACATTATATGTGTACATTATATGTACCAGAAGATAAACTATTTTAAGAAACAGATGTGTTGAGTGATTCGCAAGTTCGTAAGTCAGTTAAATATGTTCATGAAATAATTACAAATGTGAAAGAAATGTAGTCTGCCATACTAAATGTTTACAAAAAAACGATCTTTTGGTCGGGTTTAGTATGGCAGTTTACATTTTCTTCTCGCTACATGTTCACTGGTGAAAGTAGTTCTTGATGGCCGAAAAGTGCCTTTAAAATTTTAACCAGAAGTAATCAGACAACAACATGCAAGTGGATATTTTGTTATACGTAAAACAAAGTCACACAAATTCAACTCATCATACAAAATCATGTGTCATAAACATAATTACTTCAAATAGCATAAAATGTAGAAGAAGAACAAAAAATTAAAGACCATTACATACATTTTGCCATTTGAAAATATGAATGAGCTACTTCCATCTGGAGATAGTCAAAATGCTGATGGGATCTTCCCTTTTACTCACGTTCCTCATTATCGTACAAATTACCATATGTTATAGGCTATCTTACATAAACGCATACCAATCTCACTTGACCACCATTAGTGACATCCCGACAGTAACTCATTAGTCATCTCCCTGGGCTTTCCATCCTTCTACTAAGCATTACTCTGTTACCCTATTTTGAACCTTAAATCTTCATGGATAGAGTTTAAAAAATCTAATGGTCACTAGTACTGGTCAGTTTGGTTGTTTTTGCAATACTCTCTAGCTCTTATTTTAAAGTGATAAAGTTCAAATTCACGATGTTGAAGCCGGATGCATAGGCATGTGCTATGGAGCGGATGCACCACAATCTAGCTTTGCTTTCCTGTATCTCTGCGTTTGATGTGGTTCGAGTTCGTCTTTTTTGCAGAATGTACACTTCTGTCGTATCATCCGTTATTTGTACTTTGGATACACTTAATTCCATCAATCAAGTGCTTGTCAAGATCGTCTAAGGAAATGCTTGATACTTCAAAGTTTCACGCATATAATTTTTTGGCTTTTTCCCTTGGTCTGTTCTTGTGAAATTTGTTTGTTTATATATGTTGGAACTACGACTATTGTCAGTAAAAAAGTATATCTATCCTTATGTTATCAACTTTATGACAAGTTTTTGTAGATTTGTATAACTAACGTTATCTTTTAATTGTTACAGGCACAAAGAATGGAGTGCGGAGTTGCCGAGCTCAGCAGAAAACTGCGTATTGATCAGGTATTTACACTCATCTCCTTACACTTTATTGACAAGCCATATATCGCAATAGAGAGACTCACTTATTGCAGCCAGTGAATTAATTAGAGTTCACTTTTATTAATTGGATGACAATACAATGTCATTATGACGAAAAGCTGATCTGATTATGAAGCTGGAAGATAGTTTGGGCACTGTACGAATAAATAAAACGATGTGTGCAGAGCAACTACGCTCTGCTGCCAGAAAATGTGCGCAGAGCGAATCCGGACAAACGAAGCGGCGGGAAGAATTCTGTACCGGAACTTCACCGGGAAAAAACCACCGGTAAAAATAAGTACCGGGAAAAAATCTCCACGCGGCACCACGTTTGCCCGACTAAAACCTAACTAACTTAACGCAGTCTGCTACCACCGTAGCTTATGAAGGGAGCTACAGGGCCCTATATAATAACCTAACCTATAAATTAATTACAATGGAAAACCACTTACCAAGCTAAATCTTCTTTCTCTTCGGATCCAAACTTGAGTGTCTTCGGGAAGGGGGAATTCCTAATCACCCTACCTAACCCATGAGATCTCAATTCCCCAGAACACATAAATAGATTTCTTCCCGAAATCGGCTCGGCAACAGGTAGATGTGAGCGAGCAGCCACGCGTCACATCCCACAGGAGAAAGTCACAATGACGGGCACACAAACACAAAGTTCAATAGTTATTTAACAAACAGGAAATTCACCAATACAACTCAAGATAATTAGCAATCAAAGAACGCGGGACCTCTCGCGTATTAAAAATCAAACCGATATCGCATAGGACAATGGCGACCGTCCACGAGCCATTTTCACGCGAGCAATGTGAGAACCCCAAAACGCCTGGCGGCGATAACAGGAAACGCCTGCGTTTAGTTTTACCCAATATATTACAAACATCCCCCCGTCCCGGTCTGAGAAGCAGACCGCTAGCTTACTCTACGGGAAGGCGGGCGAGAGAGGTCACAGCTCTCCTCAAAATCGAACCGTCGACCAACACCTCAGCCACACGCGGAGTGCCATCTCCGCCAAGAATCAAACGTAATATGCGAGCTCGTCGCCAAAGCAATGAGGGCAAATTTGCCTCTTTTAACAATACTAAATCACCCTCCCTGGGAGGCTCAGTCCTGTCTGTCCACTTCACTCTTTGCTGCAGCAAATGCAAATATTCAAGCGACCAGCGACGCCAAAAGTCCTGGCTCATTTGCTGCAACATTTGAAAACGCGACAACCGATATACGCGTTCATCCTTCCACGGGTATTCGGGCAGGGCATTCAACGGCCCTCCCACCAAAAAATGACCAGGGGTGAGAGCTTCCAAGTCATTTGGATCTGGAGATAGCGGACAGAGAGGACGAGAGTTGAGGACCGCCTCAACTTTACAAAACACTGTGGCCAGCTCTTCAAAAGTTAGAGCCGTTTCTCCGATAATGCGGCGGAGGTGGGTCTTTGCGGATTTCACAGCCGCTTCAAAAATCCCTCCCCAATGGGGGCAACTTGGGGGACTAAACTTCCAGGTTATTCCCCTTTGGGCAGCAATTTGACTTAAACTAGTACAATTTTTATCAATAAACACAGAAACATCCTTAAGATAATTTACAGTTCCTGTATAGTTTGTGCCATTGTCAGACCTAATAAGGGAAGGTAGACCTCGACGCGAAACAAAGCGATCCAACGCGGCGACGAAGGCCTCCGTAGTCAGAGCCGATACCACCTCCAAATGGACAGCCTTGGTGGCCAAACAAACAAATACACACAAATAGCCCTTCACAATACGGGCATTACGAAAGGGAGAAGCCTTGATCGAAAAGGGACCGGCAAAATCGGTTCCAACGCCGTCAAACGGTCTCGAAGGTCGGATTCGATCAGCGGGCAAATCACCCATCTGTGGTTGCATCGTGGATGCCTTCAACCTATAACATGCAATACATCGAAACAGGACACTACGGATTGCTCTTCGGGCTGACAAAATCCAAAACTCGCGTTGCAAAATAGCCAACAAAGCATTGCACCCAGCATGGGCGTTACGAATGTGTCGATCAGACACCAAAAGCTGCACCAAGGGTCCGCCCTTGGGCAACAACAGAGGATGGCGAGTTTCATATGGAAGATCCGCCTTCCGGAGCCTGCCTCCAACCCGAAGAAGCCCATCCGAGTCGATGTACGGGTTCAAACGAGCGACCGCGCCCTTCAACTTAGCGCGTCCGTCGCGCAAAATACGAAGCTCTGACTCAAACCGTCCGGTCTGCACGACACGGACCCAATGCAACAATGCGCTCCGGCACTCTTCTGCACCTGCAATCGGCTCCAACCGCTTTGCCTGTGGGTTTCTACAATTATGTATGAAACGCTTAATCCAACTGGTAACACCCAGAAGCTTATCCAAACTGCTATACCGAGCAAGTAGCCAATCCGGCTCCGACGTCGTCTCAGCGACTACAGCATGTACACGGAGCCCAGTCAAACTCAAAGAAGTAACATCTGTCTGACAGACAGGCCAAGAAGTTTCTGATCCCATCAGCCACTCTGGACCCCACCAGAGCGGGTGTGACACCAATTCTGGTGCCGTACAACCTCGGGAAGCACAGTCCGCTGGGTTAAGCTCTCCCGGCACATGTCTCCATGTTATATCAATTCCGATATTCTGGATTTGGGAAACCCTGTTTCCAACAAAAACCTCCAAGGTATGTGGGGCCGCGCGCAACCACGCAAGCGCGACCTGGCTATCCGACCAGGCGAAGATGTCCCGTATCTCGACCGTGGCCGCCAGCTCACTGGCAACGTGATGCAACAATTTAGAGAGAAGGTGAGCTCCACTCAACTCAAGCTTGGGAATAGTCAGCCTAGTCCTGATGGGGGCGACCTTGCTCTTCCCTAACAAAAGCGAGACATTGACCCGGCCATCGGCGTCAACTGTCCGCATATAGACTGACGCGGCGTAGCCTCGCTCCGACGCGTCACAAAAGCCATGCAGGCTGGCTCGATATTTCCCGGGGGCAATATTCGACGAGGCAAGGCAATCCGATTGACTTCCTTAATCGATGAAAACAACTCGAGCCAATCATCCAATGGAGGACCAAACAGCGGCTCGTCCCACGAGACGCCCAAAGTCCAAAGTCTCTGAAGAAGACACTTCGCAGAGAATATCACTGGACTGATCCAACCGCTTGGATCAAACATACGGGCTATTACGGACAACACCGTTCTCTTAGTCCAGACTTTTGGTATTTCCAAGTCCACTTGGAATGTGAAAATATCGGTTAGCGGCTGGTACTGCATGCCCAGCACCGCTATCCTGTTGGGATCATCCACATCCTCAAACAGGTGAGGGTTCTGTTGGTGATCCTCCGGGATCCCTTCTAGAACTCTAGGCTCATTGGACAACCACTTACGTAGCTCGTAGCCACCTGTCTTCAATATTTCGATCAATTCATCCCGCAGTAGGAGGGCCTCCTCAATACTTTGGGCTCCGGTGCACACGTCATCAACATACAAGTCACGTGACAGCACGGAAGCCCCACGGGGAAAGCGGATCCGTTCCCGCTCTGCCAATTCAAGCAATGATCTGATGGCGATATAGGGACTAGATTTCAAACCATACGTGTTTGTGTTGAGTTCATACACCGTCACAGGATCCTCAGGGCGCTCACGCCAGAGTATCAACTGGAATCGCCTGTCCTCAGGATGTATGACTGTCTGGCGGAACATCATCCGGATGTCCGCGCCAAAAACCACTTGATGTCTTCTAAAGTTCAAGATGATGTCAATTATGTCCCTATGCAATTTGGGACCTGAATGCAAACATAGATTCAACGAAACTCCGTTCGAAGTGGGTGCGGACCCATCAAAGACAGTCCGCAACTTGCCCGTTGAGGCCTTCACCACCGCGTGGTGGGGCAAAAAATAATGCTCAGTTGAGCTCCAATCAACTCGAGCCGGAGACATGTGACCCAAATCCTCGTACTCGCGCATAAATTCAATATATTTATCGCGAAGTACGTGGTCACGCTGCATACGTCGCTCCATGGACAGCAGTCGTTTCTCCGCAAGCGCCCTACTGTGCCCTAGGCTAGGACGAGAGGCAACAAAGGGTAACCTAGTTACAAACCGACCGGAGGGCAACCTCTCCGTGGTCGATCGAAAAAGGGCTTCGCACTCAGCGTGTTCCGGATCCATCCTGGAACTCATAGGTGGCTCCTCCACCTCCCAAAACCTTTGCATGGTCTTGGCCAAGGACGCAGATGCGACAACCGGTGGCTCCTCCGCGGTGCCATTATCAAACACAGGGCCCATCAGGGCAAAACCAAAAATCGTAGACACTGCCATCAGTGAAGACGAACCCAGAGCCTTCTGTGTACCCAACAAAATCCAACCCAATACGTCCGAGCCCAGGAGCAAGTCCACTGGGCCGGGATGAAAGACAAAGGGGTCGGCCAAATCCAGACCCGAAACCAAAGACAACACACCCGGCGGTATGTCTGTCGAGGGGTGCCAACCCGCAATGGTATCCATTACCATAGCCGAAGTCGTGATCCTCATTGTGGAGGACTTCAGCGAAGAAAAGGTGACAAGTGTCTGGCCCGTCAGACACTTCACTTGTATGCCACCAACTCCAAGAAGTGGCACAGGCGAGTCTTCCACGACTAAACCTAACTGGCGTGCCACTCGAGTGGTAACCAAACTGCTTTGAGCCCTGAGTCCAACAGAGCTCTCAAATTAATGGCTTCTCCCCCACGACCCCATACGCGGACCACCGCGGTAGGGAGCAGAACCGTCCGCGGCTCTGTCCCAGCAAGGGAGCAAGCTAGTTACGGGCTCCCCACTCTCTCCAAACCATGGGGGCGCCACTGACCCGGATAATATGTCGGGCGAGTGCACATCCCCATCTGAGGGGGCATAACCCGCGGCCCGGCCATACCTATGGTACGGCGGGTGGTACTCCAGCCGTGGGTACTCGTGCAGCGGCGGAGAAAACCGCTGCGGCTGCATGTGGTGGGTAGTGGTAACCCGCGTGGAGGGGGGTGTCCCCACTCTCACGTCCGATCTAGGGCCCCCGCCCATGGGGGCCCTATCCGGGGCCTGGCCAGCCACATACTGGCCCCGACCTTGGGGCGCGTGGTCCCGGTCCGCCAAGACCCGCGCCGGTACGCGACCCCCCTCCCGAGGGGGGGTGCGACGAGCGAAGCCGCGTCCCCCGTCCGATGGTGGAGGGCTTCGCGCAGGAGCGCCCCCGCCCATAGGGGACCCCTGCCTCAAGAACCGGGGGCCATCCCCGTTCCGGTTCATGCAGAGCATCACGTGGTGCAGCCCACGGCATGCACTGCATGGTATGGCTCTGGGACAGTCACGTGCATAGTGACTGCCCAAACAGTAAAAGCAAAGTTCATGCCGCCTTGCCATGCGGCGCCGATCTTGTACTGGCAGTCTCTGCCAGTCCCTGCATTGCAGCAGGCTGTGGCCCATCCGGCCACATTGCAGGCAGTCCGCGTCCCCCGCGACTGCTGCCGTGTGTGCAACCCGCACACCAGCTCCACGCGGTGGCGGTTGCCGTCCCTGTTGGGGCCTCCCTCGCCATGAGGGTTCCAAGGGCCTACGTTCAGGCGCTCTGGATGGCGCTGAGTCCGTCATGGTATTCTCAGCCGCCCGTGCCTCAAACTCCAAAAACTTCACCAAGTCAGTGAATGTTGGTAGGGTGGTGCTATCCCGCTCCGCATTCTCGCGCTCAAATCGCGAGCGGATGTCATTGGGCAATTTGCCCAATACAATGTGCACCAGCAAAAAGGACCATTGGTCCACCGGCAGCCCCAGTGTGCGGAGCGCGTTACAGGCCACTGTAACGGGCGTGAGCAACTGCAGGCGCAACTGTGCCCTGTTGGCCACCTTGGGCAGGGCCATCAACTGTGCGGCGTGCGCATCCGCTAACAAACGTAAGTTTTGGTAGCGGGAGTTCAATAACTCCCAAGCCGTGTCGTACTGGTCGTCCTCCACCCGGAGGTGCTGGATGAGCGACCGCGCTTCATCCTCAAGAGTGGAGAGGAGGTAGGCCATCTTCTGGGCCTTCGACAAATCCTGTCGTGCTACGACCAGGTACTCAAACATATTTTTATATGCTACCCACTCCTCCATCCTACCCCCAAAGTGGGACAGCTGAAGGGTGGGGAGCCGACCAGTAACCGCTGGTCCTTCCTGTCTAACAGGTGTGCGAGGGGCTGGTCCGCCAGCCTGTCTCGCCCTTATTGCGGCCGCCGCCTCCACGATGTCATCGTGCAGACTCAGGATCTGGTCCAGGTCCGCCACGTGACCTGCGTAGACCTCCGGGGTAAGGTCGGCTTCGGTAAGCGCCGCCATGGCCGCTTCCGCGTTGTTCAATCGTGAGCGGAGCTGATCCGCTCTTTCCAGTATAGCGGCCTCCCTGTCCTTCCGGGACAGGAGTCCACCGGCCGTCACAAACCATCTCAATTCGTTGGCGAGTGTCGCCCTAGCATTGGAGGCCTTCGCCATCGCGTCAAGTCACAAACAAACAAACAAATAAGAAAAAGATAAAAAAGGTAAATAAAGAACAAGATCAAGCAACAACACGAAAAACCGCGGTAGGTATGAGAATGGCACAAACCCGGAACGCACGGTACAAACCGCAAACAAATACAAAAAGGTTACAAATATTCTTATACAAACAAACTAAGAAAAATCTAATAATTTTTACAAACAATTAATTATTTTTTACAAACGAACAAATAGAGGGTAGATAAACTACGCTCTGCTACCAGAAAATGTGCAGAGCAACTACGCTCTGCTGCCAGAAAATGTGCGCAGAGCGAATCCGGACAAACGAAGCGGCGGGAAGAATTCTGTACCGGAACTTCACCGGGAAAAAACCACCGGTAAAAATAAGTACCGGGAAAAAATCTCCACGCGGCACCACGTTTGCCCGACTAAAACCTAACTAACTTAACGCAGTCTGCTACCACCGTAGCTTATGAAGGGAGCTACAGGGCCCTATATAATAACCTAACCTATAAATTAATTACAATGGAAAACCACTTACCAAGCTAAATCTTCTTTCTCTTCGGATCCAAACTTGAGTGTCTTCGGGAAGGGGGAATTCCTAATCACCCTACCTAACCCATGAGATCTCAATTCCCCAGAACACATAAATAGATTTCTTCCCGAAATCGGCTCGGCAACAGGTAGATGTGAGCGAGCAGCCACGCGTCACATCCCACAGGAGAAAGTCACAATGACGGGCACACAAACACAAAGTTCAATAGTTATTTAACAAACAGGAAATTCACCAATACAACTCAAGATAATTAGCAATCAAAGAACGCGGGACCTCTCGCGTATTAAAAATCAAACCGATATCGCATAGGACAATGGCGACCGTCCACGAGCCATTTTCACGCGAGCAATGTGAGAACCCCAAAACGCCTGGCGGCGATAACAGGAAACGCCTGCGTTTAGTTTTACCCAATATATTACAAACACGATGAATGACCAAGATGCTATTGTAATACTGTCTTAACTAGATCGGATTATGATGGACCTAGAATTTTTTTTGAGCTATGCCTTTATTGTCAATTAAGTTTAGTTTATCCTTCAAATGTCCCCAATATATGACCTCAGTTCCAACATGCGACATGTTCGATTTCATTTCAAAGCCTGCTTCCATCACTCAAACAAGTTCCACTCCTCATATCAGCCTCATTGAGTTCGATTTGATCAACTAAACTTCATTTAGAGTTCAAAGCGGTTTTGCGCACTGTTATCAATCAATGTCACTGACCAAAAGATTTATTTCACTTGACTCTGCACATTTTGTCCCATGGCTGACGCTGACGGTGAAAGTTTTTTCGTATACGGAAATTGTAATGAAACTATAAGTAAGTACTTCTTATATAATATATTTAAAGTATTTTGTGGAAACTTAACCGCTTTTTACAGAAAAGCTGGCCACTTTCATATGACAGCGTCTTAGTTAATTTGAATTCGTTCAGTATTTTATCATGTCTTGAGACTTGACATAATGACATCGCGATTTTTCAAAAATATGTATAACTAGCTTTTGCCCGCGGCTTCGCCCGCGTGAATTTCCCACGGGAACAGTGCTTTTTCCCGGGATAAAAAGTAGCCTATGTGCTATTCCAGGTCATTATCTACCTCTGTACCAAATTTCATCGAAATCCGTCCAGTAGATTTTGCGTGATTGAGTAACAAACATCCTCACAAACTCACAAACTCACAAATTCACAAACTCACATCCAAACTTTCGCATTTATAATATTAGTATGGATGTACGAATATATTAAACAAGATCCTAGTTCAAATTTTAATGTAAGTATAGTACCTACGTAGGTACTTAACTGTTAAAGAAAAAAGTTTGATCATGGTTAATTGGTAGGTATTAACCCTAACTCTCAGCTATGGAATATCGTGGTTTCCCCATTTTAAGAATAAACAAAAGTTGTACCTATTTTGGAATTTTTGTGCATCTGATCTGCAGATGCAGTTACTACTAAAGTACTCTCATAGAAATAAGATATTGGGATTTTTTCACCATATCTTATTTCTATATGAAAGTACTTTAAAAATTGTACCTATAAGTAAATATACTTTATGGATCTAAAAGGAGCAAATCAAGCCAATCAGTGCGATAATATTCTGACAGGCGTACCTATATGAAGTTTGGCTTCGGCCCTTTGACTAATAGTCCTGCACATCATGTTTGTGATTATGAAATTATATATCAGCCGATTTGAATAATTCATTTGTTGTCAATTGATATTTATGGTCACGATCTTACGGTTTTCTAAATATTTAATGATAACTTTTAAAATCATGTGAGTACAAAGGTACAAAATTATAAAACATATCGATAAGTGATGGTTCGTATTTTTGTATTTATTTATTTATTGAAACATATTCGAGTTCGGGTTTAATAAAAAAGACGCTATAAAATTATGAGGTTACTTACATAACCAGTTTGATGCCCGTGCACCTGCATTAAAAAAACAAACAACATCAGCTGTTCTGTATTACTTTTAAGACCAATTATTGTCCGCCTTTCATGACTGGCCAATTACCTCTCGTTATTTTAAATATCGTATGTCTTCTCGTTTACCGTTATATATTTTTTATCTTGGATGTATATGGATGAATATATTTTGCGCACTAATTCCCTTTAAAAGTATAATCAACGGCAAAATTCGGTGTAATAAGAGATTTTTTACAATTGAGAAGAACAAATCGAATTTCGAGTCGAGAGTATCGATTTTAATGATCCAGAGAGAATCCAGCATACGATTTACGTAACGGTTCCGCTCTATGTGAGATGTTCCGAATAATCGATACAACGATTGTGCTGCTTGCAATAAATCGAATCGGTCACAGGTGTTTTGTGAGAAAAATAAGAAGTGTGGCGCTATCATACACGGAAATAATTTTTCAAATTAGCCCGGTTGTACTAGATTAGTGCATTCAAATGAACAAACATACTAACAAACTCTTAAACTTTATTTAATCATTTAATCATATGGATACATACAGATTCACAGATAAGTAATCCAAAATACCTGCATATTATGATAGTATAGATTAACAGCTGGAGGCTTTAACTCATTAAGGGTAAACACATTTGTGTGTATGGAAACTGGAATGGAAAGTGGGATGAGAAATGAGAATCAGCACAAATCTTCACCGGTCGACGAAGAATCTGTCATAAAGAGGCATGAATAAAATGAATTTGAGACATTGTTTAGCGTCGTATTGTATACTTAAGAGACTGCGCATAGTTCAAGCTATGCGATGCGATGAGATCCTTGATCTATAATTAGAAAATCCTAATCATGTCATAACTAATATTATCAATGCGAAAGTGAGTTTGTTTAGTTTGTTTATTACCTCTTCGCGCTTTATCTACTGAACCAATCTTCCTGAAATTTTGCATAAACATACTTAGAAGTACTGAGAAGGACATAGGGTACCTTTCAACTGGGCAAAAGCACTGATCCCATGGGAAATTAAGGTAGTATACAAATAAATATAGAAGTATTGAGTCCTTACAAATGTTATGCTCGGGGCGGCCTCTCTTCAGATGTAAT
This sequence comes from Ephestia elutella, assembly GCA_018467065.1. NCBI lineage: Eukaryota > Metazoa > Arthropoda > Insecta > Lepidoptera > Pyralidae > Ephestia > Ephestia elutella. The sequence goes on along the minus strand of CM031586.1, from coordinate 15,529,885 downwards.
CTATACATATAATAAAACAGTAAAAATATTTTGTCTGTACATTTAGTATTTTTGACTAAAATGGATAGAGGAACACTTAAAAAGAACAATAGAAAGCAAAAAAAATTTTTAGGAATTTCTTGTCTGTCTGTCTGTCTGTCTGTCTGTCTGTCTGTCTGTCTGTCTGTCTGTATGTATGTACGCGTTTCACGCAAAAACTACTGGACGGATTTGAATGAAACTTTTTTTGTTATATAGCTATTAAGCCTGGGCAACATATAGGCTATAATTGATTTTGAAAACTGGAACACCTGATGAAGAACCATAGCAGAACAGCTAAACTATAAGAAATATGGATATGGTGCCTTAACAAAAGTCGTTCAACCTGATGAGCATTTTCTGCTGACGTATAAAAATTGAAGATCTGGAACATCTGATGAAGAACTGTAAGAGACCAGCTACACTATAACATATATGGAAATGGCGCCTTAGCAAAAATCGTTTAACCTGATGAGCATTTTCTGCTGACGTATAAAAATTGAAGATCAGGAACATCTGATGAATAACTCCAAGAAACCAGCTACTCTATAACATATGTGGAAATGGCGCCTTAGCAAAACTTGATTAATCTGATGAGCATTTTCTGTAGACGTATAAAAATCGAAGATCCGAAACATCTGAAACAGTTTGGAACACAAAAAGACTTTTCGTCTAAGCGAAACTCACGCGGGCGAAGCCGCGGGCGACAGCTAGTTTAGAGATAAAATGGTTTCTATCTTGTGCTTTCAGAGAAAATATTTTAGACATTTGTTTGCGGTCGGTCAACTTAACAAAAAGTCCACTAAAATATGATCAGTCAACTACGCAGTTCGTCAATTTCGCAGTCGGTCGACTTAGCAATCGGTCAACTTACCAATCAGTTAACTTAGTAAGTGGTGAGCAATCGGTCGAAATAAAAAATACTCTGAATGGTATAATTGTGTCAAATTTCAATAAATCCGTGCAATAGTTTACTTTTTAATTTCCTTATATATACTTTTTTCTGTAAAGAAGATTGGCAGCCGTGGTACCCAAAATGAAATATAAGAAATATAAGATGTAGGGTGTTGATTTTTTTGTATTATGTACTCCATAATTAGTCACTTATTTTTCATATATTTAAGTTTTTCTACAACTTATGAAAATAAATAAAAATTAACTTTTGTTTTCAATCAAATTATGCGAACAAAACGCTTAACTGACAGGCAATAATTAAACGCAATGGGCCCCCACACTTTAGGGCCGCGACACTATATGCCATGCAAATACCAAAAAATATCGATTAATGATGATACTACTTTAATCGAGTTAATAAGTAACAATAACCAAGTATGTTGAAACTAATCGTTGCACTCTATAAAATCACATAAAAATAGTCACTTCTTATAGATATCAAGATAATATCAGTATATCTTGGCCTACATCTATTTTATGATATTATCTATTTTGGGAATAATTGGCGTAATCGATTTTACGCGATCGGTGTAACTATTCGTGTGATCTTACCCTTATACAACTGTCAACGTCAACGTCACTTTAGAGCAAAACAAATCTGTTTGACAGTGATATACACTGACAGATGTGTCAAAAAAGTACTGTTGACGTTTTAAACGTTTTGTTTAAACTCCATTTGTAACGTTTTGTTATAGTTTTAATCTTTGGCCCATATTAAATTCAAAAGAATTTATCTTTTTACTCATAAGTGGTAGAGATATAGTATGATTACTTTTTTGTTTCTTATCTAACGACAAATAAATTAGTTATATTTTCATTGTCCTACACACGTCCTACACTTCGTTTTAAGAGGGTACAACCAGCCCATATATCTCTGCCAATCTTCTTTGTAAATAAATAGTTTTTGTGTATGGAGTAATAGACATTCATAAATTTCACACTGTTGATAAGATTTTTTATAGTATAGCTTGAATGTAGACTATTACCCTGATATCAAGCGGTAAAGATCCGCGATAGGACTTCGTGGGAACCCATAAAGAGCCGACTCACTGCCACTGAGATTTCTCTTAAGCCGCATGTACAACATTCATTGCTTGGTGTTAATGCAGCTATGCATTGATACAAGAAAGAAGTAAGCAATGTACGGCGTTCACCCGCAACATAAGGCGAAGGTTTACATGCGACTATACATTTTGAGCGTCTGTGGTTACGATAAGACCTGTGGGTTCTAGTTTTAGTCTTCTATATGTGGTTTTGGTTATAAGTAACGTCATGTTATATGGTTTTTGTGAAAGTTGTATAAGTATCTTGTGTGAAAACAAGGATATGACTTGTGTTGATGTTATTTAGTATCAAATATTTTCTCACTTCTATTTGATAAAAAAAATTAAGTATATCTTACTACTCTCGTAGTGTACATTTTCGCGCAGAAAATGGCATACTATAGACAACTTTTAAGAATTTTCGTGATTTTCGATACTTACGAGTTAATTTTTTTACAAGAACAAAAATTATATCGAATGTAAATTAATCGGCAGTTAGTCACTCTGGTAATTCATCATCGGAACCGGACTGTCGCGAGGCGTACACCGCGATCTCGGTAAATCGGTTAAGGGAAAGTATTTTCATATTAAAAATGTTTTCACAGGCAATTATATCAAAATTTGTTGCCCTGCCTCTCCTTTATATTTAAAAGCAATGTTCTTGTCTGTATTTATTACGTGGAATTAAATAAATATAACGACTTACTTGGCAATGTTGAGAGGTTTGCTTTCTCAGTTTTAGATAAGTACTGGCTGATATAGTCATGAAATTAAGTGCAGATTTCCTCACGAAGTTTTTGTTCACCGCATGCAAGTGTTGGCACATTATAAGTCAGATTTATTAACAAACTTAGAATCCTGGGAACATTGATCACAGTCGTACTGTCAGAGGCAAGCGTCTTATCCATTCGACCATGCACTATCGCTGTTCTTTACGTCCTAAATAAATGGAACTAGAATATTTATTGTGTATTTAATACCTGTTTGTCTGGTTTCATCTAATTGGTAGTTCCTGAGTATTAGTATATTAACACAAAAAATGACAATGTTATTTTTTCTTTTTATTTATTTAATTATTTAACCTTTAACAAGAGGAAGGCCAAGGAAAAGATGGCGTGACGACCTTGACGCTTTCCAGCCGGATTGGTCGAATTTAGCTATGGACAAGGATAGGTGGAAGCAAGTGGGGGAGACCTTTGCCCAGCAGTGGGACAATATAGGTTAAATAAAAAATTGTACAAACACAATGTATGGCACAATAGGTGGACTTAATGCAGAAGCATTATCTAACAGTCGACTTTTGGGGAAAAATGAGAACTTAAGTGGGTCTAATAAAGGGATTGTTTCTTTCTGCATCATCGATTGGCTGAAAAAAATGCCTTCGGTTTTAAGTCCATGTTTAGTAATGAAGTTAAATAAATCAATAAATAACAAAAACCTTTTACAATAACAGCACATTACTATACTTAAGTAACTACTTTTCTAACAATAATAAATCAGCGACTTACACGCCCATTTATCCATAGATCGATCAACATTTCTGCGGTTTCCGACGCTTGCCCTTAACAACCGCTGCGATCAGGTTATACGTGTTCGGATATGTGGAGCATTGGGTTAAAGCACCTCGCGAACTTACGAGCATCATACGGTCGGTACCTGTACAGGTTTTCGGGTTTATTTCATCACTAGCTTTTGCCCGCGGCTTCGCCCGCGTGAATTTCCCACGGGAACAGTGCTTTTTCCCGGGATAAAAAGTAGCCTATGTGCTATTCCAGGTCATTATCTACCTCTGTACCAAATTTCATCGAAATCCGTCCAGTAGATTTTGCGTGATTGAGTAACAAACATCCTCACAAACTCACAAACTCACAAATTCACAAACTCACAAATTCACAAACTCACATCCAAACTTTCGCATTTATAATATTAGTATGGATATTTTGTAGCAAAAATCGTAATTTATCGGTTTTGGGATTTGTTTAATCATTTTTTGTAGAGAAAATTAGGTTTTGGATTTATTTTTAATTTTTGTAGCAAAAACCATATTCGCTGTACAAAGCCTCTGCTTTCTAATCTTTATTATGACTAGGTAACTACGATTCTTACTCTCCCGCTTTTTCTTTTTTACATCCTTTCGCCACATAAATTTGCCCGTTATTACTGGTTCATGTAATTTACAGTATTTTGGTACCTAGATGTTAAACAAGTGAGAAGTTTGAAAGACAAAGGATGACTTTATTAAATAAAAAATGTGCGAATATGAAAAAATGTGTAAATTTTGTGCTTAGTTCAAAAATTCCCTCTTTACCATCTGACCGCCAAATTCTACCACCACCAAAAAATATTTGACCATTTTTCAAAATTGACTGACACAATTGGAGGTGAATTAACCTCAAAATTTATTTACAAATTAAAATCTAGAGCCTCATTCATAAATTGAACAACATGTATCTATCCAAAATCAAACAAAAGGAACCAGAAACTTATTTTTTACTTTTTTGGTGTCTCGGGTCCTCCCAAACCATGTCGCGGAGTCCCTGAACCTTACCGGTAGAAACTGGTTTGAGCCAGGTTCATTCAGGGAACTATAAAAAACTCGTTTTTTGTCTCGACATATTTTTAGGGTCCCGACTCTCGAATCACAAAAACGGAAACTGTGTCATGATTATTGTATTTATAATGCCTTTAATTTACTTACTATTTATTTGGATGGCTCGACGACCTTTACATAGGTAATGTCTTTTAATATTTAGAAATTCTTTAATCTGAAAAGGAATTAAATTTAAAAGAAGCACCTAGGATATACAAGAAGATCTAGGAGGATTATTGATTTATCCAAAAGGCCCTTTCGTGTATTGTTAAAATGACAAATTTGTTTTAAAAATTCACGTTTTCAATGCATTATTATTTTTATCTTAAGAACCGTATTTAAAATAAATCTGTCTTCTTGTGGGTTGTATCGTAAGTATTGTTTTCGGGGGGGAGGGGGGTGGGTCTTAATAAATGGTCAACTATTTGAACACCACATTTTCTGTTGAATAGGTACAAGGATTTTCATAAAACTGCGCTGAACGGAATGTTAATTGTTGACTGTGACCTATTTAGTTAGCGACTTTCTTTTAAAATATATGTAGGGAACCTTATAGCTTTGGTGATATTCGCTCTGGTTATCATGTATGTTGTTAGGAGAATACAAAACGCTTCAACATTTTGTTTTTTTTTTTCATTCAGTGTTCTGTGTTTTTTTAACTCGGGGTCAAAAGTTAACATAAAGTCCTTTGAACATTAATTTTTCTTTGTTAAGTTTTTGGTACTTATTTTGTGTTTTTGGTAACTTTATCAATTTGTTATTTATTTCAATAACAGATTTTTATTATAAATTAGCAGATTTAATTAACAAAAATTAAATGCTATGCTTATTCAGGATTAATAGGTAGATTAGGTACCAAATCGGCTTTTTCTAGAAGTCAGATCCGTCAGAACCCACAATTTTTATTTTAAATGTAATGTGTTGCCAAGACGAGACCAATATGGCTCTCACTGTCAAAAAGTTATCAGATCTCATGTAGAGCCAAGCTTTTAACTCTACACACCCGAACTCTACACACCCAAACTGTAGAGTTTGGGTGTGTAGAGTTCGGGCCGTAATTTCACAAACTCTACACCTCAGTCAAAATATATGGCTTGGCCGTTACATTTCTACAAGATAAGCCACATGCAAGCTAACGAGAGAGCCTTGAATTCATGAAGTGGTCGCTATGACCGAAATCGGTTGGAGTCCATATCATCACTACAACATCTATTGTATGACAGAAAAGTAACGAACAGCGGATAAAGTCACCATTATACACAAGCTTTAAACGCAGTCCGTTGCCAGTCCCAGTCCGAGTCGACACTTGATACCCGTGAGTGAGCCGTTTTCAGCAATATCTCAAACCACAAGAATCCGTACATAGCACGGACTCGTATTTATAAACCGTAAACCACCGCGTTAAGCAATAGAGGAAAATCGCCGGTAATATTGTTAAGTACCCATCTTGAAATAAATAATAGTTTAGTAGAAAGCACTACTATTCTGAAATTAACATTATGATTATGATGAAACATTCCATGTTTAAATAAGAATATATCTTATACTAGCTTTTGCCCGCGGCTTCGCCCGCGTGAATTTCTCACTGGAACTGTGCTTTTTCCCGGGATGAAAGGTATGTCCTTCTCCGTACTTCCAGCTATTAGTATGCGAAATTTCAGGAAGATTAATTCAGTATATAAATCGTAAAGAGGCAACAAACAAACAAATAAACAAACAAACCAACAAACAAACTCAATTTCGCATTTATAATATTAGTTAGGATTAGCTTTCCCTCGGGGCTTCGGTCCCGCGGGAAAGGGATTAAAAACCTGACTGCTAGGTTCTACTCAAACGGTGAGTAAGTATACCTATTACCTAATTTAATACAAATCCTCGTGCGTATTATGTACTAAACATAATATCTCGATGCAAATCCTCTTAGTGGTTTGAGTCACAAAACTAATAACCACAATATCGCATCTATACATAACTAATATTAGAAGCAAGTAGGATAACATTTGTCCGTTTTATTTATATATCTATTTAAATTTTATTGTACACACATACAATAGTACAAAAGGTAGACAAAATGTAGCAGTCAAACCTGAGGGTTGAGCAGAGAGTTCATGTGGGTGTGAATAAATCCTATTATAATGATAATGATTTTGATACGGATACTCACGCGCCTTGAAAATGAAGTCGAAACTAGTCGGCAAATCCGGCTAACAAGACGCGTGAGTATCCGTATCAAAATCATTATGAATATTTCTCACGTTAGTTTTAATCAAATCCTATTATACAAATTAATTATTGTTAAAACGTTTTCGTAGTTTAAAACATGGCAACACTATCCGCACTATGCGTGTCTTCCTATTATCTCTTTACACGTATCTGCGAGACATAAAAGGCGCTTATTGCCTTACACAGCATTAATTATGAACATTACACTCGACTATGATTATACAATGGCATTCGTAGTGTAGTGACGCGTGTAATTGTCGAGAAAACGCGAATTATGAAAACATCATTGTAGTAGTTAAAGAGAGGTCAGGTACGTAACGAGCTTAGGGAGATACTGCGTTTCCTAGTATGAAAACATATAGGAAAAGCTAACAATTAGGATTTTATATTTTCTACTAGCTTTTGCCCGCGTCTTCGCCCGCGTGAATTTCTCACGGGGACAGTGCCTCTTCCCGGGATGAAAGGTACCCTATGTCCTTCTCCGTACTTCTAATTATGTGTATGCAAAATTTCAGGAAGATTGGTTCAGTAGATAAAGCGTGAAGAGGTAACAAACAAACAAACTCACTTTCGCATTTATAATATTAGTTAGGATTTATTTTCCGGCTTTAATATATAAATTAAATATCGGTCCAAAATAATGATTTATTTATTTTCCAAAACACTGAATAAGTTTGGTAAAGGCTACTAAACTCCTATGAACTTTTTAAATACTTATTTTTGAGATACCAAATATGGAAATGGGTAAATCCTGGTTAAATATGGAATACTTATAACCCAAAAAACTGTAGCCTAGTCTGTCAACTCGGCTTGATAGCCTAAAATTTTTCTTTACAACTGAGTATATCTTTTAATCCATAATTTTGTTGAAAACACAACTTCGCTCCAATTAATTAATCATAGTTACATATCTAATTATATACAGTATATTGATTAATAATCGGCTTTCCCACAACCACACTTATGGGTACAAAATGAGCGCGCGTGACTTTTGACCCACCGCGGGGCCGATCGATTCTCTGGGAAAGTGGCTATAGTGGGACATGACCCACTTAGCCCACGTGGGCGGGACACCTGCCCCACGAATCAGATGACACGATAATGTGTTGGAATTGGTTTGATGTTGATGTTTCAATTGCGTGAAAGTTAAAATATTTATTCTAAGCAACTTTCTTGTATAATTATAATAATTATTGTGATTACGACATATATTTGCGATTGATGATAGTGTGATGTCTGAACTGTGATGTATGTAAATGGCAAATGATTATTAGCTTCGTACTATGATTAACATTTCGTGCCCTTTTGGTAATATTTATTGTACCTACCTATTTCTAGGGTTCTGTACCTCAAAAGGCAATAACGGAACCCTTATAAGATCACTTTGTTGTCCGTCTGTCTGTCAATTTTTTTTTCTTAGAGTTGAAATTAATATTCAATTCTCGGATCCACAGTCGCTTTCAGCAAAAAAATAATTAAAATTATACGTCAACGCGATCAAGAGATATTATCATTAATGTTGCGAATTTGCGTATATTTTGCGATTTCAGGCTGCAATCAAAACCTATGGGTACTTCCCATTGACCTAAAATTATGAAATTTGGCATAAAGCAAGGTCTAACAGAACTTATGCAGGAACTAGCTGTCGCCCGCGGCTTCGCCCGCGTGAGTTTCGCTTAGATGAAAAATCTCTCTTGGAGCTTTTCATCAAATGTTCCAGATCTTCAATTTTTATACGTCAGCAGAAAATGCTCATCAGGTTGAACAACTTTTAATAAGGCGCCATTTCCATATATGTTTTGGTGTAGCTGGTCTCTTGCAGTTCTTCATCAGATGTTCCAGATCTTCAATTTTTATACGTCATCAGAAAATGCTCATCAGGTTGAACGACTTTTGTTAAGGAACCATTTCCATAATTCTTATAGTTTAGCTGTTCTGTTAAGGTTCTTCATCAGGTGTACCAGTTTTCAAAATAAATTATAGCCTAAATGTTGCCCAGGCTTAATAACTATACAACAAAAAAAGTTTCATTCAAATCGGTTCAGTACTTTCAGAGATTAGCGTGATCATACATACAGACAGACAGACAGATAGACAGACAGACAGACAGACAGACAGACAGACAGACAAGAAATTCCAAAAAATTTTTTTGCTTTCTATTATTCATTTTAAGTGTCCCTCTATCCATTTCAGTCAAAAATACTAAATGTACAGACAAAATATTTTTACTGTTTTATTATGTGTATAGATAAATCTGAAAATTGTTAATTTGATGTTAGAAGTTGTGCAGAGCAACTACGGTCTGCTGCCAGAAAATGTGGCAGAGAGAATCCGGACAAACGAAGCGGCGGGAAGAATTCTGTACCGGAACTTCACCGGGAAAAAACCACCGGTAAAAATAAGTACCGGGAAAAAATCTCCACGCGGCACCACGTTTGCCCGACTAAAACCTAACTAACTTAACGCAGTCTGCTACCACCGTAGCTTATGAAGGGAGCTACAGGGCCCTATATGATAACCTAACCTATAAATTAATTACAATGGAAAACCACTTACCAAGCTAAATCTTCTTTCTCTTCGGATCCAAACTTGAGTGTCTTCGGGAAGGGGGAATTCCTAATCACCCTACCTAACCCATGAGATCTCAATTCCCCAGAACACATAAATAGATTTCTTCCCGAAATCGGCTCGGCAACAGATAGATGTGAGCGAGCAGCCACGCGTCACATCCCACAGGAGAAAGTCACAATGACGGGCACACAAACACAAAGTTCAATAGTTATTTAACAAACAGGAAATTCACCAATACAACTCAAGATAATTAGCAATCAAAGAACGCGGGACCTCTCGCGTATTAAAAATCAAACCGATATCGCATGGGACAATGGCGACCGTCCGCGAGCCATCTTTACGCGAGCAATGTGAGAACCCCAAAACGCCTGGCGGCGATAACAGGAAACGCCTGCGTTTAGTTTTACCCAATATATTACAAACATCCCCCCGTCCCGGTCTGAGAAGCAGACCGCTAGCTTACTCTACGGGAAGGCGGGCGAGAGAGGTCACAGCTCTCCTCAAAATCGAACCGTCGACCAACACCTCAGCCACACGCGGAGTGCCATCTCCGCCAAGAATCAAACGTAATATGCGAGCTCGTCGCCAAAGCAATGAGGGCAAATTTGCCTCTTTTAACAACACTAAATCACCCTCCCTGGGAGGCTCAGTCCTGTCTGTCCACTTCACTCTTTGCTGCAGCAAATGCAAATATTCAAGCGACCAGCGACGCCAAAAGTCCTGGCTCATTTGCTGCAACATTTGAAAACGCGACAACCGATATACGCGTTCATCCTTCCACGGGTATTCGGGCAGGGCATTCAACGGCCCTCCCACCAAAAAATGACCAGGGGTGAGAGCTTCCAAGTCATTTGGATCTGGAGATAGCGGACAGAGAGGACGAGAGTTGAGGACCGCCTCAACTTTACAAAACACTGTGGCCAGCTCTTCAAAAGTTAGAGCCGTTTCTCCGATAATGCGGCGGAGGTGGGTCTTTGCGGATTTCACAGCCGCTTCAAAAATCCCTCCCCAATGGGGGCAACTTGGGGGACTAAACTTCCAGGTTATTCCCCTTTGGGCAGCAATTTGACTTAAACTAGTACAATTTTTATCAATAAACACAGAAACATCCTTAAGATAATTTACAGTTCCTTTATAGTTTGTGCCATTGTCAGACCTAATAAGGGAAGGTAGACCTCGACGCGAAACAAAGCGATCCAACGCGGCGACGAAGGCCTCCGTAGTCAGAGCCGATACCACCTCCAAATGGACAGCCTTGGTGGCCAAACAAACAAATACACACAAATAGCCCTTCACAATACGGGCATTACGAAAGGGAGAAGCCTTGATCGAAAAGGGACCGGCAAAATCGGTTCCAACGCCGTCAAACGGTCTCGAAGGTCGGATTCGATCAGCGGGCAAATCACCCATCTGTGGTTGCATCGTGGATGCCTTCAACCTATAACATGCAATACATCGAAACAGGACACTACGGATTGCTCTTCGGGCAGACAAAATCCAAAACTCGCGTTGCAAAATAGCCAACAAAGCATTGCACCCAGCATGGGCGTTACGAATGTGTCGATCAGACACCAAAAGCTGCACCAAGGGTCCGCCCTTGGGCAACAACAGAGGATGGCGAGTCTCATATGGAAGATCCGCCTTCCGGAGCCTGCCTCCAACCCGAAGAAGCCCATCCGAGTCGATGTACGGGTTCAAACGAGCGACCGCGCCCTTCAACTTAGCGCGTCCGTCGCGCAAAATACGAAGCTCTGACTCAAACCGTCCGGTCTGCACGACACGGACCCAATGCAACAATGCGCTCCGGCGCTCTTCTGCACCTGCAATCGGCTCCAACCGCTTTGCCTGTGGGTTTCTACAATTATGTATGAAACGCTTAATCCAACTGGTGACACCCAGAAGCTTATCCAAGCTGCTATACCGAGCAAGTAGCCAATCCGGCTCCGACGTCGTCTCAGCGACTACAGCATGTACACGGAGCCCAGTCAAACTCAAAGAAGTAACATCTGTCTGACAGACAGGCCAAGAAGTTTCTGATCCCATCAGCCACTCTGGACCCCACCAGAGCGGGTGTGACACCAATTCTGGTGCCGTACAACCTCGGGAAGCACAGTCCGCTGGGTTAAGCTCTCCCGGCACATGTCTCCATGTTATATCAATTCCGATATTCTGGATTTGGGAAACCCGATTTCCCACAAAAACCTCCAAGGTATGTGGGGCCGCGCGCAACCATGCAAGCGCGACCTGGCTATCCGACCAGGCGAAGATGTCCCGTATCTCGACAGTGGCCGCCAGCTCACATGCAACGTGATGCAACAATTTAGAGAGAAGGTGAGCTCCACTCAACTCAAGCTTGGGAATAGTCAGCCTAGTCCTGATGGGGGCGACCTTGCTCTTCCCTAGCAAAAGCGAGACATTGACCCGGCCATCGGCGTCAACTGTCCGCATATAGACTGACGCGGCGTAGCCTCGCGCCGACGCGTCACAAAAGCCATGCAGGCTGGCTCGATATTTCCCGGGTGGCAATATTCGACGAGGCAAGGCAATCCGATTGACTTCCTTAATCGATGAAAACAACTCGAGCCAATCATCCAATGGAGAGCCAAACAGCGGCTCGTCCCACGAGACGCCCAAAGTCCAAAGTCTCTGAAGAAGACACTTTGCAGAGAATATCACTGGACTGATCCAACCGCTTGGATCAAACATACGAGCTATTACGGACAACACCGTTCTCTTAGTCCAGACTTTTGGTATTTCCAAGTCCACTTGGAATGTAAAAATATCGGTTAGCGGCTGGTACTGCATGCCCAGCACCGCTATCCTGTTGGGATCATCCACATCCTCAAACAGGTGAGGGTTCTGTTGGTGATCCTCCGGGATCCCTTCTAGAACTCTAGGCTCATTGGACAACCACTTACGTAGCTCGTAGCCACCTGTCTTCAATATTTCGATCAATTCATCCCGCAGTAGGAGGGCCTCCTCAATACTTTGAGCTCCGGTGCACACGTCATCAACATACAAGTCACGTGACAGCACGGAAGCCCCACGGGGAAAGCGGATCCGTTCCCGCTCTGCCAATTCAAGCAATGATCTGAGGGCGATATAGGGACTAGATTTCAAACCATACGTGTTTGTGTTGAGTTCATACACCGTCACAGGATCCTCAGGGCGCTCACGCCAGAGTATCAACTGGAATCGCCTGTCCTCAGGATGTATGACTGTCTGGCGGAACATCATCCGGATGTCCGCGCCAAAAACCACTTGATGTCTTCTAAAGTTCAAGATGATGTCAATTATGTCCCTATGCAATTTGGGACCCGAATGCAAACACAGATTCAACGAAACCCCGTTCGAAGTGGGTGCGGACCCATCGAAGACGGTCCTCAATTTGCCTGTTGAGGCCTTCACCACCGCGTGGTGGGGCAAAAAATAATGCTCAGTTGAGCTCCAATCAACTCGAGCCGGAGACATGTGACCCAAATCCTCGTACTCGCGCATAAATTCAATATATTTATCGCGAAGTACGTGGTCACGCTGCATACGTCGCTCCATGGACAGCAGTCGTTTCTCCGCAAGCGCCCTACTTTGCCCTAGGCTAGGACGAGAGGCAACAAAAGGTAACCTAGTTACAAACCGACCGGAGGGCAACCTCTCCGTGGTCGATCGAAAAAGGGCTTCGCACTCCGCGTGTTCCGGATCCATCCTGGAACTCATAGGTGGCTCCTCCACCTCCCAAAACCTTTGCATGGTCTTGGCCAAGGACGCTGATGCGACGACCGGTGGCTCCTCCGCGGTGCCATTATCAAACACAGGGCCCATCAGGGCAAAACCAAAAATCGTAGACACTGCCATCAGTGAAGACGAACCCAGAGCCTTCTGTGTACCCAACAAAATCCAACCCAATACGTCCGAGCCCAGGAGCAAGTCCACTGGGCCGGGATGAAAGACAAAGGGGTCGGCCAAATCCAGACCCGAAACCAAAGACAACACACCCGGCGGTATGTCTGTCGAGGGGTGCCAACCCGCAATGGTATCCATTACCATAGCCGAAGTCGTGATCCTCATTGTGGAGGACTTCAGCGAAGAAAAAGTGACAAGTGTCTGGCCCGTCAGACACTTCACTTGTATGCCACCAACTCCAAGAAGTGGCACAGGCGAGTCTTCCACGACTAAACCTAACTGGTGTGCCACTCGAGTGGTAACCAAACTGCTTTGAGCCCCTGAGTCCAACAGAGCTCTCAAATTAATGGCTTCCCCCACGACCCCATACGCGGACCACCGCGGTAGGGAGCAGAACCGTCCGCGGCTCTGTCCCAGCAAGGGAGCAAGCTAGTTACGGGCTCCCCACTCTCTCCAAACCAGGGGCGCGCCACTGACCCGGATAATATGGCGGGCGAGTGCACATCCCCATCTGAGGGGGGGCAGAACCCGCGGCCCGGCCATACATATGGTACGGCGGGTGGTACTCCAGCCGTGGGTACTCGTGCAGCGGCGGAGAAAACCGCTGCGGCTGCATGTGTTGGGCATTGGTAACCCGCGTGGAGGGGGGTGTCCCCACTCTCACGTCCGATCTAGGGCCCCCGCCCATGGGGGCCCTCTCCGGGGCCTGGCCAGTCACATACTGGCCACGACCTTGGGGCGCGTGGTCCCGGTCCGCCAAGACCCGCGCCGGTACGCGACCCCCCTCCCGAGGGGGGGTGCGACGAGCGAAGCCGCGTCCTCCGTCCGATGGTGGAGGGCTTCGCGCAGGAGCGCCCCCGCCCATAGGGGACCCCTGCCTCAAGAACCGGGGGCCATCCCCGTTCCGGTTCATGCAGAGCATCACGTGGTGCAGCCCACGGCATGCACTGCATGGTATGGCTCTGGGACAGTCACGTGCATAGTGACCGCCCAAACAATAAAAGCAAAGTTCATGCCGCTTTGCCATGCGGCGCCGATCTTGTACTGGCAGTCCCTGCCAGTCCCTGCCAGTCCCTGCATTGCAGCAGGCTGTGGCCCATCCGACCACATTGCAGGCAGTCCGCGTCCCTCGCGACTGCTGCCGTGTGTGCAACCCGCGCACCAGCTCCACGCGGTGGCGGTTGCCGTCCCTGTTGGGGCCTCCCTCGCCATGAGGGTTCCAAGGGCCTACGTTCAGGCGCTCTGGATGGCGCTGAGTCCGTCATGGTATTCTCAGCCGCCCGTGCCTCAAACTCCAAAAACTTCACCAAGTCAGTGAATGTTGGTAGGGTGGTGCTGTCCCGTTCCGCATTCTCGCGCTCAAACCGCGAGCGGATGTCATTGGGCAATTTGCCCAATACAATGTGCACCAGCAAAAAGGACCATTGGTCCACCGGCAGCCCCAGTGTGCGGAGCGCGTTACAGGCCACTGTAACGGGCGTGAGCAACTGCAGGCGCAACTGTGCCCTGTTGGCCACCTTGGGCAGGGCCATCAACTGTGCGGCGTGCGCATCCGCTAACAAACGTAAGTTTTGGTAGCGGGAGTTCAATAACTCCCAAGCCGTATCGTACTGGTCGTCCTCCACCCGGAGGTGCTGGATGAGCGACCGCGCTTCATCCTCAAGAGTGGAGAGGAGGTAGGCCATCTTCTGGGCCTTCGACAAATCCTGTCGTGCTACGACCAGGGACTCAAACATATTTTTATATGCTACCCACTCCTCCATCCTACCCCCAAAGTGGGACAGCTGAAGGGTGGGGAGCCGACCAGTAACCGCTGGTCCTTCCTGTCTAACAGGTGTGCGAGGGGCTGGTCCGCCAGCCTGTCTCGCCCTTATTGCGGCCGCCGCCTCCACGATGTCATCGTGCAGACTCAGGATCTGGTCCAGGTCCGCCACGTGACCTGCGTAGACCTCCGGGGTAAGGTCGGCTTCGGTAAGCGCCGCCATGGCCGCTTCCGCGTTGTTCAATCGTGAGCGGAGCTGATCCGCTCTTTCCAGTATAGCGGCCTCCCTGTCCTTCCGGGACAGGAGTCCACCGGCCGTCACAAACCATCTCAATTCGTTGGCGAGTGTCGCCTTAGCATTGGGGACCTTCGCCATCGCGTCAAGTCACAAACAAAAAATAACAAAAGGTAAATAAAAATCAACAAAATCAAACAACTACACGAAGAACCGCGGTAGGTATGAGAATGGCACAAACCCGGAACGCACGGTACAAACCGCAAACAAATACAAAAAAGGTTACAAATATTCTTATACAAACAAACTAAGAAAAATCTAATAATTTTTACAAACAATTAATTATTTTTTACAAACGAACAAATAGAGGGTAGATAAACTACGCTCTGCTACCAGAAAGTGTGCAGAGCAACTACGGTCTGCTGCCAGAAAATGTGGCAGAGAGAATCCGGACAAACGAAGCGGCGGGAAGAATTCTGTACCGGAACTTCACCGGGAAAAAACCACCGGTAAAAATAAGTACCGGGAAAAAATCTCCACGCGGCACCACGTTTGCCCGACTAAAACCTAACTAACTTAACGCAGTCTGCTACCACCGTAGCTTATGAAGGGAGCTACAGGGCCCTATATGATAACCTAACCTATAAATTAATTACAATGGAAAACCACTTACCAAGCTAAATCTTCTTTCTCTTCGGATCCAAACTTGAGTGTCTTCGGGAAGGGGGAATTCCTAATCACCCTACCTAACCCATGAGATCTCAATTCCCCAGAACACATAAATAGATTTCTTCCCGAAATCGGCTCGGCAACAGATAGATGTGAGCGAGCAGCCACGCGTCACATCCCACAGGAGAAAGTCACAATGACGGGCACACAAACACAAAGTTCAATAGTTATTTAACAAACAGGAAATTCACCAATACAACTCAAGATAATTAGCAATCAAAGAACGCGGGACCTCTCGCGTATTAAAAATCAAACCGATATCGCATGGGACAATGGCGACCGTCCGCGAGCCATCTTTACGCGAGCAATGTGAGAACCCCAAAACGCCTGGCGGCGATAACAGGAAACGCCTGCGTTTAGTTTTACCCAATATATTACAAACAGAAGTCTAAAAAAAAGTGTTACAAACTTATTTTTGTGCTGCGTTGCAGTATGAATCTTAAGGATCGAACTGCAAAGTTAAGTTTGTTTTTCAAAGTAATGCGTCTTTTAATTAGAGATGCTTTGCAAGTACGGAACCCTCGGTGCGCGAGTTTGACTCGCACTTGGCTGGTTTTTTCTTATAAATTTTCTATTACAGAGTTATTCATTCACCTGAATATAATTGATTGAGTTAGATACCTATTGGCAATCTTGTCTAAATACGTGGATATCATGACAGAAAATCAGCCCTATTATTAATTTTAAAAAAAAATTGTCGAAGGTTCGGCAATAATAGGATTTTGAATCCCAGAAGAGCATGATATAAAAAAAAAAATAAACTCGTGCTTAATTCATGCTCATTTTAAAGTGTTTGGGAGCAGATCTGGTTATGACGTATTAGATCATAATTGTATCATCGGACCCAGATATACAGACTCCTGATGTTGGGAGGTGCTGTGAGAACCGAGTTGGGTGGGGGCACTCGTCTGATGGCCTATGTGATTGTGGAGCTGTCCAATCTATGGCTCATCATTTAACATGCCCCAACTGCCCTTCCTCCTGTACCTTGGAAGATATCAATAAGGCCAACGATAGGGCGGTTGAAGTGGCAAAATACTGGTCAAAGAAAATCTAATTATTGCCATTTCGACTCGAAATGATGATGATCGGTCCGACAACACAGATTTAGTGTGGTTCGGAATTGTTATGCAGAATACAGCTTAAAATTAATATCGTATCCATTCAAACGATCAGTCAAGTTGTTTACTGACCAGTCACAGGAAATGAATACCAATGATCTCTCGAATTGCGCAATCGATAGTATAATCGAT
The DNA here is from genome assembly GCA_018467065.1 of Ephestia elutella. NCBI lineage: Eukaryota > Metazoa > Arthropoda > Insecta > Lepidoptera > Pyralidae > Ephestia > Ephestia elutella. Next base: position 15,512,607 of record CM031586.1, on the reverse strand, counting down.
TCAGAACATCGATGCATTGTGGGCCGGTGAAAGCTGGCCACTCTTGCACTTCGGTTTTGGAGATGCGACCCGAGCCTACTTATAAAGATTAACTGTCTCTGCGCAAGCGATGACATTTTTGACAGATATGCTTTTTAAATTACTGTTGTAAAAATATCCGTGATTTTTTCTTTTGTTGGCGAACTTATCAGCTTTTAAATTTTAGAGTTCCCTGGTGAATTCTGTGATCTCTTTTTCTTTCCCGTTATTTTTCTTTCTCGATTCCTAGTCACATTCCTTAATGCAGAGAGTAGTGGTTATTATGTGGAATGAAACACATAGGTACAACTAAGGTAGTGGCTTGTTGTTGGCTTTTCCATCTCCATTTTGATAAAATCTTTCTTGATGATGTTTTCATTTGCTAGAAAAAAACCACTGCTCAAATACTTGACCATTGACCATATCCGGAGCAAAAGAATATATTTCTCACAGTTAGTAAAAATTAAGTAATATACTTTCGTCTAATAATGGGAATTAAATTAAATATTTTGATTATTTTAAACATTCTATGATAGTATTTACGGCTTGTAAAATAATTAACTTTTTTTAACCAGTTTTTGATTGATATAATTAATATAATGCTTTCTTTAAAAAGTTTCAATCCCACAGAGCAGGAACCGGAAATAGTTTCTATTATTTAAGTGATTTTGATGGATTTTTGCAAAACGTTTAGCATCTATTTAGCATACACTGTTAATTGCCCAATCAATTAGAAAAGAAATCGGATCAAAAGTTTGATTTACTGTTGAAAGTGGCTCTTAAGGCAATCTATTGGGATTATTAATAGTAGGAATGATGATAATCATGCTCAAGTCCAGGTCTGGTGAACCACAAAATTCTGTAATATGGTGAAACACAGGACGTTACGAACAATAATTTGAAAACTTAAAAATATTACATTTTCCGTGCAAGTTTTTATAGACATAAAATATATATCCCAGCAATCAGAATCCTACTTTAACTTTTGATTTGGATTCTAAAACTACGTACGGATCAATATTAGTACTAATAGTACATAACCTAACAATTCTCCCATTTTTTTAAAAGTTTATGGTTCCTACTACTTATATAGATGACTGACAAGTAAAAACATGCTTCGCCTAGCTGTTACTAGGAAGGTAGTAAACTCATATAGCGAAGAATCTGCAATGGATTTGGATATTTTGATGTTCCGTTGACTGTATGAGCATAATTTAGAAAGGACACTCAAGTGCTATTCGCATATAGCTCATACTAGAGACACATAAGTGTTAGCTTCTAGACTATGACATACAGGCGCTGATATAGTGAATGGCAGGTCATAGGTGTGTGTCCGTTTTGTGCGAATTAGAATGGACATGTTTCGTAATTCACCTGATCTGGAAGGTTGGTAGGGACAGATATGTAAAGTAGGTGTCTATACCTATTTATTATCTTCACTGATATCTAGATTATTACGGAGGTCGGGGGGCGTCGTAGTAGAATGTTCGCGATTCCATGACGCCCCGAACAACGGCAGGCGCGGAAACGCCGCAGGGGGTTTTAGTGGGTAGTCTGGGCCGGCTAGCAGCCCAGGAGTCAAAGTCAAATTTTTTTATTGAAACTTGGCCTTCAAAGAAGGCTCTTTTTCACGTCGATAACTAATTATTTAATCATAATATCTTATGTCTCAAAGCTAAAAACTAGTCTCACAAATGTAAATACATTTCCCCCTGCGAAAACAAAAAAAAAGGTATTAAGTAGGTATCTTATGCACGAAAACTTCGCTGAACTCCAGCATACATTGCTTTGCTATATTTTGCAGAAGACAAAACCAATAAGCAATGTACGAGTTACAAATTTAGTTAGCAAGTTACAAATTCACTGAGAGCGTTCACTTTGGATGGCTGTTAAAAAAATATTATTTAACGAAGCGTTATAATTTTTTTTTAATTAAGTTGTTGAAAGATCGTATTATCAAATGCAGAAATTGTTTTTTTTAAACTTCCCGTATTTATATGCCATACTTTTGGGACTACCCTCGTATGTAATGATATGTATATAGGTAATGACTTGAATTTGTTAGCGCCTTCGACAACGTTTAACCATAAAAGTAATAAGTTGTACAAAGTACTTATTACTTCCATGCGTTTACCTAAATTCTTATCATCTGACAATCACTATATAGTGAAAATCCTTTAGTTTTTACTCGATTGCCCAAAAAAGGGAGTGTTATGCTTTCATGCTTTCAGGGTTCATGTATTTTTAAAGATTATCATGTTTAAATCAACAAACATAAAAATCAGCTTAGTTTATTCATTCAGCTTCAGCGCACAATCTTGATGTAAGAGTACCTGACTGCTAAACTCCTTAAAATGAGTTGTAAATGATAAATAATTATAGACAATATTTACCTTTCCCTTGTATTGATGATCTTCGTAATCTACCAGATAGTAATAACCATCAGATACTTAGTGTGAGGTCGCACTTTCACCACCCGTTTTCTGCAAATCATGCAATATTTCTCATCCCAATCAGTTCTCATCCCAGCTGCTCTACAGTAAATCGTTTATAAACAAATATTTTAGACAGTTTTCATTTGAGGTATGCGAATTTTAGATAATTGCACCCGAGCGTCAAACTCGAAGTGTATTTCTCTCAACTCGTTACAATCGCGCCAGTTTCGGAACACAAATTGTCTCTATTTACAAATTTAAGCAACTAGCTGAAACATTTATTTTATAGAAATTGAAAGACCGAGTTTGATGGTGGAGTAAAGCTGTAACCGAATAGTACCCTAGAAATGAAGAGCGGAGCGTAGGACATCCGGCAGCTAGATGGGTCGACGATGTAAAGAATATTGCTGACAATGACTGGATCAGAATGATCCAGGAAGATTTACGTAGACGGAAGAAGACCTGTACCCAGCAGTGAGTCACAGAAGGCGATGATGATGATTTTAAAATTTTACTTTCTTTACAAGTATAGTAGAATACTTAGGTTATTTTACTGCGGAAGAAGTAATTTCAATATTTCAATCTGACAAATCACGGGAAATAATAACGGAATAATCTTAAAGCAAATCAAAATATAAATCAATGTATTAGCTTAAAGTTACGATACTACAAATTCCAAGCTTGAATAAATTCCTATTCCTAGCTTCTCAGACAGATTACAAAACCCGATCCGATACCTCATTATTACAAGCCTGGCGCCTGCTATCGATAACATTAGAATTTACAATCGAGTAGATTTTATCGATGTTCTAGTAAATAATTTATCGATGGCTTTGATCATGGTGTTAATGGAGGATTTTAACATTAACCGAAGAAAATCACACTAATCACGTTTTTTTTCTCTAGCTATTGCCTGGCAAAGCCTTCCATAATTCCCTCCACTCATCTCTGTCCGTCCATCCTCTTTTCCTTCCAGTTCTTATCGAATCCCTTTAAATCATCAGACCATCTCGATTTCTTCATCAACTAATCACTTATTGTAGCCTGGCTTGTTTTTTTAATCGTATGAAATAATATAAATCGTACGGAAAATACGTGATGCGGTAGTCTTTAATAATAGCTACCATCAAATTATTACCCGAGGCATGACCTATTAGAAATGTCTTAATTTACAATCGATATAAATCGGTCCAACGGATATGAACATGCACAGATATATCAAAATTAATATCGCAATAAAAATAAACAATTCAGTAACTGTTCACGTTTCCTATACTTCCTACGACCGAGCATGAGAACTGGGGCAGTTTGTTCCGTTGGCGAATGCAGAGGAAATCCAACAGAGACCATGATGTGTGGATGTCTTAGATAATGCATACTACTGTCAGTATTATACTACATTTATAGTGGATGTATAAATCAATTACGTATTTCATGATCAAACAAATTGAATATATTCAACCTAAAAAATCTCGATCGCTATACAGCGCAGGAATGCTGAAAGTACGAATAGGTATATGGAGATAGCTTTGAATAGTTTAAGGACTATTTTGACGAAGCATGTTCCGAATACTTATCTGTGTACATTTTGACGAAGCATGTTGTGGACCTAAAACAACTTAAATAAAAAAAAACAGCAGAGTTACTAGCTGCCGGTGAAGGAAAAGATCGTGAGGAAACCTGCACACTAGATGATCTTGATAATTGCTAGTGTGTGAAATGAAAAAGGCAAATAGCAAAACCAATAACGTTGCCAAGGAAGTTGTTGCGTGTGTTAGATTTTACGTTAAGACTTCGATAAGGACTTTTCTCTTAAATAAGAAGCAATACTGATCTAGAGATACCTACAAGATAGTAATGTTACCTACGATAGCCTGTGACTGTCAGTAGTAATATAAACTAATAGGATACAAAATTCTACAAAAGCTTGGACTCTAATGTCACTCTGACTCTGTTGTCGTAGGCCCAACAAATAGTCATACAAGGACAATGTATAATGGTGCATAGAGTCATGGTGAATTGGTGAATGGAACCTAGGCCTGGTTACATTAGTTGAGTGCCTATTGAATTGACAGTGCGCCATTAAATAATTAAAAGGGCCTATGCAGTTGAAGGAAGTCAGACTATTTGTGTAGGACAAAAGTCCACCGACATTTGTATTCATTTACTTGGTAGATTTAAGCCCTTATGTTCGTCGTGTAATGCAGTTTCAAAGATTACTTGTCTAGAACTAAACTCGCTATTTATTTTGACTGATAAAATATGTCGGTTAGGTTAAGAGTTACAACAGCCTTTAAACTTGAATGCAAAAGAAATGGTCTTTATAGACGGAGATGATAGAATTAGGTTTTCATGACAAGAAACGGTGTATGACAAAAATGAAGTAAGCAAGAGATATCTGTAATCCACAGACTCCATCTGCCCCTGATGAAAAAAGCTTACATAGAAGTAAGATCAAATCCCACTATCCCATCCCACACTAACTCACTCGAGAATAGCACATAGCTTACATTTAATCCGGAATTTCTCATGGAGCGGAGCTCCGAGGCGCAACTAGTTAATCATAAAGAACAGTTGGTAACTTGGCATTTAAATCGTTTATTTTGAAGACCATGTGAATTATGCTAATTAGATCTAACAAAGCCAAAACTGTTTCGACTAATCTAATTAATTAAATCTACAAAGCCTGAGTCGCCGTGCACTACTTGCACTTTCGCTGGTAATAATCCTCTGTTAATTGCAAGAACAATAGTGAAAGTCCTTTACTCAGTCATTGTAGGACAGCATTACACCTGATGTTGCCACAAACATGTAGCTTTTATTCCAAGGTCATAAAGTTTCTAATCGCATATAATATGGATGTGAATTGAGAACAGATTTACTTTCGTTGAAACATGAAGTGTTATCATGTTTATTTTAAAACTAATTTATGTTTTCTATAACTGCTTTTATGGATGTGAATATATCACAAACGTTCAAAACTTTGAAATTAAGTTGATTTGATACCTATAAGTTTTTTTCTAGTATATATCAATACATACTGTTGCTTGATTCTTGGCTGCAATAACTGAAAAAGAAAGTATATGAATCTATTGATAAATTGCTGCGTGTTTTAATCTTTCGATTCCTTTGTGTTTATAATTAGATCAGCGAAAGTCAATAGAAAGCAGAAGGGTCACGGATAGTACCCATCCAAATCTGAGAATCGTATCTGCTCCACATCGATTCTAACATCAAGAGATGAAATCGATAAGTTGTATTGATTTATCAACGTTTAGTTTACGGTAATGACTCTTGAAGCAAAAGCAAAAAATATACTTACTTCTGACCACGTAATTCGGCTTTGAAATTTGGCATTAGCATACGAGTCTTTTCAATATTGATGATATGGGATTGATGAAGTCAAAGAGGATCTTGGCCTCCGGTACCAGAAGCTTCCACTCCTTCCTTAGGCACTTGTAATTAGGTATAAACGTAGTCCCGACTTGTTACTCGTTTTATTGGTCAAGGTTTATACAAAGAGTCTAGTCTTTATTATTTTTAATTTATCCCTAGTTAATTAGGTACTTGCCAGACAGTAAGACGATGTAATACGTAAACTAGATAAACATATGACTCCATCAATGCCCTCAAATCTTACTAACACATTAACTCGTCATAGTTATTATAATCGTAAATTAGAACCTTAACAGTTTTCTTCATCCGTTGCATAATGAAACTGGCCAGGTGTGAAGGTGTTTACGACAGATAATATGCATGTGACCTGGTCCCTGTTATATGGGCTTTTCGTGAGATCGCCGATAAGTCAGACAATATTGATGGCTCCAATCTCACTTTAAAGATGTTTTGCAATTCGTAATTGAAGTTGTAATCTGTATTGATTGGTGTTAAAATGTCAATTTACTGATGATATATCGTTATTTCTTAAATACGGGCTGAGTGGTCGAATTATAGCGTCCTTGCTTTCGAAGTCTGTTAAGGCGTTTTGGTATGGGCATTGGTGATTTGTTAAATCTTCTTTAACTTTTTGTCACGATTTATCTTAAGTTCTGTTCATTTATTTCCTAATCTTGCCTTTTTTATACAATAAGATTTTATATTTTCAACAATTTTAAAAATAACTTAAATAGGATTATAAAACATGTCGTATTTGCTCTCCCACTATTTCTGAATCCCTTCAAATCCATAATTAATATAAAGGCCATTTCGTGATGTGATTTCTTCCATCTGCAAAATATACCTACTGACAACTCTTTATTTTTCATTCGTTTCTTTTAAACTTATTTTTGCCTCAGTTTCGTCGTCCTTATGATGATTTTATTAGCATTAGCATCGTTCTGATGCATCATATGTAACTTTTATATTCTGTTCCCTGACCCCAATTTGAACAATGTCAGTAAAAGTACCAGGTGATAATCCTATAATCGCTGTTATATCATACCAATTTGCCGATTCTTCGCAGATTACGGACATTTGCAATCGATTACTTATTCGATTGTAATTCTAACAGGTTTAACTACGGATATGATTGATGATTTGTATGGAATTACACTAATTCAATACTAATAGAATAATGAGTAATTGCGTAACTTTAAAGGTGTCTAGGAGGACTATCAAGTAGTTCTTCTTCTTGGCGTGTCGATGCCATTCCAACGATCATATTGTACCCGAAAAGTGTTCCGCCACTTTTACGGCCTTATCGGTGGTGGCCATCAGGTCCTCCCGGGTGCAGGTGTTAGGACAAGGGGCAGGACAACAAATGCTCCATAGTTTGGGGAGAGACACCAAGTAGATCAAGTAGTTATTATTTGAATGAGTCTTAAACACCTAATTTGCAACACTTTGATATTGATTGATGCTAATGAGTAAGGTGCTAATTTTCAATAATAGGTTTTCGAATAGTTAACGAAAGTACCCAGGTTTGAATCTTACTTGTACAATGTGCAGAAGGCAGTGTGTGTAAGGAGGCAGCTCCTTACAGTAGTCAATCCTTCCGAAGGTCTAACAATAGGCGCACTAACGAATGCGATCTTTTGGTCGTTGAAGGGACTAACAGTTGCTTGTAGTGGTAAAAAACAACATTAAAAAAAAACCGATGATTCTGTTCATGATGTGGAATTAATCCTACCAAAAATTTCATTCGTCATCATTCATCAACCTATTTCTTGAAAATATGCGAATTTTAAAGAACACGAAGAACTTATATAATGTAGTAAAACTCGATATTGCATGCATGCATGCATCGATAAAAATCGAAACTTGGATGAACCATTGCAATTTATGAATTAACAATACCAATCGTATTGATTGGTATTGTTAACTCATAAATTGCACACCACATTAAAGTATATATTTTTCCACAGTAATCTGCGGTTTTACTGATAGCATGGATCTTTTTGAGGTTGCAATCTCTTGTGATTTTTAAATATTTAGGTACTTATATTTCATAGAACAAAAATATAAAGGTACATGTATGTAGGTACCTCTATAAAATATGAAGTAGATCACTATACACAAACTACCATCATACTCCTAACGTAAATAAATAGCATTAACCAATTCGTCTTTACTCCTAATGTTAATAAATAGCAATGATCACGATACGAGGTTTGCTCGTGACTTATGATAGTAAATTTAATTTAGTTATATCCAATACAAACGAAAATCTCTGATATGGATTGTAGTGTAGCCATACGCGATGTCTGACAATGTTATTATTATTGATGTTGGCTTTTCCGTCTGGCTCCCTCAGTTGTCGATAAACCTACTTATAACATTGATTTAACAGACTGTATTGTCTGCCATGCCAAAAATCTAACTACTTCTGTGCTGAAGTACTAATGATTGTCTGAGAAAGTAGTTCTCGGCAGATGTTGGCCTCGGGCTTACCATGGGTACCTACCTGCTGGCTTACTGACCACTTGTCCGAATTTAATGAGTCGTGACATGACTCATTAGAGTTGAGGCTAGGTCAACGTATGCATGCAAGTAGTTTTATTGTGTTCGGTAATCGTAACAACCTTTTTTTTTAGATAACAATACCTTAACACATCACTTTCTTGTTGGAATGATAAAGAATAAGAATTTATAAGTACGTTACTATGATACCTAGTGATTTTTTCATAATCTTAGTATCCATTTACAATCAAATCACAATAGAGTTTTGAGGTCCCCACTTCATAATCAAATGGATTCTTGTGCCCAAAGGAACTCTATGATCAAACCCTAATATGATATGATGACTATAATATAGATTATGTGTCATTGGCACCTAATTTAGGTAAAATAGGTACATTACTGACTGATCGATTTAAAACTAACGTTAAACTTTCTGTTGTTTCAGGGTAAAGAGAAAACGAACCGTGAAGATTTGAAGACTGACATACAACATAGAAAGGAGACGTTTTACAGGGTAAGTACCATCTGCTTTCCTATTCAATGGGTTGCAAGGACAAATCTATCCATTGAGGGTCTCAGAATTTCAAAGCTGCCTCAGATCATGTTGAGACTACCATATGAACTACTTGTACAATTATCTTACCCCCGGTGGATTAGCCTGCTGGAGTTACGCACATAACGAGAAGAATCGATGGTCGTTGAGGCAGAAAGATTTAAGAATGGCGACCAAGCACCGGCAGATAGCGTAGAACACCTGCCACATAGTCTTACAATTATTGACAAATTGCAGCAAGATTCTGTATACACAGGCCGTTCTATTTGGAAATCTATTTCAGATGCCTACAACCATATAGCAGTATGAGTAAATCCTATATGGACCCGCGCATTTGTGGACCCCATGCTCATGATTACCTATACTTTTTTTGTAATCCTACAGATCCATTACGTCAGGTGTATTATTCTTTTTTGGTCATGCTATGGGCACAATATGTTAGATGTATGACTTTTTTCATCGCGCAGGTAAAATCCGCCAGTGACAGGAGTGGATTTTATTTGCTGAGATGATCTTTATAACGGACAATCAGATGATTCAATTTCGCAAAGTGCAACACAAAATGTAAACTAACAAAGGTAGTCGGTAAAGATTATAATTACGCCAACTATAACGATGAGGAAGGCATTACAACACCTGTATTATGTGAGATGTTATCGTAATATGTAAAGTTGGAAAACATACTGCAAGTGGAATTGCATCAATCAGTGCAATCTTTATATTAACTACACGAAATTACGAGGCACAGGTATTTTCTATCCAAAAGATATAATACGGATAATTGAGCATGCAATAGAAATAATTTAGGAAAAAAAATGTTTACCATGGGATTAGAAGCTTCAATAATGAGGAAAATAGCTTGGGTAACGGATGGTAATTTTCACAGAAACATGCCTTAGGATTAGGACCATAAGAACCTGGTTGAGTGCATAACCTGTTGGTGTTTGCAGGAGGCGCCGTCGGACGAGGACTCGGCGGTGTCTTCAGCGCCCGCCTCTCTCTCGCCACAACCGCTCAACGATATGTGGGTAGGTATCCAACTAGCAAGCCAGGGGGCCAATTCCAATAATTACAATCGTACATATATCGTGTCTCAGTTGTATCTCAAGAGCCAAAGAGGTCCTACTAAAGCATATAAATCTTATAGAGATCTTGTCACTGTAGTACAAGCTTTTAGGCTTTTGAGACACAACTGTGGAACGATATAGTATGTTTGTTATTAGTATAATCATAGCCCTGCTCAATAGTATGTGCCTGTTGTGGAGGAATTGAACTCAAAGGATAGCTAAGATCCGGGCTCAGCGAGGTCTCCATTGGAGAGGCTGGTATCCTCTTGTGTTGAACAAGTTATTAGTTATTACTTAAGCTTCTATTTCAATCACGGCGTTTTAAGCGCACTACCTTATGTGATCTCTAGGTCGTTGAATGATTAAACGAAAATAAACGAAACATAAAAGGTGTCGTTAAGGTAAATCAGATCTCTTTATGTAGAGCTAAAAAAAATTAGCTTCTGTTTGAATAGAAAAAAAACTTGATGGTTTTCAAATGATTTAGAGAATTGATTCATCCGATTAGGGATTAGACCGAATTGATTCATCCGATAAGAGGTAAATAATATAAACACACCCTATATAACAATAAAACTGCTGATTATGATAGACACCGAGATGATTCACACAAAAGAATGTGATACTCCACAGTTAACAACGTCCTTATAAAAAACAAATATAGTCATAACCATTTATAGAGTCGCCTACACCTAGTAGGCGTTTATTTAGGTATTACATACGCACATAATGATCTAGTATCTTGCCCCGGTCTCGCTCAGTGATTTCAAAAGCATGTCAGGTCACTTTCTTAATTTAATACCACCAATATATAACCTTTATAATGACTTCTTTGAACTTAACCAGGTAATGATAAATTATGGGCTAAACTGGACATGTCGAATTCTTATTTATAAGGCTTTTAGGGTAACTTAAATAAAGCCTTTTTAAAGAGGGCCAAGATTTAGAGAGCAAATAGGCTTCAACAATGCAAGAAAAATAATCAACTGAAAAACGTTTTTTAACTTTTTTAACAGTGGTAGTATATAAAAAACTGAAAAAATAAACTAATTTTATCAAAAAATATCTTAATATCTTTCTCTATTTTCTGTACATTGTCTTTAGATTAATTTGAGAGGCAATTAAGAAAATATCGATTTGAATCATTCATCAGGGAATTATCAATTAAAACTGTTCATGATCGTTTCCCTGTAACAGGATAGACCACGCCTAAAGCCTTGATGAGTAGATTTCACAGATTTTCAGTTTCATAAAATGCAGGAAATTATTATATGATGGCGTAGGTAGATAAGTTCATTAGGTAGGTACATCAAATCCAGAATGTTGGCAACTGTTTAAGTAAAAAAATTAAAAAAAAATTACAACTCTAATAACCATCGAGATATTACGTACTAACGCACCTAATAACGTAACTTTTCTTTCACTATTTCCACAAATATTTTTCTTCTAAAGAATGAATCCTAACCTTGAGACGCAGCCTCCTAATGCCAGATAAGTTGCATGGTAAACATTTTGTCACCCAGTAAACTATTGGTGCGCTTGCGTCATATGCATTGTGTTTCAATCTATTGTAGGGTGACCAACTGTGGAACAAATATTGGCAAAAATATAAACAATAACAAAGATGGCTTCGGTTTAAAAATAGCTTATTTATGTGATGGAATAGAATTGATAATTGGCATTACATAGTAATAATATTATTATGTTTATGGTGACACATCAACATTGATCAAATCAACACATTTTTATATTCCTCGTTTTTTTTACCCGTGAACCAAATTTCATGGAAATCCATCCAATAGATTTTGCGTGAATGAGTAGCAAACATCCAAACACACATATCCAAACTAAGGCATTTACATAATATATTATTATTAGTGTGATTTCTAGCTATGCCCCAGGGCCACACTCCCGTGGAAATTTCGGGACAAAAAATACTAAGACTATTAGGTGGTGAGGTATGAGAGGCCTTTGCCTCTTGTGGGCAAAATCAACTAAAAAAAAGATAAGTAGGATAGGATTATTATGTGGCAAGGAATAAATGAATTTATCTATCTAGAATCAAATCTTTGTAGTTGCCAAACATTCCGTCAAAAACGAAACTAATAGCAATCCTATTCCCCAGTCATCCGGGCAATGGTTTGTGGCAAGGAATAAAGTATTTATCCTATCTATCTTGGATCAAATCTTTGTAGTTTCCAAACAACCCGTCAAACAACAACACTAATGGTGATCCTATTCCCCAGTCATGCGGGCAGAGGTTTGTGCCAAGGAATAACTTTTTTTTTTTAAATAAATGATAGTTATGTATCTGTAAATGTATTTATGTATCTGTCTAGGATTTATCTGTCAAATCTTTATAGTTGCCAAACATTCCGTCAAACAACAATACTAATGGTGACCCTATTCCCCAGTCATGCGGACAGTGCCGCGCGTCGGCAGAACGCGCGTCGGCCGCAGAGCGCGAGTGCGCGCGACTCGCCGACTCGCTTCGAGACGCGAGAGACCAACTCGAGCTCATGGAGTTCCGATTATTGGAACTCGAAGACGCGGCTCCTGAAAAGGTGAGAGTGATAGAACTCGAGTGATTTTGTGCTGTGTTTTTTTATTGGAACAATGTTGGCCGTCGACGTTGAGTTTGCGAAGGTACGTTCTGTTTTTTAATTTTATAAGTATTTTTTAGTGGCGCAATTTATAACATTATTTTTACAAATGATTACAGTAGACATTTCAAGTATCTTTGCCTTTCAAGGACCTTTTTGTCACGATAATAAGAGCTAAATTGCAACGAATTCACCTAAATAATAATGGAGATGTTTGTACAATGTTTTTTTGAGTGCACGTGACTTTTGATATCCATTTAATTAGCGATTGCGATAACATAGTACTTATCTTCATAATCTTAAGTACTAAATTGTGTTGTTAACTAAACTAATTTCAGGATAGGAGTAACGGAAAGGTTGACAATAGGCTTAATATTAATATTTTTGACTGGAACTGAAAAAAACTGGTTTTTCACATTCAAAACTTAGTTTTTTCTGATTGAATAACGATAATTATACCACAGTAACAAGTTTACAAGGATTCAGAATAAATTAGGCAGTTGCATATCGTGCTATTCATTAGAATCTACGTAAATACTACGCTCTATTATTATCTTTGTAAATGTCTTTAGCGAGTAGAAGAGTTGTTCTAAGGCCATATTGGTCACGATGTTTTGTATGTCAAATGTTTAGAATATTTATATCACGACGGATGACATTTGAACCTAATTTCGAATACAGTTTTATAGAATAGTAGAAGCGTTTTAGGGCTTTGCTTCCGTGAGAAATTTGGGATTTGCGTTAAGTTAAAACTGGTCGTATAATTAACGTATAAACAGAAAAATTGAGACTGTGCATTCGTTTAAGTACCTACGTAGTAGTCGTAGGCATCCAATAAGGGAGGGTTATTTGAAATTCAATCAAAAAGTACACAGTGGATATTGCTGTAAAAAAGCGAGCGAAGTCGCGGGAAAAAGCTAGCATATCGTGATTAAATTATCACAATTACTTACTATTTAATTATTTTAAGTGTGTAGGTATTTCAGTATGCACTTAATGATGTTAAATCAATTTTAAACAAACCTACCTACCATAAAGTAAGTAAAGCAGCAGTCAGATTATAGTTTTAATAAAACTATAAATACAGAAAATGCCAGAAGCCAAAAATGACCAACGGTATTTATCATAATATTTTGGTGGCATCTACCTACTCACCTTATCCAAATATCCATTCAGATTTAATAATTTATCTAATATGTAACTAACCAAACTTTTTTATAAAATTATTTAGTAAAAACTTAAATGTCATCTTTTCTATCTTGTATAAGTAGGTAGGTATCTAGCTTATAAGTTCAAGATCATGGCGAAGAAAATCGATCCTAATCCTAAATATGCGAAAGTGAGTTTGGTTGTTTGTTTATTTGTTTTTTTTGTTACCTCTTCACGCTTTATCTACTGAAGCAATCTTCCTGAAATTTCGGTACACATAGCTGGAAGTACGGAGAAGGACATGGGGTACTTTTCATCCCGGGAAAAAACACTGTTCTCGCGGAAAATTCACGCGGGCTAAAGCTAGTTTTAAATAAATCTTAAAAATATTTTCTACTACCTACGTCGATATTGTGATGAAAAGTTCTTACCATGGTACTGCAGGTTACATATATTTCACTTCTAAAAACGGGGTGGGTAACGATCATGAGGAAATAATGTAAAAAGCATACAATCTTTTGCATTTATTGTATAGTTATCATATTTCTATTATACAAGTGCAATACTGTGACTATACAATGTAAATAAGTGGACTATAAAAACTACCTGCCTTATTTTATTACGGAACTCACACATGGTCAGTTAGTACTTACTCTGTAGATGGCCTATTTCCTGAGCTAGATTTATAGTTAAATGCTTCCTGTGTTTGCAATCTTATTGCGATTTATTTTATACCTTCTTGAGCGACCAAAACCTAGAAACTAAAATATAAACAGTAGCATCGAAATATTAGTTCAATAAGTTAAGTATGTACTTTTATTTGATAAATAAATAAAAAAAAAAAAATAGGAATTTTTAAAACATTTTGTATCAAGTAGTTAGCCAACGTTGAGATTAGAGAGTCCGCCACGAAAGAAATTCCGCGAAAATATTGTGGAACTATCGATAAGCCTATCGGTAATAAGTAGATAGATAGTATCGACACTATTGATATTATTGTCGCTCGCAATTTCAAAACTATATGAATTCAAAAGTAATATTATCGATAGTCTTGGGTTATCGATAGACTGTCGATACTAATTACCGATACTATTGATAGGCAATAGATAGTATCGTTTTATCTTAAACTATCGATAGTCGACTATCGATCGGCAACGCTATCGTTGACTGTAGAGGTCCTGCGACTCTTCGTGAGACGAACTCTACTCATTCTATTGTTAAAAATATGTTATCAGATTATAACATTAGAGCTACTCGAACGTGCTGTCCGTGTTACAGTTAACAACGTAATAACATACTTATTACTTGTGAATTGGTGGAAAAACACAAATGATGCCATGATCATGCATTGAAGATGATATACACATCTATGTATAGTATAGACGTAGGTTGAATCATACATTTTTCATTGACGTATAAAGAATAGATTTGACAAAGTACATTTTATGGGTTTCATATACCTAATCATACAAACACGTGATAAATTGGCTTTATGGAAAACTGACGTAGACTCAAAATACTTCCTCCAATAGTTTTTTAAAGAGATTAACTTGACCACCACCGTCAACTAGCGACTGCCGTATTACACACTAGTGAACTCGAATTAGCTCTTGATCAGATTACTAAAAACCCTTTTAACTACTCATGTGCCTTGATTCTGCTAATTGCAAACGTATTATATCGAGCCTCAGTTGTGTCTCAAAAGCCAAAGAAATCGTAATGAAACATAGAAAAGAAATCGTAATGAAACATAGAAGTCTTACAGAGAACTTGTCGCTTTAGTTCAATTTCTTTGACTCTTGGGACACATTTGAGACATGACATCTACGTTTGCGATTAGTAGAATCGGCCCCCGGTCTCCTCACAATGTTTTCCTTCACCAGAAGCAAGCTGTGGTTGATAAAATGATATATGACTGCTCTTAGGATATCTTGTTAACAGTATTCAATATACAAATATCTCTTTGTGATCACTCCCCACATTCTTGTCATATCGTCGCTTACCCAGAAGGACAGTGGGTCATGCAAGTAGCAATTACTGGCACTGTTCTCGACCTATTACGTCACATATCAAGGTTGCTAGGATGTCGTATAATTACATACCTATTCAAATCAAATAGGTGTGTGATTAAGCCTTATGACTGGCTTTTGCCCGATTATTACACGTTTAGGAATGAAATACTTATATTTTAGAAATAACGCCACTGTAGCCGAATGAAGATAACTGCAATAGGAATAGCCTGACTGTTTAGAATCTAGTATATCTACATCAACGACTATTGTCGCTAGATGGCGGTAGTCGTAAAGTCATGTCAAATGCCTTCAGATTTGAATAAAATCTGACACCAGTGTTATAACACTGGTGTCAGATTATAAGATACCTACTTGAGCCGTGCGGCACCTGAAAAACTCACAGAAAATTTATTAAAATCTACTTAACTCAAACTTAACTAGTATAAACCTTTACAATCAGACATTATATTAGCAAGCAGTGAAGCCTAAGTAAGCTGAGCGAAGCCGGATGAGGTCGTATATGGTAGTTCGCCCACCTTCCTCCGCTCACCATAGACAGACGACTTCCTGAGGCAATCCACCCATTTATATTCTATCGAGTTAGCTTCTTTGTAACGGTATTAGCAGTATTGGGATTGGTGATCTATGCTCAAACTCTTTATTGCATGATAAGGTACATAATAGTTGTTAGAAATAAAAATGAAATTTATTAGTAAAAAGACCGAATGATCGATGTAACCCTCCGGTCGCGAAGTTCGCTGTTCGATTGATCGAACCTGAATTTTAGTTCTTTACAGTTAGATCAATCGGACAGCGAGGATTCACTATTCTTGGTAGTTAGATCATTTCAGTCAATCGAAAAACGCGAAAATTTAAATCCTTACAGTTCGATCAATCGGACAGCGAGTACCTATTTATAATTCTTCACAGTTCGATCAATTTCAGTCAATCGAATCACGGGAAATCTAGTACAATATACAAAAGATCTTTAATAAGATACCGACTTTGACCAGCTTGATATCCAGTTGTCTGTACATCCGTGTCCCTTTATTTTCAAATAACAATAGCTTCGCGTACAGTCAACAGAACAACAATCTGCACAAATCAAGTGCAAATTAACAGTTATTACCACTGCACAGTGGACATAATAATATAGATGACTGTACCAATTACTTATTCTGTGACAATAGACTTTAGTTTCCTCTGTAATCAAGTAAATACCGTAAAATTGTCTTCAACCAACAGTTTCGTATACGGAGAAGGTCGAAACATTTTTTTTAATTAGTGGATCAAGTGGTTTGGCGTAATTCAATTAGCTATCGTTACAAGGGCTCTGTATGTAATATTTGGTCGATAGTTGGGAAAGGCTGAACGAAAATTAATGGGTGTTTTTATGGTTTTTCTATGTTTATTTTCATTTTGCACGACATGCTATCATAAAATATTAAATTAGGTTTGCCTGGGTTAGAAATGAAAAGTATTAAAATAAACAATAATTGCAACTTTTTAAAAATATATTTATTTGTTCGTAGCATGAGTGATGTTCATCAGTGTTTGTTTCCTTGATTAGTTTAGACTGAAGTCCTTATTTTTTTGTTATTTAAGTGAGTTCCGTATTTACAGAGATTGTGCTAAATAGAGGCCAGTAGTGTAATACGCGTAATTCATAATTGATGGTTAAACAAACTTACCTTAATGAAGTTTGACCATAATTATACAAGACGTTGCTTCCGAAGATATTTATATTCAATTCACTAAGCAGCTCGCTCTGCTATGTACTAGGCATGACACAATTTTAAGAGATCTAGGATAAAATAAAATAAAAGAAAATTTGTCCAGACATCCGATTTTCACCCCACCGTAGGCTAGATACGTCACTGTCCGCCGCGTCTCTTCATTCCTTTAGAATCAAATTTCGGAATGTGGCGCTTGGGATATGGTAAAATGTATTATACTTATTGATTGGGACGGGCGGGTTATAAATATCTTCGGAAGCAACGTCTTGTATAATTATGGTCAAACTTCATTAAGGTAAGTTTGTTTAACCATCAATTATACTACGACGTTGCTTCCTCGATATTTATATTCAATTCACTAAGCAGATGTTTAGAACCATTGCGAAATTTGCAAGATTTTTTATTTTTATTTAATTATAATAATACTAATTATTATTATTTTTTAATGTGAGCTATTAAAAGTGGATCCTTAGATACTTTGATAAAGGATGGTTAATTACATGAATATATACAAATGTAGTTGTATCTACGATTATCTTCCATAAAGATATTAGATATAAACAAAGAAATAATAATACGAAATTGGAGAAAAAATTCTTCGAATAAGCTATGTGATGCCAAGCCATTACGGTTTTTTCATTTTGTAATGCAAAATGGTGAAAAAATATTAAAGCTTCTCAAATACAATGTTTAAGTTCTGTAGGATACAGACTTTGGTTGCTAGCCTTGATATTTCGGGAGAAAAAGAAGTTAACAAGAAACAGATTAAAAGTTTTATGAGTACACTATAGTTATTTCCTGTGAGACAGGATATTTTAACAGGCTTATTTGGGAATAAGATATGTTAACTTTAAAACGTAAATATTTACTAAGAGAGATGTGATGGATGAACATTTTTTAGTCTGCAATAGCAAACTCAACGCAGGCAGAGATGCTTGCTCAAAGTTAATTTTACGAATAGCGACTAGAGTTTTTACTACTTATGTTAGAAAGCTTTATTGTATTGATTATGAACATATACAACTAGATGGTTAATGTGTCGAGTTGAAAGGACACTATACTAATTTAGGATTCTTTCCATAAGTACTCGAGGAATATATTCACCTGACAAATATATATTAGTTTGCAAGAAAAAACATGAATATGCAAATTTGAGGTCGGTACATTTCTGCTGAAATATACTGTTTATATAAACTACACTGTTTTTATAGACTGTACTTAGCTTAGCCGAATATATAGGTGAATCAGCCACAGTCATAGAGTATAAACTATAGGTAGTATTGGGTACCTACCACAGTACGATGATTTCACTATAACTTTTGTTATGAGTACGTACTGTATGCACGAGCCTTTAGTTAGAACTATTGACGAAAGACTGAATTCAACAAACGAAATTCAAGTGTACTTTGTGTACAAGCTTATTATGTTTCCAGTAACAAATACATATTATAAAGAAAATAGTTATGATGCTTAGTTTTCCAAAAGAAGAATCTAAAAGTTCTGTAACGTATAGGCAAAGGACGTGTAATGACAAGAGAGTCTTTAACTGTGATTAGATTCTCGATAATAGATTACTTCCTTATACCAAATGGTAACTTACTCACGCAAGTCGTTGCAGATGACCTTGGCTAGGAGTAATTTGAAATAAATACAGTAGCTGTAGAAAAAATAAAGGTCCATATTATACTACTTTACATCTTTTTTTTTTTTTTTTTTTTTGATCAGAAAATTCGCATCTAAGACAGGTATCTATAATTATGTATCCAGTTGTTGAATTAAATTTGCGGAGGAAATTGAATTATTAATAGAATTATGGGGGTATTAGTACCAAAGATTCGAGTTTACGTAGAGTATTCAACACATTTACGATCAGAAAAAGACCCATTGCCATATTGGCTATTTGAATAAATCCCCATAAATAGAAACTAGAAACAACATACTGAGTATCTAATATTGTTCAGTACTTGCTTGCTCAAGCTAGAGCTAAGGGCTAATGTCTAGTTCTTAAGGAACAAGTGCTTTGTTATCTTACTTTAATTTGCCCAAAAAAGAAAGCACTACTCTTACTGGCTTAAGGCACTTATATTCCATTTATAAGGTGCTTTAGAGCGTTGCTGTTGTACAACTACAGTGAACGTAACAGCCGGTTAATTGGATTGATAAGCTTGATCATATGTTAGTATTGAAATATAGTATGTAATAATAAGTAAGTACACAGTTTGTATTAGGTATCATTACTTATTGAAATTGGATGCAATCTGCAAAAAATCAGTCAAGAAGCTGAATTTTTATGTATCATAATCTTTATGTATAAAACTTTATGTATGTGTTCTTTATGTATAAAGATACATGGGCAACTGTCAGTGAAGCGAGTTGCTAATTATAAAAAAATAAAATGACCGGTATCGGATATTGACCCGATATTGGGTGATTCCGGATTCACCCGGACTGACAATGAAAATATTTCATGATACAAACTTTTAGGAGAAAAAATTGATCGCCTGAACAGTTTATTTAAAATACTGTCAATAGTGACATAAAGTACCTGTTTTATATATGAAATATAAAGGAAATAACTGATTGATCGATTGATCAGTCGATTTATTAAAAGTATTGAATAAATGTACCAGACGTGTATATTGTAATATACGTGTATAGGTAAATTATCTAAATTATGTACATTTGGCGAATAATCATCTCGATTGATGAGTGGATTTCCTTTCCTCAGTATACCGAACTCCGTTTCCCAGCTTTCTCTTGGGCTCTATGCGCCCCAATGTTTAGATATTTGGTATGAGTACATACCTGTTATGATGACCAGCATTGGTCAGCGATTTTCATCAGTCCTGATGTTCAAACATTTATAACAACAGATACATACAGATGATCTGTCACTACCAAGAGTTGTGAGACTCGAAGTCCGTGTTTAGCTGAAATGAACAGAGCTGAGTTAATACTGACAGTGCATGGTTATAACATCATTATAGTCTAAGAACTTACGCAGCCAGAAAAAATAATACTTGACTGTATCAGTCTAGTAAAGTTTTGATAAGTATGAGGTACTTAAAGGGTGTTCGAAATGTATAGTAAGATACACACTTTTGTTACATGGTTATCGTCTGATAATATTACTATTTGCATAGTTATACTTCGGATAATAGTTCGTCTACGATAGCTTCGGAGTTCTATTGCATATATCTGGCTGATAATGTGTAGATTTGGCCACAATCGCATTGTAGTTCTGTATATGCTAATATAAGTGTGTATAAAATAAGTAAGTAAGTAAAAATACTTTATAAACCAGGCTACGATCGCGTCGTAGTTCTAATGGGTAATAATGTGTATTATACCCCGTCTACAATCGCATTGTAAATCTATTAGGTCGTAATGAACACACGTGATTACAATCGCATTGTAATTCTGTATGTGCTTGACTATAGTGTAAAATCCTGATTACAATCGCATTGTAATTCTAAGGGTAAATATATATCCCTGTCTACAATCGCATTGTAGATCTATTGGGTAGTGCACACGCGACTACAATCGCGTTGTAGTTACATAAGGTAATAATCATCATCATCATCTCGAGTCGAAATGGCAAAAATTAGACTAATTAAAATTTCATAATAATGTGCACACGTGACTACAATCGCATTGTAGTTCTATATGTGCTGTTATATAGGTGTAGAATATAAACTAGACTACGATTATATCGTAGTTATATTGGGTAATACTTAGCGCGAAGATTTTGTAGTTAGGCCTCTTGATTGGGCCCATTTTTCGTAAGGAGACTGGGCAGCTGCATATCTTCTGCGTTGTTGTTGTTCTTCTATTGGACTATATGTGCTTGACTATAGTCGCTCTGATTACAATCGCATTGTAATTCTAACCCCGTCTACAATCGCATTGTAGATCTATTAGGTCGTAATGAGCACACGTGATTACAATCGCATTGTAATTCTGTATGTGCTTGACTATAGTGTAAAACCCTGATTACAATCGCATTGTAATTCTAAGGGTAAATATATATCCCTGTCTACAATCGCATTGTAGATCTATTGGGTAGTGCACACGCGACTACAATCGCATTGTAGTTCTATATGTGCATAGCACAGTCCACACGTAGATCACTCGTAGTCCACCCGTAGATCACTCGTAGTCCACCCGTAGATCACCCGTAGTCCACCCGTAGAGTACCCGTAGATCGCCTGTAGACTCCTCGTTGACTACCCGTAGACCAACCGCCATCATCATAGCTATTTTAATGTCCCCAATATTGGGACACTGTCCTTCCCATGGATGGGTAAGGAGGATTAGGGCACCAAGTGGGCTCAATGGAGTTTGATGGGTTTTTAAGACTGTGAATACAGCTGAGACAGACCCATCCAGTGACTAACGAAGTAACGTTAAAATCGAAAAAGTCGAATGCGTACAAATTAGGTACGTACGTTTTTATCACAATAAACAATTAAGCAATTGACGTAACGGATAAAAGTTTAATTTTAAATGTTGCAATGATGACAGCTTATGCTTGGCTAAAATCTTGTTTACACAATTATTCCAGGGTCTTCAGTATAGAATTAGACCCAGACTTATTGCGAATCTAAATTCTGAACATACTTGTAAAATCGTAGTTCAATAATGATTAATCTTTCATCAACAAATAACCCAATTGGGCCTTGCGTTTAACTTTTTAACGACGGTAAGAACAATCAAGAAATAAGAAGAAAATTATCCATACTTTCCATACATATGTAGATTCGTGATTTTGCCACGAAAAAATGTTTTTACAAATGTAAAACATAAACATGCGACGCATATTTAGGTTACGATTCATGTAAAATCGCAACTCGGAACGCGAGATACTATTCGCGATATTGTATTATGTATGCACAGACAATTCCAAGATAAAAGGAAGGTAGGTGCATAGTTGGGTCAGCGGATAAAAATCAATTGGTCTAACGACCGTTGTTTGTTGAGTTTATGATTAAATGTTATCAAAGTACCCGCAGGTTTACACAGGTGTGATGTAAAATCACGGTTACGTACGAGTAATAGTAGCCAATGCAACATAAATATGTAGTTAACTAACATTTTGTTAGGCATTATAACTTTTTCAAAGTATAGTTAATATTCAAACCAGATATTCAGGTAATGAAAAAATACTTACATTTTTCGTTGTTTACGAGTGTAATGAACTTAAAGTACGTTATTTTCCACTGACACTGAAGTTATAAATTAATTTTAAGATATTCCAGATACTTGGAATATAAAGAAAATAAAAAATATTGTTGTAGTGTGTGTGTTGCCATGCCCGCACACAAAAAGCGAATGAAGAGACGCGGCGGACAGTGACGTATCTAGCCTACGGTGGGGTGAAAATCGGATGTCTGGACAAATTTTCTTTTATTTTATTTTTATCCTAGATCTCTTAAAATTGTGTCATGCCTAGTACATAGCAGAGCGAGCTGCTTAGTGAATTGAATATAAATATCGAGGAAGCAACGTCGTAGTATAATTACAAGTTAATTAATAATTAATCTTGATGCTTACGTTATAACGGATGAATAAAAAAATTGGCACGAGTACGTAAAGTACATACGAGTATATCAACATTTAGTTATGAATTTTGTTTTATTGCGCTGTAATAAAAAATCTGTTTTCCAGTAACACAGTAACAATAATATTCTCCATTAGTAGGTAACAGAAATAAAATCTTCAAAAGTCGTAGGTCACGACTAGACACAACATTTTATTCCAATATCTTTTACAAAATTCGAGCAACAAGGACTTCCGCGTGAAAGGAGTTCGTGTTGCTAATATTTCTAAACGATCAGTAGTTTGGTGATCAAAATCTTAGATACCTATACGTAACAAAAACCTAATTGTAGAAATGTTTTCAGGGCACCAGGGACAACCTGACCGACTCAGACTCGGGCTGCGTGTCTCCAGGATCCCGAATCAAGGACTCCGCATCCCCTGAACTCAAGCGAATGGACTCAGGGTACAAATCCCCCACACCCCAAGCAGTCCATGCAACATTCGGCGACATCTCGGCACCCCACATGACGATTTCAAAGAAGACTTCGCGAAGGCACAAGTCCTAGCTGATATACTCGACAGAAATTCCGAATCCAGTGATTCTCTGAAGAGCAACCCGGTTAAAGACCATCTGGAGCAGATGATCCTGAATGCAGCGTCGGCTGAAGATAGGACGTGCTTGGAACAAGTGCTCATGCTGCTGTATAATTATCAAGCATTGAGCAGTTCCGTTAGCGAAGATGAGTGTTATCAGGTTTGTAATTTTGTAAATGTTTACAGAGAATCATGGAAGCATGGAGACTCTTTTGGACGATATTTTTGTTCTTTTGTGTTTGATTCTTACAAAACTGTCTTCAGTTTTTGTCACTGTCATGCGAAATAATGTCATAGCAACAATATTCTAAAAATGTAAACAAAATACATCGAGATATACAAAATAATCCTAAATTAATCGTTATTGCAGGCAAAACCGAAGAAACTATGTAATCTAAACGTAAAATCTGAAACTGACATTCCATCGCACAAAATTCAGAAAGCGATCGCCACAGTCACACCGTACCAGCAGAAAGGGTATAAATGCGAGTCACTTGAGAGTTTATGTAGCGAAGAAAGGAAACCAAGCAACGTACTACAGGAAAGTGGAATCTTCGAAGAAGCTGAAACTGAATCGAGGAGCACACAGACAGATGTCAACGACAGTTTCGAATGTACCGGTGAACTCAACACTGAAATACAACGACTGAATAGTATTAGGGAGAAACTCGAAAGGCAAGGCGTTAGGAATAGGACTTTAAGTAGTAAGGAAGAAGGAGATGGCCTGGAGTGCAGGTGTGTGAAGCTAGGGAAGAAACACAAGCAGTATTATGAGAGGAGGCTAAAGTTTTTGGAGGGAAAGATCTCTATTTATGAAGCGGCACAAGACGTGAAGGAATCCAAACTAGCAGAGAGGTTGCAAAAGGAATTTTTGCTTGAAAATAGGATACAGGTAAAGTTGATTGAAATATTGCTGCTGATATAAGTTTTTGAAAAAATGTTGGCTATATTTGTGATTTTTTACAGGATCTCGAATCGCAGTTGTCATTACTCCAAGACAAATATGAGAGGCTAGAAGAGGAATGCTGTGAGTTAGAAGAAATCGAAAATGACACGCGTTTACATTGGCAGCAGTGAGTATTCTGTACAACCTTGCCCAGTTTTATTTATAAAGCATTATAACTATCATCTACAGCTACAGACTAATTAGCACAATATTTCGCAAGACCTTTGAAAGTGCATTTTAATGTCTAATTAATGTGATTGAAATTGTTGCGCATGACGTTATACTAGTTCTTATAGACTTTTATTTTTAAAGACTAACATTTTAGACCAAGCACCAAATTTAAGGACTAAAGTCGTATATAATCTGAATCATGTGATTATACCCCTCAATAGAGTTAGCATGTGATTCAGTCAGAGTGAAGTGAATTATCAGTTGCTTGTTAGTACTATATGTGTATTTTTATGTCAGTAGTTCGATCGATTCGATCTATCTTTGACATACTTAGGATCACAATATCCAAAACATATTTTATTATTTTGTACAGTTTACGTGGTATCTTCAAATTTTAAAACCACATGATATATGATAATGGGGATTTTTTTGCCTATTGCGGTGTCCTACTGCTGGGTAAAGGCCTCCCCTTTCTTCTTCCATAAATATCTGTCGAGTGCAGTACTCCTGCAGATGAGATATTTTTTTTTCTTTTAGGCTTGAGATGGACTATGAGCTCTGTTCAGCTCAACTAAGAGACATGACTGAGCAGAGGGAGTGTTCGCGGGCTCAGGCCGAGCGGCTACTGTCCGAGCTGACGAAGCGGGAGTGTTCGTTGAAGTCGAGAGAGGTAAGCATCGAACAATCGAGAAGGAAGATAAACTTATGTACAGTCAGGGGAGATGAAACTGACTCCCCCTAATTATATCTAATTGATAAATTGAACTATGATGCTCAGCTCAAATGAAAGAAAAACTCTACTGAATTTGTATTGATTATTTTGAACCTACTACAACCATCAAAATTATTAAAAATTAAAACATTTAATAGAAATTTGATGACTTTAAACAAATAACTGAATAATTTTTTTTTTTTACGGACAAATCACGCAGACTAGCCCCAAAGTAAGTTCGAGACTTGTGTTATGGGATACCCGGGACCTCCGGTGTGGCAGTCCGGCGTGACGACCATTAGCCACGGAGGTCGTCAAAATTATGTTTTTGCAATAACAATTTATGCGCCTCTGACTTCATATATGTTTGTCCCCTTTGCGGTGGAGGTGAGCGGGGTTAGGTGTGCCGAGGCCAGAGGTTTTGTGCGGGAGCTGGGAAGACGCCTCAGGAACAATAGTGCTGAGCCCCGCGCCAAGTCATACCTGGTGCAACGCATATCCCGGGGCGGTCTTTTTGACTAATGTTTAAAAAAACCGTTTGTTATGACATTTTTTTTAATTTATTGGATAAATTATGTTTTTGCAGAATGAGCTAAAGAATAGGCTGAGCAAACTTGAGAAGGCTGTGCCTGCCCTGATAGCATGGAATGTGGTTCAGGCTATAGGGGCGGATCTGTCTTTCGGAGGCCAGGTGAGGATTTGGAAAATCTATTTTTTAATAATTAGGAGTCTGCAGCTCCACGCTGCGTAATAACTTTAATAAAATATGAGTATCTACTTACACTAGTTTGTGAGTTAATGTTACCTATAGGTTTATTATTAGTTATGATAACTAGGACTCTGAGTCAGAAATGTTTTTAACAGATCTGAATATAATATTCGGATGACAAACTATGAGGTTTGGTTTCCGTCATTTTTTTATCAATATATTCTTCTACTTCTTCTGAAATAAAGTTTCTAGAGAGCTTGCTTTACAGCTTGTTACTTGATACAGTGACATTGCTGGAATAATCTGAACGAATATCGCTAAATAACATTATATAAGTTACGTTAATAGTATTTGCTATCCTACTAAACAATAAACTAATCAAAGTAATGAATTTCCAGCGGGCATTAATAAATCGGATGGCACCATACAGCAACGAGACGAAGGCGTTCATATCGCAAGTCCGACAGGAATCCAGCAAGAAGACTCAATGCAGTGCGCTGGTGGCCTGGAACGACATCAACACCGAACCGCCTGAGACAGTGAAGCAGCTGCAGAGACCAGATTGGAAAGTGAGTATTATGTTGTGATGTATTCTTTTGATTTCTTGCAACTAGTTGAGTGGTTTCTCGAAGTGGTTTGTAACAGGAGATTGGGGAAGCGCTCGCATTTTGGCTTGGCCAATGAGCGCGCGTGTTGGTAGATGCTTATTGCCAAGATTAGTTGTCAGATACTTATAAGTAAGAACATCTTTTCATTATTTCTCACCTCACCCTTTAGGAAAGAGAAACTAAATTTCTTTCAGAGTAGGCAAACAACCATGTCCAAGAAGTTATCGTTCCTAAGTACAAGCAGGTTGTGGCTTTTCAAAAATAACGATTCAAAAAGACATATGGCTGTACGAAATTGAAACATGGTTGAAATGAAACTAACCAATGATGATTTTGGTATTAATACCCGTCATTGTGCACTCTCCTCTCAAATAATAGAAATCTTTCGAAAAGGGAGAAAGAAAACCAGTAGAAAGTTTGTATTTCCACAAAACGACTACAAAATGTAAAACACAACGTGAAAAATACGTGAATGAAAATAAACTTAATTCAGCTAGCTACGACGCTAACGCTAACGATTTACTATAGTAGGCCGAAACTCATTTATAATGTACTGCCTAAAATGGAATTTTAACCACTGTGACCCGAAAACGTATTCGTAAATTAGAACTATTGATTTATGAAGTAAATTTAGAGCAACACTAGTTCGTCCTTCAGATATGAAATATTTATTTCATTTTCAGTTAAAACAAATTTTGCAAATGGCAAACATAACTTTACATGTTAACAACAAACATAACTTAACATGTTAACAAATAAATGTTAAGTTATACATATATCTACGCCTAGCATGTAATAGGTTAGGTATAGCTATTAACAATAGTACTTAGGTAAATATCTACTTGCTGTGAGTACATAAACAAGACAATTTTGACTTACACAATGTTCATAAATTTATTTAGAAAAACCGAAAACAGGTAAGGTTTAACTTATATCTAGAAAAGGAAAGGAATAAAATGATTTGATACACATGATTGTCTATTTTCAGATTACTACAAGAAAAGAAGAAAGTGGAAATGGACGCATCCAAAGTGACGAGTAGCCTAGAGAAGAGAGTGAAAGAGTTGGAAGAAGAATTGGAGACGGTGAAGAGACAAATGGTGGCTACGAGCTGCGGCGCTGAAGCAAAAGAAGATAAAACTGGAGGAGAAGATCGTTGAACTGGAGAAGAAGATCAATGAGGGCAAAGAGGATGATAAGGTATATTATTTGTAATTTAAATTAGGAGCACCCATAACCGGCGAACATGTATGAAGAGAGTGATGAGTGTAAAGGAAGCGAGAGAGATCTGTAAGGATCGTTGCATGTGGAAATCGCTAGTCTCTGCGTGGGGGTATGTAAATTATGGCTACGTTTACGCATGTTATGTTAAAAAAAATAATTGATGAAGACCGATTTTTTAAGATCAACTAAGAGTGTTAGGTATTACTTACATTTCTAGTTTAAGCTGACTTCGTGTAGTAATATTTTTATAACTAATTTTCACAGTAATTAATTTAGCTATTTGAGCTCTCATTGTTGGTCAGAAACTTTATCTCAATTAGATTGTTTTATATTAGCGTCTCCATGTTTTCTTGGATACATAATTTGTCAAAAAGTTTGTACCAAATGGTATCCGCAGACACTATCTATATTATAAATCTTATCATTCAAAATTTAATATGTTATGTTAAAAATGATATACAATTCATTATTTTATTAGAAATGTTATTTTATTGGAAAGTTTTAAAATCTTGATAGACGCTAAACTCCCAGAGATCTTCAATGGTACACTTCACAAGTAGACCGTATGAAGATTGCGCTCGTACGTAACCACATCAAAATCTTAACCATGACCATACCTCTGATGAAATGGCGAGACAAGTTTCACAGTGAGTGATTAAACTGTGCATTATGCGAATCAATGATCAGACGTTACATGTTTTCGAAAAATCAATGGAAAGCATAAAATCAAATACACAATCGAACATTAAACATAATTTATGTCTTTAGAAAAGCACTTGGTAGACTATTTTGTACGAGGCTAATCTGCCTAATATTGCCATCCTACTCCACAATAATGGCCACCCATATTAATGGAGTGCTTTTCGATGGCCACACACTAGGTATATATCACACACGGGTCTCTAATGATTGTCATAAAAATATTTGTAATAATATAGTTCGAAATAATGTTTTTTCACATAATCATAATTAATATAAATTAAAATTAAAATAATATTTTTTTAAATAATTTTTTTAACATAATTGTTTTGTAATAAATACAAATTATCATAAACATAACTAATCATAATTTAATTTAATCATAATAGTAATACTCATAATGTACAGAGAAAAGAGAACTCATAATGTACGGATGCACTCAGAAAAAAAGGTAAGAATTGTTAAGTTTTTGTTTTTTTGTTGTTTATGTTCGCGGCTTAGGGGTGGCCCAAGGGCCACCCCCGCCGCACCCTAACCTATACTAGTGTTTGTGTCAACTTAATGTGAAATAGGTATAATCAAATTTTACATAATGTCTTCAAATGTTATCAACAAAATAAAAGACGAATAAAATAAAAAGAAAATATGTTTATGACAATAACAATTATGACAAATCCATTATGATAAACCATTTTATAAAAAAAATCTGTATGACAATCTATGATTATGACTAAACAAATATTATTACAATAAATATTATTTGAATAAAATATTATGATAAAAAAATAGTGAGAAAGGCTTTATGACAAACCATATTATGATTATTAACCTTATGAGAAATGAAAGGATCCCATCACACACATAGGTGATACTTAAAGTTGTGGTCTAATAAACCACCGTACGTGTGTTAAATTGGTCAATAAATCCATGAGCCTATTCATTTTCATTTTTTATTTACAGGCATATGTCTTCTATACTCAACCACCACCGCTGGGCTATATACATAAATTCAACAAATATTAACTGTTTTTCATTTATCTTTTACAGCAACCAGCCGACCCAGCAATGGGCAGCAAGATCCGTGCCTTAATAATGAACGAACAAGAACTGAAGAGCAGAGTCGCAGAACTGGAGAGAAGAGAGACAGCATACTTAGAGATGTTAACGCAAGCTGACGACATGTGGGCAGAGATGGAGGGAGGGTATAAGAAGAAGATCCAAGAGTCACAAGCTGTGGAAACGCAGTTGAAGGGACAGGTGAGAGTCAAGCAGATTGAAATATATTGCATAATATTAAGGGTGTTGTAAAAAAAGATAAAGAAATCTCCTCTGATCAAACTCTCGTAGAACTTAAATTGCAAATAAGATGTTTTAATAAGTAATTTCTCTACTATGGTTTACTTCTAATTAAGAATATTTCTTTAAGTTAATTAAGATGTTCGGAACATATAAAATAGACACATTTAGTCATAAAAATCCTACAAAAACACAGTAAAACGTCTTATCTCATGCATATGAATAAAACCTATAACATTTCTGATTCCAGGTTAAAAATTTAGAGTGTGAACGTGATAAATGGAAGAAGTGTCTAGAGCCGCTAAGGAAGAAGATAAAAGAGGTAGAAGAATCAGAATCCGGCATGAAGGTAGCGCTGGAGAAGGCCGAAAGAGATAATAAGATGCTCAAACAACAGAACACTAATTTGGCGGACATGTTCTCGAAAGCTGATGCCGAGGCTAAGAAAGCTGAGGCTACCTTTAAAACCGTAGACTCTAAATTTAAGGTGAGAAAGAGAGTATAAAGATAGGTAGAGTGTAATCAGTATAGACGTGACTGCAGTGTATGCTAATCAACTTCTTTTTCTTGCTCTGCATTTTTCTGTATTTTCAACTTCCATCCCATACACAGTGAGGCAAAACATTATAGCTGTTCCTGTAAAATAGAAATTCTTATACTAAATACATATAAAAAAAACCGATAAATATGACAGTTTCTAAAAAACGATTAATAAGATGTTCAATTTATACGTATAGGGTATTTAAGTAAGTTGATAATTTATCATTTTTGTTCGACTATGATACGCGATTTTTTAATAGTAAGAAATTCCATTTATAGAGTCCATTTATAAGTGCCTATATCCATGACCATACATATCCTTATATTATTATTCTGTGTATCTTACTACCAATCAATATTTGTCTAAAAATATTTTTTCCATCTCATTTGCAGAAAGAAGTAGAACAACTTCGCAAGATCAACAAGAAACTGGATGATGACTTTAAGAGTCACAAAGACACATCGAAGAAAAATGAAATGAAGTTCCTTGGAGACCTGGAGAGCATCAGGAAAGAACTAAAGTGTTGCACCAAGAACAACCAGGAGTTAGAGGTCACTAATAGCGAGTTGAAGGAAGAGGTAAGAGTTTTTATATTTTTAAGGGCTTTGGTGATGCTAATGAGGATAAAGATTAGAATTGATTCCTGTGTGAAATAAATTAAGAAAAAGGAAACGTAGATTATAATTTGAATAATGAGGTTGAGAATTCTTATAATGCCAGTTTCCATATATGTTATCTTTTGATCATTACATAATTTAATTCATTGGGATAATATAAGTTTGGACTCGATTAATTTATATAACTTAGGTGTTGGTGGTTTAATAAAATGGTGTTAGAAATTTAAATTTCGAGAATATTTGGCTTCTCATAATGAATGTTTTCACATTGTTTTGAATGCTTTCGTAGAATTGATTTCCCTTTATTGTTCAACATTATTATTTTGGTGTGTAGTTAAGTAGCTGCTTTGGTTTGTTGGTCTTAGTTTTACACGTGCTTATCGAATTGACTTTTCCGTCAAATGCATTGCATGTTTCGCTTGCTCCACACGTTTTACCGGTTTTATTATATCGCTCGAATCACGAAGTTGCATGCCCGGAGAAATGCCAAGTGTGACGTGTAAATATGCATGAAGTGACACAGAAGAATTTTTAAGGAGACATGTTTTCTCAGGTCGAATCTCTGGAAAAGCAGCTAGCTCTCACCCAAAAAGCATTAATGCAATGCAAGAGGAAATGCGACGAGAAAATTAAAACTTTAAGTCACGAATTGTCTATAAAGACGGAGGAGTTGGAAGAGTTGAGAAGCGAAACGATGAGACAGACATATCACGCGTCTCGTATAGAATTGAAGCCAGAAAGAACTGAATATGTTGATGAAGGATATTCGATTTACACGGCTGTCCCAAAGAAAGCAGATTATGGAAGAATGCATCATAGCATGAGTTACATAACGTCAGATTCTCGATGTTCGTGTCCGTCAATGAGGAGTCAATTAGTCAGTCAACTTATTGAGGATTTGTTCGAAAGGATACATAATACAGCGGATGATGATTTGACGCGATTGTGTAAAGATATCACTCCGGTTAAAGGAAGGAAGTGAATGCTGAAACCAAAGCCAAAATCACGAATTACCTCTTAATGGCGATATCTAAGGAGCTTGTTAGGTCCATAGGCGATGCGGACGCTAAGACTGATACAGAGGTATGGTAATCGCTTTATTTAATTTATTAATCTCTAATTAATTAATTTAATCGTGTGACTAAACATTGATAACTGCCTAGAATTTGACATGTTTTTGACTGTACTAATTAATCCAACAGCGGTTGTGGCTGACATTTACTTAAAACGCAGTCTGCAAATACTTAGTTGAGAATTTTCAATACTCGATTTCTATTTATTATTTTTGTTTTACCAAATTAAAGTTTGCATTAGGTAAGCATCGTTAGATTTCATTTTCAAGAGATTTTTTTACCAAATCACAAATATAAACTAAACCCTTTCGAATAAAAAAAACAATTTTGGAAAACAGTCCACAATTGGCGGAGAAATCGGCGATCATATATTAAAAAAAAAACATACATACATCAAAACATATAACCTCCTCCTTTTTTGGGAAGTCGATTGATTAGGCACTGACTGATTGGTAATCAATATTAACGGAGATCGAGAGACCCATTATCTACTTCTGAACGTAGAAACTTGAAATTTTACAGAGAGGTTTTTATATAGCGTAGGTAAGCACTAAGAAAGAAATTTGGAAGAGATAAATTAGCTAAAAATGAAATTCGCTCGGGCTAAACCAATGGAAAAAGCTGCATGAATGACAGTTATGAAATTTTTAGGAATGGCAACGCGCAGTGTCCTCAATGACGTACAACGGCGGTGTTGCCAGCCGTAGCGAGTTCTCGTCCCTGAGCGGGAACGCGGGCGTGCTGCACGGCGCGGCGCGGCTCGCGTCCGTGAGTTGCGCGTGCGCGGCCGCCCGCCTGTGCGCCGCGCTGCCCGAGCTCGCGGACAGCGTCAAGCTGTGCCAGGAGGTTTGTGTTGCCAGATTTGGAAACATATCATGACGTACAGTGCCATAAGTACGTTTAAAGCCGGCCGCACAAGTCAGTTTTTTCCGTATGGAAATTGCAATACCGGGGACCCAACGTGTCTTAATTTTTCGTTCGGAACACAAAACGGGCAGCGCCCGCTGGACGTTTGTATGAAAAGCATGCATTCGGGTCTCCGAATCTGAACCGAATCTGAAATATCCATACGAAAAAAAAGTGATGTATGAGGCCGGCTTAAACAAAGAAATGATTTTTGACATTTTAAATAATAATAAAGAATCTTTATTTAGCACTGTTAATAAATACTTACTGTTAAGATCAGAGATGGTTTACGCCCAGCCTTAAACCGTTTTTCCCGTCGTTAACCCTCATCTTGAGGCTTATACCCAGCAGTGGGTTATAGAAAGCTGATGATGATGAAATCCATCTCTGATTGAAATAAAGCTCGTCATCATTTGTTGTACACAGGAAGTCTTGGATCATGGCGACGTTAAGATTATGGAGGAGCAGTTAGCAAACGCCATTGAAAGTATTGTTGTAAGTAATTCATCAAAATTAAGAATGTAAAGCCTGACCAGGAATATAAAAACCCTCGCCATGTTGCGGAAAAGTAATAGAACTAATTTCTTATACTGGCAACTAATTTAAAAACCCATCTGTCATTTCTCCTGTCAGAGTTTGACTTTCAATCAAGGGCGGATCCAATAGGTTTTTTTTTCTGGGAATGAAAAACGAGAATGGAAAACGGTGCCCCGTTTTCCATTCTCGAAAATATTTCCGAGAAATTTTTAAGAAAGTTTCCGCTTGTTCTTTGAAAATTTCGAGAACGGCACATCACTAATGGTGGCGGATTATTTTTTTAGAAAATACTTACTTGTAAGAAACGATTACTACTAAATCCTGTTATTTTAACAACTCGAATCTTAATTTGATATGTACTGTTATGGAAGCTGCATCCACAGTACACTATATACAATAGTAATCTATGCTCCACAGTTTGTACACAAAATAGCAGTCGAGGAAGGGGGGGAGGGGGGGGGGCACGTGCCCCCTTGCTCCCACCCTTTTATCCGCTACAGCTTTCAACAATGTTGCAATATAAAACGCATAAGTGCTGCCCCTAATTCAGGGTATTTATATTTCTGGTCAGGCTATACATTCTTGTTTTTTTTTTTTTTTTAGTTTATTTTTTTTTAGTTTTCATTTCTATCATTAGGTTCCTTCTTTGCCTTATTGAATGTGTGTTATAGCCATAGCAGATAACACTGGTGTCATATTTTTCTCAAATCTGACATAACTTGATGACTTTCGGCGAAACTAATTTGAAAATAAATGCTAGAGTTGGGAAAAGATATAAGTTACCCCATAAAATTGTCTAAGTAATATGGCTTTTTGAATTTATCCTTTTAAATTAGTAACTCTCATAATAGGTACCTACAAAAATAGGTAACATAAAAATGTACTTATGTGCAAAATCCTCATAAAAAATATTATTTGTTAATTTACAGAATTGTCCATCTTGTGCGTTGGGTACAAATGCGATAGTTTGGAGCACGGATGTCTAGACCCGCCATTCGTGTAAATTATGTAAGTATTTTATAAATATCAATACACATTGAGTTCAAGATGTCACTAAGTCCTTTTTTTTAGATGACAGAAATAGCGCTGACAAAGTTTTTCGTTGTCTCTGAAACTACATCTCAATAGATAAAAGTCATGAGTCATGATTAATATATAAAGTTTGGGTGTCTTCTAAATATGAACGTTGAAAAATATGAATTTTATCGTTAATAATAGTGTTAAGCGATGTTTTTGTTTTGGCCCAAGTTCCTCAGCTTATGGACTTAGGGTTTTTTATGTTGGACTTAGGGACTTTACATTGGACTTAGGGATTTTACTACATTATATTTTGGACTTAGGGAAATTAGTTAAAATATAACATAATAAACTTAGGAATTTTACTACATCCTATTTGGACTTAGGGTAACCGATTAAAACTTAATTAGCGCAGTAAATAGACGAGAGTCAAATTACAAACGGTCCAGTAATTGTGAATTTTTTGAAATATTGTGTAGGATTATTGTGAGTTTTCAAAATAAAAAGGGCACAATTGCCAAGTTTCCGCGTCCGTGGTAATCTTAAAAAAACTAAAAAAAAAAAAAAAACTTTTTTCAGATTTAGGCTCATATTTTCGTTTAGATGCATTTTTGCTAGGAAAGTGTTCTACAAAATCTTGTAGATAATTAAATTTCCTATTATTTACATTTTACATTTTGTATCTAGGACTGATAGTTACCGAGATGTGTGCTCATAAAAAAAATTAAAAGAATCTTCTTTTTCGGAAAAGACATTGTTCATCGCCGGCTTACTGCGGACAGTTCGTTCAATAAATAATAGTATTATCATTTATCATAATTAATGTCAAATAGATTTTCTGAATATATATTGGAGTATGAATATGTATAATTAAAATATACCATTTAGTAAGTATTTTTGCGTTTCCGATACTCAAATCAAAGATGTCGGCCTTCTCGTATGTTCTGGGATGCCATTATCTAAAATAATATTACATTTAAGTAGTATATTTTTATTCTTTGATGAAAGATTGGATTAATTAGGTAATTTTTTTGCATAATATATTAGTTTTATTTATTAAGTACACTCGTATCATTTCATATTTATATTTTTGAATGAAGAATTATGTATTTATTTTAATTTTACTTAAATGAATCAATATTGCGTTTTCTTCACCTGGTAACACTCGATTCTTCAGCGTGACTTGATTTTGACGTTGACCGGTTGTCGTCGGTCGACATTGACACTTGGATACTTGTCAACATCTGACAACGTCAAAATCAAGCCGCGCCCAAGAATCGAGTGTTACCAATATTGAATTATTAACATTATTCTTCGTTCTAAAATATAAATATGAAGTGATATGAGTGTACGTAATAAATAAAACTAATATATTATGCTATAAAATTCCTAATTAATCCAATCTTTCATCAAAGAATAAAAAATATTCTACTTAAATGTAATATTATTTTAGATAATGGCATCCCAGAACACTCGTGAAGGCCGACATCTTTGATTTGAGTATCGGAAACGCAAAAAATACTTACTAAATGGCATATTTTATTATAGATATTCATACTCCAATATATATTCGGAAAATCTTTTTGACATTAATTATGATGAATGATAATACTATTATTTATTGAACGAACTGTCCGCAGTAAGCCAAGCCCCCATACACTTTGAACAAAGTCCTTTGTCAAACTTTTCACTTCAGAACGCTGTAATCTAGTTATGGCATATTTTAGGAGAATAAGTATTGGAACAAAATTTGTAGGGAATTTAATTACCTACAAAACGCATTTGCATTTTTCTTAACCAACCCTGCAGAATGGGGAGTAAAACTCAATATTAAAACTACGGAATATTGTTTTTTTTGTTACAATATTTTATTTTCTGCTAACTGCGCCTCGGGTCTTCGCTCCCGTGGGAATTTCAGGATATAAAGTAACCTATGTACTATTTCTGGTATTTTTCTACTAGTATACCAAATTTAATACAAATCCGTCCATAGTTCATTGAATAAAGACCAACATAGAGCTAAGGGTAGGGTTTACTTACAAATGGTTCAATAGTTCTGAATTTTTGATATGTTATTTAGGATGGTTATTAAGTGTTTAAAATGCAAGAGGCATAATTTCTCCCCCTTCCACGCCCGCCATATGTTGGAAAAACCAAAAAAATTGCCACTTTATTCAGATTTGCGCTCTCACCTTCGTTCAGATGCATTTTAGCTACATTAGAGTTTTACACAACGTTGTAAAAATAAATTTCCTATAATGTACAATTTATATTTTGTTTCTAGGACTAATAGTTATGGAGATGTGCACTTTAAAAAAATCGCATTTTTTAATCGCATTTGGAAATTTGTCAAACTTTTTACTTCAGAGCGCTGTAATTCATTTATGGCCTACTCTAGGAAAAATATATATTAGAATAAAATTTGAAGGAAATTTAATTGCCTACAAAACACATGTAATTTTTTTTTAACTAACCCTACGGAGTAGGGGTAAAAGTAAAAGTTAAAATATTACGTTTTTGCTATCATATTTTATTGTCTACTAGCTGCAGCCGGGGATTTACTCCCATAGAAATATTGGGATAAAAAGTACCTTATGTGCTAGCCCTGATATTTTTCTACTAGCATACCAAATTTTATCGAAATCCGTCCAGTAGATTTTTTAGATTGAGCAAGAAATATCACATCCAAACTTTTTCATTTTAAAATCAGGTTTCTTTCCCAATCTTTATTGCTGATGAAGCAAATATTATCTAATATCTGTACTTGATAATGTCCACAGACACAGACACGCACACAAACAGTGTCCCAATCAGGTACCGGTTACTCACCTGCAATGAATCACACTATAAATGGGAAAGTTTGGATGTGATATTTGTTGCTTATTCACACAAAATCTACTAGACGGATTTCGATTAAATTTGGTATACTAGTAGTAAAATATCAGAACTAGCACATAAGGTACTTTATATCCCAAAATTTCCATGGGACCGAGATTCAGTTAGTAAAAAGTAAAATATTATAGCAAAAAACAATTTCCGTTGTTTTATCATTTAGTTTTACTCTCCACCTTGCAGGGTTGGTTAAGAAATATGCAATTGCGTTTTGCAGGTAATTAAATTCCCTACGATGTTTGTTCTGCTACTTTTTCTCCTAGAATAGGTCATGACTGGATTACATCGTTTTAAATTAAAAAAGATTGACGAATGTTTGAAAAATGAGATTTTTTTAAGGCAAAGGATTTTTTTTTCTCGGAAACTGTCAGTCCTAGAAACAAAATATAAAATGTAAATAACGGCAAATTTAATTTTCTACAACATTGTGTAGAACACTTTTCTAGCGAAAATGCACTTAAAAGAAAATATAAGCGAAAAACCGAACAAAGTGGTGATTTTTTTTTATTTTTCCAATTTGGCGGCGAGTGCAAAAGCTAGTCAATTGTGCCATATTTATTTTAAATACTTACAACCATCCTAAACAATAATATAAAAAAATTGAGTTACTGGACCGCACGTAATTAACCCCTAGGGAAGGTTCGCTCTATTTACTGCGCTATAATGTAATAAACAAAAAAATATATTTTTATTCTCAAATAATCATGTAACGATAGTATGGACTAAAACTTTTCCATTGACAAAAAACACTATATAATGAGAACATGAGACATTTAAGAAAAAGGATCATGGACTTAGGTACTTTCGAAACTAGGGATTTTTTGAACTGAAATCATTGGACGTAGGCAAATAACTATTTGAAGAAAACACACTTAGGAACTACTCACAAATGTTTTAAATATACAAAACCATAGACAATGATCTGATTTTAACGATAGTGTTGCTAATGCATAAAATCCCTAAGTGGACTTAGGGATATTTTGAACTTGGCCATTCACATAGAGTAGAAGTTTGACGACCTCCGTGGCCCAACGGTCATCACGCCGGACTGTCACACCGGAGGTCCCGGGTTCGATCCCCGGTCGGGTCAAGATGGAAAATGATCTTTTCAGATTGGCCTGGGTCTTGGGTGTTTATTTTTGTATGTATTTGTAATAAAATATAGTATCGTTGAGTTCCCATAACACAAGTCTCCAACTTTGGGGCTAACTCAATCTGTGTGATTTGTCAGTATATATTTATTTATTTAAGTTTGAACAGTTTACGAAAATCTAATTTCAATACATTGTCCATTTTAATGAACGTATTTTTTTTTTCAAATATAAAGCGACTACTGTTTGCCCATAAATCTAATCTTGATTTTTATGTTGTATTTGTTCATTCATGTCATGATTTGTTGAAAATACATATTGTAAATTAATATAACACCTCCAAATTCTTATTTAGTAATACCTAATAAAAATTTTTGTATATTCGTTTAATAAATTGTTATTATTTTTGTTTTGTTGCAGGTGTATACCTCCACCGACCTCACTCTGGTGCCTTCATTAGTTAAGCAAATAATTTTACGAATGTAAATAACTTTGTATCATACAAATACTCTTATAGTAATCATAAGCGACACATATCGAACAATCGTACCTTTTATCTCGAAATTAAGTTTTATCGATAACGAATCGACACGTGTTCAATGTTTCCCTACACTAGTTTTTCTCGTCATAGCTAGAGATGGGTTAAGGACTGAGTATTTATCCAAGGATGAGTAAATACTCATAAATATCCATTTCTACTGAGTTTTTATCCTTAATCGACAGTAAATATTTTTTAATGAGTTAGTCTCATAAATTGATTTGGAACTGTGAATTTACATAATTATAAAGGATATAGAACTTATTGGGGTGATTAATTAGTAAGTACTTAATGGAAAAGTACCAAAATTGCAATGTATTTATTCTAAATCCACAAATTCTGTCAATAATCGTCTGTAGGATTACCCTTTTAACTACTTATGTGGTAGGACTGTGTTTTTTAGGGTTCCGTACCCAAAGAGTAAAAACGGGACCCATTACTAAGACTCCGCTGTCCGTCTGTCCGTCCGTCTGTCTGTTACCAGGCTGTATCTCATGAACTGTGATAGCTTGACAGTTGAAATTTTCACAAATGATGTGTTTCTGTTGTCGCTATAACAACAAATACTAAAAAGAATAAAATAAATTTGGGGGAACCCCACAAAATTTATTTTACAACAAACGTGTTTTTGTTTTTGCCGTTTTTTGCTATATTTTTTAATGTTATATAGATAATGGTATAGGATAGGACCCTTCGTGCGCGAGTCCGACTCGTACTTGGCCGGTTTCATTGTTACTTGTAACAACACGCGTACCTCACTTGAAAACGACAGTTGGCTGGCTCTCACCAGTCCTAGAAAGTGCACGCGATAGTTATTGAAGGACTGGACTTAACCTTAATGTTTATAGTTAACCTTTTAATGTAACCCGACGACGAGAACAATAAATGTACCGCGGCTAGTACTTAGAATTTTAATGTTTAGTACAGCTCCTTGTCCTAAAAAAAAACGATTTTATGGTCCTATCCAAAAGAAAGCATGAAACTTGGCATAAATGTAGCTTTCATATATGTATTTTAACATTGATATGGAAACACGTCGAGAAATGATTGTTTCCCCCCTTTCCTTCCCCATTATATATCCCAAATCGTGGTTTTTCTATTTTATATGAAAACGGTAAAAGCTACGCAAAAACTGTCGAGGACCAATAAGTTCTTCATTAAATTCTCTATAATATTGCCTTTGGATGTATGTTGATAGGAGTTCTCTCTCTCAGCCGAAAGACGTCCACTGCTGGACAAAGGTCTCCCCCAAGGAATTCCACAATACCGGTCCTGCGCTGCCCGCATCCTTGCGCAACCTGCGACCGTCACCAGGTCGTCGGTCCACCGAGTGGGAGGCCTGCCAACACTACGTTTTCCGGTTCGTGGTCGCCACTCGAAATCTTCTCTACCCCAACGGCTATCTGTTCTACGAGCTATGTGCCCCGCCCACTGCCACTTAAGTTTGGCGATTCTGCGGGCTATGTACGGTTACTTTAGTTTTCCTACGGATCTCCTCATTTCTGTTTGGATCACGCAGGGAAACTCCGAGCATAGCGCGCTCCATCGCCCTTTGAGTGACCTTGAGCCTTCTTATGAGGCCCATAGTAAGCGACCACGTCTCTGTTCCGTATGTCATTACTGGCAACACACACTGGTCAAACCCTAGGCTTGAGACATTGCGGTATTTTGGACGAGAAGATATCGCGAAGCTTCCCGAACGCTGCCCAGCCGAGTTGGATTCAACGATTGACCTCTTTCTCAAAGTTGGACTTAACTATTGTAACTGAACTGTTTGTCCCAGGTATACATAATTGTCAACAACTTCGAGTGTAGAGTCTCCAACCTTCAGAGGAGTGGATGTGACACGGATATTAAACATAATTTTCGTCTTGTCCATGTTCATTTTTAGACCCACTTGTTGAGAGGCTCTACAGAGGCCATCGAGCACTGTGCCTAGGTCTTCCAAGGTCTCAGCAATGACTACGATATCGTCAGCGAATCGAAGGTGAGTGATGTACTCGCCATTGATATTGATACCGAGTCCGCTCCAGTCCAGAAGCTTGAAAACATCTTCCAGGGCGGCAGTGAGCAGTTTCGGAGATATCACGTCTCCCTGTCTCACCCCTCGCTGCAACTGGATAGGTTTCGAGCCTTGATCCTGGAGACGGACCGACATGGTGGCGTTTTCATACAAACACTTCAGCGCTTCGATATATTGATAGTCAATTTGACACCGTTGGAGATACTGTAGCACAGCCCAGGTCTCGATCGAATCGAAGGCTTTCTCGTAGTCCACAAACGCCAAGCATAATGGCTGATTATAATCTGCAGTCTTCTGTATAATCTGCCGCAGCGTATGTATGTACGGTACTAAAGCCTTTTCGTGAATAAAGACTTGATATGACTTACAGTTTACAAAATATACCCATGCTAAAATACATTTTTTTCTTTAAATACGACTATTACTGCACGGCCGTGGAAGTGCCGGAACACTTTTTGGGTACAATCTGAATGGATCGTTTGAATGTAAAATGTATTTTTACTGAATAAATGATTTTGTATTTTTTCTTTTAAACTTTGTTGGCGATGGTAACATATGTCGACACGAAGTCTGGGACCACTATATCAGAAATCGAATGCTGTCCGTGATATTAAATACGAAATTCTACCAAGACCGTGTAGTAATAGTAAAAGTTCGCATTAAAAAAAACATTCTTGTAGCATAGGCATATTTTGTAAACTATAAGTCCTATCAACATGCATCCAAAGGCAATAGATATAAAGAATTTAATGAATAACTATTGGTCTTTGACAGTTTTTGCGTAGCTTTTGCCGTTTTCATAAAAAGTAAGCTAGTAATAGAATTGTAATGTTTAAGTAGTTAACCTTTTATTCTAACCCGACGAGTACAATTAATGTATCGCGGCCAGTACCTACTAAGAATTTTTAACATTCAAGTTAACTTTTTATTTTTACCAGAAAAGAACATTCATTGTTCTGATGATCCCATTTTCAGTGCTAAAAATGAAAGGTTAACTTAAATAAAGTATTAAATTAGGGCTCCATTGCATACAAAAGTTTATACTCATGCTTTTGGATAAATACTCAGTAAGAATGAGTAAAAACGGATAAATACTCATATTTATCATTCTTACCCAGTAAATACTATTTAGTATTTACTGACCGCCCATCTCTAGTCATAACCGTGCCAATAGATTTTGTAAATTGTATTTTTTTCTGTAAATAGCAATTTTAATTTCAGTTTTGACGGATCGATGTAACTTTTCTAACATCACTCACGAAATTTAACTTTCTTATTGAAATGTATTAAAATGTTTAATTTACGACAAAAATGAATTTCATTGATTAAAAGAACTATTGATTAAGTTTGTTGTTTAATTTGAAACCTCATTTTATTTGACATAAGGTACCACCACAAAAAAAAAATGTGGGTACCGCTGTAAAAGGACCTTTCCAATTTCCAAAATATTTTTTTCAGGAGAGTTGTTAAATGTAATAGAACAGTAGAGTAGTAAACAGTTAGCAGTAGGTATCGAGAAGATAGTTACAACAAATGTATTTTATAGACTTATAAGTAGCGCTGCTGGTATTACAGCAACAGTGAAAACATTCCTTTAATTATGAGCAACGGGTTTTTTTCAAACAGGTTCGTTGCTATAATGTGATATTTGGACTGCTCGCTCATAATCTTGCATGGAATTAATAAAATCATAGGTTATTATTATTACTTCCATGTAATATTGTCCCCGCGGGCATAGTTTAGTTTCCTTTGCCGCGAGCACAGCGGCGCGCGAGATGTCTTCTTCATGGAAGTAATAAGTACCTTTGAAGTACTTATTACTTTCATGGTCTACTTCTAAATAAAATAAATAAAATAAGCTAGAAGTTGCTACAATGTTTTGCCTATTAAAAATAGTCACACTATGAAGGTTGCAATCATCTTTTGTATGCCATATATGAAAAAAGAATTATTCAGACAGGCAGCTGTCAATGACAGCAAAAATATAAAATTTGGAATGAAAGAAAATTAAGAGAAATAAAAAGTTAAAAAAATGTAAAGACACTGTGATTTCTGTGAGCACCTTAGAGTCTCATCATCTGAATTAATTTTAGGTAAGTTAATAAACCAAACTAAGTCAGAGAAAAATGTGTATGATTTGAATTCTCTATTTCTTTCACAGGTCACATGCTGCCACAGCTTGATATCTGTTTATCCTAAGAAATCTAATTCTTCTACTAAAGAAACAGGACCAAAAAAACATAAATGTCATTACGGAAGTGCTAGTTAAATGATTTTGGAGTTGCATTATGGGACCCGAGACTTCTCCAAAGAAAATTCCTAGAACATCTGATAAAGCAAGCTTAATATCCTTATGTTCCTGTAATGGATGTGAAACAGTACGTTGCTATTCTACAAAAAAACTAACAACTAATACAGACGATGATGAGAATTTCTCTAAAACTTGCATTTATTTTACTAATATTACTATTAAAAAAAGCAGTAGCAATACCAGTGCAAAAGGTACCACGGATACAACAAATAACAAAATGCCACGCTGTGAAATATGCAGAAAAGAAAATGAAGTTAAGAACAGTAACAATTTAAATAGTTGTTCCCTACCTAAAGAAGATACGAAAAATATTGAATGTATTTGTAAAAAAAAATTTGAAGATAACGGACCTACAAATAATACAAATTCTCTATGTAAAATTTGTAAAAAAAATATTCAAGGTGTCGGTAACATGGTAGAGCGTAACTGCATACCCGCAAAAATGGAACACGTGATAAATCTAATTGCCAATAACAAAACAAATGTGGGAAAAAGTGATAATGTGCCACACCTAAATAAAAAAGAATCTGAGTCTAAGGATAAACAGTCTATAGCATCAGACACAATAAATAAACTTATATCTGAGTGGGGAATTTGCAGACAAAATATGATGAAGGATCTAGTTAGTAATAAGTTTCCAGTTATAGATACTAAAAAATCTGTGTGTGAAGTTTGCCTAAAAAATATTCATAAATTAAATAATGATGTCGATACATTTAATAAAGGATTAGTTTCCGAAGTTTATAAATTTAATAATAAAATTAATAACATAGTTGAACCTAACTTTATATTACCGAAAAATAAGCAAACAAGTAAATCAAAGTGTCTCAATGATATTCAACCCAAATGCAGTACTTGTGCGATAAAATATGGTACAATACCTAGAAAAAAATTGGTTGATACAAAAACAATTTGCAAACAAGATATGCAAAGCAAAGGAGAGGCATGCAGAACAAATAATAGAATTCCAGAAAGAATATGTAAAAATCAATCGAATTGCAAAATATGCGGACGATATCTTAATGTAACGAGACAAATTGAAAAAACTGATACCAGAAAATTACAACAATCATATACTGCAGATAATGAAAGTATACCTAAGAAAGAAAAACCTTACATAAAATCATTATGCAACATTTGTAGTAGAGTTATGAAATCACACGGTAAATTGAATTCCGATCCTACAGAAACACAAGTAACTACTGAGCTAAAACCAAAGTGTGCAAGAAATTATGAAACTTGTTATTTAACATGTAGTGTTAATAATGTACTTACACCAACTAAAATTAGGTCAAAGTGTAGTAACTGTGAAAAGAAATACTTTGAAGTATATGATAATACAGATGATTACGGGAAAATAAGGTATCATAAAATGAACAATGAAGTAGATGCTAGATCAAAGTGTAAAGAAATAAAAAGTGGTTGTTTTACAAAACTACAACAGAAGACATCAATTGACAG
The DNA here is from genome assembly GCA_018467065.1 of Ephestia elutella. NCBI lineage: Eukaryota > Metazoa > Arthropoda > Insecta > Lepidoptera > Pyralidae > Ephestia > Ephestia elutella. The sequence continues at coordinate 15,467,629 of CM031586.1, read as the reverse complement.
TGGAAAATCTTTTATATTGTGCACATGCAAAAGTCATGAAAACCTTAAACAAACGAATTTAGCACGCACTCGAGATTGTAGTGTCATAAACGTTCACAATGCGACAGTAGATTACAAACATGACATCAATCCAAGTGCAGCAAAGTTAAGTGCACAAATTATGAATGTACCTTATGAAGATTTTCAGGAATCTTTTCATTATACAAATCAGGATAATATTAGTACGAAAACTAAAATGAAAAATAATTTGTCAGATGAAATAATCAAACGTATCAAAGATGTATATAGGGCTTGTAGTTGTAAAATTTGTGATTGCATTGCTGGAAGATCTTTAAAATTTGATAATGAATGCAATTGCAAACCATGCAACTGTGATTATTGTAAATCATACAAAAACGTCAATATGAACAATACGAATTGCCCCGCAGAAGTAGGTTTTGGTGTTAAGAGGAAGAAACAGAATCAGTATTGTGAATGTACTCCGTGTAATTGTGTTAAGTGCATGCCGCCAAGAACTTTTATTGTAGCTAGTGTTCTAGAAAATCGCCATGCCAACAATTGTTCGTGTACACCATGTCGTTGCATGGAATGTGAACGAAATTATTTTCCAACGCATTTGACACATGATATGTCAACGGGTATGGTGAGAAATTGTGGATGTGATCAGTGTCTTGATCAACGCTGTAGAGGGGCAGGTGGTACAGAGGACTGTCGTTGTGAAATGCCAAGTAAAGCGATATGCAAACCAGTTGAAAAAGACTCCCATGAGTATGATATCCGTCGCGCCTCAGTTTGTCATCAAAGAAATATGAAGAAACGAGATAATTTTGATACAATAGCTATGTACGCTTCAGTGTCATCGAATTTCGCTCCGCTCGGAACTCTTAAAGAAGCATGTAGCTGCGAAGAATGTGAGTGTTTTGCTTGCAAAAATGAAGATGACGAACTGTCTATAGAAACTATTTTAAAACCTCAACTAAAACTAAATGAGCAATCTATTAAGACAAATAACTGTGTATGTAAATCTTGCGAATGCGAAGTTTGTTCTTATAATAAAAATATACCTGAATGTGATACAAAGTATCAAGATGCAGAATGCGCTTGCGGTGAATGTTATTGCATTAACTGTCAGACTATGGTTAAATCTTCCACAACTATCAAAGAAGCTAAACCAATCGGCAAAATATATTACAAAAACAGCTTCAATAGTGGCTCTCAACAATGTGATGATTACGATTTGACAACGAGTGGAAGTTCACGTACTTACGGCAATAAACAAGGCCATCATGTTTGCATGAATGCTACTTTAAATAAGAATTGCTATATAAAGAATATTAATTATGACCATGAACATTTATTTGATTCTTATAATAGACATATTGAACCATACCAAAATAAAGATACATGTTTATTTTCTAAAACATTTTGCGATTTTCGAGACATAGAAGACGAGCAACAGCCTGCAAGGGACAGTTGTATGTTCTATAAGGGTAGCCAAAACGATTTTTCTATTAAAATAAACCATGTTCACAAAGATTTAAACCTATGTTCAAACACTGACAAAGACGATGTAGACAAATCCGGTGAACATTTTCAAGCAAATGTTGAGAAGACAACGAAAAAATATCAAAATAAGTATTCCAAAGATTCAGAATATTCTTTGTTTGGTACAAACAAAATCAAAGGACATCCTGAAATAGAACTATTACAATTTCCTCTGTCAAATTGTAAGCCAACTTACTCTAAAAGCACTTTAAATACTTGTTTGAAAGATGTGTTAACATTTAACGAAGACTTGAATTTAAACTCTTTTAATACCATACATAATCTCAATAAATCTAAAACAATTTATCCAACACATACTTATGAATCTGATTATTTTAGTAGTTATGGACAAGAAATCAAACCTTTTTCATGTTTACATCAAAATTTGTGCGAAAATAAATTTGAAAGCGAAAAAATATCTTTGGAAAGTGATGTATGTAACAAAAATTTTACAAACGATTTAATTTGGGATATGCCACTAGTTTTAAACAGCAATAAATCAAGTTTTCCTAATAATCAAATTGATTATGAAAGAGTACATAAAACACTCAAAGAAGCTAAAGATTTTTCAGTGCAATTAATTAAGTTATTAGAAAAATATGATAGAGCAAATAAAGATTTTCAAAGTGTTTCTGAAAAACTTAAACTTTCACACGGATTAAATGTTCCCAGTAAATTAGGTTCGGTTCAATTTATCCTAATCAACAAAGAAAATAATGACCATGCTATATCTCAAAATACCCTGAATGAAGAAAATGATGAGCAAAATCATATTGATGCGCGAATTAATGCTAATATTTCTGACTTGATGTCAACAGATGAAAGTGTTACACAAAGAAAAAATCCAAAAGAGAGTAATACTGAAATTTCAAATCAGGGGGAGAAAGAGCAAAATGATCAGGAAAATTTAACAACCACAGAATCAAAAGAAAAATTAGAATCAATGGAATCCAAAATAAACACAGAATCTACAGTTGCAGCAAAAGATAACATCAATGAACAACCTGAAATTCTATCACAACAAAAATTAGATAAAAATATGATGCAGTCTTCACATAATAATATAAATAAAGAAAATATAATTTTGAAGATTGAAGAGAAAAGTAATAAGGATCAATTGAACGAGTTTAAAGGAATTACTTCACCTGACCTTGCTTTACATAACATTATAGCACCAGCAAATAACACACAAAATAGAATTGATAGTTTAACAAACCAATTATCAGACATGATCAAGGAGAATGTATTAGGAAAATACGAGGAAATACTTCTTTCCAGAAATGTTAAAAAATACGATAGATCCGTTAGTGTATCTGACGACTTTGCTGTTGTACTATCACAGGTATATATTTTCAGTAATAATCTTTTCATTAAACTGCAGCATCACTGCGAGAATAACCTTAATTGCCTATTAGGCTCACAATTTTAGAATGAGAAGTAACTCTATGTACTATTCCAGATTTACAAGTGTAATATATAATAACAAAAATCGTCTTAATCTGTTTAGTTGATTTAACGTGTAAGGAAAGTTGGAAATATTCACCGCCTCAGCTATATTTCGCGCTATGCTATAATTTTGTTTACAGTTAAAAGTTTTAGAAAACTTTCATTTATAATGTTAACAGGTCTAATAGGATCGTCATTTTGAACTTGGTACTTTTCAGGGAAATAAAATAAACAACTATCAAGACTGGTCAATAAGCAAGAAAAACTATTACCTAAGTCATTATCAAAACATCAAAGATTCATTCACTTCGCCGATTCATGAGGTAGTGCCAAAATTAGAAATGCAGTCAATGTATGTTCAAACTTCTATAGACAAGCATATTGATAGGCCAAAAGTAAGTATAACGTAAACTGCACAGTATTATGTTCTCAGTACTTTTTTAGGGTTCCGTACAAAAATGAAAAAACGGAACACTTATAGGATCAATCGTGCGTCTGTCTGTTCGTTCGTCTGTCACAGCCAATTTTCTCCGAATCTGCTGAACCAAATCAGATGAAATTTGGTAAGATGACGTAATCCTGTGATCCAAAGATAGAGGTGCAAAGTAAATATTTTTTTTAAATAAGGACATTTTTGGGAGACAAATTAGGAATTAAAAAAAAAGTCTTGCAAACCTTACTGTGATAAACTTATATCAAATGACAGGGCTCGTTAGTAGTTTTGATTTTATTCATGAAAGAAGACGAAAATTGACCACGCCCCCCTGATCTCCGAAACTACTGAGCCCAAAATAAAAAAAAAATACAAAATATAGTTCATTGCTTGTAGATTACAGGAAAACCTATAAGAATTGGCATTATACGGAACCCTCTCCACGTGAGTTCAACTCGCACTTAGCCGTCTTTGTGTTTAATTACCAAAAAAAAAAAACTATAGAAAGAAATTCATGCAATAATGTAACAAAATGAAAACTATGGTATATTATTTAGTTATGCCGTATAGGTTTCTTCTCATAGGCGATGGGCTAGCTACCTCTTACTTTACTGAACCTCAACCCTCCAATAAGCCCACTATTCAGCTAAAAGTGACCTTCGAGTCTCAAGGCTCTGTCTACCTCGTAAGGGAGACGATATTGTATCTACTTCTACATCAGTCGGATTATAAAAACGGTCTGCTCCTTGGGGTCTTTAAATGTTGTAAAACTAAGAAAAAGCTGGTAACTTTCATTATATATTTTGCAGGTTAAAGAGATAATTAAAGTAAAATCAGCCTTCTCTATGCCTCGCAATAAGACTTTACAAGTGGAAAAAGAAAGTGCCACTGACTGTGGTGCTATGGTAATAATTATTGTAGTACCTATTTTAACCCTCGACGAAAATTAGTGGTGTAGATTTCTGAGGGTGTCGCTGTCGGAAACATTATCCGAAAAAACAGACAAAGATGGCAAATTAAAAAACTCACTGAAATATTTCGTCGCGACACAAAATTTCAGTAATCTATGTCTGTTTTTTTTAGATACCTAACGGGATTGTTCATGGGGGTCATTTAAATCCATAGTTTCTGATAAAGTTTCAGAAGATCTTAAGTTCGACTAAAACGGTCGACTTCTTAGAACGCCATACGCTGTCTGTTTTTTTTTAGATAACGGGATTGTTGGGGGTCATTTTAAATCCATAGTTTCTGATAAGGTTTCAGAAGATCTTAAATTCGACTAAAACGGTCGACTTCTTAGAACTCCATACGCTGTCTGTTTTTTTTTAGATATGTAACGGGATTGTTGGGGGTCATTTTAAATCCATAGTTTCTGATAAGGTTTCAGGAGATCTTAAATTCGACTAAAACGGTCGACTTCTTAGAACTCCAGACGCTTATTACGAGTACTCTTAATATCTTCACAATGCATCATATTGATCTTTCAGACGGTCAAATCTTTTTGGAAGACGAATGACCAGCGAAAATCATCAAAGAGTACCCTGAAGAGCAGGACCGAACTTGACTTAAAACAACAACCACAAATCAACGTGGCGCATTACAGTCAACCTTGCGAATTGCCGGTAAGTCTACTATGACAAGTATAATAGCGTAGTAATAATAATTAGAATGACAAGAGAAAATAGAGCGTGTATGCAGTTATGATGATCAGATTCGAAGGCTCAACGACCCTAAGAGGATCTAGGCCTCCGATACTAGAAGCTTCCACTCCTTCATGTTCTGTGCTACATCCTGCCAGTCGGCTCTTTGGAGGGCCTCCAGATCTTTTAGGACCTTATCCCTCCAGCGATATCTGGGCCGGTCGACAGGTTGTTTCCCGCTTGGTTGTCTCTTATACGCTCTTTTAGCTGCGCGATCCTCTCCTATCCTCTCCACGTGGCCGAGCCATCGAAGACTTGCTGCTTTCGTTTCGCCCATAATATAGTATGCAGTTGTACACATTTGTAAATTGTGGTGAGTCGGTCGGGTCGCGCACACTTTATTTTCTCTTTCGATCGATCTATTTTATTGCACCAAGCAAGTAATATACCACTGGTCATGACTTACCAAAAGACATATATTACTTCGTTGACTGACTGTACATAATCTAGTGCATGTATAAAGCTAGTAAATAGCCGACCAAGACTGTTTCATGAGTTCCTTTCGGCATTTCTTCTCAGCAGTGGTCGTTTCGAAATGCTAGTAGTTTGTAGCTTTGAGACATAATGATTCATGATTATATAATTAGCTTTTAACGTGAAAAAGAGCCTTTGAAGGCCAAGTTTCAATAAATAATTTCTGATTCTTATTGCAGAGATCTAAATGCAGCTGTGAAGACTTGAAGGTGTGCTCACTAAGTGGTAGGAGAGTGTCAGACCATACAGTTATGATGAAATGGAGCAAACCCAAAGTTGCAGAAGGTGTACAGGGATACGAGGTTGTATTTCTAAACTACTTCTTGCTGTCATATATTTCTTGCTATCGTGAAGGACACTTTCAATGTACATTCATCCAAACGGTTACTTAGTTAAGACACATATTTTTAAAGTGACGTCTTTGGGGGAAATACAGTATCTAGTGGAGTTTGTTGCGCCCCGCTTCTTCTCCACTTACGCTTTGGAGGCGGTGGTAAAGCCTGACCAGAAATATAAAAACCCTGAATTACAGGCAACACTTATGCGTTTCATATTGCAACATTATTGAAAGAAGTAGCGGATTTATAGGGTGCACTTTATAGGATTTATCTGGAAGCACGGAGGTACGTGTCCCCGTGCTTCCACCCTCAGGTTCAGCCGTTTTTGAGATATACGCATTTTTTGAAAATAATTTTCTCATATTTTAATAATAATAATCGCGAGGTCTAAGTTCGCGGCGAACCACTAGTAGATTTAAGTGCTAGTAATAGCAATAAGTAATTATTGCCTAACGAAACGACTATCTTGGTAATGATATGGAGTGCGATGGAGTAGTGATTTTGTCATTTGACTAATGCACTAGCTGATAAATTTTAATGCTCAACTAGATTGCAGGTTTTACAAGTTAACTAAAGAATTTTATATAGATTGTTAATGATAATTGATAAACTACTTATACTGAATGAATGCAGAGGTGAAGGAAGAGTTAGTCAGGGTCGACCTCGAAGAACGCACTTAGACCACATTGCGGACCTCCTTAAAAAGGGAGATATTAGGAGCGGAGAGCATGTATGAAGAGAGTGATGATCTGTAAAGATCGTAGCAGGTGGAAATTGCTAGTCTCTGCTTAACCCCACGGGAAAAAGGCGTGATAACATGTATGTATGTACTTTAAACTTTCAGTTGCTGGTAGACGGCCGTCCCGTGCAAAAGATCATCGACCCTGCCCGGTGTATGGCGGTGGTGACCTGCCTGCCCAATTGCGAGAAAGTTCTATTGACCATGCGCACAGTACTGGATATGCCACTGCGCTCCGGCCATAAGCCCACTGTCACAATCATCTACAGACCACGTTTGAAAAAAAATAAAAATTACGAAGAAACTAATTAAATCATGGAAATTTTTGTTTTCAGTTGTTTCATTTTCGTATTATGATTAATGATAATTGAAGTTGAGGCGAAAACACATTATCGTTGAATTAATTTCGATGTAGCAACTATCCGTAGAATTTTTAAGTTCGTTGCGCAACAAAATCGGTTCAGCCGTTTTTGAGATATACGCATATTTTTAAAATAATAATCGCGAGGTCTAAGTTCGCGGCGAACCGCTAGTCTTATAAAACCCAGTGGGTTGTGGGGATACCGGTGGCAGAGCTTAAATGTAACGTTAAAAGACCCATCCGTGATACTTAATTAAATTTCCCTTGTGTGGAAGACGGTGGAAGAAGATAACCAAGGGTACACAGAAGAAAAAAGGTTAATGCCTATGAGAGCAGGCAAGTAAGCTGTTGCGCCCGGCTACTATTTATCTGATGCTCTTAATCAAGTGAGGACTAGAATATGTTAGGAACTGGAGGGATATGTTGTTTAAACCACAGGTTTAAACCATCTCCCACCGAAGACTACTGATTCGCGGGAGTAACAAAAACTTTCCGGAATACTGTAGCGGAATGTGTGATCAAGGAATGCCATGAAGAAGGAAAGAGGATGGAAATTCTATTCGATTTGACGGGAACATAAAAGTAGGAAGCGCGCTCCCTTCTAGAACTACAATAAAGAGCTGGCCGCTCTTACCATCTACACACTAAAAAAATAGTGTGTGTAGAAAGACCACGGCACAGACATATAATAATAGTAAGAATATAAAAAAATATATGTCTGTGGACCACGGTCGGTTTGCATACAAACATTGCCATATTCCAATTCTATCGCCGCCAAAAAAAAAATTATTTCTGTGTCGCCGCCGCGCAGCCCTTCCTACTTCTATGGACGGAAAAATCTTACAGAGAAAAAATCAAAAGCTTTGAGCGCTTCGCTCAGAAAAACTTCCGCGCGTAGTCCGTGTTCAGACATAAAAAAAAATCTGTGTCCGAGTCATGGAAGTAATAAGTACTACTTATTGCTTCCATGGTCCGAGTTGCTAGATTCCATAGAGTTCAAAAAAATTATCCAAGCCAAATCATTTTTTTAATAAAAATATCATTGATACCCACAGACCTTCGAGCAACAAGGACTTCCGGGAGTCCGTGTTGCTCTATGCCACAGACATATAATAATAGTAAGAAAATATTAAAAAAAGATATAAATATATATAAATTAAAAAAATATATATATTTCTGTGTTGATACCACAGACTTCACCTCTCTGGACATCACCACGTAACCACAGAGAAAATAATCACTACTGCACGTAACCATGACATAAAATACAAACAAAATTATCCGTCTCATTTGAAAACTCGCGTTGGAGCGCGCAACAACCTGTGAATAATCTATGAGGTAAAATAAAATGAACAGCATTCAAAGTGAATATGAAAGAAAACTTGCAAGGTTCAAGCTTGCCAAAAGTCCGGCAAAAACTAAGCAGGATGCTGTTGGGGATGGCTCTCAGGCAAAGGCAAAGGCTCTTTTGAAACCTGCTGTTGGGGATGGCACTCAGGCAAAGGCTCTTTTGAAACCTGCTGTTGAGGATGGCACTCATGTAAAGGCAAAGGCTCTTTTGAAACCTGCTGTTGGGGATGGCACTCAGGCAAAGGCTTTTTTGAAACCTGTTCTTGGGGATGGCTCTCAGGCAAAGGCAAAGGCTCTTTTGAAATCTGCTGTTAAGGATGGCACTCAGGCAAAGGCTCTTTTGAAACCTACTGTTGGAGATGGCACTCAGGCAAATGTAAAGGCTCTTTTGGAATCTGCTGTTGGAGATGGAACTCAGGCAAAGGCTCTTTTGAAACCTGCTGTTGAGGATGGCACTCAAGCAAAGGCAATGATTTTTTTGAAACCTGCTGTTAAGGATGGCACTCAGGCAAAGGCAATGACTCTTTTAAAACCTACTGTTGGGGATGGCAATCAGGCAAAGGTAAAGGCTCTTTTGAAACCTGCTGTTGAGGATGGCACTCAGGCAAAGGCTCTTTTGAAACCTGCTGTTGAGGATGGCACTCAAGCAAAGGCAAAGGCTCTTTTAAAACCTGCTGTTGAGGATGGCACTCAGGCAAAGGCTCTTTTGAAACCTGCTGTTGAGGATGGCACTCAAGCAAAGGCAATGGCTCTTTTGAAACCTGCTGTTGAGGATGGCACTCAGGCAAAGGCAATGGCTCTTTTGAAACCTGCTGTTGAGGATGGCACTCAGGCAAAGGCTCTTTTGAAACCTGTTGTTGGGGGTGGCACTCAGGCAAAGGCTATTTTGAAACCTGCTATTGGGGATGGAACTCAGGCAAAGGCTCTTTTGAAACCTGCTGTTGGGGGTGGCACTCAGGCAAAGGCTCTTTTGAAACCTGCTGTTAGGAGTGGCACTCAGGCAAAGGCTCTTTTGAAACCTGCTGTTGGGGATGGTACTCAGGCAAAGGCAAAGGCTCTTTTGAAACCTGCTGTTGGGGGTCGCACTCAGGCAAAGGCTCTCTTGAAATCTGTGACCAATAGATGCTGCTCCATAGTCCCAGATGTGCAGGACTTTGGGCAACAACAGCCAGAAGAAAGGCAGGAGGAGCCGAAGCAGACAGAAACGCAACAGACGCAGGTAAATTTATTTATTAATATCAGCTATTTTAATGTACCCACTGTTGGGGCACTGAATGGATAAAGAAAATGGGCTATGAACCAGCACGTGGGCCCAATACGGATAATGGGAAGCAACGGCTTAACGTGCCTTCTGAAGCACGGATGAACTCAAGATTATCTTGAGTAACCCATTCTGGTATCCCGCGTTCTGCGGTTTCGGCTCTACGTTGATATGACAGATAGTCAGCATCTTCTTATAAAAGTAAACGGTACCAAGGGTGTCACCTTAGGCTCAGAGGAGTGAGATGGGTTTAAAGTATTTATTTACTTTAAGCATCTCTCTCATATACCGTTTACTTTTAAAAATTCCACCGTACCACCAGGAGTATGGCCAGTGGTACGGTGGGTGGGTGGGTGGTACGGGTTCCTCCTTTCTGCCGGGACCGGGCGATGGCGGCAAGGCCAAATATTTGTTCCCGATATGGCTTGACGGTTTACGCAAAACGTAGCCGTAAGTAGCGTGTAAGTACTTACTTTAAACCTGTCATGATGTACTTTTGAGTTAAAGGCCATAAATATGGAGTGTGGAGTAATATCTGCGGTAAAGCTCGTGTGTTGCATTTTCTTGCAGATACATGTAGGTATTCTGTCAATAAAAGCTTGTATCGATTTAATTTATAAAAATATTTATTTTTTAACAGGACAGTTTCAATAGATTAAAACCTAATACAATAATCCAGCTGGAAGAATTGAGAAAGTTAATCTATGTTGGCAATAGCTCTAAGATTGAGAATATCTCGAAGTATGTCTATCCAGAAGAAAATTTCCTTGTGAAGAGATCAGAAAATTCCCTTGTGAAGAGGTCAGAATATTCCCTTGAGAAGAGGTCAGAAAACTCCCTTGTGGAGAGGTTAGAAAAAGATTTGTGGAGAGGTCAGAACATTTTCTGGTGGAGAGTTTAGAAAAATCCCTTGTGGTGACATCAGAAAAATCGTTCGTGGCGAGGTCAAGAAACTTCATTTGGCAAAATAAAGATAATTACGTAATTGAAAACAAGTACATAAAATGTCCCTGTAAGTCAAAAGTATCATTGATCAGTACCGATGACATAGGCAGTAATTCAGTTTTTCTTTTCGTGATATACACTTTTTTTATACTGCCCTTTGTACTCAAATTAATGTAGTTATTTTATTCGTTGATTATAATTTAACAGTAACAGGCCAGTGTTAACAGTGTTGTGTAGATTAAATGCATAAGGTCAGAAATATTGAATCCACAGTTACACACAAAATTAAATCAGTAAACCTTTTTTTTTGTTTTATTTTCATTTTGTAACTCGGAAAATTCCTGGGAAACTGCGAGACGCCTAAGCAATTAAAATAGTGAAGTCGTCAAGATTATCGTGAAGAATACTGTCAGGTGTCGACAATTAAACTTTGGTGGTGTAGTTAACTGTTTCAATAAAACGGTTTGGCGCCATCATTTAATTTCACGACTTTATAGACACACTGTAAGTAACAGAAATCCTGTTTAACTTCTATAATTTTTATCAAGCATTTTTGTAGATGGTTTATAGGTAACTTATAATTACTAGATAAAGGCAAAGGACCAAAGAGGAAACAGATTAACTACAAGAGAAGTTGTTAAAAAAAAAAATATACATTGACAATTCCGAAATGACATTGCTGACATGACAACAATGAGAGTAATTTGTCGGTGATATAAAAAAAATTCTCCGTCGAATATGAATAGGGAAAAATGAACAGAAACCAACGCAAATACGGTAGGGCCCCTGCTAGGTCCACGTTTGCCGAAAACCAGGCAAAAAGTAAGCAGAATGTTGTTGTCGAAGTATTCGCTAAGGGCAGTTCTCAGCCAAAGCCTTCAAAGCATATGGCCAATAGGTGCTGCTTCATAAGGCCAGATTTGCAAGACTTTGGACAACAACAGTCGGTAGAAAAACAGCAGGACCAGGCAAAGCAGCCGGATAAGCAGCCGGACACACAGCAGGAGCAGGTAAAGTTATTACTAGCCTTTGCCCTCAGTTTCGTCCGCGTGAATTTAATTTTTCATCCCCTTAGGGACCTTTCCGAAATTCCTTTCTCACGCGCGCTATCGGTTTAGGAGCCAAAGCCAAATTTATAAGAATCGTTAATAAGACCCATTTGGATATCTACTTGTATTTTAGGTCATTGGGTTCGTGCGGCACTATGATAAGTTCGGCGTGCGTAACTAAACTCCGTTTTTCTTAATGTAAACAATCTTCACAGTACTTTTTGTTAAAAAGAAATAAATATTAGTTCAAACCTAAACATTCTAAAGCAAAACATTTATTAACCACGAAAGTAATTTCCTAAAAAGTCTAGGTATTTTAATTTATATAGTTGTAAAATCATAAGACATAGTAAGATTGTTTACATAATAGGACTTTACGTGCTCTCGAACAAAAATCACTTCAGTAACTTTTTTTACGTCGTACACAAAGAATTGCGATTGGATTGGACATTTTTTTTGGCAGTAAAAACAGCGTGCGAAACTATCTGCATCATTTCAAGTTTCTATGTTCAGCGGTTTCGTCTCTGCGTTGATATACCAATCAGCCAATCAGTCAGCCGACATTTTTTTTTTAATTTTTGTAAAATTGTTTACTTATTTTCAGTACCAAAAACTGATTCTTGAACAGTACGGTTTCGACCCAGTACTGCCTGATACAATAAACCAGCTGAAAGAACTGAGAAAAGTGCTCTGTGGGAACAACAGCTCTAAGGTTGAGAATAGCTCGCAGTATGTCTGCCCGGAAGAAAAGACTGTGAGGTCCGAAAACTCCGGTTGGCAAAACGTAGATAATGCTGACGAAATTGATAACTACATGAAATATGACACAGGTACATGCTTTTCTCTTTGTGATTCTTTGTTATTCGAGTGTGTTATATTGGACACTGGAGTAAGAGAATTCTTAAGTCGCCTAAAGAAACTAATTATTATGGCGCAGCGACCCAAAATGAGTCTTGGCCTAAAGGCTCTGCCATGATCATATTGTTTGTAGGTAATTGTGTGTCGGCATATCTTTGTTTTCGTGTATGTTTTGTTTGTATAATTTTGATAGATAGGACCTTAGGGCGAAGGCCTTAGGGGGCCCCATTGCTCCGTTGCGTTGCGGTGCGTCGTGACAGCGTCAACGCAACGCAACGGTGCAATGGGGCTTCGTCCTTATGCACCGAAAGGGTAATTAATAAACTATTTGACATTTGGTTTTTGATTTAGATAGGAGAAATTAACGTACTTATTTTATCTAAAATTCACAGAAAAATTGGAATCGGACTCGTCCCTCCCTCAAAACGTGCACATCTGCGAGGTACCTCGCGTGAAAATAATCGCAGAGAAATACTCGAAATTAAAGAAAAACAATGTGGAAGTGAGACAACTGGATGAGAAAGTTGTGTGCATCGAATATGACATCTATAAAGGGAACAACACGGCTAAGCCGAAACAGACACTCAGAGCGTTTTTTGCTGTGAAGCCTATTAAAGTCAGCAATGAGAGCAGCAAAGGTAATTCTTTCTTTCTTATCAAAGTCAAAGTCAATTTTTTTTATTGAAACTTGGCCTTCAAAGAAGGCTCTTTTTCACGACGATAACTAACTAGATCTATCGAGTGCTACCCATAAAGCTAATATCTGATAGGACGTACTTAGCTCTGTGGTGCTAACACTGGTGTCAGATATTATTCAAGTCGCCTACAGTCCGACAAGGCTTATAATGAACGTGGCGAAAAAAGGAACTAACGCCGCCATCTTGATGGAACTAACGCCGCCATCTTGATGGACGTCATTTTTAACAACTTTGACAAGTGTTCTCCCATGTGTGATGTCTCCAAAAGTGGTAATTACCATGACGACATGAACCATGACAATTTCATGTCTTTTTTTCTTTAATAGTAGGGGAGCCCATGATGCTAAATCGGGATTTACTCGAGCGTCATAGAGACCTATTTGGATTGCGAAGTTTAGATGATAAGAAGAAAAAAATGTCATATAATATATACCTTTTCACGAGTGGGGGGAGCGACTATAGATTTTCAAAAATGTAAAAAAAAACTGTTGCATGGACATACTCGAGCGCGTCAGATATTGATAGCATCTATGTCTTGTATTTTTGAAAATATACGTATGTTAAGCTGATTGTTTCCATGATGGGGGTGGTCGTACGTAAGGGTTGAAAGTGAAAAAAAAAATTAATCGAGCGCGTCAGTTTTTCTAAGGGGATGTTATTTGCACTTAAAAAAAAAAGCTCTTATATAATAATCTGACGATTTGGATGTGACGCAAACTCGCGGCCATTATTAGAATGTGCAAAAAAATTCGCCATTTTGAAATACTCGAGCGCGTCAGATTAAGATATATATGGTTCTTCTTAATGCCCTAGACGCGCTGTCTCATAATCTGACGATTATCTAGAGGGATTCGCCTAATCTGACAATAATTTTTTTTATTTTTTCAAATCATTGAACTTAATTAATTGAAAAGCTGAAGAAATAGCATGCAAATAAAAAAGTACAGGTTATTTTAAGTATAATACTTGTATTTATAAGAAAATAATTATAAAAAAATAATTATTTTTGCGTAGTTTTTTTTAATTATCATCTTCTTCATCGGTAGAATCATCTTCCTCCTCTGGCTCGATTTCATCCTCAGATTTAAACTTTAAACTTTTTTTTTGCATTAAACTTTATCGATTATTTTTTCTTACTTCGGCTTATGGAAATCGTCAGATTATATATTTTTCGTTATCCTTGAATTATTTCCTTCAAAATAAAAAAAAAATTAGCCACGCTCGAGAAAGTCGAGATGACGTTTTTTTTACAAGTTTGTAACCCTCCTACTTCTCTACGTCACTGGAAAATTGTCAGATTAGTGGAATATACACTTTTTACCATGTAATTAACTCATCCTACCTTAATCTGACGCACCCGAGAATTTCTGATGATCAATTTTTTTTTACTAATCTGATCCTTTATCCTTGACAGGCGGCCATATATATGGGGCTCATATTTGGTGGGGATACTTTACCTGGTACAAGGTATCTCCCTGTATGTTAATCTGCCGCGCTTTAGTAACTCCCGAAATCCCCTCTTGGGCTCCCCTACTATAACCATGTACCTAACCTAGAACTTGATTTTATAATAGATTTTCATTCTTATTATTCAGTCATGATTGTATGTTAATTTATAATAAAATACGCGAAAAAAACAATTCTTTTTTACACTGCTATTTAAGGAGATTTTATTTCAATGGCAAGTCACTGCAGCGCCCCTGACACATTCATTTAGAGCCTTGTCGCACTGTAAAGGCATCTGACATGACTTTTACGATTACCGCCATCTAGTGGCAGCAGACGTATACACAATTGTAAACTAAACAGTCAACCAGTGTGCAGGTTTCCGCACGATGTTATCCTTCACTAAAAGCAAGTGGTGGTCTATGAAACTACCATATCTACATGAATCAGATTGGTATAGAAACCCATGTGGCACAGGTAGGATTTGAACCTGGGTCATTTCCAACATAAGGCGAGTGCCATTACCACTCGACCACCACCGCTTCAAATGTATAAATGTGTTTTAAAAAATAATTTAAATATTATAGTTTTTTTTTTATGAATCCTTGGGGGAGGCCTTTGTGCAGCAGTGGACGTCTTTTGGCTGAGAGAGAGAGAGAGTTATTTTTTATAGACTTTCCTCAGCATTTGGAAGAAACGTTAATTTTTCTGCTTTTTGCGTATTCCGTAGGTATATATTTATTTATAATTCAAATTTTTACAGAATGTATTCAACAACTGACAGAGAAATTCGATATAAAGGATGAGGACTTGAACAAACTGAATCGCAAAGAAATCGAGATAATCGACAGCAAGATACAGGAAAACAAACCGTATCTGGAGGACTTAAGACGCGTTCTCAAACGCAGCCAAGCCATCTACACTAAAAAAAATAAGACATCACTAGATTTATTGTCTTTGTATGAAATGGCTAAGAAAGAGAGTCCTCCGTTGGATGAAAATTTTTCGCATACGAATCTTCTATCTAAAGCTGAATTAGAAGAAGTGAAACAGCTGATTTTGAAAAAGTGCACGTCAAGCGTGAACGGTATAAGTAGGAGAAAACTGAGGTCGGACAATGTGCCAGACAAGGACAGAAAACATAATACTCTCTCAGACAGCCTAGTTTCGGTACTAATGCAAGAATAATAAAAATATATTTATATACACTAATAAAAATGCGTTCTTTCCTGTTCAAAGTTGCGATTTTATTTATAAAAATACGTTTTATTAATAAGTATTTAGTTCTTTAAAAAATTCAAATAACAACTCTATAAAGTTACACTTAACAATATATTATCAGATTTCTCTAGTTGAAGTTTAACTGAAGCTTTATAAAAACAAGTTATTTGATATATAATTAGTTTTTGAACACCAAACAATTTGTATGGAATATCATTCAATTTATAAGGATGGATTTCTTTTTGATTCTACGCCATATAAATTTACTTCACTATATTATTTTACCGTTTGACGTATGGATGGTGTTCAAAAAATCACATTACAAAAAATGCTACAGAAAAATAATATCTACATAAAATTCGAAAAAAAGAATACATTCGAGTTTTGTTTTTTACATTTACGACAAAAATATAAAATATAAATATATTTAAAACGTAACAATATCATTTTGCAGTAAGTATAGTATAGGTACAGTCACGAACACTAATTTGTACTAAATTTTAGACCTTATCACAATGCATTAAGGACCAATGTGTCTTCACATCAATTTTCGTGACTGTACGTAATATGTATATTATACTTACATCTCTTATTAGTAGAGTCACGATTTGCCGTTACCCGCCGTTTCAGGGTTGAACGCCGGGTCCAAACCGAGTTTCTTCATTTCCACCGCCATTTCGAATAAGTAGTCGTAACATTCTGTCCTGTAATAGATAATGTCAGATTTTCAATTCATACTTCAGAAATGTGAATAATTGAAAAGTTATATGCCGTATTTTAAGGTACACGTAGGTACGTGTACAAATATATACGTAACCTACTACTACTACTAAATCCTAGAGACCCTATGCTTTATCTTGTAAGCTATTGAGACACTATTGGTACATTTGTAATTAGTAGAAGTTATCAGAGAAGACTTTTACAATTTTCGTTTTTTTTCTATTAAATATGTAGTGCCCACTTACATGTCGATAAAACAGTTCACAGAACAGCACGCGTGGGTAAAGTAGTACATGAATCACATCTGTTGTTAAACGAACAAACAAACATACGAACGGTGCTTATGTGTCGGAGCGTTTGCTTTATTTAAATTACCTATGTAGTTTGATTTGTAAGTCATAGTAGTGTCGATAAAACAGTACACAAAACGGCACGCGTCGGTAAAGTAGTACATGAATCACACCTGTTGTAACCATATTTTTTATTTAAAACGAACGTGCATAAGGTGCCAACTTACATAGTCTTGGCGGCCTGCCAAGTGTCGCCCCAGACATAGACACCGTGTCTGCGTACCAATACCGCGCTAGTGCCAGGGTACTTCTCTATGGCCTCTGCTAAACTTCCCGCCAGGTCCCGTTCGAACGGAGTGTTCTCTATGATCGGCACGACTAGCTTCTCGTCGTAGCGTAAGTAGCGATTGAGCTTCGCGTCTTTTATGCCCTGGAGAGGAAACATGGGTTTTTGAAAATAAAAAGGAATGAAATATAATAATCATGTGTTTTTATTGTATTAGTATTGATAGCTTCAGATATCAAAATATATGATAGATATTGTAACCTCATTTGAATAACAGGATGTGGCTGACCACATTTTGACATGACGTGATGATAAGACTGGTTTCCATTTAAAAACATCTTGAAAGTAGGTATAAGTTTTCGCTCCTCTCATGTATAAAATTTTATCAAAATCAGTTGGTTTTGAGTGTATAATTGTAATAAATATATTACAATTAATACTACAATTTCACAATTTTATACTAAAATAAAATTGTGAAATGGTATCCTAAATAATTTGAACTTGATGAAAAAACCATATACTAGTAGTCGTCACAATTTTTTTCGGCATCACCTGTTGGTAGGCTGGTAAATGAAGCCTATGGCTTTAACATCTCAATTTATATGTATTATAATAACGTAAATCCTAATCCTAACTAATATTATAAAAGCGAAAGTGAATTTGTTTGTTTGTTACCTTTCCACGCTTTATCTACTGAACCAATCTTAATGAAATTTTTCATACATATAGTTAGAAGTACTGAGAAGGACATTTCATCCCGGGAAAAAGCACTGTTCCCGTGGGAAATTTACTAAGTAAATAAATGGAAGTAATAAAGTGGTATTTTTACTCAGCACACTATTAAAAAACAATAGAGACAATTTATCCGAAACTGGCGCAACTGTCACGAGTCGAGAGTAATGCACTTCGTGCTTGAATAAATGAACACTGAAAACATAACACTCCTTTTTTGTTCAGTCACGTAATAAAGTAAATAAATAAATAAATGGAAGTCATAGTGTTTTTTATTAAGCACACTATTAAAAAAAACCTACCTTAATCATCTCCTGGTGCGTGATAACGAACTCAGTATCGTACAGCAATGTGCAGTGCACGGCGTGCGGCGAGTGCGTGTGGATGACGGCGCCCGCGCCGCGCGAGCGGTACGCTAGCATGAACAGCGGCGTGCATTGACTCTTCTTTAGTCTACCAACCAAAATCAATTTTTTTTAATTAAAACTAGGCCCTTTTTCAGTTTTATAACTACTTAATTATACAATGTGTCACGTCATCAGTGTCGGAGCCTTTAATGGTATGTTATGTGGCATTTTTTATGAACAAATCACAACACAAAACTTTTTTCTTTTACTGTAGTAAAATGGCAGCCATTTTGTTTTTTTCGAGCTCTTGTACTAATTCAATCGTGACTACTCCTGTAAAAGTACTATTGACATAAAATTGACGTCTCATTTAAAAGCAAAAAAATATATTTTTGTATTTTTTAGAATTATTAGCTTCTTGTGAATAAACTAGCCCATTAAACTGTTTATTTTTTATTTTAAAACGAAAGTTAAAAAAGAAGAAAAAAAGCTTTGCGTGGTGATTTGTCCATAAAAATGCCATATAACATAGGTACCATTATAGGCTCCGACACTGATGACGGAACACATTGTATAATCATATCAGTGTATTATCATATCGTAAAACTTAACGATGTGAGAGAAAAGGGGGCCAGGCTGAAGTAGAATTGGGCGGGTCACGTGGGCCGTATGCATCCCGAAACCACAGAATTAATATTAGTACTACGTACAGAAAGGAAACTCCCTGCCTCTCCCGCAATATGGCACCCCCCCGCTCCTTCCGCACTTCTCCCCCGTTCTTGTGTAACTGTGGGACGTTCGACTATGAAAACGCACACATTGACGTGTTACTGACGTGTTCACGGATATACAGTTTCATTTGTAGTAGTAGTAGGCATATTTGACGCGCCGTTTCTATGAAGCGCCCGCCCTGTGCCGAAACTACAAAAAATTACATTCTTACCACCTGGGTCCAGCTGATGGGCACAGAAAGCGAGGAAGGCCTAAGACAAGATGGTCGGATGAACTTGGAGCATTCGACAGAAAGTGGATAGAAAATACCAAAGATAGGGACACATGTAAAGAGGGTGTGGAGGCTTTTGCCCAGCAGTGGGACATGTTATAGCTATAAAAAAAACAGTGTATCATCTATACATATAATAAAACAGTAAAAATATTTTGTTTGTACATTTAGTATTTTTTACTGAAATGGATAGAAAGACACTTAAAAAAAATAATAGAAAGCAAAAAATAATTTTTGGAATTTCTTGTCTGTTTGTCTGTATGTATGATCACGCTAATCTCCGAAAGTACTGAACCGATTTGAATTAAACTTTTTTGTTGTGTAGCTATTAAGCCTAGGCAACATTTAGGCTATAATTGATTTTGAAAACTGGAACAACTGATGAAGAACCAAAACAGAACAGTTAAACTAAAAGAAATATGGAAATGGTGCGTTAACAAAGAACATCTGATGAATAACTCCAAGAGACCAGCTTGTAAAGAACTAACTAGGCGCTGATTAAAATATATATATTATTATTTATAATTGAAAATGATTTCACTTTGCCGTAAGTATGTATTTATTGGTTCTAATCAAACATGACAACTAACGTAAAGAAAAACAGAAGAACATAGACATTTTAGATAAAAAAGAAAATTACTTTATAAAGGAGTTCGCAACACTCTCCCCCTACCTACAAACAAAACAAACAGAATTAAAAACTAAGAATTTTGGAGTACTGGTAACCGCACCAGCTTTCTTGAAGGTCTTCTGAGTACTCCACCTTGAGTAGCCACATCTGCCGACCGTACCTTTTTATCTTTCCCTGGAAATACTGCTACAATCCGGCCCTTAGGCCATGTTCCTCGAGGGAGGTTTTCATCTACTATTATGACGACATCTCCCACTGATAAGTTCTCATGATGATATGAATTTACTTGCCGGGGTATGAGGGATGGAAGGTATTCATGAATCCACCTCTTCCAAAAATGGTCGGATAAGCGTATAACCTTTTTCCAGTTTTTGCGGCTAGCCAAATCTTGGTCATTTAATTCAAGGGGAAGTGTTGCCGTGCAGCTAGATCCAAAAATAAAATGATTAGGAGTAATAGCTTCCTCGTCAGATTCAACTGCTACAAATGTAAGGGGACGACAATTTGATCAATGCTTCAACTTCAGCGAGTAGTGTTAACAATAGTTCTTCAGGGAAACTTTTTGCTGGAGGAAGAATTACTTTCAAAGCGGTTTTGACGGACCGTACCAATCTCTCCCAACATCCACCCATAAACGGTGCTGCAGGAGGTATAAATCGCCATTTGATGTAATTATTTGCGGCAAAAGTGGTCACAGGAGCGCCATAAAGCTCCTTTAATTCCTTGGTTGCTCCGACGAAAGAAGTCCCATTGTCGCTCCAAATCTCGGAAGGCGTGCCACGTCTGGCAATAAAACGGCGCAGTGCCATTACAGCTGAATCTGCTGAAAGGCTGTTTACAATTTCAATGTGAATCGCTCTTATTGTTAAGCAGGTAAATATAGCCACCCATCGCTTCTCTGATCGTCTTCCTATGCTCACTTTAAGGGGACCAAAATAGTCGAGCCCTGTAAATGTAAACGGGCGTTTATGATGTGCAAGACGAGCTGGGGGCAGATCACCAGTAGGAGGTATTGATGCGGCAGCTTTTCGGTTTTTACAGAACTGACATTGATAAGCAACTTTCTTAATAATACTTCTCAGTCTACATATGTAGAATTCCTGCCTCATTGCATTCAAAATTGTTTCGTTATTTGCATGAGCAAATTTGCGAAGTACATAATTAAAAGTTGTATGGCTTTAGAATTTCCATCAAGGACGATAGGATGTCTGATAAAATCAGTAGTTTCGTTATCTAACTGGGCACGTCCCTTTAATCGAATCAAACCGTCATTGCATAAGAAGATTTCAAATTTTCGCAGCTTGCTGCTTGCCTGGATAGGTGTGCCACTGACCAAACATTTGTATTCAGCAGAAAAGGAGGCTCTTTGGCAGGCGAGAAACGTATGAAAGCGAGCTCGAATTAAATCTTCTGCGGTCGGGTTAGGAGAATATGGTGTCCAATTGGTACAGTTACCAGTATTTATAAGATCGAAACGAGTAATGTAGCCATCCAACCATACAATCATTTTAATATCTATCCCACTTTTTTTTAAGCATCGAAACTTTAACAATCTTAGGTAATTTTGAGCCAGGACTGTTGCGCGTTGAAACTTTAACCAGGAACTAAAACGTTCAGGATTGGCAACTAAAAAATTTTTACATTCAGTATCAACATTAGTAAAAGTACATTCTTTTTTAATGGTCTCTAGATCACATTGATTATCTGTGTCTGACTCTACTGGCCAGTCACTTTGAGATAAATATAAAAATTGAGGACCCTCGAACCATCTTTCGCTTATGCTACCAGTCCGAAAACGAGTGGCTTCATCCGCAACATTTTCAATAGTGGAAACCCAATGCCATTCGTTTTCGGAAGAGAGTTCCCGAATTTCACTAACCCTGTGTGCGATAAATGGCTTGAGATTATAAGTTTTAGTTCGAATCCAAGCAATGATGGTTTATTAGTACAAGCATTGGCAATAGCAGTGGCAAGCCGAGCTGCTATAAGTGCACCCTGTAATTCCAATCTCGGAATAGAAACTAATTTTACTGGAGCTACACGAGCTTTGCTAGTAATTAAAGACAGATTTACAGTTCCATCAGCAAAGACAAAACGCCAGTATGCCGCCGCAACATAGGCAGCTTTACTTGCGTCACAAAATACATGTAACTCTCTTTGTATAACGTTACAGTTTGAATAATGAACGTAGCACCGCGGTACTCGCAACTTTGCTACATCCGAAATATCCGAAAACCATCGTTTCCATTTTAAAATTTCACTGCTTGGTAATATTTCATCCCAACCTATTTGCTTTCGCCATGCATCTTGAAAAAGAATGCGGCCTCTGATAGTTAGTGGGGATAACAAGCCCAAAGGATCAAATATACTCATTAGGTGTGATAAAACATTACGTTTTGTAGGCTTCTTCGGAAAAATAGGAATGGGTGAACGCATATTAAAGCCAATTACATCATCTAAAGGGTACCAAATTAAACCCAAAGTTCTCACAGAAAACGAAAAGTCTCCTAAGTCGATTTGAGTATACTGAGCTTTTAATTCAGGAGGTATAAATTTTAAGACTTCAGGGCAATTTGACACCCAAGAACGCATTTCAAACCCAGCCTGTTTATGAATAAAAAATATATCTCGTGCCATTGTTGCTGCTATGTCCACACTGTCAAAACTTCCAAGAAAGTCGTCCATATAATGATTATTTATGATTTCGTTAATAGCACTTGGAAATCTTGACTGATATTCTATTGCATTTTTATTTTTAATGAATAAGGCTGTAAAGGGACTTGAAGCCGCACCAAATATCATAGAGGACATCCTGAAGGGAGTTATAGGCGAATCTGGAGTCAAACGCCATAAAAAACGTTGCGCATCCCTGTCTTGACTACGGATTTTTATTTCAGGGAACATTTCTCGAATGTCTCCAGACATCGCGATCTTACCTTCACGGAATCTTAAAAGAATATCAAAGAGAGATTGCAATAAGTCAGGGCCAGATAAGAGCATATCATTTAAACTTACGCCGCTACATTTGGCAGCAGCGTCGTAGACAACACGAAGTTTCCCTGGTTTATTGGGGTTAGTGACCCCAAAATGAGGTAAATACCAGGTAACACTTGGGTTTGGTGAGGACACGCAAGGTTCTACATAACCTTTGTCAATAGTGGCTTGGACATTAGCTCGATATTGATTTGCGTATTGCGGATCTTTAGCAAATTTGCGTTCTAAACTCATATACCTACTGAATGCTAAATTATAACTGCCTTCCGGAATACAGAGATTGTCTTCACGCCACAAAAGTCCTACTTCGAATTGCCCATTTGAGAGACGATAGACAGTATTCTCCAAAATTTTAATTGCTCTTTCATCACTCGATGACTTGAGATCATTTTTCGTAATACCTATTGCATCTAGTTTAAAATATTCTTTAATCATGGACTTTATCTCGTCGCATTTGTCTAAAGTGCAATGATTAACAAATTCTATTTCTTTTGATTTGCTTTGAGCTATTCCATATGGAGAGTGTTGCGAACTCCTTTATAAAGTAATTTTCTTTTTTATCTAAAATGTCTATGTTCTTCTGTTTTTCTTTACGTTAGTTGTCATGTTTGATTAGAACCAATAAATACTTATGGCAAAGTGAAATTATTTTCAATTATAAATAATAATATATATATTTTAATCAGCGCCTAGTTAGTTCTTTACATTATTTATAAAAATCGAAAATCCGAAACATCTGAAACAGTTTGGAACACAAAAAGATTTTTCATCTAAGCAAAACTCACGCGGGCGAAGCCGCGGGCGACAACTAGTATGCCATAAAGCTAAAAACTACTAGCATTTCGGAACGACCACTGCTGAGAAGAAATGCCAAAAGAAACTCATGAAACAGTTTTGGTCGCCTAACATGCCAGAGGGGCTTTTTTATATTTTTAATTATATAATTTTTACATGGCTTCTACCAATATTTATTCAGTGAATTTTTTCTAGCCTAATTAGATGTCCCACTGCTGGGAAAAGGTCTCCCCTTTCTCTTTCCACAATATGAAATATAAATATAGAGTTCATAACTCTTTCCTCAAAGAAAAATACACAGAGTATTTTTATAAAGCCCTGGGGCACAGATCAACAAGCTTAGTCATGTATGTACTTAGATGACATTATTATTATCTAAATTATTAGAAAAACGACATCAAAATCAATTGCATAGTTAAGGGGTCATAGAGGCAGGAAGCCACTTTTCTTGTTATACTATATATTGATATGGAAATAACTGAAACCAACATAATTAATCTGAAATCACTAAGATTTACAATTGCTACATGGATAAGAAAAATCATTTTGGACAAAATTTACAGAAAAAAAAACAATATTTACAGATATAATATCATGTCTTACAGTGTGTAAACAGAGCCAAGAGTAGTGAATGAGATATTTCACAGCTATTTGTTAAATTGATAAAGAAATTTATTATTTAAAAGAAAAAAGATATGCTCTCTCTTTTTTTTTATAGAATAGTAGGCAAACGAGCATGCGGGTTGACTAAGCAATCACCGCTGTCCATAGACACCAACGACCCTAAAAAGGTCACTAATGTGTTGCAGACTCTTTAAGAAAGCGATATGCTCTTTTCTTGAAGATCCCAATGTCGAACCTATTCAGGAACACCGCTGAGGGAAGCATATTCCACAGCTTAGTGCAGCGCAATAAAAAGCTGCGCGAAAAACGGGCAGTGGTTAAACACCAACCATCAAGGTGGTGAGGGTGGTACTTCTCCTTAAGGCGGATGGTATGGTGGTCTTTAACTTACTTCTTATCAGGCGGAGGTAGTTCCAGGTCTTTATCGTCTATGGTCTGCACAAACAAGTCATCAGGCTTCATGCGCTCCTTCTGCACTCCTGATGGGGCAATGAAGATTTTGTCTCTGGAATCAAAATCATACTAATATGATAAAGAGCAAGTGTATCTGTTTGTAGCGTTTTATCTTCAGAACTACTGAAGCGATTTTAAAAATTCTTTCACCAATGAAAAGCTACATTGTAACTGAGTGACATAGGCTACAATTTATGTGTAAAGTGTATCTCCCGAGCAAAGACGGCCCGTCTTGTGCCTGGCAGGGCACTAGTATTACATAATGTTACACAAACAAAATATTTTTTTTTATTTTAATTTCTTATTTTTATCAATTTACACAATATTGAATACAATGTATTTAATCTACACACTATTGTTTTAGAATGGCTGAGCATAACAGTATAAACAAAAAAACATAATTATATATTTATTTATGTTATAAAATAAAATAGTTTTTTTCCACTTAATCCTATAGAATGAAAAATGCATTATGGTATGAGACAAGATTTTATTCATAAACCACAAATATTTTTTTATGAACAGGATGTCATAATGTCTCTTGTATACATAAACAAATGTTAACTAAGGGAATCAACTTAAGTACTCTAGTAAAAGTACCCTATTTGCTACCAATTCTTAATTTTCCACTCATGCACTCAGTCATCCAAATTTTCACATTTAAAATATTATAATAGGAAATAGGATAAAGAATACCTACCCCTCCTTTATGGAAATACCTCCCCCAGTTCCAGTGACCCATCCTAAATGGTAGAACTGGTTGCATAGCTCCGGAATCAAATTTCTTGGATGTTCCTGGAAAGTCATGAGGTTAAATGTTTATATTTAGTCAAGGAGGGCTTTAGGCTTTAGCTTTTATTAGTTAATGCACTATTTATACTCTTAGGCACTTACTGATTGTTTTTGCTGGGTTTAAAAGCAGATAATTTTTTAAGTTCATAATTTAGATGAATGGAATATTTTTCACAAATCTTTAGCGACAAAAACAGGTATAATATTTAAGTGTAATTTAGTATAATGGATAAAACTTACCGGCCCGTACTGGCTCATTTTATTTTAGTAAATTGAACGAAGCAAGTTAGATACTGCTCTCTTGCGCTTATCACTGTATCAAATACTCTTATCAACTATTAAGACTGAGACACGGCATACACGAATACGTCTGTAGATTCATCTACTTTACATGCACGCATGTATGTAATGTAACTAATTATTCCATAAGATAAAGCAGTAGTAGTGTACATTAATTATTATTATTGATTATAACAAAATAAAATTCAGTCAGAGACGAGATAAAAACAAAACAAACACTTTTTTCTATTCTCAATAACAAATGTCACAATGTTTGACATTGACATTTAACATGACATGACAGTCGTATATGCGTTTTGTTCATAGTTAGGTAGGGTTCATAATTTCGTACTAGTAGCGATTTTCAGGTTTTACGCTATAAGACTATAAGACCGTTAGCACCATAGTGCTAGCAAAAAATTATTTTATTTTATAAAATAATGATTTTTTTTCCTATGTCTATGGTTAGCAAACCGTCAACAACGAATACTATAGTGTACTCCTCTAAAGAGAGGCGCCCCGTTTCGCTGCGTATCGCGGTTCGCGCGCGTAGATGTGAACGGCGTTTGTTAGTCGCTGGTCTCAGTCGCTGGTAGAGGGATTTTCCGAGTACCAAATAAAAAAAAAAATAGTTCCAGATGAATTCATAGGTGGCGCTTAGTAAAAGGCGAGACCATTCAAAAAGCAAAAATGCACGGTATTGGCATTAAAAAAAAATAAAACCTAATAAAAAAAACATCTAAAAAGTATCAATATTGTGATTTGTGCAACTGTAAAACTGATATGTGATTTTTTTCTGCCTTTGGCTGACAATAAAAAGCGCACAATATAGGTACAGTCATTATTACGATTCGGCTTTCAAAAAGACGCCATCTGTTGAGACTTTTTTATACTGATTTTTATTTCTTAATTTAGCTGTCAGAAAAATCGCTCATTATAGGCGATTCCATGCGTTAGAACCATAGACATAGAAAAAAAAAATCAAATAAAAAAAAAATTTTGCTAGCTCTATGGTTAGAACAGTCCGTTTCGCGCATATTTCGCCCGTCTAACAACGGACAAACCAAAGAGTATATAATCACTACGTTTTAGGACAGGACAAACAGTGGCACACGAAAAGCGGTTTCGCTACTTCAGTTTCGCGGGTTAGGTGTCCTATCGGCGGCGTAAGGGTTTTAGTTAGGCTGAGGTTTTAGGTTTTACCCGGAGTTCCACATTATAGTATACTAGCTTTTGCCCGCGGCTTCGCCCGCGTGAATTTCCCACGGGAACAGTGCTTTTTTCCGGGATGAAAAGTACTCTATGTCCTTCTCCGTACTTCTAACTATGTGTATGCAAAATTTGTGCATGAAGCGCGAAGAGGTAACAAACAAACAAACCAACAAACAAAAAACTCACTTTCACATTTATAATAACACGGACTCCCCGCGTGGAAGTCCTTGTTCCTTGAAGGTACAATAAGGTTTCATATGAACTGTACTTTTATATTTCACACTGGTTGATCTTTTCTTCTTTTTAATGATAGCATACATTTTTTGTCAACTTGACAATAGCAATATAAAATTTTACGTGAACAATTTTTTGAAAAATTATCATGACAAAATTCTAGCACTAATATACCTAAGTATAGCAAAATTTTTTGTTTTTCCAGCAGGCCATGACAAAAGGATCTAAGAAAAATGTTTAGAATGCCAGAAGTACCGAATTGTCTGGAAAAACGATATCGAGCTTTGGACAATCTTATAGAAGAGTTGTCAGCAAGAAAATACGCTGGTAGTGACTCTAACCCCAGCTGTTCTCAGCAACCCGACAATGCTGGAATCAGACTCATGTGCGATTTCTGGAACATTCTCAAGGATGATCCTGATTGCAATCTAAAGGTAGGTATTTTGGTAGGTGCTTGTTTGTGTGCATTTGTGCGAACCAAACATACATGAGCAACATACATGTTTTTTTGTAACAAATAAATAAATAAATAAATAAATAAATAAATATCTATTTTTCATTTGGAATGTTCTTGTCCCCAAAAAGATAGCTTTTTTTATAGAAGATGAACATAGCATTACATACACATTACATTAAATTGCTATGTACCTACTGATATATATTTTTTCTTTTGTCAGAAAGAAGTTCAACAACGCATGGGTCTGAAGATGACATCCACTCACAGCTCATTTGGGCCTCATCTAGTTACCTGCTATATGTCTGATAGGATTGAGAAAGACAAACCTAAGTAATTATGCCTTCTAGTAACCCAAGCTCATCATTTTCGTATCCAATAATTTTATGTTTTATGTTTTTTATTTATTAAGGTACACCAACAGCGTTTACATGCTACATACACGAAACAATAATCACTTATTACTCAGTTCTAATGTAAACACCAATGACAGGTATACACGACATTGACTACTAACATCAAAATAGCTAGACATTCAATTTATCGCAGAATTTCTAAATCATAGATCTATATACATAGCGGTTAAGAAGATTATATGTGTTGCACATACGGTTAATAGGTGCATGGCAGTCTAAATTTGTACGGTATGGCGTTCCACTCAGTACTCTTGTGATAGGTAGACGAGGTAGTCTATATAGGACTTTAATGTTGAGGGACGATAACAATTCACTCGAGCCTACAAACATTTTAGTCTATTATCCATCTCGTCAGAGTTACTACCAGTTGGTGCCAGGATCCTATGACATTCCTTCCCAAGCATCCACGTCGTAAGAATATTCAGTTGAATCAGCATGAAATTTTCTTGTTTTTAGTAGGTATGAAATCACTCTCGTCCACCAGACAGCCACGAAAAGCCGGTTTGACGTATTCCAAAATTACTGACACAAGCTTAAGTAAGGCGTGCTGCGTGTAAAACCCAAAATCGACAACAATGACGTTGTACCTTGGGAGAGGCCTATATCCAGCAGTGGACTCCTATATATTGATGATTATGAGATACCTACGGGTATACTTTTTGAATAGTAAAGACTACGGATAAAGGTTCAACCACAATATTTTTTTATAGCCTCCCAAGGCTCCCATCTTTATCATTATCTTTTCGTGAATCTTTCTACTTGTCTCATTCGACAACCGGACAGATTCACGAAAAAATATTTCATTTATAATTTTAAAAATTGCAATCACTAGCTCATGCTGCAAGTCTTCCGACTCACAACAGCCAAAAGGAACCTCCTCGCCAAAAGGTTGTTGTGCTTCAGCCAGGAATATATCTCCGGGTTCGGGCAGTGACGTGTTGCCACTTAGCAAAGTGCTCTGTAGTTTGAAAGATGTAAGTTTTTTATGCTATTTTGACGATGTTCTCCACGACGTGACAAGTCCGTCGACGGTGACACCTTGTCAGTTTTTGGTATGAGCTCGGATGTGACTTGCAAACCCAATCTTGGTCTTTGAAGGTGCGGTTGCATATGTTCCCATATGCTATCTACTCTTAAGTAGGCAAACAGGCATGCGGTCCACCAAAGCTAATGGAAAGGCCGCAGCCTACGGATGTCTGCAACACCAGGGATGTTACGCGCATGTTGCTATGAATATTTTCACGCTCTTTTTGACGTTAGTTTATGAGTTATCATGCTGTAGTCTGCATCTACTCTGACGCGTGTGTTAAGTATTTAGTTATCTTATGCTTGACATGATCGCTCGCTCTTGGATTAGTCACAAGAACTATGTAACAGCCTAGGTAAGTAGGTACTTACTCATTCTGTATCGTTCGTACGTTGAATATTAACGACATGGGTAACTTTAGTTGGTCATTTCATAAAATGGACTATCTTAACTATTCTGCTTATGATATTGCATTGCAGTATTACTTACTAACTAGGTACTTACTTAATCTAGAGCTGAAGTTTAAACAAGAAGAAAATAAGCAACAGAACATTCACATCGAGTTAGAGTTCCCTTTCTTTACAGTCTCTTGTCCTAGAAAACAAAGTAATTATTGAAAATTAAATGCAATATTTTCAAAAATTAATTTGTTTTGTATTTTCAAAAATTACTTATTCAAAGAATAAAAAAAAAGAAAATTTTCGTTTATCTGTTAAAAGGCGGCATCGTTCGATAAAAAATGCAGTGAAAGAATCACTGACCTGATGACGGCTCAGAAACGGTTACAAGAGCAGATTCAGCATCTCGAACACAGGGAAAAGGAAGGTGCAAAAATGCTGAAGCAAGCCGACTGTATGTGGTCGTGCATGGAGGAAGCGTATAAGAAAAAAGTGGCGGAGTCCTTAGAAAGGCAGAAGGTTCTTCTGAAAGGGGTTTGTCTTTTCTTTGAAAATTCATCGTCATCATTTTATTGCATGCCCTGTTGAGCTAATATTTTTTGTAATGTGGAATTCGTGTAGTTACTATATTAGATAAGGCAGAAAAATCAAATCTAGATACATAAAACGTTGTGTCTTGTTAAAAGATTGATTTTTGAGGCTGTACTTTACTTACTTTAATCTATATCTGAATTTCCATTCCATCAGAGAGCCCACTATTCAGCTAAGCGTGGCCTTCGAGTCTCACGACTCTTGGCTCTGTCTTCCCCGCAAGGGATAAAGACGTGATTCTATGTATGTATGTATGTACTGACTTTAATTGATGTATATTGGCCATTAAATTTTTAAGACCTTTGCTTGATTTTTGAGTATGATTGTGTACATTCTCGTATGAGTGTTTAATTCGGAAACATTAATCCATTTAATAACGTATCATCTTAATTTTTGACTGTAGGTAATTTTGATTTATATATTCGCCCAGCAAATTGGAAATAAAGCGGTTTTAATTCCGTTTAGTCCATTGAGATTTTAAGAATTCCTTTTTTTGCTGGATATTCTATTTGTTTGGTACAAGTATACAATTTTTTGCACCTAAATAGTCAAATATTTTAGTTAAAAGCAGCCGAGAACGATGTTGCAAAATGGCGCAAAAGCAAAAAAGAATTGGAATTCCAATTGGACAATGTTAATAAATGTCAACAAGAAATTAATGAGACTAATAATCGCAAGAGAAACGATATAAAAGGCATGAAAACAGAAATAGAACATTTAAAGAAAAGGGTAGAAAATGGCAAGAAAGACTCAGAGGCAGCATCGAAATCAATCAAAAATAGGAAACAAGCATCAGATGTAAGAAGAATTATGTTAAATACATTAGTCTACATTAAGATAATTTTAATTTTATTTTTATTTTATTTATTGAGGAACAACTAACAATTACATAATTGAATCACATTACCTATGTGCATCTCATATTATAATACTGTAAACGTTAAAAATATTTTATCATTTACTTTTTATTTGTAGAAATTAATTAAAGGAATAAATAACGAAATATATCAGGCGCAAAAGACACTGGAAGAGGAGAGAAAATACAAGGTTCAAAAAGAAAAAGAAGGAAACGATTACATAAAAGATGCTAGGGAAGACTTGCAGAAAATATGTAGAGTATTGCTCCAGAAGAAATTAGAAAACGAAGATGTAAAAGCAGAGGTTAGAAAAATAATCTGATAATTCGAAACTCAAGGGATATTAGGACTACAATATAGGCATTAAACGTTAGTCCAAGTATCCCGTAGGTCAATAAATGGTGAGAAAAAAATCATACGATTTGATTGGTATTTGAATTGCTCTATTTGACTAGAGCCATAAGATAATTAAGCGTCATATTTTTTTTTATTTACTTTACTTTTAGTTAGGTACGTTGTTTTTTGAAATTTGAATTTTCAAATTTGAATTCGCCTTTCACAAGTCCTAATAACTAAAAGTTATTCTTTAATATAAAAGTAGAGTTAAAAG
Source organism: Ephestia elutella (assembly GCA_018467065.1). NCBI lineage: Eukaryota > Metazoa > Arthropoda > Insecta > Lepidoptera > Pyralidae > Ephestia > Ephestia elutella. Next base: position 15,436,020 of record CM031586.1, on the reverse strand, counting down.
TCGCCATCTGTATTCTTTTTACAGAGAGATGCATTATTACTAGAAATTGAAATGTTAAAACAAACATGTGAACAATGTCAAGATAAATGTAAAAAGAAGCAAGTATCGGTCAATGAGGAAATTCTCAAAGTAGAGAAAGACATTGCCAATTTTAAAGTGAGGTGTATTAAATGTCACGAATGTGTGGATACATCGGATGTGAGAAAGTATTGTACTGATTGCCCTAAGTGCATTGAAGAGAGAGATTGTATTACTGAAGAAAATCAATGCAATGCAGATCCTACAAATGTTTGTGTCTGCATGAGCGTCAAGCACAAATTTATGGACAACGTTTTCGAAAACATGTATACAGTATTAGAGAGACAAGTCAAGACGCGTCAGGGGAAGTGTTTAGCGGAGACAGTAATGCAGAGTCTGAAGAAGAGCAGGAATGGAAAGATAGATGAGGGAACGAGGAAAATTTTACAAGAATTTATTTTGTGTGTTGTTAAGAAGAATTTAAATTTGACAATTATCGGTGGTGCGGTAAAGACTAGATGTGAGGTAAGATCTTAAACATTGTTTCTAATATATCTACTGGTAGGTGATTGTTGATAAAAAGATAAGAGAGAAACTATATTCTTGGGAAAACTAAGCAAACCGCTAATCCGGAAGCAGCTATAAAAATAATTACAAATTCTAAACTGTCACTATAATGCATTATAATCTATGTCCCAAAAATTGTTTAGTGACTTTTAAAAACGAAAGGCCTTCATCTAGTTCTATTTTCAGCTATCGTCACTATCTTTGTTTTATTTTTTTATTACTTTATAATTAGCAACTCACTGCACTGACAGTTGCCCAAGGCAAGAAAGCAGGGTTTTGCTTCTAACTTCAGGCCATTTTACCTAATATCGAAAAAATTTCTACTATTAGCAGTTTAGAGTTGGTTTTTTACGAATTTTGTGTTAATTTAGATGGACCCTGAAACTTACAAACAGTTGTTGCTTTGTTTGAAACAAGTGAAAGTAACTCGCCCACCAAAAGTCGATAAAGGAACGATTTCCAAGAAGGTATTTATTTCATTACATATCTTGTTTTCTCAGATTGTCTGCCAAGTTGTATAACTATATTTAATTGACTTGATGAATTGTTGATGGATTCGTTGAATACTTAGTTATATCTAAAGATTGGTTCTGATAAAGCAAAAATATGGTTAGATCCTAATAATATTATAAATGCGAAAGTTTGAATGTGAGTTTGTGACTTTATGAATCTGTGAGTTTGTGAGGATGTTTGTTACTTAATCACGCAAAATCTACTGAAAGGATATCGATGAAATTTGGTATACGGGTAGAAAAATACCGGAAATAGCACAGAGGGTACTTTTTATCCCGAAATTATAAACGTGATAATTGAAAATACTGAAATATTTCAGGACCCTTGCACCCGTTGGGGCGGTGCCAGTGAATGCAACTGTCCGGGTGGTCCTAAGATCTGCGTATGTACTAAGAAAGCACCACCCGCTCCTCACGACCCTACGCCATGTCCAGAAGACCCTCAAGATAAAGAAGAGAATTCCAAAGTGAGATTGAATTGAGATCTTTCGTATAATATAATATTGTCATATCGTCAAATGTATATTTAAAACGGATAAGTATTATAAACTTTTATTTTACTCTCCTTGGTTTTAAATTATTGAATATGATATTTTTCGTGTTAAATCGTAATTTTTGTCAGTCTAAATTTAGATCTTGTTTTGTGTTCTTATCTAAAAATCATCTGTTGGTTGTAATCATCGTTGTTAAATTTCAGACACCAAAGGATATTTGCCCTCATAAGCAAAGTACTCCCTGTGGCACAGATTGTAATATGCGTGGCATGGATAGTTTGGTTGGAACAGAAATCGCTCCTTGGGTACCAGATCCATGCAAGGAGAAATCTTGTCCATTTTCGAAAAACATGAGGGCTGCTCAATGCGTTCTTGGGCCTGAACGACTCTCAGATTTAGAGAAAGTAAAACCTATCATACCAAGTTTGGGCAGTTTTGATAAGGTAATATATAACATAATTGTTTATCGCAAATAGAAAATTGATAACGATTAACATCCAATTTTGAAATAAATGAAACAAATAGGTACTTAATTTCAATTTGTTTTTACAGACTTTCAAGGAAAATGCTCAAAATGGTAAGTGTTAATAAAGTATTTTATAAAATACGTGAGAGTACAAAAATACATTTTTTTATTATGTAATTCCAAAATGCAGAATTAATTTTCATTATTTTAGATGTAGAGGATCATCCGCGTGATCGTATAATAGAGGAAGTTATGGGAAGATACACTGAAGTTGTGCCAATTGAAAAAGTAAGTTATGCTATTATGAGTGAAGAATCTTTCAACTTAAAACAATAAAATAGATAATTAGATATTTTTTTGTATATTTGGAAATTGTGAACTGTTGTGAAATCAATGAAATAATTATATGAAATAAAATCGATAAAAAAGCATGGTGGTTTTCATTGTTAGATTAGATTATGCAAACCACCATGTTGAAATTTGTAAGTAATTTACACATAAAATTTCGCCTTAGGTCACCATCGAGAGAGAACAACGCAAAGTTAAAAAAATGGAGAGAACATCGTGCAAAGGAGAGAAAAACTGTTATAAAAAAAATAATAAATCCAAGGTGTTAAAAGATACACCCAAAAAATATACACCCCAACGTTTTAGTTATTCTCCAAAAATCATAAAAAATGAGTTTTATAATATTGAAGTCTCCCCGAACATGAATACAATTTATATATCTCAGAAATATAAAGACTTATGGCCATCAGATGACACACTATTCGTTGATAAAAGCTGCGATGATAATAATTTAAATATTTCAAATGAAATAGAGTATGCATTTATATCAAATGAATCAGGAAACAATTGTGGTCATGACTTAAGTTTTAAAAAATGTAAGAAATCGAGAGATAAAAATGTTGCAAGTACTGGAAATTCTGGTATTCAATTGTTTGGGAGAACAGTGAGCAAAGATATAAAGCAAATAGTTAAAGACATAATAAAAATTGACTTAAGTGCAAAGAACATAAACTATTCGTCCAGCGTCGAATTTTTAACAATTAAATCTTTGTTAAAATTATTGGTTCAAAATATAAGTAATGAAACAATAAATGAAAATGAAATAAATTCATATTTCTTTCATGGCTAATATTAAATATTACGCAAAATATTGTGCTGAAAAATGTAATATTTCGTAACGCGTGAAAAATATCTCTAAAATAATCTCTCTAAATATCACAAAAGTAATGAAATATGAGAGATTATGTGCAAATGTAGAGAAACGTATTAAGCGTATTAGAAATATAGTAATAAGTAGTACAATAAATAGTTAGCGTTATATAAATGTCATTGAAAATAAAACAGATTATTGTAATTCCTATACTACAGGTATAAATGTAGGTAATTTTTATTGTACTCTCACGTATAAATAGCATTTCGATGATTATTTTGAATCGCTTCTGAATATATCGAAACCATTTATGATTTTGCAGACACAATACAAACTGAAGGACTTGGTAAAATAAATAAAACAGAAGCATCAACTCCTATGATTGAAAAAATTGGAAATAAGATTGAACCTAAGCAAGGTTTCATTAAAAACAATAATAGTTATAAACGACCGAGTGAAAAAGATATCTTAGTTAGAAATTTGTATCAACGAGACGCTGGTATTATGGCTTGTGACACAGGAAATCCATTAGCGACTATGAAACTATTAATTCGAAACGAAGATGGTGATATTGTTGATTATTGTACAAATTTAGTAACTACGCCATCAGGTGAATTAGGAATAGAATTAGATGATAATTTTTTTCACATGATAGAAAAGAAAGCCAGTGAAAGTCCAAATAGTACAGCAGGAGTTTTGGTAAAAGATAAAGCGGGTTATTTCACATTAGATTTTAATCCTAAAAATATAAAAAGTGATGATTTAAAGATCAAACTCAAAAAAACGTCTACAGGATCAATGTCTATAATTTTAAATAAAACATTTGTAGAAGCTATTAAATCACAAGGTAGAAAATCAAATGCTGCTCAAGCAAATGGAAAATCTGTATCGATAGAAGTCATTAAGAAAACTGAATCACCCAAAACTTCAAACAAAAGTGTCACTTCTGCTAGTTCTCAAAGTAAAGAAAATTACAATGAGGGAAATGATATAATAAAACGTCTTGAATATTTTTGTGCTGAAGGAATAAGTAGTATAACCTTAAAAATAATAGGAAAAAATGAACAGTTCAAATATGTTAAAGCAAAAGTTTTAAGAACACCTTCAAGAAATATTGCCTTAGAAGTAAAAAACATTAAAATAATTGAAGAAAATTTAGATGATGTTGGTTTACTTCATTTATCTTATTCAGATACATTTTTACTCGATTTTAGACAGAGCAAAATGAATATACCTCGAAATATTTTAATTAGAAAAGAATCAGATAGAACATTGTTAATTATCTTAAATCAATCGTTAAAACCGAGTGTAAGTAGTAAAAATGAATATTTTAAAATAAAAGTGAAAGGGGATAGTTATGACATAATGAATCCACCTGCAGTCTTAAAAATGACTACTTCAGATAATTATAAAGTCATTGTTGATAAGGAATTTGAGCATGAATACAAAGAAATGATGAAAATGGTCGCTGAAGATAACACCTTAGGCTCAGGTGTTTTGTCAAAAACTTTGTCTGGTGAATACATTATTAGCCTAAATAAAAATGACGCAGAAAATAAAGATTGTAATGCTTACCTATTGAAGTCTAATTCAGGAAATATGAAAGTTGTTGTCAGTGGTCCAGCCTTCGACACAATTAGAAATTCGTTTTCTAGAAAAACATCAAGAGGTTCTATTTCTTCTTCAAAACTATTTGAGTTTTTAACACGATATAATGATAATGGAATAAATATAGACCAAAAACATCGAAGGCTGCCAAAAGAAGGCTCTAATAGTGACTCAACATTATTTGATAAATCTAGAATTCAGAATCAAGAAAGTTTTATTGTTAAGTCGGGCTCATTGAGAAAAACGAATTCTGGTCGATACTCTGTTGTATTAGATAAAGAATCAAAGAAAACATTTGTTAATACTCTTGGAAGTTACTTAAAGAAAAACTCAAATAGTTTGATTCCTATAAAAAGAACAGAATCAGGAGGGATTTCAGTATTATTAAACAATCAAGATGATTTTAAAGGTCAATATGGTTCCCTGAAAATAAGTCCGTCTGGAAATATTTACGTAATGATAGACGACAAAGAAAAGGACTTAAAAAAGAAAAAGTTTCGAAATCTTCACATGCAATCTCTCAAAATCCATCAAATAAAGCAGTAACAACACATTGCAATGCCAATCCACTTGATAGTTGTTGCAACGTATCTAAGTGTGTATGTGAAGAATTGCAAAATACTAAGGCCGATTGGTTTTTATCCGATCTGGAAAATGATAATGAAAGTTTAAAAAAGCAAACACCAGTATCTAATTGTAACTTACAAAACTGCCCAAGAAAAGTCGATTTTGATATTAAAAAAGACGAAAGTTTTTGTAATAAATCATCGCGTCACATTGTAATAAAACCGTGTGACTGTAGTTTGCGATCTAAGTCGCCCAAAAGTAATTTAAATAAGTCCAAGGCAGCCGCTAAAATTAGGCATAAAAGTGAACAATGTTTTTATGTATTTGATTCTGTTTGTCCTTTACATAAAGATAGGTACGATACAGTATCTAATGAGTTGATTGAAATATCGGGGTTTTGTAACAACGGCATAGATTTAGGTATGTCATTGGAAGCGGTGGAAATCCAAGAGATAAGTGATACAAAATCATGTGCTACCGCCAGAGATGATTCTGTAACAAGCCATGAATTTGATTATAATCACTTTATGCCACCGCAGTTACCACCTTTTTTAAGAGATTTTACTATCTCGTAATACTACATTTTATCATGGTTTGCAAAAAAAAGAAAACAAAATTAATGTGGTTTTACCATGGTTTCACGCTAAATGTATCTGAAATAAATTTATTTTTGTTTTGTTGTCGACTGTAACGGTTTTTCATATTGTAGTTGTTTTTCATATTGTAGTTGTAATAAATTATTTTAATCAATCACATTGATTTAATTACTCATTCTTTTTAATTTATTTTTTCACAATATGACAGACGTAATAATATACTTAATCTAAAATAACACTGTTTTAAACCACTGTGGTTTGTCTACAGCGTTGATGATTAGCGTCAGTTCAACAATATATACAGTGGTGGCCAGATATTATACACCAGTCGATTTTCATACAAACGAGGTTACTTTGAAGCCTTGGTTCAATGCCAGGATTGATCTGAGCTGTGATCTGATGATCGCCATCCGGTGATAGAATGAAGGACATCCAGATTGCTATACACACCCAAATGATCAGATCAGCATTCTAAAAGCTGTTTGGATATGTTTCAAAAAACCGCAAAAATAGCATTAAAATATATGGAAATCCTGAAACTCAAAAAGTAGTGAGCTGAGCTGAGTAGCTCTTAGAATGCTGATCATATATATATGTCTCAGAGTATCTAAAACATATTAATGTAGTACACACAGGAACCACGTACGTATGTAAGTATTAATTTGCTTTGTTGCTTGCCGAAGCCTTGATCTTAGGTCTTGGCGGATATTCCTGTTCTTTATTTTTAATTAATTATTTATTCTTTGATAATCATTATACTTACCCAAAGGGCGATGTTGCGAGCTATGCTCGAAGTTTCCCTACGTGATTGAATCAGAAATGAGGAGATCCGTAGGAGAACTAAAGTAACCGACATAGCCCGCAGAATCGCCAAACTTAAGTGGCAGTGGGCGGGGCACATAGCTCCTAGAACAGATAGCCGTTGGGGCAGAAAAGTTCTCGAGTGGCGACCACGAACCGGAAAACGTAGTGTTGGCAGGCCTCCCACTCGGTGGACCGACGACCTGGTGCCGGCATTAGTCGTGATATGATTCTTCTCACACTGCCCTCAACTTTAAGTATCATTACTCAAATAATTAATAGGTCCATACGATCTGGTATTTTCCCGTCCCAGTGGAAAGAAGCCTTAGTAGTTCCGATACCCAAGAAAAATAATCCCAGTGAATATTCTGATCTGAGACCTATAAGTTTATTGCCTTTCCTTTCTAAGGTACTGGAGAGTCTTGTACAGAAACAGCTTTCGGCGTATGTTGAAAACAACAATTTACTCTCTATGTTTCAGTCAGGATTTCGTAAGAACAGAGGTACACTTACTGCACTGTTGGATGTTACCGATAACATTCTTGCCGAACAGGACGTTGGTCGAGGCACTATTCTGACATTACTCGATTTTTCTCGCGCCTTCGATAGTCTTAACATTCCTCTTTGCTTTCCAAACTGACTTATTACGGCCTTGATCATCATTCTGTTTCTTGGTTTAGCAGCTACTTAACTGGACGATCTCAACGAGTGAAGCTTTTAAGTGACGATGGTTCTTATCACCTCTCACATCCTAGACCCCTGAACCGCGGCATTCCACAGGGATCTATACTTGGACCCCTCCTTTTCATAATTTACTGTGCCGATCTTGCTAAAGTAATAAAGCATTGTAAGTTTCATTGCTACGCTGATGATGTCCAGGTTTACATTTCTGATACTCCGGAAAGAATCTCTTTTGCTGCGCAGAAAATGAATGAGGATCTTGAAAGGATAGCTGAATGGTCTATTAAGAATTCCCTTGTTTTGAATCCGAATAAATCCAAATCTATGGTTTTCGGCTCTTTGGTTCAGATTGCTAGGATTAATGAATGCAATCCCATTATATCTATGCTCGGTGTGCCCATTGACCGGGTAGTCGAAGCAAAAAATCTGGGTGTGGTTCTGGATAGTCAATTGCGGTTTGAGAGTCACGTTCTTAATGTTGTCAGGAACTGCTTCTTCCGTCTGAGGGTTCTTTACAAAGTCCGTAATCTATTAACCGAAAGCGTCCGAATCAGATTATGTGAAACGTTAATTCTATCTAGGTTGAACTACGGTGACATCGTATATGGTCCGCGTTTATTGGATAGGACACGCCGTTTGATCCAACGTGTCCAAAACGCATGTTGTCGATTCTGCTTCAATATTGCTCCTCGTAGTCATATCACTCCATATTTAAATAACGCCTCGATGTTAAACATGGACTCACGCAGAAGGCTTCATATGGCTTCTTTATTATACGGTGTGATTAGATTTAAGAAACCCGAATATTTATTTCTAAAGCTGGAGTTTACTAGCACACGTCACCCGCGAGTTCACCGACCGCCTCTGTCGATGCCACAGCACAAAACGGCCGCATTTAGAGGCAGCTTCCGTTTCCAGGCGACCAAATGTTGGAATGACTTACCCCCTCCAATTAGGCTATGCGCTACACGTAATTCTTTTAAATCACAACTCAAATCTTTTTTAATAAAAATTCAAAAAGAAAACAACCCAACTGGTCGCCGTTAACGGTTGCTGTCACTGTCACCTGTCACCTAGTCAAGCGCGTTCCTACTATTCTTAATTAATATGCTAGTTCTGTCCTTTTCCTATAAGTATGTATTTATTTATTGCATTTTCCTATTAGCTATCACTTTCTTATTGTATTATTTAATCTTTTTTATTTTATCTTTTCTAATATTTGCACCTCGCACTCGCATCTGGTCACAACTGAAAATCAGTATATTATTACCGGGTAATAGTGCCACTGAGGTGTGACCTTTTTGTATTGCTGCAACACACATTTATTTTTTCGTTTGTATATTTTTCGTTGTTTGTTGTAAGAAACTGTATGTGTTGTTGTGGCTACAAATAAAATTCTTTATCTATCTATCTGGTAAAGGTCGCGGGACGCGCATGGATGCGGGCAGCGCAGGACCGGTCAACGTGGAAATCCTTGGGGGAAGCCTTTGTCCAGCAGTGGACGTCTTTCGTCTACTTACCTATATAAAATTATTCCGTTACTGAGTAACAGACAGACAACGCACAGCCAAATCTACTTGTCGTAGAAAGCTGAAATTTGGCAAGTAGGTTCTTAGGGACTGGAGCTCTAAGAAAGGATTTCCCGAAATTCCCACGGGAATCAAGTCCCGAGCCCATGCTAGTATTTCAAAAGGTAGGTAAACGAAGAAAAGATAAGTGAATTATTTACGTCATTATTAGATTTTATTCAGATTTTGCGGCAATCTAAAAATTATAAACTTTTTGCATCAGTAAAAGAAATACTTCCGAGAAGCGTTTAATATTGAGAACAACAAAGTTTATCACAACATAGTCATGGCGAATGTTGTAATATTTCCCGCCGGGGCTGTAGGTAATAATAGTTGCAACGCTTTACGAGAGTCACAAACAAGTTCATTCTGCAGGATATATGACCCAGCCCATTACTGTAGCGATCAAAGTTTTGAAGTGCTCAAAATAAAATTGTACGATGACGTACTAGGGGGACGTGGAACGGCTGGACCTCAAAGTCAAATTAGGTATTCTATTTAAACTTGGCTAGACAGCTTGGCTTGGCTTGACAGCTTAAATTAAGAAAAAAACGATGTAAAAAATCTCAATAGATGGCGTTTTATGAAAGCCGAGCCGTAATAAAGACAGTACTATAACTACAGATATTGTGCGCTTTTTCCTGTCTACCTACCAGAGGCAGAAAAGAAATCACCTAACAGTTTGACAGTTGTTTCATTTTAAAGAAATGCCCATAGACAAAGAAAAAAAAAAAATTCAATTTCTTTTTAACTTTATGGAAATGCCAATCCCGTGCATTGTTGCTTTCTGTATTAACTAAGTAATAGCTTTTGGCCGCGACTTCGTCCGCGTGTATTTCCATGTGTTAAGTACTTGTGTGTTTTTGTTAAGTACTTTATGTGTATGCGAAATTGCTGGAAGATTGGTTCAATAAAGTGTGAAGAGGTAACAAACAAATAAACAAACTCACTTTCGCATTTATCAGTTTATTTTTAGTTCAACAAATTAATTTCATTTATCTGAAGTTCTTCGATCACTCTCTATTTCTATATGAGGTCAGTGGTAAATTGCGTTTTGAATGCCTAATGTGCCTCACAAGTCAATGTGCACTCATTTCTATTCACGAAAGCAGTCTCAGGAAAATATGGCGCCTTGATGTCTCCGAGGATGCATTATTTTTGGCTAATGGTTCAAGTTTCGGACCGTAACTTACCCACTATTTTATAGGAGGAAAACTGGCAAAATATCATCTGTTGACATTTATTTTATTTGATGTCAACAGTACTTGAAGCAAAACTATTATAAGACTATTTCAAAAGATGCAAAAAGTGAGAAGTTATTGTCATAGAGAAAGAAGCAAGTGAGGTAAAATTACTACGAGTTAGGCACAGACATATAATAATAGTAAGCAGACTGAACATGTCATTTGAAATTGCATGGCAAATCACACACTGAGATTATTATTCACACAACGACAGAATACAGGGTCGGATCTAAGATAATTAATTATATTCAGTACAGTGTAGCAAAACCAAAAATTTTGTGACGCTGAATCTTGTGCCGTTCGCGGATGCGGACGGATCTGCATCAGCTTTATTATATTTAAAAAATATATATATTTCTGTGCGAGTTAGGTCGGAAACACATCGCGTTAGGAATTTCCGTGAAATCTAAACTATCTAATCTATTACATTTCTGGATCTGAATCTAAAAATATCTTTCAGCTAAAAGTATTTTAGTTCACGGCGACAACGTCAAGTGGACTGAAACGTCGCGACATACTTGAGTTTTAAAAATGAAAAATTCAATCTCTCAAACAACTCCGGTATGGTCTAGTGGCTAGGATACCTGGCTCTCACCCAGGAGGCTCGGGTTCGATTCCCGGTACCGGAATTACTTTTTCCAGAATATTTATGAGAAATTAGAGTTATTAATATCGAATCCATCGGACCTACATGCCGCAGCCATAAGGATGAGAGGGCAATGGGAAAACAAGAAATTCATTTTTTATGTAGCATTCCACACACTGACAACGGAAGACAAGAAGTCTCAAATAGAAATAGGAATATAATATGAAGGATAGATATGACAAGATTAGCAAATAGGGAAATTTTCGTCTTCGACTTGGTTAACTAGAGATTATCAAATAGGGTACTTTTTATCCAAAATTGGCTGTAGAGCCAGGGTAATTATAATTCAGCAAAAATAAGACCATCCCTGACCGTGGCATCATGATGTCACCCCACAACAAACATCTTTCGCGTAACTTAATCCTACGAGCGTCCTCAATTTTTCGCCTTCGCGCCAAGGGGTGCTTTTTTTTAACCCTCCAGCGGTCACAGCTGATTGATTTATGACCAGCCAGCAATCTAGTTTTAGATGTTTCGGATACCGAGATCTGAGGAAAATTGGCGATTTTCTGATTGAAAATTGCGATATCATGATCTACAAAATATTGTCTGCTCTTTTTTTACATCTTACATTACCATACATGTTTCTTGGGGACCTTACAATAATGGGGTCCAAAATATCATAATTTTGGAAACACTTAAAACTTTTTGCTTTTTTGTGTTGACCAAAAACCTGGGGAGAAGCATATATCTAGTTATAATTCTATTTTTTATTTACACTGATTGCCGCGGTAATAAATTAATACTTAAAATGTTTAATTAAGTATATTACTTGTAAAATAATAAAATAATTTTATTGTTCGTGGAACAAGCAAATTGATCCAACTCTCCAAAATTCGAATCCTACTGAAACAAACCATATTGTATGTCAATTCCTCAATTAATAATATTTCCAAAGGCAAAAATATTTACAGTAGGTACCTACCTACAAGTACTTATTACTTCCATGGGTAGGTACCTATTATAGTATTACTAGCTGTTGCCCGCGGCTTCGCCCGCGTAAGTTTCGCTTCGTAGTAACCTAAACTCCAGTACGCAAAATTTCAGCCGTTATCCCGTGTCCCGCGGGAATATTTGTTGATGAACGGGAACAGATGTTCCAGATCTTCAATATTTATACGTCAGTAGAAAATGCACATCAGGTTGAACAACTTTTGCTAATGCGCCATTTCCATGAATGTAATAGTGTAGCTGGTCTCTTGGAGTTCTTCATCAGATGATCCTGATCTTCGATTTTTATACGTCAACAGAAAATGCTCGTCAGATTGACAAACGTTTGCTAATGTACCATTTCTATATCTCTTAAAGTTTAGCTGTTTTGTTATGGTTCTTCATCAGGTGTTCCAGTTTTCAAAATCAATTATAGCCTATATGTTGCCCAGGCTTAAAAGCTATACAACAAAATAAGTTTCATTCAAATCCGTCCAGTAGTTTTTGCGTGAAACGCGTACGTACATACAGACAGACAGACAAGAAATTAAAAAAAAAATTTTTGCTTTCTATTATTCTTTTTAGGTGTCCCTCTATCCATTTCAGTCAAAAATACTAAATGTACAGACAAAATATTTTTACTGTTTTATATGTATAGATATAGATTTGACAACAACTTCTCTCTCTTCCTCACTTCTTCGATGCAAGAAGCTAAATGGATAGGGTTTTCATTCTAGTTCGAGTTAGCATAATATTCTACGAAATTTCAATAAATACGTCCTTTCTTCTATAAAATACGTACCTTTTCCTTTATTTCGACTCCAGCTGTAGAGATATTGGTCGTAACCGACAACCTTTTGCCCGCGCTGACTCGGCGAGTTTTTTATTTTTTTCTGGAAAATATGTTTTACGGCCAGGATATGATGATTTCCGGGCTTTTGTTGACGAATGCTGAATGGGAATTGAATTATTTGCAAGATCAAGAAACAGAAAAATTGAATCCGATTTCATGGATTCTTTTAGGGCTAGTAATGCTTTTTGATAGTATTAGGTACTTGCAAATCAGCACATATAGATAACGATTTAAAAAAAATTACTATAACTATGGACCTAGTTATAGTAAGAATTTTTTAGTATGAAACCTTGGTAGGTTTTTTGGAACACATTTAATAAATACCTACCTACTTAAGTTGACCGGATTAAGTTAGATTATTAGTATATGAAATTCTTCGTTTTGGTTGACTTGACTTTGACCGACTTTGTAAGGGTAACTTTGAAAATACTAAGCCCATTTGAAAAATTCTGTTATGATGCCCATAGCCACATTAATGAAGAAGATTATGGGCTATTCAGAATCCCAAAATTCCTGCTAGAGAGAAGCCCCTCAGCTAGTATCAAGATAAATGATTTAGTTTTTTTAAAAAAAAAAAACTAAATCATTTATCTTGATTTTTTTTATCTTGAGATTAACATAACGCATTTTATTTGGGAAACAACAGATTTTCCGGCGGCGGCGGCGGTGTGAAAAACTGTGCAAATGCTTGGATTTCAATTTTCCGATACATTAGAGAGTGGCTGGGGAACTACGCTCGTGATTGATTCCCGAATCGCGCCAAGAATTTGTTCGACCAAATATTTTTAGATCAGGCTGGGGTCGAAAGTTTTCTTTTCGGTCCCGTGGGAATTTCTGGATAAAAAGACTCGATATTCTATGATTCTAGGTTTTACATTACCCCTGTACTATTTCATCAAAATTCGCATATAGGAGTACTGGGAAGGATATTTTTTTTATCCCAAAATTCCCATGGAAGCGGAAATGTCTATTCATGTAATTTATTTCTTCAGTTTCAATGTGGACTCTACTTGTTTGCATAATTTTAATTTTAGAATTTTAAATCATTTATAAGTCTGTGTCATATGCAGTTGTCCATCCATGCGGTGATCGTTTACCATCAGCTGACCCGCCTGCTCGTTCGCCACCGCCACCGTATGTTATAAAAATAATGTAGGTATAAACTCAATACTATTATCTGTATATAGCATAATCAATATCCCAATATACAAAGCAATCTAGCTGCAGATCATTTAGTCAGGTAATTAGTGCAATTCCTTGCATTACGCACGCATTCCGCGCATACGGACCATAAATAACAATTTTCCACAACATTTAACTACTATACTATGATTCTAAGCCGAGCGGAAATATGGATAATGACCTGGGATAATCTATCTCTGTCGTATAAACGCATTAGAATATTACCTTCTATATAATTCTTCCATTCTTTGAAATTCAAATAATTATTAGATGTCTAAAATTTTCAAAAATATACAATTTTCTGAAAAACGAAGTACCTATTGTATGGAATAGCAAATAATCTAGAGTTTATATTGTATTTGGTAATAGGTACCTACTGTGATACGGGAGAAAAAGCAACCGCGTTCACATTTATATTCTGCACAATAGCAACTAAGCTAGAAAAATCCTTTACCATCCCTTGAATATCCGATCCTGACTACTATTTTGACAAATTCTATAATTTTTATATAATTTAATTTGAATTTTTTGTTTTATAATATCGGGCATCCGATCCAAAGAGATTGGATTCCTCATGTTGCAGTACTCATATTGCCGTCATATTTTGAACTTGCGTTACCTACTAGTTTTATCCGTGGCCGGGATCGATTTCTGTGGAACGCATGTTGATTACGGGATAAAAGGTTTTCTGGAATGGACGGAATTTTGGAATTTCCACCCCTAAGAGAGTGAAAAACAGAGCACATGAATGAAGCTGAACCGGCTGTCAACCACCGCACGTTTTAAAAGACACTTCGTGCCACGTACGACCAAACTGTGGAACCAACTTCCTGCGGCGGTGTTCCCGAACCGATACGACATTGGAACCTTCAAAAAACGAGTCTACATCTTCTAGAAAGGCCGGCAACACTCCTGTGATACCCCTGGTGTTGCAGTAGTCCATGGGCAGCGGTGATCGCTTACCATCAGGTGACCCGCTTGCTCGTTTGCCGCCCTATGTTATAAAAAAAAAACTAGCCAGTAGGTAATCAATTTATGATAATAAGAATATATAGTTCATGTTTTGTTACATCCTATAATTATATAGGTATTTTATGTTGCAATATTTAGATAGACTCGTCCCCTGCACAAAGAATACAATAACTCATTTGAATACACTCCTATCGAATACAAATCAATCATAATGGACGAACCGGGGATGCAGATATTTTATCAGCCACATCGATAATATTGTTCTCGTTTTATGTGATTGAAATTTTAATTATTGCAGTTGATGAGTCAGCTAATAACATGCAGCTGCAAAATGCTAAAATCGATCAAAATAATAGCAAAATTTGGGTTAGGATTAAAGTTTATTTTATTAAACCTCCAGAAATAACTGTGAATAAGCATAAACTTTCATGTAGTAGTTTTTTCTTGATGCTTGAAAATAAAATATTTTTTTATTAGCTTGCGAATAGTTTCGTTCGTTAGAGACCAATTAATTTATTTTGTCGTGTCGTTCTCTTCCAGCAGATGCAAAACTGCTAGTAGTTTGTAGCTTTGAGATTTCTAATATTACCTGTAATAGTTTAAAATTTGATCTGTTAAGGTCTTTCTGTATAAGTACATAAAGTACAAATGTACTTTTGTTATTTTTCGAATAAAATTCCCAATTGAATGATGGTGGGGCTCGCAGATGTTTCACGTTACATTTAGCAGAAAAGTGGAGAATTATTCATCATAGGAATTTGTTATTGAGTCTCCAGCGCGACTTTCTTGATCAATGGGTCTGGGAGGCCGTCATTATTCACAGACTTTGTTTCTGGAATATTCTTATTCGTAAGTTTATTTTTCCATGAAATTGGATCTTTACCTACCGATCAGGAAAAATGTACCTACTGTAAAATGTTCTATCCTTAATATTTTTTTTCCAAAGATTTAAAATATTAACTCTTAGTAAACACTTACTTGACTAGCGTTTTTTTCTATATCTACTCTAAAACGTCGTATCTACTCTAAAACATCAATTATTTTTTTTGGTATAATCAGAATTTTTTGGGGGTAGCGTGAGTAAATATAGAGCTAGACGGTTCCCATAATATAATTTTACTATATGTTGAGTACTCTCAGTACTTTCTTCCTTCGCCAACCTTGTACTTTAAAAACAAAGTGGCTATACAAAACAAAATCCTATTTTTATTTATCCAAATCTTAAGCACACATCTCGAGAGCATTGCCGGTCCATTCCCAGTTCCTTTCCGTTTTTCTCCCCATCCAGGCTAGTTTTACTGCCGGGACGAGGGACCTTTCGTTTTATTCCTTTCCGGTCGCCTCCCATTCCATTTTATGTACTGTAGATCTGTAAGTTTGAAGATCACAGGTCGGGTGTTAAGTTTTAGAGCCCATTTTAAGTGTCCGGGTGGATGGGTTGACAAATTGAGACTTTTCCGCTGTAGGTCGAGCTAGATATTGACATTTTTTAACGTTTGCACACGTTTTAAGTTTACTTAGGTGGAGGAAACTCGTTGAAGAGGCGAAGACCCACAAAGGGTTGTAGCGCCGCTGGAAGTAAGTAACGTAAAATAAAGTAGGTAAGTAAAGTAAAATAAGTAAGTGTTTTAAGTTACATTTATTATTGTTCATATCCATCACACTTCATTGAAATATCTGCGATAAAAATATAAATGAAAAGTTTGTTGTTAGTACAGTAACAATAATTTGTAGCTAAAATGGGTGACAAACGAAATTCAAGCAAACGAAGCCGACAGCAAAAGCTTGTCAATTTATAAATTCGGGCGTTGACTTGACTACTTATGGTTGATAGGCATACACCATGTATACACCTATGACGTAGAGACGAAACCGCTGAACGTAGAAATTTCTTTACAGTAAGTGATTTGGAAACTCCACCTCTAAAAGCCAGTTATAGATGAAAAACTCACGCGAGTGAGACCGAGGGCTTTAAGCTAGTTAATTAACAATAAATTGTAATGTAGTCTAACTGACAAAGGATAATGTAATGAGAGGTAATGTAAGGAGAGGCTTCAATGAGATGAGCTATATCGATTGTCTCCGTTATTACTCTGTGATTGCTATCAAAGAGCTTTCACGAAGATGATTATGTCTTTGATAAGCAAGTCAATCGCTATAAGGCACTAATATAAATTAATTGAAGTGCATATTATTTGTTGAAAAGTAGCTTTACCCGTACACACTCTATATCACTGACGAAAATTTGAACAAATGTAGTATTTTTTATCGATAAAGTAATGTACAAAAAGTCAGACCCCAGACCTAGAAAATAATCTGAACTAGACCAGAGATATTCCTTTTTACATTATCTTTATATCATGTAAGTAATTCCAAAATCATCTCTATACAGATACGGTGTGTATAGAAATCGAATCACATACTCCTTGATTTTGAGAAGACGCGACCCGGAATACTGATGAGAATTTGTCCTAGCAGCTTGTTACTGATATTATTAAGGATGGACAATACAATATAATAGCAAACCATACTAACAAACAAGCCGATAACTAGGAAAAAACGATTTTGGTAAAATTTTGCATGGAGATGAAAGGTACCCTATGTTCATTTCAGTACTTGTAACTATGTGTACTTATGCGAAATTTTAGGAAAATTAGTTTAGTAGATAAAGCGTTAAGAGATATCAAAGAAATAAACAAATTACTTTCGCGTGATATTATTTGGGATAAAAACTAGACACCCTATGTTTTCTTTCGTTTTCGTATCGTCTATTTTTTACTTGGTCTGTAGAATTGGTCCACGATCGATGCCCAAGATTTCTCTGCTGGCATAACGGAAAAATACGCTTTCCTCACACACTTTTATTATGAAAATTACCAGGCAAATAGCCAGTTCGGAGACTAGGTATATTTTCCCTGACTTTTCAGTGAGTAAGTGAACCAAACGAGTAATTTTGTAAGGAAGATTTTTCCTCAGAAAAAAAAAATTACTTCATAGAATTTTATTATAGGAAATATAACGAAAGGTAACTATTACCTTTAGGTAATTTACCTTTTAGTCTAGGCTAGATATCTGAATATCTACTAGATACAACTAGAACCTACATCTGCTGTAAATTCGATTAGATTGTCAAGCGGAAGCAAAATATGTAATGCGTTTATATATATATATCACAGAAATAAATCGAGATAGAACGGAAAAGTGGGCGGTACACGCGTGCCTCAATCTTGTCGTATGCCACAAGATTCGTTCATCGGTCATTCAGTCAGCGCGCAGGAGTCGGCGTCGATACACAGGAGCAAAAATGCCTTATTGTGCTATTTCCAATTGTAAAAACAGCAGTGCAAATGTGAATCGTGCAAAAGGAGGTATTTCTTTCCATGTGTAAGTATTTTGTTTTAACTAAAATCGTGATTAAATGACAAAAATAATGAAAATAAAAAAAGTAACTTGATTTTCAATGTAAAACGACAATACGACATAATCATATCCATTACGCGTTTCAAAACATGTTGTAAACGTCATTTCAAAGAGAACGCGCAATGTGAATAAAATGTTAATTAGGAACGCTTCACTAGTGCTGCAACGTTGCACTCGAACAAAGATTATCGGTATTTACCGATAATCTCAGTTCAAATGAGGAAATTTAAATTAACATTATTATTTCAGTACCAGTTATTTTAGTGCGACTTTTTAGTTTGCTCCCGTGTGAATGTATGTAATAAAAGACTTACCTAGTTAATTAGTCATCACGTGTTGGTAAACATGTATGAAAGATATCATCCGAAATTTCGTATACTTTGCGGGGTCACCACTAAGTGTGGTCACTTTTTGTGTGTTGGTACATATGCACCAACAAACTGAAAGTGTCCTAACATCAACTGACTGGGTAAAATACCGATTCGTGTTACTGTGCATTTCGATTTATTTCGGTGCGGGTCACATCACTAATTTATTAGTAATGGCGGAACATTTGGGGCGTGGCTTGTGCAAAAGTTGACACGACCGATTTCTTTGCAATGAACTCGCGTCACCGTTCTATCTCGATTTATTTCTGTGATATATATATATTTTTCAGATTTCTATCTTTTTTTTTTGTTCTTATGCCAACCTAAGATAAGAGAAAGTAAGTTTATGATGTCATGAACTAATGTTGAAACAGAAGAACATTGCAAATACCTAAATATTTTCATTCAAGGACCACATTTTTCTATCCATGAATAATTAAGTTAATCATATGAAAGTAGTAAAAGAGGTTCGTCGTAAAGCGGGCGCTTTATAGCGGTCTACAAGTGCTATAAAACGGACGGACAAGATTACCAATGAAATATTAAATACAGCGAACGTATAAAACGCTGAGCTAGACCTATTTTGGCACCTAACTTTTTTATTAGGCTGTTCTGAGATTCGTACCGCTTATATCTTACATATTTTTATGAGTTCTTAAGTCAACTTGCATAACATAATATCTACTTGGTTCTTCTCTCAGCCGAAAAACGTCCACTACTGGACAAAGGCCTCCCCCAAGGATTTGCACAACGACCGGTCCTGCGCTGCCCGCATCCATGCGCATCCCGCGACCTTCACCAGATCGTCGGTCCACCGAGTGGGAGGCCTGCCAACACTACGTTTTCCGGTTCGTGGTATACTTGGTTACATATTTATAACTCTAATTTTTTTACACGACTGATCAACAAGGAGTCGGTATTATGTTTTCAGGGTTCATGTATGTAAGTACCTATGTATGTAAATTTCTTTATTCCACCCTAAGTCCTGAACGGGTGAACAGATTTTGATGTAAGAGGTATTTTGAGATTTCTTGCATTCCTCTGAGTGACCAAAGGACATAAGCCTTTTGTCACTCGGAGGAATGCAAGGTTGTCAGTCATTTTTTTTTATAATTAGCTTGTTTGCCCTTTAACTACATAGGTAATTAAAGGGACAATTTCAAGACTCTACTGACTCGTCTTTAGAATTTACAAAATTCGGTGTGCTGAGATCTGAGATCCTAATTAATTTCAAGAGCCGATTTAAAATATGTTCCCATTGAAGTCACTAATTAAGTAATTTTTTGGTACTTTTTCCATCCAAAAATGTTTATGTTATGCTAAGTTTAGTTTGTTTATATGCAAATATTATTATATCAAGGTATATATACCTATATACGAGTTAGGCCACTTTGGTCAGATTTGGTCAGTTTGTAAAATTTAGCTCCAGCAGTATGAATTCGAAAAGCAGCAAAAATCTTCAATACTTGCTTTGCGCGTAGGTTCTACTGCTTTCTTGGCGCCTTTATTTACAATAGAGCTAATCATCTTCTCACTATATATCCGTTGATAAGAAATCGCTGCAAAAAGACTCTTCATAACTGGCTGAAAATCTCCTTATAATTATTTCATAACTCTTTTCTTCCAAATTGTTCCCTCTTTATTTTTAACACACTCATTCACTCATATCATACACACAATCCAATATGTATACTACACAATCACCTCCACATCTCATCTCTACAAGTACATTATTCTACGCTAATCCTGGTTTTACCCACTTTACTCTTCATATACTTTTAATTGTTGCTTATTATATTCTTTCTCTTACTGATCACTGTTCTTGCACCTACTACCTGTGCCATGAATGATGTACATACATTGTATGATCTATTATAAGGGCGGAGGGAGCCTGGTGACCTGTATTACAGGAGGTCTTACCTACCTATCTCAGGCACCAGTTCTCTCCACTTAGATTGGGTCCTTTGCCTTGTACTTTCGCTAACTACTCAAATATTGTTAATTAGCCTAATCTGGAGAGAAAAATAAACAATTTTTTTTTACACTTTGTGTAAGTAGGTATGTAAAATTTAGCTCCAGCAGTATCAATTTAAAAAGCTGTAAAGTTAGGACACTTGAAGTAAATTTATGAAATAAAACAGGTTACAGCTTGTGCAAATTGTTTATTCTAAGTCAGTTTTATGGATAAACTTGCTGTTCAGCTCTGAGGGCTTTCACTAATTAAAATAAACAATAAAGTTTAATTTTAGTGGCAATGCAAATTTATTTAAGTAATTGTGGAGGAGTTGTTACGGCGACGTCTACAGTTGAAAATATTTACATACTTTGTTAAAATGAAAAGAAGGTCCCAGACTGTTTGACCTTGACCAGAACAAATATTATGAGACAATACTTCTTCTTCCTTTTATTTATTAAAGATGGGTTTGCTCTTGACCACAATCTTGCCCGAGGACAGAGATGAGGTCTACGGTGTAGCAAGCTTACCCAGAAGCAGCCTATTTACTCTGGTTTTGAAGAGAGTCAGATTGTATGTGCTCGGGAACACAGACGCAGGCAGGGAGTTCCATTGCTTCGCTGTGCGCATCAAGAATGAAGACGAAAAGCGCTTTGCGTGTGCTTTTTAGAAGGCTGCAGTGTGGGACGAAACCACAATACAAGAATTCGGATATAAAATACAAATTCTTACGAAATTGACCATCACGATATTCTATTTGAATGTTGAAGCGGTGGTGGCCAAGTGGTCTGATAGGACCCGGGTTCAAATCCTACCTGTGTCACATGAGTAGGCCAATCTGACTCATGTATGGTAGTTTTCTTATAGACCACCACCTGCTTCCGGTGAAGGAAAACATCGTGAGGAAACCTGCACATTGTCTGACTGTTCAGTTTACTAGTCTGTATACAGCTACTGCCACTAGATGGCGGTTGTCGTAAAAGTCATGTCAGATGCCTTTAGGCGATTTGAATAAAATCTGCCACCAGTGTTAGTAATAACACACTCGATAAGAAGAAGAATATTTATTTTTAGTTGTTTAGGTATTGAAGAGTATGTACATTTCTGGGTATGTAGGTAAACTTAATTTTATTCATCAACCACTAAACACAACACAATCACCACTCAAAATAGTCAATATGTGCGCAAGAGTTGACGTCACCACAGTGCTTCCTCTCCTTTAAGTTGGGACAGTCTCTGCCGCCTCGAGACTTTTGTCTCATCACGGTCCTGGATCGGAACTGGTCTCCGAAGCCACAGGTCTTGGAGCAAGGAGTCCAGTCGCTCCATTCCGATACTAAGCAGTCATTGGCTGAGGACATAAGAATCCGTGTTGTATTGATTGTGACGTGTGACTAAATACAAGGTTTTTTTTTATTTATTTAATCTAATACAAGTTGTTATTACAGGTTTTCTGAAAAAAATACCACCACACTTTTACCCCTGAATTTTCTTACATTGTCGACCCTTCTAGCTAGAAGGCCTGCATAGCCTACAACTATAGCACTCAGAAGGACATAGGGTACTTTTCATCCCGGGAAAGAGTACTGCTTCCGCGGAAAATTCACACGGGTGAAGCCGCGGGCAAAAGCTAGTTATAAAATGCCAAAGTCATTTTTACTACAACTCATACATCAAGGAAAAGTTAAAGGAAACTGAATATCATTAATTTGTGTTTCTATTTTTATCTGTTGATTGATAAATTCATTGCTAAGTTTTGAAATTTCACGAAATATTCACTGTTTCAGTTAAGCATTTTCAGATATTCCACATAGTTGATATAGTTCCTTATTTTCTTATAAATAGGGCTCTCTAACTTCAAAGCAGCTTCAAAGGATTCAATAAATCCACTCAACAGTTAATTTCCATTCAATATTCGTATTTTGTTCAGCAAACAGCCTGTGAAATTAGTACGCACGTCGGATTCTGTTTACGGCGTGGAGCAGACGTGACCCGCAATACCTGAAGATCTCATTTGGAGGGATTGGTTCAATAGCCGGCTCATTATTAGACTGACTTCCGGATTTGATGAGGTGCGGTAGCACAACAATTATGTTTATGTTATGTTGAAGTAAATTGTAGATCAATCTGGCGTCAGTCATTTTCTTTGATTATTTTCCCTTCTGATGATGGAAAACGTCGTGAGGAAACCTGAATACAAAATGGCTGTATATTTTATTAGTGTGAATATGAATAGGATTAATTTATTGCCAATGCCACCTTAACACAAAACACAGTTCTAAAATGACTGCAATAAAAATGTTGCATACCTAGTGTAGAAAAGAAATGCAGAAAGAAACTTAACAATAAGCTTGTGAAATCTCAGGAAATTAGTTCTTCGTGGACAGTCTTACGTTGGATCCTGTTGACGGCGTGGTGCAGTCTCGACCTGAAGTGCCTGGGTAAGTGCTTGCCCAAGCCGAGTGTCCTGCCCTTGGCTACAGCTAATACTACGTCATCCATATTTTCCAGTTCACTGTCGAATTCACTCTCCGTTGTAGTTCTGAAATAAATTCATGAGAAATAGTAACAGCTTGGTCTAGGTATCCCGGAATTGATATAAGGGTGAGCCTCGAGACTATCTAGTAAATCTAGAAATTTGAAGAGAACATAGGATTATTGCAAACAACTGTGGAGATAATATCATTGTTTTGTTCAACAAATATACATTATCTAAGAGAGGGAGGATTCTCATAAAAGCATTTTTATTTGCGTATTATGAGACTACACTAATGGAAAAGTAATAGCGAATGAAGCTATGAATTCTGCATAAATCTTAATGTATCCATTAAGTACTGTTTGAGTACGTATTGAATATTATTTTGCAAGGATACGAGTATTAAAGTTTGTGAGTCTTTTATAAATGAAAATGAACGTAAAAATGAAATATAAACCCATCGGGATAATAATTAAAGTATACAGTTGAACAAACGTAAAAAATATATTATTATTGCTAAGTAAATAATAGAGACAGTTTGGAGACCATAGATTTAAAAGGTCTCCCGAGTGATCCAGGATGACCTTATGATTAATCCAAGAAGTTCATTTTTTTAACTTTCGGATGTCACTCTTATTTCTAAATCAGGGGGCACGGCAGTGCCCCCGCCAAGTCGAGCGCGAAGCAAACACTGCCGTACCATCCTTTACTGGAACCATTTCGCCGCATTTTCAGGCCCCTATTTAAGAACCTCTGGATAGGACTAGAACAAAGAAATTTTCGTCATCCAGTAAGCTATAATCACACACTTAAAATCCAAAATTTCAAGTCTGTAGGTCATTTAGTTCCGAAGTTAAGCGAAAGCAAAATTTCGCATTTTCGACACTCACTCACTCACTCATGATCATCAAAATAGAACTAGTACTTCCCATAAACTTAGAGAGCTGAAATTTGGAACAGAGTTAGGTTTTAATGGCCACATAAAGGGAAAACTATAAAAACTAGGATAATCGAAGATCTGAAGTACCTGGTGAAAACACACGAGCCCAACCAAACTATTAGAGATCGACGACATACCGCCTTTACAAAAAATATTCAACTTGGTGGGCCGCTTCATTTGATGTCAAAAATCGAAGGTCTGAAGTATCTCATGAAGAACCCTCAGCTGGTCTCAGCTGTATTAGAGATTAATATATAACTGTGGCGTCCGCCATCTACCGAGCGAATGCAGCAACTCAGCGACTCCACAGAATCTCGGCGACAACGGCAAGCAAGCACTAATTCCCAATATCGACGCAAGATGGCGGCACAGTCTACGCGATATTAAATATCGACAGATAATTACAAATAACAATGATTGTACGAAAGATCTCCAACCAACAATGACTTCGCAACATCGCAAAAAGACTACAGATCAGACTCCACTCAATCTCCATATGACACCACGCAAGATCATCAACAAAACGGAAAAATCCTAAATCGCGCTATCAGAATTTCCAAGGCAACTCGCTATATATTCGAACTGCAACGCAATATCGTTGGAGCCTCGGCTCCCCAGGCCTAACACCTAGCCTGGCGGGAAGATCTTCCCTTTGTGGCGGTTGAGCATAACACCTTCTCCCGCTACAGTGGTCCATTCCATATTCCATTCCATTCTACACCTTCTGATCTGAGATTTCATTCCACACACCTCAAAGTAGCGACCAACTCTTCGCTAAATATCTATGGCAACGCCCCCTTCTATTGCTACATAAAAAATCGACTGTCATTGCCATAGGTCATTGCAAAAGTCCAGCGTAGAGGGACACATCTTCTTATATAATCTAGCCTATAGCGTCCCACTTTTGAGCGAATGTCTCCCCTTCTGCTTAATCATAATAAAAGAGTAATTACATTTTTATTAGTTTTATTACTACCATAATAATTACATTTTTATTTTTAGCATCTTCTTATATACCTAATCTAGCCTATAGCGTCCCACTTTTGAGCGAATGTCTCCCCTTCTGCTTAATCATAATAAAAGAGTAATTACATTTTTATTAGTTTTATTACTACCATAATAATTACATTTTTATTTTTAGCATCTTCTTATATACCTAATCTAGCCTATAGCGTCCCACTTTTGAGCGAATGTCTCCCCTTCTGCTTAATCATAATAAAAGAGTAATTACATTTTTATTAGTTTTATTACTACCATAATAATTACATTTTTATTTTTAGTGCTTCTTCATCTAAGTATTAGTTTTAGTGCTTCTCCATCGGATTCTGTCCTGGGCAATGCACTTTGCTTCCGAACAGGAGAGAACGACTGCCTTTCCGCCGCAACGGTACGCCGCCGCCAAGTTTGCTTGGGTCGACCAACTTTTCTCTTGTCCTGTGGTATCCACTCGAGAGCTTGCCTACTATATGGGTCCTTTCGAAGCGTGTGGCCAATCTATAGCGTTGCACATTTCCCAGAGCTCACGCTTGTAGATGATCTCTGGCCAGAAAATGCCAAGTATTTGCCATACGCGTTACCTCTATAATACGTTATAACCGTACATATTCATCGGGATATTGTACCAAGTTGTATTTCGATTGTACTTAAAAGACAAATTTTTCGTTGTTGTCTGTTTTCATTTTGCGTTTAAGAGTTGCCCGCTTCTTCAAAAATTACCCTAAGTTCAGTATGAAAAATTGAAAATATTATACCTCCTAATGCTTGATGACGAAAATAAGGTTATCAACTTGCATGAGGCCCTAATTATGTCGAAAATTGGTAATGATTATGGTGGTTTAAATGATATTGTTACATTTAAATTGTCAAAGTGCTGAGGAATGAATAAAAATACTCATCAAGTATATTTTGACCCTTAATTTAGGGCTAAAACCCTCAATTTGTTAACACTAATCAAGTGTCAAAATAAAAAAATCCCTACATATCAAATTAACAAACGAAATATTATTTACTTTTGTTTGGGGTAAGCCACAAGTTGGAAACCCTGCTCGTGATAGGCCAAGAATGACAGACAATAACCATTTTTTTATTTATTTATTTGGTCTCTGGTTTTTAGAACACTGGCTGTATTATTGCATGGGAAAAATAAAACTTCGATGAAGTTCTTATTTTTTCCTTGGAATCGAGCTAATTTTCATTTATTCTTTACAATATTCCATGGAAGTAATAAGTACTTTGTACAACAAACAAAGTACTTACTACTTCCATGCAATATTCTGTGGAATAAATTTATAGAACATAGACATCATAGAGCAACACGGACTCCGCGCGCGGAAGTCCTTGTTGCTCGAAGATAGACATAGAAAAAAAAAACAATTAAACATATTTTTGCTAGCTCTATGGTCTAAAATTCTAGTAACCAATCTTCATGGGTATGGTATGGTTCATCTCATAAATGTTGACTTCAAGAGTATAAAAGCTCAAGCTTCAGCGATCACCGAATTTGTGGCTTAGGCGTAAATACCGCGCCGATCTTACAGAAATTAAACGGTCTAAACCGTCTAAAAGATTAAATAATGAACGCGAATGGGCAATACGAAAAAATGTTGCTTACTGTACAAGAATCAGAACCGGAAAAAAAGAAAAGAAAGATTTGTAATACTAATAAAACTACTCCTAAAAAGAAAAAATATGTGTCAAATAAGAAAATTTAATAAAATAAATCAATATGTCCACGTTTCTACAAAAAGAAGTGAAATCCCATCAAAAACATTCTGTAAAAAACTAGCCAAGTCTCGATGGAGCTGTTTGTTTATCTCTAAAAAGTAATGAAATCTAGACAAAGTCGTTCCAAGTCTAAGGTTCATTACTGCGATTTCTTTATTATTATATGTTGTGTGACTTGGCCGTTGAACATTCTTTATACATTAGTGGCTTTATCAAGTCTACAATTGACTGGTTATTGAATCAACGTTTTCCAAGTGGCAATTTTCCATCGTCAATGAGTAGCGGTTCTGGCGACAGATTAGTGTCATGGTGCACCTGGGTTTGTACCCTTGTGTACCCTTCAACGGCCAAGTCACACAACATTAAATATAATAATAAAGAAATCGCAGTAATGAACCTTAGACTTGGAACGACTTTGTCTAGATTTCATTACTTTTTAGAGATAAACAAACAGCTCCATCGAGACTTGGCTAGTTTTTTACAGAATGTTTTTGATGGGATTTACATTTACATCAAATTAGTATAGTAATCTATAATCTTCTATCTTCTATATATATAAAAGAACAAGGGTAACTGATAAATCAACGCCCAGCCTAAACCATAAAAGCTATAAACTTGAAATTTGGACCGAAGTTTTATGTTAATATGTAGTGCTCAAATAAGAAAGGATTTTCCAAAATTAGACCCCTAAGGGGGTTAAAATTGAGGGCAAAGTTTGTATGAAAAAAAATTAAAATCTTCACTGATTTACTTGAAACTTGGCAAGAATGCTTCTCAACAAATATAACCAATAGCGTGTTTCAGCGTTTTTTGAAATTCAACCTCTAAAGGGGTAAACTAATTTATCATCACAAAACCGAAACTATAAAAGCTATAAACGTGAAATTTGGTTAGTGTCTTCATTATATTATATACTGCCCACATAAGAAAGGGTTGTTAACAATTTCAACCCTTACAGTCCAAAAAAGGGGTAAATTTGCGTACCTATAGATAAATCACATTTGAAATTTCGCCAGCTACAAGCAACGCATGTTGGCCTATCGGTAGAGGACGCGGATAATTTTTTTTAAGTAGCTGGATCGAATCCTGCCACAAACAATAATTTTCTGTTTTCGTTTTTTATTTGTTTTCTAGAATTATTTTCTTACTTTTTTTTTTAATTTTGAAAAGAAACGAATAAATTCATTTGCAAATTTATTTCCGGTTATCTACTGATTGTGCCAAGAAAAATATCCAATAGATGGCGTTGATAAAATGATAATAGTAATTTAATTTAAAACACAGATAACGACTAATTTAAACGTAGTTCCTATGTAATTTTTTGCATATAATATAAATCATAATCCACTGAGTCTGCACAAAAAAGAGATGACCATATTATTTCTCAATGTTTCCAATAGATGGCGCTGCGCCATCGTTCGTTCGTTCCCAATATTTTCGAGTTGAATTGAATAGTTAGAGATTGTTATTGATAAGGTTAGTTGGTAATTAAAAATTAAAGATGTTTGAAGTTGTTTTGTTTGTTTTGTTACCGATGACGATGACGTATAAAAATTGAAGATCTGGAACATCTGATGAATAACTCCAAGAGACCAGCTACACTATAACATATATGGAAATGGCGCTTTAGCAAAACTTGATTAATCTGATGAGCATTTTCTGTAGACGTATAAAAATCGAAGATCCGAAACATCTGAAACTGTTTAGAACACAAAAATACTTTTCATCTAAGCGAAACTCACGCGGGCGAAGCCGCGGGCGACAGCTAGTGATTTATAAAGAAGAGCGAGGTTTTCTAACACAAGCATCTTTCTTTGCTTAAAAGAAAACCTCAACCTCTAGTAATGATCTATTGTTGTTCGAAATAAAGAAATTTTAATTTTTTTTTAACTTTATAGTATTTTAATTTTAATGTAAATGCCAAAGTTATTTTGATTAACTTAAAAAAAAATCCACAAAATTAACAATTTTAGCAAGCTGAATTAAACACGGTATACTCTAGACTTACGTAGTTGTTGTGGGTTTAGTTACGATAACCACATTATTATCCGGAATATTTGGCCTTGGTGTGCCAAAAGGCTCTTCCTCTAAGTCAGTAAGTCTTTCAATACTTCTCTCTTTTTCTGCACCTTCTCCGTAATCCTCTTCAGCATCATCTTCCTTTTCTATATTCGCTTCAGTGGTTGCCTTGGGATAACCTTTATGTTTGTTTTTCAACATTAAAAGGGATATCAGCTTCTGCTTTGCTAATTCATTAAGATCTTTCATAGAATATTCTTCAATCTGAAACAACACTTTGAAATTTGATTACAATTGAAAAATATATGATTTGTATATTATTTGATAGAGTGAAGATAATAAGTTAAGATTTATGTGGCTTAACAAATTTTAATATCAAAGATAACCTAGATTTTATCTAATAACATACTTGTGTTATTGTTGTACGATCTGTACATATCAGAAACATAAACCAGGCTAGCTATAGTTGATTTTCTTTGATTAGGTAATTTCATTTCTATGTTATATTGATGATATTTATGTTATCGAAGGCCTCGGCCCCCTTAGCATGCGAGGCCTGAGGCCGAGCTGCGGTAAATCTCGGGCTTTGGGGAGCTCGAAAAACTACAAAGGTAATTTACTATTTACCTACCTTAGAAAACTCGACGGTAGCTATCGTAGGGAGTTCCTTCAAGTCCGGGTAGTAGAATCCAGCCGCGGGATGGTTGGGGTGCTTCGGCGCATGTTTCCTGACTGGCTCGGGGGGCGTGGTCTTCCAGCGAGGGGCTGTGAAGGTCAGCCCGCTGGCTGCGCCGGCGTCTAGAGGACGGAGCTGGAAAATTTGTGAGCGATTTTCGTATTTTCTTTTTTTTAACCACTTCGAAATGTTTTTGCAAGTTTTTTCAATAAAGTCGTTTGGTACAAGTTTTTTTAAATAAAAATTATGGAGAATGAGAATAAATATAAATAAATCAACATTAATCAAAATACTTCAAACTCGATGGATTTCCGATTTATTACAAAGTTCCTTTGGCCACCTTGCCTTTATTGGAGCATAATAATAATTACTACAATAACAATACATATATAGAATCACGTCTTTATCCCTTACGGGGTAGATAGAGCCAAGAGTCGTGATACTCGAAGGCCACGCTTACTACAATACAGTTTCCTATTATGTTTTACATATTGTGCCTATTTTTTTACTTCAATAAAGGGTATATGTATCTCTATATTTTTTCCTGTGAAACGGGATAAGGATCAAAT
Source organism: Ephestia elutella (assembly GCA_018467065.1). Classification (NCBI taxonomy): domain Eukaryota; kingdom Metazoa; phylum Arthropoda; class Insecta; order Lepidoptera; family Pyralidae; genus Ephestia; species Ephestia elutella. Next base: position 15,406,010 of record CM031586.1, on the reverse strand, counting down.
ATACCTTTTATAATTTAATATAACATACCAGAAGCTTCAAACTAAAATAGCCTGTAAAAACAATACGATAAAATATATAAGAAAACAAAATGCATCATACGTCCAACGTGATCTGGTCCACCCATCCGGACTCGAGACACAGGTCCAGCCCGTCCACCCCTACGAACCAGTCGGGCGATGGGATGAGGCGACATATCAGAGACACCTGCGGACAATTGTATTTTGAGACACACAGTCGAGCGAGGATATTATATTTTATTTTCTGTAATGAAAACTATGATAAAGACTGTTTTGTTTAAAATACGAAGTAACCAGGTAAAGGTAACCATATTCTATTAAAACACTCTTCAATTTGACGTTAGTATTGAAATATGATAGCAAATGGGCTCTCTGGTTGGAGAGCAATGTTATTCGCGTCCGTGGGAATCCTGAATCCACACGTGCTCTCTGGGTGGTGCTAATTGAATAACAAACCGGTTGCCGAACGCCCTAAAAATTACGATGGCCTCTCGGCAGATCTTGCAGCAAATACAAAGTCCAAAAACAAAAGGTCCTTGTCAGGACCAACCAAAAGGTCCTTTTCAGGACCAACGACAGGGTCTCTCTCGGGACTCTCCAACCGGCCTTTCCAACAACCCACTCCCAAACTCTTCCATAAATGGTCATAGTCGAACTTCTACACATTCTCATACATCCCTAGATCCAAATAGTGACCATCTGCGTGTTGGTGAGGTACTTAATATAATTCAAATCAATGTTGAGGGGTTGTCGCAAGCTAAAATTGAAATATTGTCCGAACTTACTTTAAAACACAAGGTAGACATACTTTTGCTACAAGAGACGCATGTCAACGAAAATGCTAATCATCGACTTACCATTCCCGGCTTTGATCTTGCTGCACTCAAACTACATCCTAAGCACGGCCTCGCTACTTACGTTAACTCCCGACTCTCACACAAAGTCACAACAAACTCCGATGTAAGTGATCTATACATTGCAATAACGGTTGGAAATTTAACAATATACAACGTTTATAAGCCACCATCAGTATCCTGGCCACCTGAAACTCTCCCCACTATAAGCAGCTCAGCAATTTACGCAGGTGATTTCAACTCCTGGCACACGTCGTGGGGATACTCTCATAATGATGAAGATGGACGTCAACTCGTTGAATGGGCAACTACAAATAACCTCCATCTTTTGCATGATCCTAAAGCAAAGCCTACTTTCAGATCTGCACGGTGGAAATCCGGAACAAATCCAGATCTTTGCTTTGTCTCTACATCTGCAGATCACCTTCCGATTCCAGCAAGCCGTCAAATACTTCCAATATTCCCTAAAAGCCAGCACAGACCATCGCTAATAACGGTGGGCACAACCATTCCAATAGTTCACAGCTTCCCTGTTCCGAGATGGAACTTACGTAAAGCAGATTGGCTTAAGTTCACAGCCCACATAGAAAAAACCGTCAATAGGATACCTGCTACAGTGGACAACTATGTACGCTTCCAAAACTTAATTATTAAAGCAGCAAAGCTTCATATTCCACGTGGATTCATAAGGGACTATATTCCAGGCTGGGATGACGAATGTAAGGATATTTACGAGGCACTCTCACAAACCGAAGACCCGGACCTAGCTAATCAACTTATAGAGCATTTAGACCGAGCACGAGAGCAACGCTGGAAAGAAGCAACAGAAGGAATGGATTTCAACAAATCAAGTCGTAAAGCTTGGTCTACTATGCGGAAGTTAGGAGCAGCTAAACAACCAGCCAAGACTATTCCTCAGACAACTCCAAACAGTATTGCTCAGGTTCTTAAAACAAACAGTTCTCCTTCTATCCACAAAAAACAAAAAACTCGTGTTAAACAAGAGATACGACGGCTTCTAGCTGACGGACATCCGGACTCGAGTGTCGTGGAACCTGTCTGCATGCAGGAAGTAGTCCAGGCTATTAACGATTCCAAGAATAATAAATCACCTGGAACTGATAACATTTTACCCGAGTTTCTTAAACACTTAGGGCCTCTGGCAATAAAGTGGTTGTCTGGCTTCTTCTCTGATGTTACTGCTAAATGCAAACTTCCTAAACAATGGAAATCAGCGAAGGTAATTGCATTACTTAAACCGGGAAAGAGGCCTGACGATCCATCAAATTATCGACCCATATCGCTTCTCTGTATTACCTATAAACTCTATGAAAGAATTCTGCTCGCACGTTTGACCCCAATCATTGACCAGCATTTACCAATTGATCAAGCAGGTTTCCGCCCCAACCGCAGCTGCTGTGACCAGGTTCTGGCACTCACAACTCATATCGAAGCGGGCTTCCAAAAACGACAGAAAACAGTCGCAGCATTTATAGATCTGTCATCAGCATTCGATACGGTCTGGAGGGAGGGACTTCTCTTAAAACTAACTCGAATTTTTAAGTGCAAACACACATTAAATCTATTTGACTCCATCCTTTCTAATCGGGTATTCCATGTAAGCCTTGGAGGAAAACTCAGCAATACCAAAACCTTAAACAACGGAGTCCCACAGGGCTCTGTTTTGGCCCCAACTCTATTTAATATCTATCTAAGTGATATCGCAGAAACAACTGGACGTCGATTTATGTACGCTGATGATGTTGCAGTCACAGCACAAGCTCCAACGATAAGCGAAGCCGCAGCCGTTGTCCAACAGGACTTGTCTAAACTGCAACACTACCTCAAAACCTGGGGTCTCAGACCAAATCCACGCAAAACAGTAAGCTGCTGTTTCCATCTCAGCAACAGCTTGGCGGGTGAGACAGCAAAACTTGTTTTCTGTAATGAACCAGTACAACATGAGTCCAATCCTGTGTATCTAGGAGTGACGCTGGATAGAACTCTCACATATAAGTCTCATCTCAGCAAGGTTAAGAAAAAAGTGTCTACTAGATGTAACCTTATAAGGAAGCTAGCAGCAACGTCATGGGGCTGCAAGGCCAATACGCTACGTACATCAACGCTAGCACTGGTTTTCAGTACAGCAGAGTACTGTTCTCCTGTGTGGGCGGGCAGCCATCATACAAACCTAGTTGATACTGAACTGAATGCGGCAATGAGACTTATATCAGGCACTGTACAACCTACGCCTACCATCTGGTTACCAGTACTCTGTCATCTTCTACCACCAGATTTGCGAAGGAGATGGCATTGAGGAAAGAAAATGATAGAATATGCCAAAGACCACAACTTCCAATTCACGAAGACCTAGAATACACCAAATCCGACCTGCGGCTTAAATCTCGCCGCCCCTTTGGACTGCTTGTTTCCGCTACACAACAGGATGATAAGATCCCTAAGGAAAAGTGGCTGGATAGATGGGTTAATTCCGAAGTGGCCAATAGGAATCTCATCTCCGACCCTAATCTACCTGTACCTGGTTTCGATCTTCCGCGAAAATACTGGACTCAAATAAATAGGTGCCGAACTTCGCAAGGAAGATGTGCCGAATTGATGTGCAGGTGGAATTTTTCGGACAGCCCTCTGTGTTCTTGCGGGGATATCCAAAGTATGCTACACCTCACTGATTACTGCCCACTGTATTCCATAGATGGCGGCATTCTGAAGATCCATGAAGCCGACCATGAGGTTGTAGAATGGATTGACAACCTCCCTTTCCATATTTGAATTTGCTGCAATCTACCATTCGCAAATAATAATAATAATCACAAAACCGAAACTATAAAAGCTATAAACGTGAAATTTGGTTAGTGTCTTTATTATACAATATACTGCCCACATAAGAAAGGGTTGTTCACAATTTCAACCCTTACAGTCCAAAAAAAGGGGTGAATTTGCGTACCTATAGACAAATCCCATTTGAAATTTCACCAGCTACAAGCAGTAAATATAGTAGTATATGGAAATGGCGCCTTAGCAAAAGTCGTTTAACCTGATGAGTATTTTCTGCTGACGTATAAAAATTTAAGTTTATGGAACATCTGATGAAGAACTCTAAGAGACCAGCTACTCTATAAAAAATGGAAATGGGGCCTTAGCAAAAGTCGTTCAACCTGATGAGCATTTTCTACTGACGTATAAATAGACAGGACACGGGATAGGATAAAGAGGGACTCGGGGTGGGAGTGGTGGTACACGGGAAATTGTAGATAACGAGCAGACGAAGATCGTTTATTGAATGAAATATCACTTTTGGTTCATTTTAACACCGCGACTATTCTACGAGTACCTAATATATTCCCGCGGGATACGAGATAACCAAATAGCTGAAATTTTGAGTACTGGAGTTTAGGTTACTACAGTTTGGAACCCAAAAAGATCTTTCATCTAAGGAAACTCACGCGGGCGAAGCCGCGGGCAGCAGCTAGTAGTATATATAGTATAAATAGTATATATAGTATGGATTGCCATAGCTGGGTTAGCCCAGCTATGGCAAATACCAAATTCTTCGTCTCACTAGTGTCTTTACCCAACGCTGGCTGATTATTATACCCTCTGTCTGCATCTCCCTTGGTCACCAACTCATCTACCAAGAAGAATAATTATTCATCTCTGGGTACTAATAATAATTTAGACTAAAAACTCACCAAACTATTGCTACCATCGATAAACACCAAGTTCTTCGTCTCCCCAGTGCCACTACCCAGCGCCGGCGCCGAGAACTGATTTATTATACCCTCTGTCTGCATCTTCCCTTGGTCACCAAATCATTTAGCAAGAAAAAATCTTATCCATCTCTGGCTACTAATAATAATTAAAACTAATAACTCACCAAGCTATGGCTTCCATCGACAAATACCAAATTATTTTTCTCCCCAGTGCCGCTACCTAATGCTGGCGCCGAGAACTGATCTTATACCTTCTGTCTGCATCTCCCTTGGTCACCAACTCATCTAGCTTCCCGAAATAAAAGAAATCTTATCCATCTCCGGCTATTAATATTATTTAAGACTAATAACTCACCAAGCTATGGCTACCATCGACAAAGACCAGGTTCTTCGTCTCCCCAGTGCCGCTACCCAGCGCCGGTGCAGAGAACTGATCATACACCCTTTGGTCTCCATCTCCCTCGGTCACCAAGTCGTCTATCTTCCCGAACTGGGAGAAATCCCTTACGGTTTCTTTGGCTACATCTCCTACGTGGTAAAGCTTGTAGGAGCTGTTGTGGGATTGACCTTAGAAATAAAAATATATTTATTTGCAAAACACAAATTAAACACAAAATAATTCTATCTAGGTCTACTCGTGCCCTCTTTTTTCCTTTGTACCTTTGGCTGTTCCCTTGAGGATACAGTGAAAAATAAATTTTAACCCCTGTCAGCGCTTCGACATATGGTTAATCGGTTTATTCACCAATAGTGGCTGACCGACTACTGGTATAATTCAAAATAAATAATGGGTCCTAGGGCTATCTCCAACTACTTACTATGAGAAGTGAAGCATGAAAATTATTTCTGGGTTATGTGTTTTTCAGGTCAACTTATAAGGATGTTTTATTAATATCCTAAAGCTCAATACAGCGCAAAAGCTTTCAAAGGTAAACAGTTCATCCGAGCGTTTCACTATCGTCTGGGTGGAGGGCTATTCTCATTGCAGTCTACAATGTAATAGGTAATTTTTTTAAGTCTTTCGTATAATTTCAAAACGTAACGTTACATCATATAAATTATTAACCTACACTTCTTAAAATATAGCTTGATTTGAATGAAAGGTATCAAATATAAAGGTACTAAAATAATACATCTGTCTCTGTCGCTCTCATTATGAACGTATCAGGAAGGCAATTCTCGGGTCTGCGATATATAATATCAATTTCGACATTTATCGAAAAAACATGGCGGATATCGATAAATATCGAAATTGCGTATTTTCGTGATTTCAAATGTGACATTTATCCAGCGTCAGCCCTCGATACGCATCGAGTGGTCGAGCGTGGCCGAAAACCACATCGTGTGTGATATTTGTTGCTTCAAAGCTATTGAATAACATAATATTCGTACTTTACAAGACGCTTTGTATTTTTATTCAGCTATGGTTTAGTAAAATATGAATGCTGACGATTTTGTATTCAATTTTATTGGAAATCGTTGTTTATTTACGTAAAATTATTTTATTGAAGCCTAATATAGAGGTTTGGATAAATACATACTTTGCTTTTTTCTGCCTCGAGTACCATACCTTATTTGTTTCTCAATTCAATTTCGTAAAGAAACAATATCATACCTACATAAGAATATAATTGATACTCCGATAACAAATATCACATAACCTCACACACACAATGACACAATAAACAAACATTGACAAGTATCCTCGCGTTCCGTTCTCTCCATCAACTCTAAAATATTTCATTTTCTTTGCATTTTATAAATTTGCATTGGAGCTTATTAGGTTACATAAAATAAAGTATCATAACTATTTTTACATTATTCACTTTTAAAACAATAGTTTTATATAAAATATTTAAAGAAATAAGTAAAACATAAATTTCTCGATTGTAGTTAAGGGGGGTTAGGCGGTCAGCGAAAATTCATATGAAGCGGCTGAGGCGGGGGGGACGTCCCGGTTGCGCGCCATTCACATTTTTATCAAAAAGTTAATAGAAATGTTTAGTTTTTCAAAAATTTAAATCAGTCACGAAATCGAAAAGGTAAAATACCTTTGTGTTGGTGATTTTAAAACATTTTTTATTATAAAACACGGATGTTATCTGTATTCATATGAAATTTTAGTGGTAACTTCAGGATTTTTTTCTATCGAGCAAAATTTTTCCCATCGTGTTTTGGAAACAGTCCTCCCTTTAAACATACGTTCTACAATACATATCATATATCATATATGAAAACGCACGCCAAGCATTAGTTCGAGAGAAATGGAGAGCTACAGTGCTGCGCGTCTCCAAACAGCATGCCTGACCACGACTGCTCTGTCAAGAGCATACGAAGAAGAAGACAATACATATCAGAAATTTCAGGGCGAAAACTCTTCAATTCTTTAAACAGCAGCTTATAGAAAACAGCCAATATTGCCGTTTTCACTTACTGAGAGCCCTTAAGTATAATCGAGAAAAAGGAACGTGTTTTTAATTAGAGAAGCCCTAGTTATCGATATAATATCGAGTTTTATGTCGAATAGGTTCGAGAATACCATTTTGGAGGTTTTTGTGATAATTTTGTTCGATAAAAGAAGTTTGATATATTATCAAATTCGATAAAATATCGCAAACGCGAGAATTGGCCTCCAGGTATCCTGTCATAAGACTCATCCTATATTTTACACAGTGTAAAATTTCTATTCTAGGTATAGTTCCAAAACATCAGTCACTTAATTGGAACCGACCATCGCAATCTGAATAATATTTTAGATATTATCCTGTATATCATGCGAAAACTAACACGGAGAATATAAGAAAAGTATGTTTTTGTCTGCGAAGAGGTATCGGAGGCTATTTTAGTACTGGAAAGGGAAGCTAGAAAGGTAGGGCTGAGGATCAACCACGACAAAACAGAGTACCTTCACATAAAACGGTACAAGGATGTTCGATCAATCCGTTCCAATCTGCATGTGGAAGGAACTGTGTACAAAGGGGTGTCAACATATTCAAGTATCTTGGATGTACAGTCACTGACACGAACACACGTGAAGAGAAGGTACACATCCGCATCCAAAACGCCCTACGATGCAGCTCCTCACTACACAAGGTTCTGACGTCCAAGCTTCTAAGCAGAAAGACAAAGCTGCTTATTTACAAGACAATTGTAAGACCAATATTGTCATATGGTTGTGAGGCTTCGACGCTCACACTTAAAGAAGAGAACCAACTTTTAGTAGCGAAGCGTAGAATCTACCGGAAAGTCCTCGGCCCTGTCCAGAAGCCAGACGGAAGTTGAGTCCGGAAAAAAACCGAAATAGAGGAGCTAGTGAAAGAGCCGAACATAAAGGCGTGATAAAATTACAGCGACTGCGCTGGCTTGGTCATCTCGAGAGAATGAAGAAGGATAGTGGCGTCAAATCAGCCGACCTGGGAAAAGTGTCAGGCAGGCGCCCAATCGGGCGCCCTAGATATCGCTGGAGAGACACTGTGGAGGCTGATCTGCGTGAGCTGGGAGCGGTCAACTGGCAAGCCACCGCGCAGAATAGGAGTCTATGGCGCTCTCTCGTATCGGAGGTCAAGATCCACTTTGGAGTCACTGAGGCAGCGGAGTAAGTAAGTATGTTTTTGTCTATCTTTATTTTCGTCTACCGGGTGACGGGCCACCTAGCCAAGCTCCGTAAGCTAAATATCCCTCCGTAAGCAAAATACGTCGGAATACTTTCATTATTCCCTTTAGATTCTATAGATTCAACTTAAGATTTCATTAAATGCAACAAAATAGAGAACTTGCAGAATAGCCCATCTACCTTAGCCTTTATCGACTCATTTTATAGGCCATTTGGCTCAGAATAACCCAGTGAGATATGCAAATAAAGCTTTTCCTTTTATACGTTTATTCTAATTACAGGAGGTAATTGTTTCAGCCATAACCCGTTTGTAGTAATAGCCAGTTAGTAGTAATGAGTCTGATATCATGGCTAATAAAAGTGTTATTTATTTGGAAATGATAAATAATACGATGATCAGGAGAATACGCAGTTGATGCGGTTGGGTTAGCTAGCGTGGAACGAGCCTTGGCTTGCCTTGTGCTAACTTCTCTATGGCATGGAACCTTAGTACTAAAGGTACTATAGACAGCTTCAATTTTGTTTCAAATGCACAAATAATACTGTTCTGATATAAAATTTATTAGTTATCTCTATTTTAGAGATTGAAATGATTCATTTTTTTCATATTACACAACAAATAATCAAAGACTAATTTTGTAAGTAGTTTGTTTATCAATTTTTACCGCTATAAAACTAGTGGTTCTGTCAGAACAGTAGACCTCGCGAGCCCTTCCACGAAATAACCGATATTTTACCGTGTCCCTGGCTAAAAAGAGTTTTGAAACCAACCTACCAATGCTGGAAAGAAAGTAAAAAGTTCTCGTATTTTACCCATAAGCCCAAACATGTTCTTGTGGTTGGTCAATAACACTAGAAAAAATACTGAAACCTGCCTTTTTTGCCTCAAATAATATAAATAATAATATAATAATAAATATAGACGGACAAATCACACAGATTGAGTTAGCCCCAACGTAAGTTCAAGACTTTACGGGATGCTAATTTAACAATACTATATTTTATAACAAATACATATAGATAAATATCCAAAACCCATGTCAATCTGAAAAAGATTATTTTCCATCTTGAGCCGACCAGGGATCGAACCCATTAGGCCACGGAGGTCGTCAGTCGTCAGAAATGCATGGTACCTATTGGTTATATGTATGTATATAATGTTATTTGCACAACAAAATTAAAGTTCAAAAAGAAAGTTCAATTTGAAATCGAATCTCTCTGATTAGTAGGTATGTAGATAATATATATATTACTTTTTTATAATAGGATTCTAATCATACAAAGAAGTTTTTTGATATCAGATTTATTTCAAGTGTTCAAGATAATTCTACCATGCAAAGCAATCCACAATACAATACCATTAACCAAATAAATACACACAATTCAAAGCCAAGCAAGACAAAAAAAAGCCATATGATTTTTAAGAACCATTTAATTTTATTTAATAAATAAATCAAGTCACTCTTGTAAACGTATTAGCGATTTTGCGATTATTAAAACCTTTGCTGCGCCATCTATTGATTTTTTGTGAACTATCGTATGAGAATTTTTAACAATATATGGATGGATGGATTTATAGCGGTTTTATTTAATTTTACTATGTTGTTCAAACAAAAAAAATGCGTCTTAATAAGAATAACAAAAATGTCTAATGACATTTTTGAATTATTTTTTAAATAGCTGAGATATGAGGTTTTTTTTATATATTTCGGCCATTTTTTTAAATTTCAAAAAACTGGCTCGACTAAAAAATTCTATAAAATTACCGAACTGCTTACAAAATTTCATGAGAATCGGTTCAGAAATGCGACCTGTAGGCCATAACATCCGGACAGACAAAAGAATTTTCGGCTAGTGGAAACTGAGACGCTTCGCTCGCTGCGCTCGCTCGGTCGACTATAAAAAACAATCTCCATCATATCGGTTTTTGCATCACGGAAATTCTTATTCAATATGTTTCTCTGATAGAGAAAACGTAATAGGCTTTCTGAACAACAAAAGAAACATTTTTGCTATGATCATAGAGCAATGCTGGATCACAAAGAAACATTGACGATGGAAAAATTTTGGAGTGAAATAAAATTGTGTCGAGTGGAATTCTGAAATTCTTCTTTTGCAGTAATGACGTCAATAATAAGTATTTAGCTTAGTGAAGACGAAGCAAGAGCACACAAAATAACGTATATAATGCCCATAATGTATGATGGAAAACATTTGAAAAAGCCCATACAATTTATGGCCGAAATGTAGAAATTAATAAACACATCATTATCAATTTAAAAAAATGAAGATAACGTGTACTAGTTAATTTTATGTCTTTCTTCAATAACAAATCAATATGTTCTTAATTATATCGTGAAGAAACTATGATAGCATCAGAAAAAAAAATTACACCGGTACAAAAAAGACCTTAATCCCTCGTAACTCATCCTAAAATCGTTCGTCCGCCCTAAAAATCCCTACATACTTTAGACCAATTTTGTAAAATATTTGGCAACCCTGACCAACCTTCTTTTTTGATTGAAAACAGACAAAAGGATTTTTTGCGCCGAAAAAGGACAAATTCCTTTCAAATGCCGACGCGCAAAGATTTATATCCCTGAAGATAATTCAATATCGCCCACTCTTATTATAATGGAGATAACTTTGTTTTCTGGTCACGGATCGGAATATCTAGTTATGTTGCGTTTGGGATTGGCTTGTCTTCGTGAAAAAAATTGTATTGGCGCAGATTTTTCGCAGTGTTGATATATTTTCAATCGACTTCCCAAAAAAGGAGGAGGTTATATGTTTCGATGTATGCATCGAGATATTATGTACCTAATTGTTTAAGCATTTTATTTATACTTACATGATCATTATTTATTTTTTAATTTGGCACCGACTTCACATCAATCAGCAGGTAGCATGCCAATATATTTTTCTTTTTTATTAATCTGCCTATTAAGTTATTTCATGATTTTAAAAGTTATATGGAAGTTGGTTGTCGAGTGGTTGTGTGAGTTGGTTGTGAAGTCGGCGAGTGTCATTGAATTGACTTCGATTTGAACTCAGCTATCGTGACCTTTGTAAGAAAAACACACACTCATTATTTGCTCTTATTTTACTAACTTGAAGTGCAAATTTCTTTTCTAACAGAAAAATCTCATGATACAGAAAAAAAAAATGGGAAAAAGTGAGTTAGGAACGAATAAAGTAAATCGCGTTATCTGTTACGAGAGAAGCCGCGAAACGTCACTAACATGGGAGATAACAGGAAAGTCTTTAGGTTCACACTCCAGTGCCACGAATTGACCTATTCAAACCAAGTAAAAAAAAAAACATATTGAAACAGCACTTTTCAACCGTCACTTAATTCATTTCATTTGTTAGCATCTAGTTGACGTCAAAATTTTCTTATAACTAAGTTTACTATCGCCTCTAAAGTGCAAGTGGAGAAGAGGTGATGCAACAAACTCCACTGCAGTATTTTTCTCCAAAGACGTCACTTTAAAAAAATTGGTTGAAACTTTTCATGCCTCAGTATACCAATCTGACTCATGTAAGTAGTTTTCATAGACCACTCCTGGTGAAGGAAACATCATGAGGAACTCTGCGTTGGCGATGATTTACAAGCTGTGTGTGAAATGGAAAATGCAATGGCAAATCACTCCATTAACATTGCCAAGAAAGTCGATGAGGGTGTTTCATTCCACGTTATGACGATGACCCTCAGCCATACGGATAATGACTTTAAAGAGATCCTCTAAAACGAGAGAGACAGTTTTGTGCTTAACTTTCTTGCATCTCTTTTATTTTGGTTAGTGGAACGTTGCCTTTATCAGGAAACTCCTTATTTTCTACTTTGCCATTGTTTTTTCCTCGGCCATTGTCTCAAGATATATCTCGCAATAATTACCCAAATAAAAGTTCTTAAGTTGCCAACTTGTGCCAAGTGGAAATGTTACGTTCGCTATTTTGCCGGCGTGATATAAATTGAGTGTCTAAATAGGGAAAATAGGTCAGATATTCAGTATTCACGGGATATAGTACCGGTATATAGTACCTATACTATAGGTTATAATTGGAGACTGTATATTGGTCTAAGTTTTTATAATTTTAATTAAGATATATCATTTAATTTCTAAATTCAATTTCTATTAATTTTATATATCAAGTATAATAACTAAAAACATAAAATAAAAGATTTACTTTTTTTTAAAGAAACAAAAGTACTAAGTGGGCATCCTACTAATATTATAAAAGCGAAAGTTTGGATGTAAATTTGTGAGTTTGTTACTCAATCATGCAAAATTTACTAGACAGATTTCGATGAAATTTGGCAAACGGGTAGAAAAATACCGGGAAAAGCACATAGGGTACTTTTTTATCCCGAAATTCCCACGGGATCGAAGCCCCGGGGCACAGCTAGTACAAAATAAACTTTACAAGCATATTAATTCAAAAATGCATCTAAATAAATATTTAGTTAACAACTACACTGTACTTAGTACTAACCAAATACCGTCGACCATTGTGCTTTCGGACGGTTTGTTGGATAGTCCTTTGGGAACCTTTCTTCACTCCATAGCATTTTCAGTTTCACAGAATAAATAGCCACATCACTAACATCACAACATATAGCAATACTAAGCCATGTAATCGATAAAATCAATATGGCGGTCATTCGACGCTTAGCACTCATCGTGTTTAGACGGGTCTCGAATTCGAGTTTAAAAATCGAACGCCAGTTTTAGTGAAATGTTTATCTTGCGTTTAAATTTTGCCGTGTTTCCACGTGCGTGCAGTGCGTTCGCGCAGATGTAGAAGACTTTTCTATTTTGGATTCACGCTCCTCTCCGACAGAAATAAACTTTGGTGACGGTCGGCATGCGTGCCGATGACTTCTGCATCTTGTTTATTTATACGGTTTTCATATTAATTGTCTACAATAAGATTAATTATTAAAAATGGTAGGTCTTTTTCCCTCAAAGTGTGGTTTTGAATTTTTTTTATACCGACAAACTTCTATGAAATCACCTCTACAAAATCGAATAAAGAATTTTCAAAATAGCCACACGTTAGCGTTTGTTTTTTGAAGTTTTACAGGCGACCCGTTTTCGTTTTAGAGTTTTGGTACAATTTGTGTATTTTCCCACTTTGGTTATTTGTCTTTTTAAACGTATCCATGGAATGATAGTTTGCTTTAGTTTGCGAAAACTTGTTTCTAAATACATTTTGGCATCTGCGATGTAAGTAAAAATATGAATTAGACTCGTCACGTAAGTACTTAGGTACTTAATTGTAATTTTTCTAGCAATTCTTGCTCATTTGCACTCACCCGAAAATGATATCTTTTCTCTCTGCATCGCCTCTTTGTTGACTGGTAGAAATAGCCTCCGGCTTTGTCCGCCATTCACATGTTTTTTGTAAAGAAGTTAAATAAATAAAAATAAGTAGGTACCTATTGTACAAAAAAAAAAACATTTTAACTCAGTATATTGCAGCATTGACTAAATTGCTGACCTAGAACAAAAGAAAGATGTTCGGATGTTCAGCATTGGACAGAAAAGGCTCAGCCAGCTGAAATGATGAAGATAAATGAAGTTCATAATCATTCATCATTTCAGCCTTACTATTGCAAAGTCGAGGCATGTACTAGTTTCAAGATTACCTCGATGACTAGAAGAAAATTTCTGAACTTCAATAACCAAGAAACTTCGAAAAACCCATTACGAACTGCTCGCACTAGGCACTATCAATCAATCAAGGTTCTCGATGGTCAAGTGTTTCTGATCGGATTATTTGCTGACCATACCACACCACCTGGGACTAAGAAGGCTTTCAATCTCTTTTAAGGTTACTGTAACCGACGCAATGAGAAACTAGGTAGACTTGAACACGCGTTTATTTAGACACATTAGAAAAAGATTAAAGTCACAGACACGTAGTAGGGCAAGATCTCTCGAAACATCGAACTACCTTAATACAAGAAATAAAAAATAATATATTGCAACCGCGTTTAAAGCGGTTCCGCCGTTGCCCAACAGATGGCGTTACGAGTTGCAAAGAACAAATATAAATTTATGAAAACATACATTTTTGGCAAAATACAAATGAAATAAAAAACAAAATAAATCCTAAGTGCGTCGCCTACAGTTACCTTTACTAGATCAGCGATCTATTTCTTTACTATAATTTAAACAAGTGATGACGCCAGGCATTTGCACTTGTTAATACTTGTTTATTTACTTCAGAACAATAACATGTATAAACAAAACTAAATAAGTAGGTACCTATTTAAATTTACTTTATTATTTTTTTCATTATTAGGTAGATATATATGAAAATTCAGTTTTATGACGCCCATCTGCTATATGTTGAAACTAAAACAATTGATGGTTAAACAAACTTACCTTAATGAAGTTTGACCATAATTATGCAAGACGTTGCTTCCGAAGATATTTAATTCACTAAGCAGCTCGCTCTGCTATGTACCAGGCATGACACAATTTTTAGAGATTCAAAAATAAAATAAAAGAAATTTCGTCCAGAACCGACATTTGTCTACCCTACCCCGATACATCGCCGGTCACCGCGGCGAAGGACTTCATTCCTTTAGAGCAAAATTTCGAAATGTGGCGCTTGGGATATCGTAATATGTAATTTACATATTGATTGGGACGGGCGGGTTATAAATATCTTCGGAAGCAACGTCTTGCATAATTATGGTCAAACTTCATTAAGGTAAGTTTGTTTAACCATCAATTATACTACGACGTTGCTTCCTCGATATTTAATTCACTAAGCAGATGTTTAGAGCCATTGCGAAATTTGCAAGATTTTTATTTTTAAATCATTATAATAATAATAATAGTTATTATTTTTTAATGTGAGATATTAGAAGAATCCTTAGATACTTTGATATAGGATGATTAGTTACATGAATAAATACGAATGTAGTTGTATCTACGACTATCTTCCACAAAGATATTAGATTTAAATGAAAAATTTACGAAATAAGATAAAGAAATCTTCGAATAGGCTATATGATGCAATGCCGGTTTTTTCATTTTGTAAAGCAAAATAGTGAAAAAAAAAATTAAAGCTTATCAAATACAATGTTTAAGTTCTATAGAGTACAGACTTTGGTTCCTAGCCTTGATATTTTGGGAGAAAAAATGTCAAGCAGTTAACAAGAAACAGATTAAAAGTTCTATGAGTATACCCTATGGGACAATAATTAACATAACCAAATTAACACTATAGTTATTCCCTGTGTGACAGGATATTAAGATTTAACAGGCTTATTAATTGGGAATAAGATATGTTAACTTTAAAACGTAAATATTTACTAAGAGAGATGTGATGGATGAACATTTTTTAGTCAGCAATAGTGAACTCAACGCAGGTAGATATGTTTGCCCAGAGTTAATTTTACGAATATCGACTAGAATTTTTACTACCTACTGTCAGGAAGCTTTATTGTATTAATTATGAACATATACTTCTGGGTGGTTAATGTGTAAAAGGACACGATACTAATTTAGGATTCTTTACTATAAGTACTAAGTACTCGAGAAATATCTTTACCTGACAAATATATATTAATTTGCAAGGAAAAACATGAATAAGTATGCAAATTTTGAGGTCGGTACATTTCTGTTGAAGTATACTAGTAAAACTTCACTGTTTTAATAGACTATACTTAGCCGAATATATAGGTGGATCGGCCACAGTACGATGATTTCACTATAACTTTTGTTATGAGTACGTACTCGTATGCACGTGCCTTTAGTTAGAACTATTAACGAAATACTGAATTCAACAAACGAAATTCAAGTGTACTTACTGTACAAGCTTATTATGTTTCCGGCAACAAGTACATATTAAGAAGAAAATAGTTATGATACTTAGTTTTCCGAAAGAAGAATCTAAAAGTTATGTAACGTATAGGCAAAGGACGTGTAATGACAAGAGGGTCTTTAATTGTGATTAGATTCTCGATAATAGATTACTTCTCCAAATGGTAACTTACACGCAAGTCATTGCAGATGACCTTTGCTAGGAGTAATTTGTGATAATTACTGTAGCTGTAGAAAAAATAAAAGTCCATTTTATACTACATTATAACATTATTATTTCTTTGTATCGATCAAAAAAATCGCATCTAAATCACAAAGATCGATATCTATAATTATGCATCAGTTGTTGAATTAAATTTGCGGAGGAAATTGAATTATTAGTAGAATGATGGGGATATTGGTACCAAATATACGAGTATACGTAGAATATTTATCACATCTACGATCAGAAAATAGGTATTGCTATATTGGCTATTTGAATAAATCCCCATAAACAGAAACTAAAAGCAACATAGTGAGTATCTAATTTTGTTCAGTACTTTGCTTGCTCAAGCTTGAGCTAAGGGCTAATGTCTAATTCTTAAGAAACAAGTCTTTGTATCTTCTGGCTTAAGGCACTTTTATTCCATTTATAAGGTGCTTTAGAGCGTTGCTGTATTACAGTGAACGTAAAAGTCGGTAAATTAGATTGAAAAGCTTGATCATGTGTAAGTATTGAAATATAGTATGTAGTAATAAGTAAGTACACATTCTCAGTTTGTATTACGTATTATTACTTATTGAATTTGGATGAGGTCTGCAAAAAATCAATCAAGAGGCAGAATCTTTATGTATATTATAATCTTTATGTATATAAAAATACATGGGCAACTGTCAATGAAGTGAGTTGCTAATTATAAACAGAGAAAGAGACCGGTATCGGGTATTGACCCGATATTGGGTGATTCCAGAGTCATCCGGACTGAAAATGAAAATATTTCATTATACATACTTTTAGGAGAAAATTGATCGCCTGAACAGTTTATTTAAAATACTGTTTAATTTGACGCCATACACAATAGTGACATAAAGTACATTGTTGATTATGTATATATGAAATATATACACATAACTGATTGATCGATTGATCAGTCAATTTATTAAAAGTATTAAATAAGTGTATCAGCCGTGTATATTGTAAATCCAGGGTGTTTCGTTAGTATAATTACTTACTATGAACGAAACCAAAAAGTAAATTATCTAGTTTATGTATATTTGGCGAATAATCATCTCTATTGATGAGTGGATTTCTTTTTCTTAGTTTACCGAACTCCGTATCCCAACTTCCTCTTGGGCTCCATGCGCTTCATCCCAATGTTTAGATATTTGGTATGAGTACATACCTGTTATGATGACCAGCAATGGTCGGCGATTTTCATCAGTCCTGATGTACAAACGTTTATAACAACAGATACATACAGATAATCTGTCACTCCCAAGAGTTGTGAGACTCGACTCGCCCGTGTTTAGGCAGCCAGAAAAAATAATACTTGACTGTATCAGTCTAGTAAAGTTTTGATAAGTATGAGATACTTAAAGGGTGTTCGAAATGTTTAGTAAGATACACACTTTTGTTACATGGTTATCACCCGATAATATTACTATTTTCATAGTTATACTTTGGATAGTAGTTTGTCTACGATAGCATCGGAGTTCTATTAAGTATATCTGACTGATAATGTATAGATTTGGCTACAATCGCATTGTAGTTCTGTATGTGCTAATATAAGTGTGTATAAAATAAGTAAGTAAGTAAATATACTTTATAAACCAGGCTACGATCGCGTCGTAGTTCTAATGGGTAATAATGTGTATACCTGACTACAATCGCGTTGTAGTTACATAAGGTAATCATCATCATCTCGAGTCGAAATGGCAAAAATTAGACTAATTAAAATTACATAATAATGTGCACACGCGACTACAATCGCATTGTAGTTCTATATGTGCTGTTATATAGGTGTAGTATACAAACTAGACTACGATTATATCGTAAGTATATTGGGTAATACTTTACTTAGCGCGAATATTTTGTAGTTAGGCCTCTTGATTGGGCCCATTTTGCGTATGGAGACTGGGCGGCCGCATATCTTCTGCGTTGTTGTTGTTCTTCTGTCGGACTATATGTGCTTGACTATAGTGTAAAGCTCTGATTACAATCGCATTGTAATTCTAACCCCGTCTACAATCGCATTGTAGTTCTATTGGGTCGCAATGAGCACACGTGATTACAATCGCATTGTAATTCTATATGTGCTTGACTATAGTGTATAACCTTGATTACAATCGCATTGTAATTCTAAAGGTAAATATATATCCCTGTCTACAATCGCATTGTAGATCTATTGGGTAATGCACACTCGACTACAATCGCATTGTAGTTCTATATGTGCATAGCACAGTCCACACGTAGATCACTCGTAGTCCACCCGTAGATCACCCATAGTCCACCCGTAGATCACCCGTAGTCCACCCGTAGAGTACCCGTAGATCGCCTGTAGACTCCTCGTTGACTACCCGTAGACCAACCGCCATCATCATAGCTATTTTAATGTGCCCAATATTGGGACACAGTCCTTCCCCATGGCTGGGTAAGGAGGATTAGGGCACCAAGTGGGCCCAATGGGGTTTAATGGGTTTTTAAGACTGTGTGAATACAGCTGAGACCGACCCATTCAGTAACTAACGAAGTAACGTTAAAATCGAAAAAAGCCGAAAGCGTACAAGATAGGTACGTACGTTTTTATCACAATAAACAATTAAGCAATTGACGTAACGAATAAAAGTTTACTTTTAAATGTTGCAGTGATGACAGCTTTAGCTTGGCTAAAATCTTGTTTACACAATTATTCCAGGGTCTTCATTATAGAATTGGACCCAGACCTATTGCGAATCTAAATTCTGAACATACTTGTAATATCGTAGTTCAATATGATTAATCATTCATCAACAAATAACCCAATTGGGCCTTGCGTTTAACTTTTAACGACGGTAAGAACAATCAAGTAATAAGAAGAAAATTATCAATACATATGTAGATTCGTGATTTTGCCACGAAAAAATGTTTTTACAAATGTAAAACATAGACCTGCGACGCATATTTAGGTTACGATTCATGTAAAATCGCAACTCACGACGCGAGATACTATTCGCGATATTGTATTATGTAATATCATGCACAGACAATTCCAAGATAAAAGGAAGGTAGGTGCATAGTTGGGTCAGCGGAAAAAAAAAAATCAATTGGTCTAACGACCGTTGTTTGTTGAGTTTATGATTATATGTTATCAAAGTACCCGCAGGTTTACACAGGTGTGATGTAAAATCACGGTTACGTACGAGTAATAGTAGCCAATGCAACATAAATATGTAGTTATCTAACATTTTGTTAGGCATTATAACTTTTTCAAAGTATCGTTAATGTTCAAACCAGATATTCAGGTAATGAAAAAATACTTACATTTTTCGTTGTTTACGAGTGTAATGAACTTAAAGTACGTCATTTTCCACTGACACTGAAGTTATAAATTAATTTTAAGATATTCCATATACTTGGAATAAAAAATAAAAATATTGTTGTGTGTTGCCATGCCCGCACACAAAAAGCGAATGAAGTCCTTCGCCGCGGTGACCGGCGATGTATCGGGGTAGGGTAGACAAATGTCGGTTCTGGACGAAATTTCTTTTATTTTATTTTTGAATCTCTAAAAATTGTGTCATGCCTGGTACATAGCAGAGCGAGCTGCTTAGTGAATTAAATATCGAGGAAGCAACGTCGTAGTATAATTTGATAATTTTCTTAGCATAGACGTGGAAAATTGAATAACTGCCGCTATTTTTATTATTTCTTAAACTTTTACTGGCATTCTTGACTGTACAAACTGCAGTATCCGGATAAAGCAATGGCGGAAGTTTCCAGTGCATATTAAAGTTTTTTTATTAACTTTTAAGTGTCCGATAAAATTTATAACCGAAACGTTTATTGTATTCGCTGTTATGGGTAAACAAGCGTCTGAAATTAAGCTCTTGTTAAAACCCTCCTCAAAAATATAAGGGGTTTTGTTTCGAGTTCTTCATAAATGAAAAAATCTTTTGCCATCAAAAAAATCTGAATGATTTCCCTCACTAATAAAACGTATTGATAGGAAATAATTTGTTACCTCTTCACGCTTTATATACTGAACCAATCTTCCTGAAATTTTACATACACATAGAAGTACGGAGAAGTTCATACCTTTCATCCCGGGAAAAAGCACTGTTCCCTTAGGAAATTTACGCGGGCGAAGCCGCGGGCAAGAGCTATTCTCATAAAATAAAATTCCTCAATCTTATTCGAGATCACTCAACTGAATTACCTGTTTGGAATGTATAAGTTGAAGATAACAGTAGGTAGAGAAGTATGATCCAAAACACAGCATGGTTACCACCGAATAGCGATTATCACGCGAGCGTAGTATATGGCAAAAGCCTATATAATTTAATATATAGAGTAAGGGCGTTGTTAAAACGTACTTTGTCGCTTATACTGCTGTATTTTTATTGACAAAATTGCTAGCTTATCGATGCATTCTGTTGGTTCATCCATTGATATATTTTATACATAAACAACGATTACCTAAATAAATGACGGTAGGTAGCGAAAACAGGCAGAACGTTCGAGAAAAACACATGTATTTCTTGCGATAACATCTTAGCGTTTGGCGAATGTGCCTAAGCCTCGTAGCGTCTGATTGATGATGCTGTGTGTTTGTTTGTGACGGCTCCAAGATACGGCCTGCTGATTTTGCCTTGTTTATGTGGAAAAGTTAGAAATAATAAAATATTATTTATCTAGCTAGCTACATTGTCAAGCCAACGCAACGCCAAGACAAAAAAAACTAGCTACGTAGCATCAGTATGATATAAACAACGAAAAGGTCGCTTGAGGCATGGCGTCCATTGTTAAAGAATTGTCATCGTAAAACGGCATGCTTGAAGGATTTAAAAAATCGATTGTATTTTGTCTATAAAACGAGGTAAAAAAATTAAATGGCATTAAATATTTCCTATAGTTAGTGTGTATCTGTAAATCAACGCAGAGATGAAACCGCTGATTGTAGAAACTTGAAAATTCGCAGATAGGTTCTTTACATAAGCTAGAAAGATAATTGAGGAAATTGTGTGAAAAATAAATTGAATTTATTTTTTAAGGAGGAAAGTTTAACATAATACAACTGCAAAATACAGCAATCTCAATAAATGTACCTTCCTATCTAAAGCAACTTCACTTTATTTAACGAATTCCTAACTTCAGCCGGAAATCAATTTTGGGAATCAGTTTGGAACTAAAACAATACTTTATTGATAACTCCAAGTCAGTATCAGTCATTTTATCAAAGTTCGAATCACGTACATGTGACGACTCAGACTTAAATTGAAACTCATTCGTTCAGGTTGTAGAAATCGGAATAATAACGACTAGAAATGGCATCTGATGTATTATATGACAACTAGTTGCGCCTCTGGGCTTCGCTTCCGTAGGAATTTTGGGACAAAAAGTACTCTGTGTGCCATTTTCAGCATTTTTCCACCCATGTACCAAATTTTACTAAAATCCGCCAAATGGATTTTGCGTGATAGAGTCACAAACGTACAAACTCACATCCAAACTTTCGCATTATATACTAGCTTTTATCTGCGGTTTCGCCCGCGTGAATTTCCCATGGGAACATAGCTTTTTTCCGGTTCCCGGGATAAAGGTACCAGTACTTCTTACCGTTCAGGAAGATTGGTTCAGTAGATAAAGCGTGAAGAGTAAACAAACAAACAAATAAACTCACTTTCGCATTTATAATACTAGTTAGGATAGTTAGGATTAGGATAGTATGATTGTTGCTCTCATTGTGATAAGCTACGCTCACTATTTATAGTTGATGCTATTGGCGTGTGTGGTCATGTCAATGACATGTTCATTAGAATTTGACACACCGACATTGACAGTGTTCTACCATCTGACAGATATCTGCCTTCACTAGATTCTGACATCTGGTGGAATATTTGAACGCGATAGCCATTCGAATCAAACAGAAATTCGATTCGATTGAGTGTGTGAGTGAGAGAAGGAACTTCAGAGCGGCTCTTCTCTCTCTCTCTCTATCTTTCAAATGGCAAAAAAATAAATGGTTTATATCTCTTCTATATATCTTTCTGATTTCTCTGGTTCAGACGGTTCGGTTCAATGGGTATATCGCTAAACTTGAATAATATGGCCGATATTGAGCGGACAAAGTTGGAGTTGAGCCCGATGTAGATTGCTTTATAGACGATCGAATGCACTCTGACGATTTATTAAATACTAGCTTTTGCTCGAGTCTTTGCTCGCGTGAATTTCTTTGGGGGACAGTGCTTTTTCCCAGCATGAAAGGTACCCTATGTCCTTCTCAGTACTTCTATATGTGTTTGCGAAAATTCAGGAAGTTCAGTAGATAAGCGTGAAGAGGTAAAGAACAAACAAATAAACAAACTTACTTTCGCATTTATAATATTAGTTATGATTAGTACATTTTATTTGAGTGCTAGCATTTACTAAAATAGTGAATATTTTTAACTCTATATATCTCTCTCTTTCTTTAGTCATATTCCTCATGACTGAGGGTCGTGGTCATTATATGGAATGAAACAACCACAACGACTATCTTGGCAGTTTTAATGGAGTGGTTTGCCATTGTCACACACTAGTTGATAATTAGAGTGCAGGCTTGCTCACGATGTTTTCCTTCACCGGAAGCAAGTGGTGGTCGATGAAAACTCATCGGTGTTGGTATATAGAATCATGTCGCACGGGTAGGATTCGAACCTGGGACCTTTGCAGCCACAGGCAGATGCCCTACCACTCGGCCTTCACCCCGCTCCCTGTACTTAGGTTGCTATATATTTAACAAAAATACTTAATTGGAAAATGAAATTTTGAAGCAGTTCTTAGAAAACTTAATTTTATATTATACCCCATGTTGAACAGAAGTTGAATTTGAATTTCAAAATTATAAAATCCAGTTCTAATAAAGGCCTATTTAGAACGTGAGAACCTCTTCTATTTCTTAGTACTCGAAGTCTCGTCTCTATGATGTTATCGGATTTTCAATAGCTTTTCGCGTTCTTAGAACTTGCTGACGTTCTAAATATTTTAACGTACGTTATCGAACGGCAAAGTTAAAAAGTCTTTCTTAAGTATGTATAAAACCTAGTTTAAACCACCTAGTTTATCTGTCTGTGTTCCCGAGCACATACAACCTGACTCTCTTCAAAACCAGAGTGAATAGGCTGCTTCTGGGTAAGCTCGCTACACCGTAGACCTCACATCTGTCCTCGGGTTAGATTGTGGTCAAGAGCAAACCCATCTTTGATAAAAAAACTAGATACATATTTAACAGTTTTCAAATTTGACATAGCTTGTAAAATTTTAAGGAAGTATCCCATAGGTTTTCCTTATTGAAATAGCTAAAATCGAAAATATAATTCGATTGCGTTGATATAATAATTTAAGTTTTACAAAGCTGATAAAGCTATAGACGGCTCTTTTAGTTATCTGATAAACCGTAGAAGTCTATGGATTATCAGATAACTTAAAGAGCCACTTAAGTAAGTGTCTAATATATATTTTAACTTGATACTACTACGCGTTCCTGAGAAAAACGAATATTTATTTTGAGGTTCCGAAGCGCAGCTGCAAAATCTACAGTTGCAGTGGCATCTTCAATCTTCAAATGGTTCCAATAAATCGTACACGGGAACAGTTTTCCGGCTGTCTAGTTCTCCATTCTCCAAACAAATGTGACTTGACGCCGATAGAAAGGATAAAGTGCATTCTGAAACTCTCGGTACCACAGAAATTCCAAGTAAGAAATGTTTTATTTAGGTAAGTATGTACTTATTTTAATTTTATTAAACACAAGTGTGATCGTACAGAAATACGTTATTGAAAAATTCAAATTCGATTAAGTATGTATAAGTAGGGCTTCAGAGTCCTGTGCGGGTTATGTCAGGCAGTGGAAAAGAACCTGATGTCTCCACTTCTTTATTCTGCAATATGTAGTATTCATTATTTCACTAAAAAACGACATATCAGTCACGTTCTATGTATTCTGTCGTATCACTAAACAGTTTCAGTAAGTAGACTATTATTTTATTTTTTTAGCCTATTGAAGTGTTCCATTGCTGGGCAAAGCCCTTTTTCCTTCCACAATTATCTGTCAAGAGATACCCGCTTCCACTCCCGCAGATTACATTAAATATCATCTCCCCATCTCGTTCGCGGTTACCCCTAGGTCTACGTCCCTCTGGTACCCATAGGGTAGCTAGTCGGGCCCATCTTTTGGGCGACATGCGGCAAAAATGTCCAGCCCAGTTCCACTGATTTCGTGGTATCCCTGAAATCACTGGTAACCTCATTTTCCTGGGACATATATTGATAAACAAAATAGGTTGCATTCCTTTTGAGACAGTCGTGTGAAAAAGAATAGAGAAACAATAGATCAAAAACTTTATCCAGCACATATGTTTACAAGTTACAACAGAGGTCAGAAACAGTCTCCAGTGGCTTTAGATTTATGGCCAAGGAAGTTCCAGGGAACAGATGTTGCTCTGAACTCAAAGTCTTGTTTGTTATGTTTTATATGACAGAAGAAAAAAAAAAGAGTCATGTGTTTAAATCAAGGAGAATATAAACGAACCGATATAAGGTTGAAAAATGCTCATAATCAGCATTTTTCACGAATCATGGCAAAAACCACTGTCGATTAACTTTCTTAAAAAAAAGACAGACAGACGGACAGGCGAACAATAAAGTGATCTTATAAGGGTTCCGTTTTTGCTTTTTGAAGTATGGAACCCTAAAATCTAGATCAAAATCGGTTCATCCGTCTGGGCGCAACAACAGATACACAGCCTCGACCAACAGATACACAGACACGTCAAACTCATAACACCTCTCTTTATCGTCGAGGGTTAAAAGTATTACCTGAATTCCCTGACTACATTATACAATTTTCGCAGAAACTCGTCAGACGAATGTTCATTGTGATATAAACGGGCAGGACCAGTCTAATCCGTCGTGCCAAACTCCAGAAATCCGGTACAAATCCTCATAATCCGGCCCCGAGTGGCAGCCGAAACTGTACAACTTGCTAATGTTGACACGTTGCTTCTGCAACTTTGCAACTTTGTTACTAATCCCATCATACTTGAATACAATACGGAGTAAAAGTGTGCTGGGCCCATAACCTAAAAACAAGTTTTAGTGACCATAACGACTGTACTTTATTTCAATTAATATGACCTATCACAAGATAGATGGCTCTACTAGTTATTTTAGTGATATTGTCGATACAATATTACACTATCCATACTTTAATTTCATAATAATTGCTTACTTTACTTGTATACCCATTCTTCAATTCATACCAATAGCTAAGTCTGACTGTCCGTCCTTTTAACGCTTTCGAGGCTAATCCACTCGACCGATTTTGATGAAATTTGAAATATATATAGATCCAAGGTCAAATATAAGATACTTTATTTTTCACAAATCAACGCCCTTAAGGCTGAAATCGGGATGCAAATTTATTTTAAAAGTTCACAAAGAATATTTCATCAGTAGAAGGAAATATGTATATAGGAACCAAACAGACTTCTCGCTCTGGTACTGTGGAACAATGATAAATTTTATCTTGAACTCGAAAGATTTTTAATATCGGAATCCCCGGCTTATTTATTTGACTTTGGTCGAGGAATATCAATAGGGAGAAGTGGGGAATGAAGTAATAAAACTACCTATTCAAAATTATTTTCATTTTGGTCTGATACTGACGGTCTAGTAGGAATAAAGTCGAGAAAATATATATTTTTGCGTTCATAAAGATCTGTCTAATCTAAACGTCGAGATGTTAACGCAAATTAAACTCATTAAAACTTTCTAATAAAAATCGTTATTAAATTACCTTACTCGAAGTAAGTAATTAAATAAGTTAGCAATATATCATTTTATGCAAGTAGACTGCTAAGTCGAAAACTTTACTCGTTGCACGGAGGCCGTAATTCAGGGTTACTTAAGATTTAAGTTCGGTTAAGTGAGGCTAAGTTGAAGTTAAGTGCTAAGTTAGCCAGTCCAGTGTACTAAATCGATTACTGCCAAAAGCACAAGCGAATTTCTATTAAATTTTGAAGATAAGTTACAATCTTTGAGTTTGAGTGAATTGTGAGTTATTTAATGAAAGCTTTAGTACGTGATTTCGGTGGAATTGAAATTCAACTAAAAAACTGCTTGAAAGTGGATTTGGAAACTAGAAATTCTTATCGAAAAAATACTGAATTTAAATGTGAGTAAGAATACGGTTTTCTTCCTAATGACTTAAAATAGCGTAAAATTTAAGTGGAATGTGGTATATTGGGAATCATCGAAATACAGCTTAGTACAAATATCTCGATGTTGGGAATAAAATTTATTTGGGTTTCAATTCGCTTCACAAAAATGTGTTCTTTTAAAAAAAAGTTCTTTATTTTAACAAAAAAATCCGTAGCCCTCTTTGTTTTGTTGTTTAAAAAGCTTTTAAAACATGTGTTTACAAAGTTCACATGCTACTAAAAGAGTAGCATGTGAACTATGTAAAAGCATGTTTGAACAAAGACCATGTTTTAACCATAGAAAACCACAGTCAACCAACCGCAAAAAAGCTGAAAATCCTTCAAAAAGACTCCCAGTTTCCAGGGCAAAAGGGCTTGTTTATTTCGCATGCACACGTCACGACCCAGGCCACAAATAATTAAAAGTACCAGATTAAACCGCTCATACATTATGAGATATGCCGCCTAAAACTCCACATATTTTACTTTAGGATTCCGTATGGTTTTATTTTAATTTCTGTTACTCGTAGCTAAAAATAACCCATGTCACTCTCAAACCCTCCAACTATCTCCACACAAAAAATCACATCAATTCATTACACCGTTTTCTCGTGAAATACGGACAAACAAACAAACACACTTAGTATGGGAGAATGCCATTAATTTTTATATTTTCATTTCGTGATAAAAGTCCGTCCGCATCGACTATACAACCACTAGACATCGCTTGTAGGGCGAACGTTTTCAGACAACACATCAGACTAATACGTCTGATGTAAGCCGCCGAGCTCGACATCCCACTTAGTATTGACCACATCAGTGACCCGTGCACATGTTCGTCTATAGAATTATTTTTATTAAATGTAATGTAGCCAAACATCTAATTTCAAAAAAGATGGCATAACATTTCACAGGTAAGCTACTTTTAAAAAGTATTTTAATTTCAGGATGATGACGAGAGCTCTAGCTATATTGGTTGGTTTGGTTGTTTTTGCATGTACGGTGGTAAGATAGCAGGTCGCGTTGATGTCTTTTTTCCATGCATCCCTTTCTTTCCTATGTAAATAATTATCGCTATCCCGTTCTTGAATTATTGGCACGTGTAAGTAGTGTTGTACCACGATTTGAATAGAGAATTATAAATGCTAATTTTGTATAATAATATAAAATAAAACGAAATTATTAATTTTGAATCATAATGTAAATGTATGCACTAGCACTAAGACGCGACTTTGCTCGCATGTATGTGTCTTTATATCTGTATGTAAGTACGTCTATAAGTCTGTATATCTGTATGTCTGTATGTTTGTATTTCTGTATGTCTGTTTGTCTGTATGTTTGTACATATATGTATCTGTTTGTCTGCATGTCTGTTCTATATCTGTTTGTCTGTATGTTTGTATATCTGTTTGTCTGTATGTTTGTAAATCAGTATGTCTGTGTGTTTGTATGTTTGTATATTTGTTTGTCTGTATGTCTGTTTGTCTGTATATTTGTAAATCTGTATGTCTGTGTGTTTGTATGTTTGTATATCTGTTGTCTGTATGTTTGTATATCTGTTTGTCTGTATGTATGTTTGTCTGTTTGTCGGTATGTTTGTATATCTGTTTGTCTGTATGTCTGTATGTTTGTAAATCTGTACGTCTGTGTGTTTGTATGTTTGTATATCTGTTTGTCTGTATGTTTGTAAATCGGTATGTCTATGTATTTGTATATTTGTTTATTTGTTTGTCTGTATGTCTATTTGTCCGTATATTTGTAACTCTGTATGTCTGTGTGTTTGTATGTTTGTATATCTGTTGTCTGTATGTCTGTATGTCTGTTTGTCTGTATGTTTGTATATCTGTTTGTCTGTATGTTTGTATGACTCTTATTTCTCACGAAACCTTTGTAATCAATAAATAGTTAAAAATGTTTGTTTTATCTGATTTTCTGATTTATTTTTATTAAACAATATTTATAAAATGCTTAATGTTTAATTCCACCCGGTAAATATAAACTATTACTTATTAGTTTCCATCACTAGTTATGATCAAGTACATGTCCTGACCTTGAACTGAGCAATCAGAGCTCAGTACCCCCGACCTGCACACCTCATACTTTTGTCTGAATTGTTTCGTTGTAGAAGTTAGAGCGTGCGGCGTCTAGTGGTTGTATAGTCGATGTCCGTCCGTGAAGGTAATGGGCTAGATGGACATTAAGTTCTAAATTAATGAATTTAAAGTAATTTAGCGTGAAATTTTGGTCTTTAATAATATCTGTATGATCTTAAACCAAAACCCTTTTTTTTCGAGCCTCACTAAAAAAACGTAGGTACCTACTCCATTTGTGTGTTTTCCTAGGTATATCTAGGTGCAAAGCCAATAAAAGCGAATTAAAATCTTTTTGTTAAGACCGCACCATACAAAACTTTTGTACGGAACTCTGTATATAGAAATTCGAGTCGAAACAGGCCATCTAATTTAAACATGAAAAGGTGGAGTGAAACCACAATTATGTCGAAAATTTTTACCATTCCCTCATAACTTGTGTTTTTTTTACTGCTGTAATTAAACGGATGTTAGAATTTCATACATTCTAACTTTTTTGAAAGGTTTTTACATGACCAAAAAAGGAGTGTTATGTTTTCAGGGTTCATGTATGTATGTATGTATGTATGTATGTATGTATGTAAGTTTCTTTATTCCACCATAAGTCCTAAACGGCTTAACAGATTTTGATGTGAGAGGTATTTTTAGATTCCTTGCATTCCCCCGAGTGACATAGGCTATATGACGTCACCATAAAAACAAAATGGCGGATTATATATGCGATAAATAGCAGACCAAAAAAATAAAATTTGATCAATCTTATCGAGTGGGGTATCAAATTGAAGGGCTTTAAAAGGCGATTTCAAAAATGTATCCATACTAATATTATAAATGCGAAAGTTTGGATGTGAGTTTGTGAGTTTGTGAATTTGTGAATTTGTGAGTTTGTGAGGATGTTTGTTACTCAATCACGCAAAATCTACTAGACGGATTTCGATGAAATTTGGTACAGAGGTAGATAATGACCTGGAATAGCACATAGGCTACTTTTTATCCCGGGAAAAAGCACTGTTCCCGTGGGAAATTCACGCGGGCGAAGCCGCGGGCAAAAGCTAGTATAACTTATATGTTTGTAATGTACTTTTTGAGTAAAAACTAGTCAGTCGTGTTTTTTATTTTTAATAATTAGCTTGTTAATGTATGACAGCGTAAATGACCAAAACATCTAAAACCCTGGTAATTTGAATCTCGAGAAATTAATATTTAATTAAACTGACGAGAAAATGATTTCTAAATAAATAATTTACTTTTGACCATAATAATGAAATAAACAGAGATAAAACAAAAGAAGACGTATAGTGTCATTATTAGTAGTCTATAGATGTATTTATAAATTATTATACATTATTAGTATTTACTCTACATTTTGTGAGTAAGTAATAAATAGTATTTTGTTAGACTATATCGCACCACCTTACTACCTACTCTCTGTTGGGTCTAATAGTTGACTGGTATATAGAGAACCATATGTACATAATTTGTACAATAAAGTTTTAAATCGTAACTAATATTATAAATGCGAAAGTGAGTTTGTTTGTCACCTCTTCACGCTTTATCTACTGAACCAATCTTCCTGAAATTTCGCATACACATAGCTAGAAGTACGGAGAAGGACTTAAGCTACCTTGTCATCCCGGGAAAAAGCACTGTTCCCATGGGAAGTTTGGGCGGGCGAAGCCGCAGGCTAAAGCTGGTAAATAATAATTATAACTAATATTATAAATGTGAAAGTAAGTTTGTTTGTTACCTCTTCACGCTTTATCTACTGAACCAATATTCCTGAAATTTTACATACACGTAGTTAGAAGTATCTACTGAGAAGGACATAGCGTACTTTTTATCCCGGAAAAAACTCTGTTTCCGTGGGAAATTCACGCGGGTGAAGCCGCGGGCAAAAGCTAGTAATAAATAAGACGACATAAATAAGTACAGCACATACAAATCTCTGAGGTACGACATTCCGAATTAATTTGGTTAAAGTTGCCACAGTCTCAACAATACGATTCCACACACGGGCCAAATGCGCTAAAAGTTTCAGTGTGACTATGTCCCAGATGATCTAAGTGTGCTGGCATAGTCTTTCAGACACATTTAACTTAAATTAATACCATCTCCATATCTTTGACTTTGTTATGACTTTTGTATGAAGTTTGTTATGTGTTATTTTGACTTTTGTATGAAGAGCACACAAAGTTACTTTGTGCCGCGGGCGGACTCGTGGGCAACAGCTTATTTAAAAAAAAACTAACCTGTGTTATGTCCCACTGCTGGGCAAAGGCCTCCCCCTTTTCCTTCCACTCGTCTCTCTATTGCAAGTTGTGGCCACTCAGGTAAGAATGTCTATGTCGTCCCGCCATGTCCTTCTAGGTCTACCTCGTCCTCTGTGGTCGCCTGTTACATAGAAGGTAGCTAATTTCGCCCACCTTTTTGGCCACATACAATAAACGAGTCCCGCTCAGTCCCACTTCATCAACAATAGTGGACAACATAAAAACCGGCCAAGTGCAAGTCAAACTCGTGCACCGAGGAGGGTTGTACTGTACACGCGAAGCATCTCACATTATAGCTCTAACTAAAAGACCAACTACTTTCAAAAACAAAGTTAACTTTGCAGTTCGATCCCTAAGATTCATACTGCATCAAGCGCAAAAAAAAATTTGTAGGTAATACTTTTTATTAGACATATTCATAATTTTTTGATTTATTCCTTTGTATTCTGTTAGAACTTGCTTTTTGTCAAATTTCATAATTTTAGGTTTACGGGAAGTACATAGGTTTTGAAATGCAAAATATGCTAAAATTCGCAACTTTTAGGGTAATATCTCCTGATCATGTTTACGTATAATTTTGATTATGTTTCTGCTGAAAGAAACCGTGGATCTGAGTATTTTCAACTTGATACCTTTAAGCGTTCTTGAGAATGAAAAGTTTGACAGACAAACGGACAGACGAACAACAAAGTGATCTTATAAGGGTTCAGTTTTTGCCATTTGAGGTACAGAACCCTAAAAACGGTAATTTACTGATCCTTTACATTCAAAGGCGGAATTAACTTTGGAACCCAAATCCTGGAAATATCACCAATTAACTAAACAAATAAAGAAATCAATCGCTAAATTGCTGACAGGTGAAATGATTCCCGATATTAATTGGTGTCCGGTAGTCGTATCGGATCGCATCGTATCGTATCGTAAATATGGCAAATTGGCAATTAGCGAGTCTTTTGTGGATTGTTTGCGGCGAGACCCGAGTTTAATTTGCTTATCTTTGGGCTGGAGAACGTTTCAATTCGATCATGACTGCTAAATGAGAGGATTCACCGTTATTTTCCAATATTCCAACCTGAAATTCCAATTGCGCTGACCTCTTTAAAAATTGGAACAGTCAATGATGGTTTTAAACTAAAAATTGGGTTTTGAAATCTGTTTAATCTATTTTGTTTCTCAACGAAAATAAATGTGATAGTGGTAATCTTATTTTTTTAACACAATTTTGCATTGTTGAGGGATTAAGGAATATGAAATATGATCATGAATATACATTGCATACTAAATTCCGAACTTAATATAAATATTTTAAGTTAATACTTGTAACGAAATATTGGCAAAAAATATTTATTTTGCACTCGCATTTAATCTTGAAAACGATTATTAAATTTTTGTGATCTTATTACGAAATATTTTTTCACTCATAATAATAAGGACATAAAAATAGAGATATGCCAACTTAGAAGTACTGAGTGAAGTACCTTTCATCCCGGGAAAAAGCACTGTTCCCGGGATGAAATTTAATCATGATTCGGCGCGGAACATTGTAGAACATTTTCGTTTCGGCAGTAAACGAAGCCGATTACACATACCTACACACGATAGTCGGAGCCCTCATTACATTATAAATCTAAACTGGTATGCCACTCTGAGATAATTCTCCGTCGTCCCTACTCAAACAACTTGTGAACGGCAGGGATGTTGGAGAAATGGAGAAGGCAAAACCATCTTGTAAAATTTAATTTGTTACTGGCATTATAAAAACAAAAAATAAAAAAATAAAATAAAAATGCTTTATTTGTTCCAATTACCTACAGTTGTTTTTTAATTATAGAAGGCCGGGGAACTCGTTTGGGCAAAAAGCCTGTCTTAGAGTTCCCCTCTTCCCCGCTTCTCCTAAGACCTCTTTCGTGATGACTTAATATTAGTTAAGTAAGTACTATCCTTCCATGCTGGTCTGGGAGCGAAGAAAAAACATAGAATGTGCCAGCTGCTTCTCTTCCCGCGCAGATTGTAAAAGTCAATCGAGGGAAAGGGCGTTAAACTGGGGATTCCTCCACTCATAGGCGATGGGCTAGCAACCTGTCACTATATCTGAATCTCCATTCCATCAAAAAGCCCACTACTCAGCTAAGCGTGGCCTTCAAGTCTCACGACTCTTGGCTCTATCTACCCCGTAAGGGATAAAGACGTGATTCTATATATGTTCTATGTAAGTAAGTACTATTTTACCCACCAAACGGTTGGGGTGATACATGAGAGGGGATGTACCCGAATCTCCATCACAGCATACCATCCGAACCAAAACAGATTTGATGGTCGTTCAACAGAGCGTTCCAAACAACTTCGGTGCAACATCTTGTGAAATCGTACTACTATAGAGATTTTAGTAGCTATTGTAGGAACGACTATAATGGGGCACCCCTTTGATCCTCTTATCCCTTCTCTTTTTTTGATTTTGCAAAACAAATATGCAATACTAGTTGTTTGCAAAAAAATAGCAATAAAGAACAAAATAAAAATAAATTCCAACATTACAATAAAATGTTTAAAAAGTGTATGCTTACAGCACAAAAAATTAATAACAAAAAATTCTTTATTAAAAATGGAAAAAATCCTAGAGCTATCTGGAGCAGAATCTCCGCAACAGTTCCAAAAAATAAAATGAAATCTGACATTAATTCATTAAAATACCAGGATAAGACTATTTCAGATCCAACACAAATAAGTGAAATCTTTAATGACTATTTTATAAATTTGACAAATGAAAACACTGCTTTAACTAATAAGACTATAAATACGGAAAAGGCCGCTACATTTAATTCCAAAACAATTTATTTGAGACCAGTAGATGAAGATGAAATTTTTAAAATTATTATGGGACTAAAAAACACTTACTCTTGCGGATACGATGGTATAACTACTAAAGTATTAAAACACGCTGCTAAATTTATATCTAAACCAATGGCTCAAATAATAAATCTTTCTTTTCTGCAAGGAGTGTTTCCCGACGCTCTAAAATTGTCAGTGATCAAGCCAATATTCAAAAAAGGGGATAAATCAGACCCCTCTAATTTTAGACCGATAGTTTTAATTCCAGTTATTTCAAAAATATTTGAAAAGGCAATGTATAACAGCTTATAACTGAATAACTGTATATATTAATAGCTTTTTAACTGAATGTAATATACTGAATAGTAATCAGTTTGGTTTTCGAAAAGGAAGCTCTACAACATTAGCATGTTTTAATTTAGTCAAGATTGTAACCGAAAGCATAAATACGGGAAAATCAATCGTATCGATTTTCCTAGATATGAGCAAAGCTTTTGACTTTGTAAATCATAAAAAGCTCCTTTCAAAATTAGAATTATTGGGAATAAGAGGGAAAGCATATGATTGGATTGAAAGTTATCTGAAAAACCGAAAACAGTGTACTGAAATAACAAAAATGGCCACAAAAAATTCAAAAAACATTAAAGAAACACATAGATCAGAGTTTAAAATAAATAATGTCGGTGTCCCTCAAGGCGGAATTCTGGCTCCGATGTTGTTTTTAATGTATATTAATGACATACCTAAAAATTTATCAACTATACAATTTGCAGATGACACAACCCTTGTAATTAAATGTGATGACAAAGATAATATTGAACAGAAAGTGAATGAAGCTTTAAAAGAAATTATTGAATGGTTGCACTTACATGGATTAAATATTAATTTTGACAAAACTGAATACATGCCTTTTAAATCTTATAATACAAATTCCCTCAATCTTGACATTCAATTTGAAAATAATAAAATAGAAAAAGTGACTCATACTAAATTTCTGGGTTTTTATATAGATGAACATTTAAACTGGAAAGAACAAGTAAATCAAATTTGTAAAAAGTTGGATAGGTTTGTATATGCATTAAGAAGGATACGACAAACAGTTTCAATAGAGGCAGCTTTGCAGGCATACCATGGCTATGTGTCCTCGGTTTTAAACTATGGATTAATGTTATGGGGTAATTCCGTAGAAGCTGACAAAGTTTTTAAACTGCAGAAAAAGTGTGTACGTGCGGTATCTAACGCGTGGTATTTAGAAAGCTGTAAGCCCTTATTTAAGAACCACAAAATATTACCTTTACCGTGTATGTATATTAAGCAACTATGCTGTTTTGTAAAAGAACATCCGCATTACTTCCCATTATTTTCGCAAGTATCTAATAGACAACTAAGACCGAATTATAATTATAACTTATATCAACCACTTGCAGGGAAATATATTTATAAGAAAAATGCGTACTACATGTGCATCCAAATATTTAATAAACTACCAAATAGCATAAAATCGTTAGATATAAAAAAGTTTAAAAAAGCATTGACAGAATGGTTGTTTGATAAAAGGTTTTATAGCATTAAAGAGTATATGGACGGTAAACATTAATTCAACTAGATATATGACTATTATTCTCTCTGACGTTTGGTTACTATTAATTTTTGATTTTTTTCTTTGTAATATAAATATAATTATTGTTATTTAATTAAATTTTGAATATAATTTTAGTGTATGTACCTATAAATATTAACATTTGCACGCCTGCATGCAGGTTGGTTACATTTAAACTTAAGATCTGTGTAAATTTAATGTAATCTATGCAAATAAATGATTCTATTCTATTCTATTCCCGCAGCTCCGCTTGAGGCACAAATTGACCTTTGTCACTCTCCAGCCTTTCAACTAGTTTTTCACATAAAGAATCACATCAATTCATTGCTTCATTTTGGCATCATAACGTGAAAGAAAGACAACAAACGTTCACATTTATTTAGTACGGATTACTCAAACATACCACATCCACACGATTTTTAAATTTCTTGCGCCTAACCCTCTTCCTATATCGGAGGCCGGGCCTGTCATACCACATAGCTCCGCGCAAAGGACACAGTTTATAGGGTTAACGATACAACTTATAGGTCGAGAGCTCTCCACAACTTTCCTGACCAAACTTTGCCTAACTATCTTGTAATGTGGCTACAAGGACTCTTCAGTAATCTTGCGATAGGAGATGCCTTGATTCAAACTTCGCCTTGGAGCAAAGGCTAAAAGTTTGGCATATTTAATCCGTATCATATTTTATTACAAAATAATTTCTCGTTTGCTGTCTGAAATTAATTAATTTCGTGTAATTATCAAGTAAAAATTTACGAGACAATAGTTTTAGACTAAGTAATATTGCAAATCCAACAAAATAAAAAATAAAAAATGGTTTTCTGGTACCGCCTTATTATAAATAGAAGTCTGTATTAAAACAATGTTGTGTTTGTTTGTTTGCCTCTTTCAGACCTCTATGTACAGTATTTTATCCGTTGGCTGAAATTTTAAAACAATCACTTTATTTGATACAACCAAAATACGATCGAAACCTTTTAAGTAAAGCCGAAAATTATGTCCCAAGCAAACGAACTGTAACTGAAGGGCGTTATGAAGAAAAAGGTTTGATCCTCTAGCACGCTCTATGGTCACGTTTCCGGCCAGTGTTTGTCGTCAATTACATCTTAATCCTTGGGTGATGGATTAGCCCACATCTCTTTTTAAATTTTTTTACAGACTTTTTCTTAATAATGTTGTCAGAATACTGGCAGTTGGAACAGGCTAATTTAAATAAATAGTCTTCTAAATATTCTTTTATAATTTGTCTAAAATAAGATATTTGGTAACATTTGGATACCTTGATGATGTCGTCTATACATTGAAACTTTAGTCTAGGTACCTAGGTCTAGGTAGGTACCTACTATTAAATATCAAATTCATAAAAATATTCAACCGCTCAATATTCGGCAAATAAGTGTATCATCTATAGAATTCTTTTGCGATATTGGACTCCCCGAAATTCGAGGGAATCCACATAAAACCAATTGATTTTCGCCGTGGTCGTAAAATGCTGAATTTACGCAAATCGACCAGAGGCCAAATTGGAAAAAGGCACGAGATTCAGCCACGCTTGTGTTTAGAACAACTTTGGCTGTTCACCAGAACTGCAATACCTATAAAATTAGAAACTCTATAATGCTTTAGATATAGCAAATGGTTTGAAAAATTACAGGATATAATCTCAAATAAGTAATTACGTATAATTTCCCCATACTGATTGAAATACTTAATCACAATTCCTTAAATACTCATTCCGATAAAGAATTTTGTTACAATCTCCCATGTTCTATCTATGAACAATATCTTTTTTATATTTTAATAGCTTTTGCCCGCGGCTTCGCTCGCGTTAATACTTTCTTAGCGCATGCCTACGTCATAACATCTACCTGCATTCCAAATTTCAACCCGATCCGTCCAGTGGTTTGGGCTGTGCGTTGATAGATCACTATGTCACTCAGTCACCTTTGAGTTATATAAACTAGTCGCGCCTCGGGGCTTCGCTCTCTTGAGAATGTCGGGATAAAAAGTACCCTTTGTGCTCCCATGTTCTATCTACCACCTTTGTGCTATTCCCAATATTTTTCTACCCATGTACCAAATTTAATTTTCCATAAGTAGATTTTGGTTCATTGAGCAAAAAATATACTAACTCATAAACATCCAATCTTTCACATTTATAACACTAACTAGCGGCTTCGCTCCCGTGTGAATTTCGGGATATAAAGTACCACATGTGCTATTTCCAGTATTTTTCTACCTCTGTACAAAATTTCATAAAAATCCGTCCAGTGGATTTTAAGTGATTGAGTAACAAACATCCTCACAAACTCACTTCCAAACTTTCGCATTTATAATATTAGTAGTAGAATAAGGTATATTTCATAGGTATGGTAGAAGAACCGATATACACTGATATTTAAAATAGATATTTATTTACTACTAGCTGTCGCCCGCGGCTTCGCCCGCGTGAGTTTCGCTTAGATGAAAAATCTTTTTGTGTTCCAAACGGTTATCCCGCGTCCCGCGTGAATATATGTTGATGAACGGGAACAGATGTTCCAGATCTTCTATATTTATACCTCAGTAGAAAATGCACATCAGGTTGAACGACTTTTTCCAAGGCGCCATTTCCATATATGTAATAGTGTAGCTGGTCTCTTGGAGTTCTTCATTAGATGATCCTGATCTTAGATTTTTATATGTCAGCAGAAAATGCTCATCAGGTTGAACGACTTTTGTTAAGGCACCATTCCCATATTTCTTATGGTTTAGCTGTTCTGTTATGGTTCTTCATCAGGTGTTCCAGTTTTCAAAATCAATTATAGCCTATATGTTGGCCAGGCTTAATAGCTATACAACAAAAAAAGTTTCATTCAAATCCGTCCAGTAGTTTTTGCGTGAAACGCGTACATACATACAGACAGACAGACAGACAGACAGACAGACAGACAAGAAATTCCAAAAAAATTTTTTTGCTTTCTATTGTTCTTTTTAAGTGTCCCTCTATCCATTTTAGTCAAAAATACTAAATGTACAGACAAAATATTTTTACTGTTTTATTATATGTATAGATAGTAGAAGAACCGATATACACTGATATTTAAAATAGATATTTATTTACTGGTATTAAAACGGTATTAACTTTTTAGAATTGTGGTATTGTTACCACACACAGTTGGGTAACGATTTACAAACCACTTTGAATGAACATTTGCGGTTATACGCAGTGTGTCAATTTAGTAAAATAAACAAAAATAATGAGCGGGAAATTAAATATTATCTACGAGATGATGGTAGAAGTATGTCAAATTTAAAATGATTCCGAAAAACCCAAAGAAATTCCCTCAAGACAAGTGGTGATTCGAAGAAAATTAATGAAAAAAGATAATGATGAATAGAATACTACTAGTAGCATATAAGCAAATCTACATGCAATTCGTTGCATCTATAATAATTAATTGGTCTAAATCAAAACTCTCCAACATATACTAGACGTATTTGTATTTTTTGTATCACAAAATACAAAGTTGACTGACAGAACGATCAGAATTTATTATTTTACGGTACTTTTCCAACACGATGAAAAATATTTCTTTAAAACTTTCGGAGCATAAAGTTTTTATACGATCAAAAGAAATACATTGAAAAAATTTCGACTAAAAAGGAAAACTGTTATTGAAAATACATACTGCCAGTATTTTCGACAGTACCTACTAGGGAAACGAAATGAGAAGCATTCGAAATTCAAACAGGAGAGTACAGGCTCTCAGACGTTAATTTGTATGTAAAATACTTCAATATAGCGGCGTTGGGTTCTGTGCCAAATTTCGGTGTAATGGGTCGAAAATTAGTACGCCGCCGAACACGTATGTTCCACTGTGTAGTACAAATGTATGCAATGTTATGAATATGAAATGTTCATAACCATTATTCTTGTAAATTAATACCTATATGATATTACAAAATTATATTTTGTTCATATTATGAAATACCTACTGAATATTTTAACGGGTCACTCACGTGCTGCAGTGTGTTTTTATGTTACGTTAGTTAACATTATGAAACTTTTCAACATGAATAGCAGGCCTGTCCTACATAACTAAATATTTAAGATTTTTATTAAAATTCCATTCACGTTAAAGTATGTAGATTATATTGCGAAAATACCGATAAACTTTGCAATGAAAACACCGTAAAATTTTATTTATATTTATTCGCATTCATTCGGCGTTTTCCCTGAAATTTATGTGGAAAATAAACTGACATTACAAGCGCAAAATGTCCATCTGACGTCTGATGCAACGTAAGCGCTCAGTTTTTCGTGTCACTTCATTTGTGAAAGCATTGACGATAATACTTTTACAAAAAATAGGTTCTTTTGATACAGTACAACCTAATATAGTAGAATTAAGAGCTATTTTTATGTAACTAGTCATTGTAGTAGTTTTAGTAGGTACCGAAACTACTACAATGACTCTACTACTAATCTTTATTGACATGGTGGATGTTATAGCATGAGTGTGAGTAACCAACCAGAGTAAAAAAAAAATACACTGTAGTCATCGGGATATTATGTACTGTAGTTGTATTTCGATGACCGTGGGAGTTCGACCATAGAGGAAAATAAATACTCCTTGAGACGGATTTTCAACACTAGGGTTGATGAGTAAAAAACAATAGCTGAATTTTGACTTAACTCTAAACTCTATTGTATTTGACAATAGCGCCCACCGGTCATGACATGATTGACAAGAGTGATAGACCGCGTCATTTCTAGCAGCCCTGAGGAAAGACAATAATATAAACATCTGGTGGAGGTTGGTTCCCCGTCCCGCGCGCCTCTCAACACCCCCGCGCACATCCAGTCACTCACACAAAACCAAAAGCTATTTTACGGCACACATGCGTAAGTGTCGCTTCTTTTCGCGTTAGTGTATTTTTCTTTGCTATAGTTCAGTTCATGTTCATGCCCCTGATTTTATTATTTTACCTAACTTCATTTCTAAACCAGGCGAAAAAGAGAACGATGATATTTTCGTATAACTTTGTCCTTTAAATAAAGTAATAGCGACATTGTAAATTATTTTTGCGTATAAACTTTGGTAATTATTCGGTTTTCCACCTAACACAAAATCGATGTACTTATAGAAGAATTGCCTCCTGAAACTCGAAAACAAAATGGCAACTCATTAAAATTCTGTCTAACCCAGACACCCGCAAAATGTTGTAAATCCTCAACAGCAATGATTGAATTGGTTACAATCTTAACTAATATTATAAATGCGAAAGTGAGTTTGTTTGTTTATTTGTTTGTTACCTCTTCACGCTTCATCTACTGAACCAATCTTCCTGAAATTTCGCATACATATAGTTAGAAGTACCGAGAAGGACATAGGGTACCTTTCATCTCGAGAAAAAGCACTGTTCCCGTGGGAAATTTACGCGGGCGAAGCCGCGGGCTAAAGCTAGTTATAATTAAAACCAGTCATCATCTATTTCTGAAAAGATTTGTCAGAAATATTATCGAACTTTGAAATAATATACGAAATGTATTTTGAATTAACCGCAAATCACAGAATTAATATAAGTACTACCTAATAAAGGAAACTCCCTGCCCCTCCCGCAATATGTCACCCCCCCGCTGTTGGCAACTCAACATTAATTTTATATATAGCAACTTTTATACATTGTTATTTCCGTTTCCTTGTATGTACAATCTCTCTCTCTGTATCTGTGAGCAATAAAGCCAACACGTTATAATCTTCCGTCGTGAATTTCATTTTTACCAGCCTTCCAAAACTACAGTCCAACATACAAAAACCTAGAATTTTACATGGTCCTCCACGCCATACTATCAAATTCACGAGTTGTAGGAGTGCTGTGCAGTAAATATAGTGTTGTGCGTGGTGTGGTGTGCCT
Organism: Ephestia elutella; assembly: GCA_018467065.1. Classification (NCBI taxonomy): domain Eukaryota; kingdom Metazoa; phylum Arthropoda; class Insecta; order Lepidoptera; family Pyralidae; genus Ephestia; species Ephestia elutella. The sequence goes on along the minus strand of CM031586.1, from coordinate 15,364,841 downwards.
ATGCTCATCAACGCCGTCGCGCCGCCATCAAGACGCCAGCACTGACCACCGGAAAGAAGTTACAGATAAATTGGTGTTGGTAATTCAATACATCAATACAGCCAGGTGGGATCTTTCCATTTGTTTTTATGTAAATCTCAGTGTCATCCAAGACGGTTCTATATACCTACCAATTTACTTATCATTCCGCCATCTTACATACATTTTGGCGCATACATCAGCATTTTGTGCTGCACCGCCTCGCTATTCGCTGCTACGGTTGGTGGTTAACCGTTCGCGCCAAAGATTCGCGCCTAGCCATTGGTGCGAAGATCGCCGTGTGTACGCGCTGGGCAAGGCGCGGCGCTGGAGAGCGGAGCGGCTCGGCTGCTTTACCGACCGACGCCTGCCATTTTTGTTGTTCGTCAACGAGCGTTGTTCTCAAAGAGAAAATTTTTATTTACTGTGTTGCCTGTGCGTGAGTTGTGTGTGATTATAGTGCGTTCATAACACGTTCATAAATAGTGCGTTTTGCGATAAATAATCATGCCAAAAGAAGCCAACGAGGAATATGAGTCAGCGATATGCGTGGACTTGGCGGCACTCCGGCGCAAACGCGCTGCTATCAAGGGAGTAATTACAAAGATGCACAATACAATAATGCATCCATCCTCTGCCGACCTAGACACTACAGCGCTACGGGTCAGAGGGGAACGCCTGCAAGCCTCATTCAATAGATGGGAGGATTTGGGATTGGAAATCGTTGCCATCGATCCCAGTGCCCCTGAAGACGACGATACTGTTGAAAGTACGTATTTACAAACTCTTGCGCACATACACAAACTATCATCAAGGCGTCAAGTGTCAGAATCATCGGTGTCCAAACCATCCAAACATAAGATTAAGCTACCTAATGTTGTTATCCCCATTTTTACGGGAAAGTACAAAGACTACCAAGCATTTATAGGACTTTTCGATGCCCTCATACACAATAACACTGATCTAGAAAGCATTGAGAAATTGTTCTATTTGCAAACTTATTTACAGGACGAACCGCGCGATCTTATAAAAAATTTACCTTTGTGTAAGGAAAGTTATGATGAGGCTCGAAAAATCCTAAATGACAGGTATAATAATAAGTATAAGATCACTAATGATCACATAAATATATTATTAGATATAACTCCTATGACAAAATCAACTGCAGCTAATATTAGAAGTTTCTTGTCAATAGTTAAGCAACAGTTAGCGGCATTAAGAAATTTAAAGCACTCTGTCGACCAGTGGGATTCTATACTACTTTGCATTTTGACAAGGAAGCTAGACGTTATTTGTAATAGGGAATTTGAACTTAATAGGCAGGAAACCCCTACTGTAACAAAACTTATTGAATTTCTAGAGAAGCGAGCCTTAGCGCTCGAGAATGTGGAACGGGATAAGGTCTCATCGGCACCGAAAGCGGTCAACATTGCTACTGTGAAGAATTCACAGCCTGCCAGCACTGCGAAGAAGAGCTGTTTGCTATGTAAGTCCAATCACAAACTTTTTATTTGTCCTCAATTTAAATTAATGCCAAATAGTGAGCGAATTAAATTTGCCACTGACAACAATTTGTGTAAAATTTGTTTGAATAATCACAATAAGACATGCAGGTATAAGTTTAAATGTCAGATCTGCAAAGATAGTCACAACACTCTTCTCCATGAGGAAGTGGCTCCATCACCTGTCACATTGATGGCTGGGTCTGATACTGAACAAGTTTTGTTGCCTACAGCAGAGATAAAACTTTTAGCGAGCAACGGAACTGAAGTTCATGTGAAGGCTCTCCTCGACACAGGCTCACAGGTATCCTTTGTAACTAAAGAGCTAGCAGGTTTACTAAATTTACAGATTCAGGCGGCAAATACTCCTGTGACTGGTATAGGACAAACATTCAATAAGTTAAAGGAAAGGGTTAATTTAGAGTTGCATTCCCTAACGCAAGATTTTAAGATTTCTGTAGTGTGTTATTTACTTGATAAAATAACTTCAAAATTGCCTCAGCGGAGTTTCAACATTAATGAATTAGTCTTGCCCTCCAACATAGTGTTAGCTGATAAGAGATTCAATCAGTCGAGCAATATACATATATTATTAGGTGCTGACGTCGTGTTTCAGGTGCTGCTGCCGCCTGAGCCTCGAGCGTTCCAGTCCAGCCATGCCGAGCACACCGACATCACAGCTTCACCTCCATTAATTAACACGAAATTTGGTCATGTAGTGGCAGGTAGCATACACTTAGATAAAAATAATTTGCAACACACACAGGCAGTTGCCTCCTTATTTTGCGAGACTTGTACTTCTGATTTGAATCTAACGCTTTCTAAATTTTGGCAATGTGAAAAAGTTCCTGAAACATTCACAGAAACACATTCTGAGCATGAATTGTGTGAAAACATATTTTTACAAAATATTCAGCTGGACACATTAAATAATAAATTGCAAGTGGTCCTGCCCTTAAAGCAACCTTTGGAATCAATTAATCAATCTTTAGGAGATTCATTTAATTTAGCTTTAAAGAGATTTTATAACTTAGAAAATAGACTTTTGAAAGATCCTAGTCTTTATAAATTATATTCAGATTTCATTCATGATTATATAAGTCAAGGTCATGGTACAGTCATTGATATCAGTCAATACAATTTAATAACTGATCCAGTGTACTTTCTACCACACCATCCAGTGCTTAATTTACAAAAGAAAACAACAAAATGTAGGGTTGTTATGGATGGTTCTATGAAGACCAGCACTAAAACTTCTTTAAATAATTTATTGCTTAACGGACCTGTAGTACAAAAAGGAACTTGTAGATGTTTTGTTACTATTCAGATTAGATAATTATTTCTTTATAACAGACATAAAAAACATGTTCCGCAATATACTCTTACATCCAGAGTACAGGTCTCTGCAAAATATTTTATGGAGGGATAGTCCCCACGAGAGTGTTCAATGCATTCAACTAAACACTGTTACATATGGGTTGAAAAGCTCATCTTACTTGGCAACTAGGTGTTTGAAATGGTTAGCTGAGCAATACAAGGATGACTTCCCATTAGCTGCATTCATAATAAATAACTCTACGTATGTCGATGACGTACTTTTTCTGAGAGTTCTTTAGAAAAATTGATAGAAGCCCGAGATCAGCTATGTAAGTTGTTGAGTCTCGGTAGTTTTCAGTTACACAAGTGGGTGTCTAACTCAAACAAATTATTACAAGACATACCGCTAGATAGACAACATTTTGATGAGGTTGATCTACAAACAAATAACCTTTCATTAAAGACTCTAGGCATGAGTTACAATACTCAGTCAGATTCATTTATAGTGTCAAGTCCAAAAGCCATGGTTAATATTCCTCAGTCTAAGCGTGAGATTCTTAGTTTCATAAGCAAGTTTTTTGACCTGTTAGGCCTGGCAGGGCCCTTAGTGGTTAGCGCTAAAGTTATTATGCAACGTTTGTGGAAAGCTCAATTAGACTGGGATTCGTTACCTGATAAGGAGTTGCTACAAGCATGGCATGAGTTTTACACCAGCTTAATTTCAATGAAGCCAATAGCTATACAGCGGTATATAGGTATGCACAATATAAACTTTGCACAAATAATTGGGTTTGCTGATGCATCTAGCACCACTGCTTATGGTTGTTGTGTATATTTAAGAATTGTTGATGAGGCAGCTAGTGTTAAGGTGTCCTTGTTATGCTCTAAATCGCGGATAAATCCTGCTTCTCAGAATTTATCTGTTCCAAGGCTGGAACTTAATGCTGCCCTATTGCTTGCCAAATTAGCCAGCAGAGTCCAGGACACACTGTCGGTCAAAATAAAAATTCAAGATGTACTCCTCTATTCAGACTCACAAATTGTCTTGGCTTGGCTTAAAACTGACATAAATAATCTTAAGGCATATGTAGGTAATCGTGTGAAGGCCATACTTCAGCTCACACAAATGCATACCTGGTTGTATGTAAGCTCACAGGAGAATCCAGCTGATTGTCTTAGCAGAGGAGTAGCACCGCACGAGCTGGCCAAACACCCTCTCTGGCTACAGGGACCAGAGTTTATACATTCAAGTGAGTATAAGCCCAATTTAAATTACACCGTGCCACGGGAGCTACCTGAGGTCAAGGACCCTTCCACATGCTTGAGCGCTATGGTTTGTTGCACTACTGTTGTTTCAAAAAATTTGTGTCTCGATTTTTTGGATAAATTTTCTGATATAAATAAAATGCAACGGGTGTTAGCCTACGTTTTACGCTTTTGTCAAAATGCAAAGTCAAAGGGTATTAAAAATAAGCTTAATTATGTTACCAGTAAAGAACTTGATAATGCTTTGTCAATTATTGTAATGTATGAACAACAAAAATTTTTAAAGGAGGATATTCATGCTTTAATATGTGGTAAAACTATTGTAAAAGGAAATTTAAAATCTCTTTGTCCTTTTATTGATGACAGTGGTTTGCTGCGTGTGGGAGGCCGGTTGCATAATGCTGATATACCATATTCACAGATGCATCCTGTTATTTTACCCCGCGATTCACGAGTCACTAACTTGATTATTCATAGTGAACATTTGAGAAACCTCCATGCAGGCCCTAAGCTGACTCTGTCATCACTAAGACAGAGATTTTGGATAGTACATGGTCTTAGAGAAGTTAAAAAAGTTATTTATAGGTGTACCATTTGTTTTAGATTAAAAGCTGAAGCTTCTAAGCAGTTAATGGGCTCTTTGCCTCCTGACAGAGTGAAAGCTTGTCGCGCCTTTCAAAAGGTCGGTTTAGATTATACTGGAGCAATATCATTGAAAATCGCCCGTGTTAGAAAGCCAATAATCACAAAGGGTTATGTTTGCCTGTTTGTATGCTTCGTAACTAAAGCTATTCATTTAGAGCTTGCTTCAGATTTAAAAACAGAAACCTTCATTGCATGTCTAAATAGGTTCATTTCCCGAAGAGGAATGCCTACCGACATATACAGCGACAATGCTTCAACCTTCAGGTGTGCAAAGAAGCAATTAGATGAAATGTATAAGTTACATAATTCAATGGAACATCAAAGATTAGTTTCTCAATTTACATCTCAAAAAGAATAAATTTTCATTTCTTGCCATGTTATTCACCTGTATTTGCCGGCTTGGCAGAAAGTGGAGTAAAAAGTTGTAAGAATTTGTTAAAAAGAGAGTTACAAAAGTCATGTTTAACTTATGAAGAATTGTATACAGTTTTATGTCAGATTGAGGCCGTCTTAAATAGCAGACCTTTAATGCCAGTAACTAATGATATAACCGATTATTCCTGCATTACTCCAGGTCATTTTCTGATAGGTACTGCTTTAAATACATATCCTGATGCAAATGTTACTATGTTAACTAGATCTCAATTTTGGAAAATATGTAATGAGATGAAATTGTCCTTCTGGAAGACATGGAGTAGGCATTATTTAAATTTGTTACAATGTCGAGGCAAATGGCAGGTCGCTCAACCAAACTTAAAAATAGGTTCACTTGTAATACTTAAGGACGATAATTTGTCGCCAATGTACTGGCCTTTAGCCAGAATAACTAATACCTTTCCAGGAGATGATGGGAAGGTACGTGTGGTTGAAGTTAAGACTTCAAACGGCCACACTCATAAAAGAGCTGTAATGAAAGTTTGTGTCCTACCATTAGATAATGAGGACAACAACAGCTGTGCCTAGTGGTGGTTACCGACTCCAAGATAATTATTATCGTAGGCCTAGGCACAGCAGTCGTCTTTGTATGTAATTTTGAGTAATATGTACCTAATTACCATAAATAATTTACCTTATAGCTCTGTAGTATTGAGTAAAAACTAATCACTCTATGACAGTGATGGAGTTATCATTTTTATGTAGTACTTATGTACCATTCCACTTGCTACAACTATGTTTAGTTTAGGAAAGTAGGGTTAGCATGTTAGAATTTCTATGATAGAAAAATAAGCTTATGTATGTTAAGAAAAACACTCTTTCGTTTGTCAAATGTTTAATGCACATTTTGTCATCATACAGGTATATACAGTTATGTTTGTTAATGGATTGCTCATGCATCCTTGGTATATGAATATTGCTATAGGTTGATTTGTTGACTGTACAATCTTAATTCGTAACTATACTCGCATTAAGCATAGTTTATTAGTGTTAAGTCTTGTATCTTTTATTTGCCCCGGCAATATGTTGGCAACTCAACATTAATTTTATATATAGCAACTTTTATACATTGTTATTTCCGTTTCCTTGTATGTACAATCTCTCTCTCTGTATCTGTGAGCAATAAAGCCAACACGTTATAATCTTCCGTCGTGAATTTCATTTTTACCAGCCTTCCAAAACTACAGTCCAACATACAAAAACCTAGAATTTTACACCCGCACACCCGCACTTTTCCCCCGTTCTTGTGGTATTGGGACGCTATGACTATAAAAATGCACACATTGACGTGTTACTGACGTGTTCACGGATAAACAGTTACATTTGAAGTTGTAGTAGGTATATTTGACACCCCGTTTCTATGAAGCGCCCGCCCTATGCCTTAGTTAAGCTAAGAGGCTGGAAGTTTCTTAGAAGAGTAAAGATCTTGGGAAAAAGTTTAGTTAGGAGAAAACATACTTGTAGCAAAGTAATGTGGCCCCTTGTTAAAATAAGTACTGGCGGAAACTTTAGACGCGAATCACGCTAAATGTTTGTGTCGGATGAAGAAGTGAAGTCAAAATGGATGCGAATGATTAAATTGTTAAAAGTTAATCAATAAAGATCTTAGTCAATATTTTGTTAAAACTTTGTCTTATAATATACACTAATGTGAAACAGTTTTTATCCTAATCCTTTTTTTTCGTGTGGAAAACCTTCGTCTCGTCAATAGACAGACACAAATAGTAACTTACCTTAACTACCATTGTTACTACTATCTTTGATTACCGATATTTATCACAGATTTCTGTCTATGTTACAAATTCGACTAATTATAGGTATACACCCTTTATTATTGGTTTGTTGATTTCTACTTCATTGTTTGTAGAAATAAAATAAAGTAATTTGCTTCTAAATATCCGAAATCTCAATTAGGGTTAATGCTCTTTTTTTAAAGGCTTTACTCGATCTAGGCATCCTAAAGGTTTAATCCCACATCCAATAACAAACACCATCTTCCTAACTCATTGTCTGTTAATTGAGGCGTGTTCGGTCATTTTACTCCCCGACTAAACTTTGCGGGTCCAGGCTTGTTAAGGGCCAACAAATTCGGAAATCGCATCCAAATGTTAACGAGAACCAATTTGCGGCCCGGACGGCCCCTAGGCTCTCGGGGGATCACGAAAACATCGTATTTTATTAGGGGCTTGATTAGTTGCTTGTTTTTCTATGCATTGCCTAGCGGTGTCGCTAAATTGTCTGTCGTTGGCTGGATTAGCCACCTTTTCATCAGCTTTTTCAGCGTCTGAATTGTCAAAAGATAATGAGGGTTTCTAAAAAGTAAGATACGTGTTAACGCAGAGTACCTATAATAATGTTTTTCTTTATATAAACCAGGCTATCGAAATTTTTATTTAATTAGGAGCAAACATCATGTAGGACTTCGTTGAACATATCATCAGAAAATCAAACTTTAACAGGTTCTTTTTTTTATTTAATGTAGCTACATCTATATATATATAACTCAAAGGTGACTGACTGACTGACATAGTGATCTATAAACGCACAGCCCAAACCACGGGACGGATCGGGCTGAAATTTGGCATGCAGGTAGATATTATGATGTAGGCATCCGCTAAAAAAGGATTAACGCGAGCGAAGCCGCGGGCAAAAGCTAGTTAGATATATGATCACAGAAATCTGAGTAATTTATGTGACTCTTTTTATGCATCTTATCTTATCTTATCTTATCTTAGTGCGGGGTCCGTGTTCACGGTAGCACGTCGAGTCTTGGACCCTTTGTACTTACCCCCAAGCCTTACTCACACACAGCGGGATTCCTGAAGAAGGACTGCATAAGCTTCAGGATATCACCGGCTGCGAAGTGCCTGTAGTCCTCCAGTTCCGGATACGCAGTTCCAAAGAGGGCCAGCCGCTTGTTAGCCAGCGAGTCACACTCACACATAATGTGCTTCATAGACTCCTCTACTTCTGCACACACCCGACATAGAGGGCTTTCGACAAGTTTTAGCTTGAACAGGTGCCCACGACATTCGAAATGTCCGGTCAGAGCTCCCATTAAGATTCTTGTCTGTTTTCTGTTTAGTTTACAGATCATTTTGTACCACTTGGTGTTGCCAGCACCAAGTGTTGCCTTGGAGTGAATGACATCACCCCGTACGCTCCATTCTGCTCTTTGTTTACTTTCAACATTAGCATTAATTGCCGTAGTTACCATACCATATGACAGTCCTACAAAAGGCTCAGCTCCGATTAGCGGATTGCTTGATCCTCTCCTTGCAAGCTCGTCAGCTTTCTCGTTGCCAGCCACCCCAATATGACCCGGCACCCAGACCAGTCTCAGCCTGTTGTGCTGACCCAACTTGTTCAGCGAACTGATACAGTCTAGGACTAGACCAGACCCAATCCTACCAGAGTTGATGGCAGCGAGAACCGATTGGCTATCAGTAAGAATGTAGATGGTGCGATTTCTTACGCCCTCCTCTAGATTCAGTTTCGCACAGACGGTAATCGCATAAGTTTCCGCTTGGAAGACTGTAGGATACCGTCCCATGCTCTGATACAGTTGTCTGTCCTTTGCATAGATTCCTGCGCCTGTTCCATCGTTAGTTTTTGAACCATCCGTGTACCAGATCGAGCAGTCTCCTTCTGGGGGTCGAAATTCGCCCTTCCATTCGTCTCTTGTGGGGACATATGTTTTATAGTTCTTTTTGAAGTTGTAAACTGGGAGTATTTTATCACTACCCATATCCAACATCCTTTCGAGTTCGTGCGCCGTCTCCATTTGCAGATGCCTTGTCCTTGGTGCTTGCCTGTTCCATAAACCAGCTGTTGCTAGTCTGTATAGTGCTTTACAGGCCTCGCCTTCGATGTGCAAATGTAGCGGTGGCAGACCTAGGATAACCTCCATTGCTGCTGTAGGCGTTGTGGTGAAAGCTCCGGAAATCATACAGCAGGCAATCCGCTGCAGCTTCCTAAGAGCATCAACACATGTTACCTGTTGGACTTTCGGCCACCAAACTAATGCACCGTAGGTCAATATGGGTCTTATCATCATTATATATACCCATCTTATGATATAGGGTTTAAGGCCCCACGTTTTACCGTAGTTATGCATCTTCATGTAGCTATACTTCATTGTCAGAAAACCTTGTTTAATTTCAAATTTCATGATCAATTTCACAGCGTCACTACGTTGATGACATGTACGGTGCGTGTAATTCAATATGGCGGCGGGAATATAACCTCAAAATCGCATCACCTCCCTTAACCGGAAAATTAATACGCGACATCCATTTTGACGCCTAGGCGCTTATTTAACTAACATGTACAGTTAACTGCATGTTAAGTCTCACATTGTCCTGTATGCGATGGTAATAACGACGAATTTGCAATGAATCAGAGATGATTGGTGTAGTTCGTTATTGTGGAATATATTTAAATATTAATTTCAGTCTTGATGGTTCATTTCTGTATATTTTCACATAATTTACTCATGTTACGCAAACAGAATTTTATATATAGATTTTCCACCGATTTGAATCAATATTACTGAGAATGATAATATCAATGATACCTTTAAAAAGGATAAAAGACATTATCACGAATTAAAAAATATCACGTCATTACCTAAAATGTAGACTACAGAAAAATAAAACCACCAGAATGAAGCTTGTGGTTTGCAATATTATATTTTACAGAAGCTACAAATATTCAATTAATAATGAAATATTGAGATTGAAGAATATCATAACTACGAGAGTTACGATATTCTTCACTCTCTGTTTATTCTAAATCTATGCTCTTTAAGAATTTAAATAACAAATATCTGGCCGGTTAGATTGACTTGAATTTAATAAAAAGGAAACAATCTTAACTCCATTCAACCAAACAATATTCAAAACCAAATTCATAACTTCATAAAATTCACTCCGTCAACTCGAAAATGTAACTAAGAACAGGATTCGCGTTTTAAGCCTTTACACAATTGCGTGGGTAATAAATTAAAAGTAGGCATCTCTAATTTGAATACCTCTGAATAAGAGAGGATACAAACCAAGGGATGTTTTTACGCCCTCGTTCGAGTCACAAAAGTAGCAAATCTATTATTGTTGTCTTATCTCTGTGAAGCGAGTCGACTAAACTTGGCACTCCCTTTATCTAGTTATCCCATAAATCATTTTATCCTGTCGCTTTTTATTAGGACCCTTGGTGGTCTAAAATGGGGAATTTGTAATCGGAGAAGGGCGATTAATTTAATGGAATATATCAGTATTTGATCTGGAATATTCAGGACCCTTTGTCCAAGTAGTTGATATCAAAATTTAACAAGCTAAATTATTAACAAGCTAATTATTAAAAATAAAAAATACGACTGACAAGTTTTTACTAAAAAAGTACATACAAACATATAAGTTATATACATTTTTGAAATCGCCTTTTAAAGCCCTTCAATTTGATACCCCACTCGATAAGATTGATCAAATTTTATTTTTTTGGTCTGCTATTTATCACATATATAATCCGCCATTTTGTTTTTATGATGACGTCATATAGCCTATGTCACTCGGAGGAATGCAAGGAATCTAAAAATACCTCTCACATCAAAATCTGTTAAGCCGTTCAGGACTTATGGTGGAATAAAGAAACTTACATACATACATACATACATACATACATGAACCCTGAAAACATAACACTCCTTTTTTGGTCAGTCGTGTAAAAATAAAAAACACGACTGACGAGTTTTTACTCAAAAAGTACATACAAACATATAAGTTATATACATTTTTGAAATCGCCTTCTAAAGCCCTTCAATTTGATACCCCACTCGATAAGATTGATTAAATTTTATTTTTTTGGTCTGCTATTTATCGCATATATAATCCGCCATTTTGTTTTCATGGTGACGTCATATAGCCTATGTCACTCGGAGGAATGCAAGGAATCTAAAAATACCTCTCACATCAAAATCGGTTAAGCCGTTCAGGACTTATGGTGGAATAAAGAAACTTACATACATACATACATACATACATGAACCCTGAAAACATAACACTCCTTTTTTGGTCAGTCGTGTAAAAAGGTTATTGTCATTTATCTTATTCCCTTGAAGAAATCTAATTGAAATAGTTCAAACATCAGGAAATAGTTATTATCATCTCTTGTTGATGTTTACCATCGAGATATTATGTGTTTACAATAGAAAATCGAAGAAATACTTTTGATTCAGTATGGGATATGGATATGGTTTCCTTTATGAAAACCGCTCCTATAAAGATTTATACTTCTAATACCGCCTTCTTTACTTCTTCGGTACGGTATTTTCTATTTCTATAATAATTTCAATTTGTTACTTGCCATTTCGCTTGATACATCATGCTTACTCTTATTATCTTTCATGTAAACTGTAAGGTGTGACGTTGGTGGATAAGTGAAACTAGTGAATGCTTGAATAATCCTGTCTATATTTGACGGAATATCTGACTATATAATGTAAATGGTACAAAGAGTATACAATTAGTTATAGAAGGTTAAATAGGTAGTATAGGTACTTAATCTATACCTCACATCACCGCACTTATTGAAAAAAAAAATATATATACATGATATATTTTTTTTTTTTTTACATAAAATTTAAAGTATAATTATGTCACATATGGTTTAGTACGATTTTTATGGATAATATCTTTATTAATTATCTCTACGTTAGGTGGTATGTCCTTAATAACTTTATATGGACCTAAATATATATTATCAAACTTATTATTAGGTGTCTCATTTTTCACTAAAATTAAGTCATTTTCCTTATAGATAATAGGATTAACATTTTCGTCATATACACTCTTTCTACTTAACTTACTTTTTAATAAATTATTTCTAGCCTCTTTTTGAGAAAGTTGCAAACGGTATTTTAATTCATGTGGGTAACTCTCATAATTATAAATAGGATCTACATCATTTGTCAGATTGCTAGGGAGAGAACATTTCTTACCAAACACCAACTCGTATGGAGTGAAGCCTGTTTCTGTATGAACTCCTGTATTAAAAGAGAAACACCAAAAAGGAATCCACTTACTCCACATCTCCGGATGGTTCTCTGTTTGTATACGTAGAAACGCATTTAAATGTTTGTGAGTAACTTCAAGAGCTCCTATTGACTGGTGATGGTGCGCTGTAGAATTGAGCTGTTTTATATTTAACAGTTTACAAACCTCTTGGAATATTTCTGAAAGAAACTCCTTCCCTCTGTCGGTAGCTATACATTTCGGCACACCGTACCTAAGAATAAAATTGTTGACAAAAGATTTCGCTACTTCATCAGCTTTTTTGGAAATTAAGGGATAACCTTCTACATATTTTGTAAGTTCGCATTGGCATGTAAGTATATAAGAATAATTGTCATTATCTCTTTCCAAAGGACCAACAAGATCTAAGAATACTTTTTCAAATGCTGTATGTGCAGTAGTAGTAATTGTCATTGGCTCTTTCTTTGGTACTGAATGCTTTTGTCGTTGACAACTGTCGCAACGCCTAACAAATTCTCTAACATCTTTATCAATACCAGGCCAAAAGTAATATTTCTTTATATTGTTTGACATTCTTCTCATACCAGCATGGCCACTACTAGGTAAGAGATGAAAGTCATTCAAAATTATTTTCCTATCGTGTTTATCCTCAATCCTTTTTACATTACTTAAAATACATACACGCGGTCTGAATCTATTCTTATCATTTTTTATTGTATCTAATAATTTTTCTATAAAAACTTCATTATCTTTATTCTTTAATATGTATATTTCTTCTAACTTTAATAAATTACAAAATGTATCTAAATCTCTCACAAATTCGTCTCGCGTCATTTGTGATTGAGAATTTAGAAATTTGATATAAATTGTTCTTTTACCTTCAACATAGCATAATACTTTATTTTCTTTAGTAATAACTCCTTCTTTTCGTAAATTTTTTAATCCTTTAATGTCAATAAGTTTTAACTCTACCGATTCTTTAGGTTTTATATGGGTACCTACGACTTTCGGTTGATCAGGCCTCAAGTCTAAAGCATCCATATCTACCGTTGAATCAGGTTTGTCAAATTTTTTCGCTTGCGCTCTTGTTATTACATTGATAACACTTTCATGCATTTCTTTTAAATCTTTTAATGAGATTCTTGATAATGCATCTGCAGCTGCATTTTCAGAACCTTTAACGTATTCTACTTCAAAATTATATTCTTCTAATATTATCCTAAATTTCATCAGTCTACTTGAAGGGTCTTTCATGTTGAACAAGTATACTAGTGGTTTATGGTCTGTCAGTATTTTAAATGGACGTCCATACAAATATGGACGAAAATACTTTACAGCCCATACTATTGCTAGTAATTCCTTCTCTATTACTGGATAATTCTTTTCACCTTTATTAAAGCTTCTACTAGCATATGCTATTGGCTGTCCATTTTTATTAGATAAGATTGCTCCTATAGCATTATTTGACGCATCAGTTTGTACGACAAATTGATTTTGTTCCGAAAAATCGGGGTACTGTAATACAGGTGGGCTTATCAGTAGTTGTTTTAATTTTTCAAAAGAGTTTTGGCATTCTGTATTCCATTCAAATGGTACGCCTTTCCTAGTTAACTTATTTAACGGATATGCTATTTCAGCGAATTTTGGTATGAATTTTCTATAGTAATTTGTGAAGGCTACAAATCGTTTTACTTCGTCTGAGTTTGTAGGGCACGGATAATTTTGTACTGCTGATATTTTTGCAGGATCCGGCATTACACCTTCACTGGAAATCACATGACCTAGATACAAAATCTCTTTTTTTAGAAAATCGCACTTTGTTGGATTCAATTTTAAATTTACCTTTCGTAATCTTTCAAAAACATCTACTAAATTTTTGTTATGAACTGTCAAACTACGGCCAAAAACGATCAAATCATCTAAATATATAAGGCATTTTTCATAATTTAGACCAGCCATTGCCAATGTAATCATTCTTGAAAATGAACTTGGGCTAGTTTTAAGTCCCATTGGCATACGCGTCATCTGGTACGGTCCCGAATGAAAAGCTGTAAATTTTCTACTGTTTTCCTCTAATTTAACATTATAGTAGCCTTGATGTAAATCTAAGTGCGTGAAATAAATGCTACCTGTCAATGAATCTAAAATTTCTGTTATATCTGGTAATGGATATTTATCATCTTCGATCGTATTATTCAATTTCCGATAGTCTATGACCAATCTCCATTTTTTGTCTACTGTTGAATCCGATTTTTTAGGTACTAATAGTATTGGACTAGACCAATCGCTTTTGCTAGGCTCAATTTATTCCTTCTTCTAACATTTTATCAATTTGACGTTTTATTTCATCTTTTTGTGAGTATGGTAAACGATACTGTTTAGAAAATATTGGATTTGTGTTAGGTTTAACTGAGATAGTATGTGTGTATACATCAGTAGTGCTTAATTTATCTCCAGGGAGGTAAAATATATCGGAATATTTAGCACAAATGTTCTCGATAGTTTTTTGTTCCTCAATATTTAAATGTTCTAATTTCATTAACGAAAATAATTTTTTCACTCTATTGGCATCTATTGCTGATTTTTCAAATACACATATGTCATAGTTACTAACTTTTTCAATTTTTGGATTTATTTCCGATAGTTGTACATCATCTTCCGTAACATTAAGTATCCTAACTGGAATCAAGCCATCTTTTGGTGTACATATGGAGCTTGCTAAAAATATACCATGTTTTATTTCTTGAGATAATATGACACAATCTTCACCAATGTCCGTGGGTATAAAATGTATTGACTCACTTCTGGCAGGAATCTCTAAATTAACATTACAGGTATTATTTATCAAAGGCAATCGAGTAATTTTTGAATTAATAAACAATGTTAAAATATTTTCATTAAAATCTAACTGAGCTTTGCACCTATTTAAAAAATCACGGCCTAAAATTCCACTTCCTTTTATTGGTAAATTTGGAAAAACAAAAAATTTGTGCTTAATTGTCTCATCATTAAAAGTAAATGTTAAATATAAGTATCCTATTGCTTGCACACTTCCACCTAAACCGTTTATTATTACATTCTCTTTATGGATTGGAATGTTACATTCGATAGCATGTTTATAAGTACACGCCGATATCGATGCTCCAGAATCTACTAGAAAATATTTTTTACGATTATTATATGATGATGAATTTAAAGAAATGTAACAATTACTATCACTGGCTAAAATAAATTTATCATTATTATTCACGAAAAAACTGATTCAATGAAATGTTCGACTCTTCTGATTTTTCAAAATTATTATCATTATTATGCATTAAATTAATACTACGTATCCCTTGATTTCCTCTATTTGAATTAAAAAACTTACCTCTCTGCTGTCGACGTCCGCTACTTCCTCGCGTGAACTGACCTCGTGTCCATTGCCCTCGAGAAGCAAGATGAGATCCTTGCTGCTGTCCTCGTGCTCGTCCTCTGTATGCAGAGTAGTTTCCACGTCCACCACGCCAACCTCTATAATTATTAGATCCGTTGTTAAAATATCTATTTTGGTATGGTCTCTTGTACATACCCATTATTTCACCTGATGTTGAGGGTGTCGAGACTTCCTCGTCTTGAGCTGCCTGAACAGCATCCTTTAGTGAACTATAATTTCTAGCAGAAATAATTGTACTCAGTCTACGATTACGCAAACCGTCAGCGAATTGCTTAACAGCCATTTTTTCATTAATTGGTTTTAAAATTTTATAGCATTGATCATTCCCGTCAGCTTGCGTTATCGTTAAATCTACAAATAATTCTGTAATTTCTTTCCCATAGTCAGCAATCGACATATTATTCTGCCTAATTTTTTGTAATTTATTTTGTATCGCCGTTGCAGCTTTCTTACACAATAATACATTTCGCATATCACAAATTAACTGACTAACCGTTTCATATTTATTTTTTAATTTCAATTTAGCCTCTGCAGAAAGCCTACTTTTTAATACAAAATTAATTAAATTTTGTTTACATGTATCTTCTTTTAACAAAGAATTATAATACTCAATATTATCTATCAACTGTTTCGTATTTGATTCTTCATTTGTCATAATAGGTAAAAGATTTAAAGCAGTTTTTAAATCAAAAGTACTCATTTTGAACAACGACTTAGGCTTATCACTATTACACAACAATAAAATATTTTCACGTAACTCTTCAAATCGACCACAATAATTTTTTATTAATAAAATATCGTCCGTACTATAATATTTATTTTTAACTTTATCTTCAAAATCTATCAACCAAGTCTCAAATTTCTTATTAATTTCGTTAACCTCATTTAACTTGTTTGTTAACACATTTTCCGTTCTTCGACGGGCACCTAATTTAATTAAATATAATCTTATTTTCTTTAATTCTTCATACAATGATATTATAATATCCATAAGGTACTTACCACCATAACGTAAACAAAAATATTCCTGTACCTGTGCACATAAGTAAACATTAATACATATTTAATTAAAAGTAATTCTAAAACATATTCACAATTAAAATTTATCAATCACCAAACTAAAGTCCAAAGTTCAAATAGAGTGTATCATTTGTCCGTACGTATATAGAAAGTCGCAGCATTCCTCAACTGCCGGCCTCATCTCGTTCTTAGAAATTATGATAAGTTATACATAGACATGGTTAGTTATATATAGACATGGTTACGATTTGATAAAATATTATTTATTTTTATTTATTATTATATGTATGTATTGATTATTTATTTCTAATATATTTTATTTTCATTTCACTTTTTTTTTTATTACACTTTCACTGATTTTTATTATTTTATATTTTTAATATTTTTATTTTATTTCATTCACTTTTTTTTTATTAAACTTTAAGGGTTGGGCTTTCCTCCATTTGTCGCCGAAACAGTGATCTTCTTATAGTCGACCGATTTATCTCCTTAACAATCCATTTTCTATGGCATTTTCTATACATCCGATAGATAAATAATAGCACGCCACACAATACAATCGTCAGGATAACACACAGGATAACATTTGTGGTGCTCATATGAAAACGTATTTGTTCTGTTGTGGCCTGATTGTTGCCAGCTGCAGCATTCTGGATGACCAGGGTTTCGTCTTTAGTTTGTTGCAAGCCCATTTTCTTGGCAGATAACTTTAATTACTTGTACACTCGCGTTAAGTCCGAAGCAACGATACAACTGGTAACTTTCCATCGTCCTAATTATGGATTACACGTGTAACATCTCAAATTCGCGGCGCGGGGGAAAATTCCATTGGCAGGGTCGCCATGTAAGGTGTGACGTTGGTGGATAAGTGAAACGAGTGAATGCTTGAATAATCCTGTCTATATTTGACGGAATATCTGACTATATAATATAAATGGTACAAAGAGTATACAATTAGTTATAGAAGGTTAAATAGGTAGTACAGGTACTTAATCTATACCTCACAAAACCAACCATCCTTCAACAACCAACAACCGCATTTTCTTTGGTATATAACTACTTATGAATCATCTGAATCCCTTCACATCCATATAATATAATGCCTCGTTCATAATGGGTAAAATTTGCTGCATAACCCAAAGGCTGGGTGGTAGATAATGCTTTAGCATTAAGCCCTACTATTGTATGTTTACAATTTACAATAAAGGTTAAATAAATGTCATTATTTGCAATTTCCGCTTCAGCGTGTGCCTCACGCCGTCACACAACAGTCCTTTGTTTCCCTTATCTTAATGCGGTTTGATTAAGCCATTGTGTATCGCGAAGCCATTTGTTAGTTAATTAAGAGAAAGCACTGTCAACTTTTTACGACTTCCAAGAGTTTCGTCTACTTTCGCAACTCCAGCGCCTTTCAGTCACGCTCCCTTGGCGCATCCCGTTTTTCACATTTTACGGTTGTTTCAACAAACTAAATACATAACATAAAAATATTGCTGTATTTTTAATTAATTGCATTTTGTTTTGAGGAACTAAGGAACAGCGTGGAAAGAGTTTATTTTTTTTATTAAAGCTTATAATTTTTAATAATAGATTGTCCTGTTCTCAATGTCCTTCAACTCTTGGTTCTTTCTACCATGTAAAAGAGACGTAATACAGTATAAGTTAAAACAAGCTAAAAGAGAGCTTTTAGCTTCTTTTACTTCGCTCCATCTGGCCTTAAAATAATCACAGGACCGTACCTGTAAGGCCTTAGTCAAGAAAGCCAATAGTTACTGTTAGTCACGACACTTAGTCAAGAGGATGGAAGACGAACTTACACTTTGATAATATTAGGTATGGCCCAAAAGTACTGCGTATTATCAAAACTTTTTTACTGAAGTACCTAATGGAATAAACAGATCAGTCCCATAACAATAGGAAAACTTGAGTGGCCGACAAACATACTTTGTTTTATTAAAACCAGTCTCCAGGGGGGAATCAAAATGGGCAATGGTATAATTTATGCATCGGCACGGTCCCACGGGGGAGGTACATTATACCGGTAATTGAATGTGGGTATAAATATAATTGCTTTTATTAATTTTTATCTGTAAATCATCGGGAAATGGACCGTGGTTATGAAGAAGAATTCCCTATAGTCCAGGTAAATAAATTTAGTGAGCGTTTAGTTTAAGTGGCGGGATGGGAAGTATATCTAGATACATTTTAATTATCCAATTTTTCGTTTCGATAATGACTGATATAATTTCTTCACAGTAATCGGCATTACAGAAAATTCGGTAGTTACGGCATGAGAATTGAACAAACAGACACTTTCCTATGAAACACTCTATGGCCTGTGGCCATATCAGTATAGGTGCAGTCACAAACAAATTAATATGAAAAGAACATGTGGTTTTGTATATGTATTACTGCTCATGGCTGTACACAAAGTTTTTTAAAAGTTAATAACAAAAACTAAAATATACAATTATTGGAAGAAGAAGAAACCACATTCTTTTTCAATCACAATAATACCGCGTCAGATAAAAGTCGACTGAAATATAAATCAAGTCGAAACTTATTAAATCGAACAGATTTTTATCAAACAACGCAATTTTATTTAATAAAATTCAGCGAAAATGCCGAAATGAAACTTGGCAGAAGTGAAAATATTTCACCGCTCTTATTTTATTGTGTGGCTCAAGTTTCTTGATCGTAGCGGTCTCTTCGTGGAAAAACTAATCCTTCAAAGGCTGCTAGGGCTCTGATTTTATAAAGGTTACTTAAGAATTCCAGAAAATTCTTTTTTATGAAAAAAAAAACAGGAGTCCTGAGTCTTCTTATCGAGTGGATTACAGTAACACTGGGAGACTAAAGGACAGGTCCAGTGTCCTAGAGTTAAAGATTTTTTTAAATTTAATGCTTCAGCGTTTTAAGATTTTCACGACAAACGTGCTACATTACATTTGCCTTTTAAAACGAACAACAATAATGCTAAAATCTAATTCACAAATTAATCTCATAATTACGTAATCCATTAATTTAATTCCACAGGTATTAATAGTACAAATACAAAAAAAATATATATGTCCGTGTGCAGAGCAACTACGCTCTGCTGCCAGAAAATGTGGCAGAGAGAATCCGGACAAACGAAGCGGCGGGAAGAATTCTGTACCGGAACTTCACCGGGAAAAAACCACCGGTAAAATTAAGTACCGGGAAAAAATCTCCACGCGACACCACGCTTGTCCGACTAGAATCTAACTTAAGCTATACGCAGTCTGCTACCACCGTAGCTTATGAAGGGAGCTACAGGGCCCTATATGATAACCTAACCTATAAATTAAATACAATTGAACACTTACCAAATTAAATCTTCTTTCTCTTCGGATCCAAACTTGAGTGTCTTCGGGAAGGGGGAATTCCTAATCACCCTACCTAACCCTTGAGATCTCAATTCCCCAGGACAACTAAATAGATTTCTTCCCGTAGTTTCACTCGGGAACAGTCAGATGTGAACAGCCAGCCACGTTTCACCTCTCACAAGAAAAAGTCACAATAACAGAGTTTTTCACAAACACAAATTCAATAGTTATTTAACAAACAGGAGATTCACAATTATCACTCAAACTAAACAACAAGCAAAAGACGCGAGACCGCTCCGCGTATTAAAATCAAACCGATATCGCCCTGGACAATGCAATGGCGACGCCATTCACGCTAGCAGTGTGAAAACCCCGAACGCCCTCTGGCGGCAGCAATGCGAAACGCCTGCGTTTAGTTTTACCCAATATATTACAAACATCCCCCCGTCCCGGTCTGAGAAGCAGACCGCTAGCTTACTCTACGGGAAGGCGGGCGAGAGAGGTCACACCTCTCCTTAAAATCGAACCGTCGACCAACACCTCAGCCACACGCGGAGTGCCATCTCCGCCAAGAATCAAACGTAATATGCGAGCTCGTCGCCAAAGCAATGAGGGCAAATTTGCCTCTTTTAACAATACTAAATCACCCTCCCTGGGAGGCTCAGTCCTGTCTGTCCACTTCACTCTTTGCTGCAGCAAATGCAAATATTCAAGCGACCAGCGACGCCAAAAGTCCTGGCTCATTTGCTGCAACATTTGAAAACGCGACAACCGATATACGCGTTCATCCTTCCACGGGTATTCGGGCAGGGCATTCAACGGCCCTCCCACCAAAAAATGACCAGGGGTGAGAGCCTCCAAGTCATTTGGATCTGGAGATAGCGGACAGAGAGGACGAGAGTTGAGGACCGCCTCAACTTTACAAAACACTGTGGCCAGCTCTTCAAAAGTTAGAGCCGTTTCTCCGATAATGCGGCGGAGGTGGGTCTTTGCGGATTTCACAGCCGCTTCAAAAATCCCTCCCCAATGGGGGCAACTTGGGGGACTAAACTTCCAGGTTATTCCCCTTTGGGCAGCAATTTGACTTAAACTAGTACAATTTTTATCAATAAACACAGAAACATCCTTAAGATAATTTACAGTTCCCTTATAGTTTGTGCCATTATCAGACCTAATAAGGGAAGGTAGACCTCGACGCGAAACAAAGCGATCCAACGCGGCGACGAAGGCCTCCGTAGTCAGAGCCGATACCACCTCCAAATGGACAGCCTTGGTGGCCAAACAAACAAATACACACAAATAGCCCTTCACAATACGGGCATTACGAAAGGGAGAAGCCTTGATCGAAAAGGGACCGGCAAAATCGGTTCCAACGCCGTCAAACGGTCTCGAAGGTCGGATTCGATCAGCGGGCAAATCACCCATCTGTGGTTGCATCGTGGATGCCTTCAACCTATAACATGCAATACATCGAAACAGGACACTACGGATTGCTCTTCGGGCAGACAAAATCCAAAACTCGCGTTGCAAAATAGCCAACAAAGCATTGCACCCAGCATGGGCGTTACGAATGTGTCGATCAGACACCAAAAGCTGCACCAAGGGTCCGCCCTTGGGCAACAACAGAGGATGGCGAGTCTCATATGGAAGATCCGCCTTCCGGAGCCTGCCTCCAACCCGAAGAAGCCCATCCGAGTCGATGTACGGGTTCAAACGAGCGACCGCGCCCTTCAACTTAGCGCGTCCGTCGCGCAAAATACGAAGCTCTGACTCAAACCGTCCGGTCTGCACGACACGGACCCAATGCAACAATGCGCTCCGGCGCTCTTCTGCACCTGCAATCGGCTCCAACCGCTTTGCCTGTGGGTTTCTACAATTATGTATGAAACGCTTAATCCAACTGGTAACACCCAGAAGCTTATCCAAGCTACTATACCGAGCAAGTAGCCAATCCGGCTCCGACGTCGTCTCAGCGACTACAGCATGTACACGGAGCCCAGTCAAACTCAAAGAAGTAACATCTGTCTGACAGACAGGCCAAGAAGTTTCTGATCCCATCAGCCACTCTGGACCCCACCAGAGCGGGTGTGACACCAATTCTGGTGCCGTACAACCTCGGGAGGCACAGTCCGCTGGGTTAAGCTCTCCCGGCACATGTCTCCATGTTATATCAATTCCGATATTCTGGATTTGGGAAACCCGATTTCCCACAAAAACCTCCAAGGTATGTGGGGCCGCGCGCAACCATGCAAGCGCGACCTGGCTATCCGACCAGGCGAAGATGTCCCGTATCTCGACCGTGGCCGCCAGCTCACTGGCAACGTGATGCAACAGTTTAGAAAGAAGGTGAGCTCCACTCAACTCAAGCTTGGGAATAGTCAGCCTAGTCCTGATGGGGGCGACCTTGCTCTTCCCTAACAAAAGCGAGACATTGACCCGGCCATCGGCGTCAACTGTCCGCATATAGACTGACGCGGCGTAGCCTCGCTCCGACGCGTCACAAAAGCCATGCAGGCTGGCTCGATATTTCCCGGGGGCAATATTCGACGAGGCAAGGCAATCCGATTGACTTCCTTAATCGATGAAAACAACTCGAGCCAATCATCCAATGGAGAGCCAAACAGCGGCTCGTCCCACGAGACGCCCAAAGTCCAAAGTCTCTGAAGAAGACACTTTGCAGAGAATATCACTGGACTGATCCAACCGCTTGGATCAAACATACGGGCTATTACGGACAACACCGTTCTCTTAGTCCAGACCTTTGGTATTTCCAAGTCCACTTGGAATGTGAAAATATCGGTTAGCGGCTGGTACTGCATGCCCAGCACCGCTATCCTGTTGGGATCATCCACATCCTCAAACAGGTGAGGGTTCTGTTGGTGATCCTCCGGGATCCCTTCTAGAACTTTAGGCTCATTAGACAACCACTTACGTAGCTCGTAGCCACCTGTCTTCAATATTTCAATCAATTCATCCCGCAGTAGGAGGGCCTCCTCAATACTTTGGGCTCCGGTGCACACGTCATCTACATACAAGTCACGTGACAGCACGGAAGCCCCACGGGGAAAGCGGATCCGTTCCCGCTCTGCCAATTCAAGCAATGATCTGATGGCGATATAGGGACTAGATTTCAAACCATACGTGTTTGTGTTGAGTTCATACACCGTCACAGGATCCTCAGGGCGCTCACGCCAGAGTATCAACTGGAATCGCCTGTCCTCAGGATGTATGACTGTCTGGCGGAACATCATCCGGATGTCCGCGCCAAAAACCACTTGATGTCTTCTAAAGTTCAAGATGATGTCAATTATGTCCCTATGCAATTTGGGACCCGAATGCAAACACAGATTCAACGAAACCCCGTTCGAAGTGGGTGCGGACCCATCGAAGACGGTCCTCAATTTGCCTGTTGAGGCCTTCACCACCGCGTGGTGGGGCAAAAAATAATGCTCAGTTGAGCTCCAATCAACTCGAGCCGGAGACATGTGACCCAAATCCTCGTACTCGCGCATAAATTCAATATATTTATCGCGAAGTACGTGGTCACGCTGCATACGTCGCTCCATGGACAGCAGTCGTTTCTCCGCAAGCGCCCTACTTTGCCCTAGGCTAGGACGAGAGGCAACAAAGGGTAACCTAGTTACAAACCGACCGGAGGGCAACCTCTCCGTGGTCGATCGAAAAAGGGCTTCGCACTCAGCGTGTTCCGGATCCATCCTGGAACTCATAGGTGGCTCCTCCACCTCCCAAAACCGTTGCATGGTCTTGGCCAAGGACGCTGATGCGACGACCGGTGGCTCCTCCACGGTGCTATTATCAAACACAGGGCCCATCAGGGCGAAACCAAAAATCGTAGACACTGCCATCAGTGAAGACGAACCCAGAGCCTTCTGTGTACCCAACAAAATCCAACCCAATACGTCCGAGCCCAGGAGCAAGTCCACTGGGCCGGGATGAAAGACAAAGGGGTCGGCCAAATCCAGACCCGAAACCAAAGACAACACACCCGGCGGTATGTCTGTCGAGGGGTGCCAACCCGCAATGGTATCCATTACCATAGCCGAAGTCGTGATCCTCATTGTGGAGGACTTCAGCGAAGAAAAGGTGACAAGTGTCTGGCCCGTCAGACACTTCACTTGTATGCCACCAACTCCAAGAAGTGGCACAGGCGAGTCTTCCACGACTAAACCTAACTGGCGTGCCACTCGATTGGTAACCAAACTGCTTTGAGCCCCTGAGTCCAACAGAGCTCTCAAATTAATGGCTTCCCCCCACGACCCCATACGCGGACCACCGCGGTAGGGAGCAGAACCGTCCGCGGCTCTGTCCCAGCAAGGGAGCAAGCTAGTTACGGGCTCCCCACTCTCTCCAAACCAGGGGGCGCCACTGACCCGGATAATACGTCGGGCGAGTGCACATCCCCATCTGAGGGGGGGCATAACCCGCGGCCCGGCCATACCTTTGGTACGGCGGGTGGTACTCCAGCCGTGGGTACTCGTGCAGCGGCGGAGAAAACCGCTGCGGCTGCATGTGGTGGGTAGTGGTAACCCGCGTGGAGGGGTGTCCCCACTCTCACGTCCGATCTAGGGCCCCCGCCCATGGGGGCCCTATCCGGGGCCTGGCCAGCTACATACTGGCCATGACCTTGGGGCGCGTGGTCCCGGTCCGCCAAGACCCGCGCAGGTACGCGACCCCCTCCCGAGGGGGGTGCGACGAGCGAAGCCGCGTCCTCCGTCCGGTGGTGGAGGGCTTCGCGCAGGAGCGCCCCCGCCCATAGGGGACCCCTGCCTCAACATCCGGGTGCCATCCCCGTTGCGGTTCATGCAAAGCATCGCGTGGTGCCGCCCACGGCATGCACTGCATGGTATGGCACTGGGACAGTCACGTGCATAGTGACCGCCCAAACAATAAAAGCAAAGTTCATGCCGCTTTGCCATGCGGCGCCGATCTTGTACTGGCAGTCCCTGCCAGTCCCTGCATTGCAGCAGGCTGTGGCCCATCCGACCACATTGCAGGCAGTCCGCGTCCCTCGCGACTGCTGCCGTGTGTGCAACCCGCGCACCAGCTCCACGCGGTGGCGGTTGCCGTCCCTGTTGGGGCCTCCCTCGCCATGAGGGTTCCAAGGGCCTACGTTCAGGCGCTCTGGATGGCGCTGAGTCCGTCATGGTATTCTCAGCCGCCCGTGCCTCAAACTCCAAAAACTTCACCAAGTCAGTGAATGTTGGTAGGGTGGTGCTATCCCGTTCCGCATTCTCGCGCTCAAATCGCGAGCGGATGTCATTGGGTAATTTGCCCAATACAATGTGCACCAGCAAAAAGGACCATTGGTCCACCGGCAGCCCCAGTGTGCGGAGCGCGTTACAGGCCACTGTAACGGGCGTGAGCAACTGCAGGCGCAACTGTGCCCGGTTGGCCACCTTGGGCAGGGCCATCAACTGTGCGGCGTGCGCATCCGCTAACAAACGTAAGTTTTGGTAGCGGGAGTTCAATAACTCCCAAGCCGTATCGTACTGGTCGTCCTCCACCCGGAGGTGCTGGATGAGCGACCGCGCTTCATCCTCAAGAGTGGAGAGGAGGTAGGCCATCTTCTGGGCCTTCGACAAATCCTGTCGTGCTACGACCAGGGACTCAAACATATTTTTATATGCTACCCACTCCTCCATCCTACCCCCAAAGTGGGACAGCTGAAGGGTGGGGAGCCGACCAGTAACCGCTGGTCCTTCCTGTCTAACAGGTGTGCGAGGGGCTGGTCCGCCAGCCTGTCTCGCCCTTATTGCGGTCACCGCCTCCGCGATATCATCGTGCAGACTCAGGATCTGGTCCATGTCCGCCATGTGACCTGCGTAGGCCTCCGGGGTAAGATCGGCTTCGGTAAGCGCCGCCATGGCCGCTTCCGCGCTAATCAATCGTGAGTGGAGGTGATCCGCTCTTAGCAGTATGGCGCCCTCCCTGTCCTTCCGGGACAGGAGTCCTCCGGCCGTCACAAACCATCTCAATTCGTTGGCGAGTGTCGCCCTAGCATTGGAGGCCTTCGCCATCGCGTCAAGTCACAAACAAAAAATAACAAAAGGTAAATAAAAAACAACAAAATCAAGCAACTACACGAAGAACCGCGGTAGGTATGAGAATGGCACAAACCCGGAACGCACGGTACAAACCGCAAACAAATACAAAAAAGGTTACAAATAT
The DNA here is from genome assembly GCA_018467065.1 of Ephestia elutella. Classification (NCBI taxonomy): domain Eukaryota; kingdom Metazoa; phylum Arthropoda; class Insecta; order Lepidoptera; family Pyralidae; genus Ephestia; species Ephestia elutella. The sequence goes on along the minus strand of CM031586.1, from coordinate 15,338,638 downwards.
TCTTATACAAACAAACTAAGAAAAATCTAATAATTTTTACAAACAATTAATTATTTTTTACAAACGAACAAATAGAGGGTAGATAAACTACGCTCTGCTACCAGAAAATGTGCAGAGCAACTACGCTCTGCTGCCAGAAAATGTGGCAGAGAGAATCCGGACAAACGAAGCGGCGGGAAGAATTCTGTACCGGAACTTCACCGGGAAAAAACCACCGGTAAAATTAAGTACCGGGAAAAAATCTCCACGCGACACCACGCTTGTCCGACTAGAATCTAACTTAAGCTATACGCAGTCTGCTACCACCGTAGCTTATGAAGGGAGCTACAGGGCCCTATATGATAACCTAACCTATAAATTAAATACAATTGAACACTTACCAAATTAAATCTTCTTTCTCTTCGGATCCAAACTTGAGTGTCTTCGGGAAGGGGGAATTCCTAATCACCCTACCTAACCCTTGAGATCTCAATTCCCCAGGACAACTAAGGTAGGTGTACCATATTACGTAAGTGTACGGAATTCCGTAAGTTTTCGGTTTAGGCCAAAAAATAAGAAAACTACTAATTGTTTTAATGATTTATGTAATTATCTATCAAGTATAAATAAAAAAGATTCAATTACACATGGTAAAAAAGAATTACAAACATCGTTGATTCAGTTGTGATGTCTCCTAAAATCAGTCGGCGCCAAATCGCCATTACTATTAGTGCGTGTGTAGCGTACTGCAAGCTGCCGCGCGGATTTTCATAAGAGAATTATGAGTGACATGTAAGTATTTTCATAACAAAATGTCGTAATTATTTTTAAGGTTCTTAAAACAAACTGATTGATTACTGTCTCAAGTTACTTCAATTAGTTTTTAGTTACTTAATTCTTAATTTACTGATTGCCGCATTTACCTACACAAAGTACCAATCATGTCCATTAATACGTAACTATTACGGAATGAAGGACAATAAATTGATATTGTTTTTGTAATTATCCAGGCACCGAGATGAAATAAGTCAAAGAAGAATGTTGTTACGGGTCTAAAGTATATCATGGATTCGTGTGATCAAATTACGTATTAAGATTTTATTTTTCTTTGTTATAAAAAAACGTGTGTAAAGTGAAACTATTTGTTACTTTTTACAAATTCGTTCCTAATCAATGATATACTATATATAATATATCATTGTTCCTAATGCCTTCGGTACAAAATCACTAATTTATTTGAAACTTTTCGATGTTTCAGTATAATTTTTGTTACCTATTACTAGCATGGTGATATTACTACAGAAATCAAGTCATTGTGTGTTGTTGAGAATAATTACTCATTAGAAATTTCAGTTAACACAATTACCTACACTGTTTTTGGCTGTATCTCTTATTACGTTATAATACAACGGTCTTGGTAGCTATGGGAATTTTGAACTTTTAGGATGCTTTAACTAGGTAAGTAGATGTTAATTTTCAAATTAGTATCAATTATCAATCAAGTTTTTAATGAAAATTGCAAACATTGTAGTTTAATAATTGTAAATTTCGTAACGTTTTTTAGAGAATACCATTTTTATACCATAGTTTGCTTGCGTATTCAGCCTATTCATATTAATATACCTACAGGGTAAATAACTGATCGAAGCACTGTACTTAGTACTTGTTTACTGGGTTCGGATAAGTATTGGTTGGATTTGTACCAGAAGGGATGGTAAATGAAATTCGTGTTCTCTGTCTAGAGAGTGAAGTAATAACGGAACATTTTGTGATAAAAATGGTTGTACAAATTAGTTAGTCAAAGTTCCTTCGGCAATAACCATAAAGATATGAACCATAAAATAAGTATAAAAATAACGTTACGTACGGTCCTTTGTTGCAAAACCATTGTGCATTTTGGTAATTGCTTTACGATGCCTTTACAAAGACTTAGGTGCCCCGTTAGGTTCCATGGGAACGCGATAACACTAAGAGAGGATTCCCCGAAAGTCGCTGGCAAAAGTAGTAGACTTAAAAACGGATTATATTATATGTAAATACAAATAAATGAATAAATATAATATTGTTCGCTAAACCCTGCTTGAAGTGTTAATTTGATATGTACCTAGAAACATAAATAAACCTTTATTCCTTACATTTTAAATAAGATAATTTTATTTCAGAAGAGAATTAAATTTATATTTTCAGTTTATATAATTCTGCAGTAAAACGGCATTTTTCAGCATATACCGGAATTACGAGCACGCATTTACGAAATTAACTTTAGAGTCAAATTTTATACCGCAATTATGGACTTTTATGGCGCCTAGATAAATTACGATTAGTCTTCTAAAACATCGTTTTATACAGTAGTGTCACATATCAATCTCCTCTCTGAAAACCACTTTTTACGACAGTACTAATTTCAAATCGCTAAGTTTTTTTGTTTTACTGGAAATTGCTTGGAAAGACAAAAACGCCTTAACACTCCGGAATTCCGTACAGTTACCTTAAATAGATTTCTTCCCGTAGTTTCACTCGGGAACAGTCAGATGTGAACAGCCAGCCACGTTTCACCTCTCACAAGAAAAAGTCACAATAACAGAGTTTTTCACAAACACAAATTCAATAGTTATTTAACAAACAGGAGATTCACAATTATCACTCAAACTAAACAACAAGCAAAAGACGCGAGACCGCTCCGCGTATTAAAATCAAACCGATATCGCCCTGGACAATGCAATGGCGACGCCATTCACGCTAGCAGTGTGAAAACCCCGAACGCCCTCTGGCGGCAGCAATGCGAAACGCCTGCGTTTAGTTTTACCCAATATATTACAAACAGTCCGATCTCTAACCCTAAGATTCCCGTAACCCCAGCAGCATTGCCTCGCTGGTTGGCTAGAGAAATCCTATGGATTAGATATGAATCGGCTACGATCACACCCGCTCAAAACAATACTACTACGACTCAAAGAGGATCTTGGCCTCCGATAGATTCCAGAAGCTCCCACTCCTTCCTGAAACAATACGTCAAACAAAACAATATGTCGACTTAATTCTCAAATAAAATTCTTTGCCACCACAAGGGTTTGGTATAAAGAGTTACACCAAACCCTTGTGGTGGTAAACTTATAACTTGGTCCACATTGCAATTGGCATGCTGTCCAAGTAAGGACCATATTGGATTACCGCTGACAAAATCCGCTGACTTGGCGGCGGCCCGTCAACGATTCTTTGTTGTATTACTTTCACTAGCCTTTGCCCTTGACTTTGCCTGAAAACCTTCATAATGACGTTATCCATTGGATGAATACGCTCAGTAGTTTTGAAGATTGTCGCGAACGGACAGACAGAAGCGGCGGGGAACTTTATTTCATAACTAGCTTTTGCTCGCGGCTTCGCCCGCGTGAATTTCTCACGGGAACAGTGCTTTTTCCCGGGATAAAAGGTACCCTATGTCCTTCTCCGTACTTCTCCGTACTAACTATGTGTATGCAAAATTTCAGGAAGATCGGTTTAGTAGATAAAGCGTAAAAATAAACAAACTAACTTTCGCATTTATAATATGGTTATCTTTATTTTTGGATTTTTGAGCATCTCAGATGCAATTAGTAGTAAAGTACTCTCATATAGAAATTAGATATGGTGAAAAAATTCCATGCGAGCAGGACTTGAAACCGCGCACCCGAGGTGACGCATGCCTAATGCGTTTCAATAGAAATTGGATATGGTGAAGATTTTCGATGTGCAGGATTGAAATGTGATAGCTCAGTTGGAAGAGCAAGGTCGTATAAAGACCTGGTCGCATGGAATTTTTTCACCATATCTAATTTCTATATGAGAGTACCTGTTCAAAAATCCTTTTATTTATGCTATATAAAAGTTCAGAAAAATTTCAAATTTCTCTATTCAGCGGTTTCATCTCTGCGATGATCGTTAGCGTCCAATATGAAAAAAAAAAAAAAAAAAATGAAAAATATTTTATTGATTCACTTACATTGGTTACTACAAGTGGCAGGCGACTCCTTTTAAGTAAAAGATACCTGTGTTAGGAGCACCGGTCTTCCCAGGGTTACAGATTGTAAGTAGTCTAGTTACATTACATTATATTAATACTACATAATACATTATAAAATTATATTACCATTAAAATTACAATGATATATACCATTTAAAAATACAATTTAAAATAACAATAATTTTGTGTGGGTAGTGTGTATGCGTGTTGTGTGTAGATAAGTCCAAAAAATATATGTAAGGGACGTAATTATTGTTTTATTTTATATTATTATTCAGGCGTGTACAATAATGTTTCAATTTCGTCATAATTTTGTGTTTTTAGCCAACTAGAAATCTCTTTTTTGCAGTTGTGACGGGTCATAGAAAATATATTTAATTCATTGTGTAGGGTATTATATAGGCGGGCTGATTGGCTGGAATACTGTCGCCGAGCATATACTGAGTTACAGAATGGGGTTGGTGCTACGTTGTATCTTCTTCTTCTATTTAGGTGGTTAGTATCATATGGAAGTTGTGAGTGAGTTTTTAATGCGGTGTGTAATACATATAGCTTTCGAACAGAAAGGAAACCAGTCAAGTTATATAATAAATCGGTGGGATATTTATAGGGTTTACTATACATGACCTTGAGCAGAGATCTTTGTGCTCTCTCAATTTCCAAGAACTTTGTTTTCGTGGCACCACCCCAGATGGATATACAGTATATGAGAACTGACTGCGCGAGTGCCTTATATATCTGGTCCAGAAGAGACTTGTCAGCAACGTGTCTCAAGTTTTTGAAGACCCAAATGAGCTTCCGTGTCCTAGTCATTACAAGATCAATATGATCATGCCAAGACAGTCGCTGGTCGACCATCACACCTAGATACTAAATTTTATTTTCTCGTTTTATGTGCTCACAGAAACAAGCATCGGGGTTATTGAGACTACATGTGTGCAATTTTATCATGTAATTTGTAATTTCAACTTAAATAATTTAATATTATATTCATAGATATTTATATGATACATATCTGCCTTATAAGATTATATGGCTCTTATTAAATATACAGGAAGTTTTCTAAAATAAAAATAGTACAGAAATAATTATAAATATAGAACTTACTCCGGTGTAGCGATCCCAGGAAATTTTGGAAATTCTGGCCCATGGAATTACATGTATAATAATATTGTTATTATTAGTATTTATTAATTTAGTGTTAAATGTGTAAATATTTATTTATGGATTTTTGTGCATCTCAGATGCAATTAGTACTTAAGTACTCACATATAGAAATTAGATGTGGTGAAAAAATTCCATGCGAGCAGGACTTGAACCTGCGACCAGGTCTTTATACGAACTTGCTCTTCCACTAGTATATAATATAAACTATATTAACCTAAAATAAAAACGATAAGTAAACTAAATATAAGTTTATAAACTTACAGGTTACTTACTTCTGTGCTCACTGTGTTTTGAGACCGGATATTCAAACTGTCCATTTTGTAGCAGCAGGTGGAAGTGACGTCAAATGAAATAAACGCGGAGTTCATAAAAAGCCAGCCAAGTCCGGATATACTGTATGGAAAAATGAAACAAACTTATGATTGAATTTAGTTCGCATTGCAAACTTTTAGTTTATGATAATTTACGTATATATAACGAAGTAGAGTTTAGGATGTAAAATATTCGATGTAAACTAAAGTCTGGTGCTACTTGTTGCAGAATATAGCGTTTTAATATTATACAGAGTAGAAAGAAGTCCGCGCCTTCTTACGATCTCGTCAATTAGCGGGGTTATTGTAAATTCGTCCCTAGAGAAAATTTTCTATAAATTCGTCCCTCGTTGTTGTTATTATAGTAAATTCGGTACGTGAGGTTTTTGGTAGAGACAACAATATAATCGAAGCACCCAATATGATATAATTAATAACTTCATAATTTATCTTACGTCTAGTTATTTACATAAAAACAGTGAGGTTAATTTTAATGCATATGTATCAAATTAAGACAATTATTTTTAAATAATACAAATTATGAACTTTGATAATCACTGCCAGCCAATTTACTTGCAATGCAATTTCTGTAAATTGACATAGTCAATCAATCAGTATTATAATCATCGGAGTTTTTAATGATCACGATATAAATGAAATAAAATAGGTAGGTGGTTATAATTTTACATAAGTATCTAATAAAAAAATTCAGCTAGATACTACATTGTGAGATTATATTTTACTGCTAACTGTACATTTTCCAAAAAAAGACTAGTGTCAAATTTACCACAAAATTTTTATAATTTTTATCGAAGTACCGAATTAACTTTGAATGTATGGAATACTAGCTTATGCCTGCGGCTTCGCCCGCATGAATTTCCCACGGGTACAGTGCTTTTTCCCGGGATGAAAGGTACCCTATGTCCTTCTCCGTACTTCCAGCTATGTGTATGCGAAATTTCAGGAAGATTGGTTTAGTAGATAAAGCGTGAAGAAGTAACAAACAAACCAACAAAAAAACAAACTCACTTTCGCATTTATAATATTAGTTAGAACTAGGATTAATAAGGTACCGAATTAACTCTAGGGACGAATTTACAATAACCCTAGTTAGATCCATTGTGACTCTGTTTATTTCTATTACTCTGTGTTCATGATGTTGGGTTTCCATATTCCATTGAAATAACTGCATTGATTTATAGCGTCATGTATTATTACTGAGATTCTAAGTACTCAATAATCTTCCATTATACACAGCCCCTAGGTAATGCTGTATCAAAGGGCTTTGAATAATATTATAATGGGTCTGTCTATTGCAGATTTGTTTGTGTAGGTACTTCTGTCAAATCATAATTATCTATTGTATTTAATAATTTTCTCACATGAATCTTGAAAACATTACAGTTTTGTTTAAGATGGTTGTATTGAAAACCGCATCAAATTTTACTCAGTAGATTATGAAATCAACTTTGATACTTCGAAAGATATTAATTTATAAAAAAAACGCCTTCTAAATTTGCCCTCTAACCTTATTTTTAATTTCTATACCACATACACAGATTAGTTATAGTTTTAAAAATATCGTTCTACTGATATGTATAATGTGATATGTATATGTATACTGTACCTTCACACTTAAGTTATTAATATTGCTTTCGAATATTCACTAGGGGCTCCCAAATAGGTTAACCCTAGCTACTATCCGGAAAAAACGATTAGGCAATTTTCGCGGGAAAATAATGAATGAGGAAATGCTCGGTCATGGTTCAGTAGCCGAGTCGCTACTAGGCGAATACCCCGGCGCCGGCCGTCATTGTGGGCATCTACTGGTGGGCTCCACTATGAACCGACGAGGCTATAGAAATACTATCGCGCCTTTTTCCTGTGGCAGAGGCAGACACTATGGATTTCCACTTGACTTGCTATGATGATAACATATCTCTCTCGCTTCCTCTACGCTCATAAAAAAAAACCGGCCAAGTGCGTGTCGGACCACACATAAAGTGGGGTTCCGTAGTCATTTTTGGCACCGCGCTGTTTTGCATTTCATGCAAGAAAAAAGTATATATTTTTATTTTATTTATAATTTCAAAAGTATTCATCACAGGATACCCGAAACAATTTTAAATAAGAGTTTCCGCGCCTGTTTCTTTACGTGAGTGATTTGAAGTTTATAGGTCCAAGACTTTAGAAATTACAGGGGGGGGGGACCCCGTGTAAACGACTTTTTCGGGCTATATCTCGCAAATGGTAAAGCTGACAAAAAAGTGTTGTATGGAAACCCTACCTTATTTTTATAGTTTTTTTCAACGATACCCCACACAAGGGGGTGCACTCAAAAAAATAATTCACCCCCCTTTTACATGTATGGGGAGGTACCCTTAAAAGGGATAATGATTTCTACACTGAACTTTGGATTTTCTTTGTAATTTATGAAGTAAATACAATTTAAACATTTGTATATGACATTTATTTGTTTATTTATCGTATAACTAGCTGCGCCCCGGGGCTTCGTTTCCATGGGTATATCGGCATTCAGAGTATCAAATCAAGTATACTTTATTGAAAATTGCCCTCCACAGGCACTTTTTCACATCAAAAACTAAATACAGAATTGTATTGTAAATCTCAAAGCTACAAACTACTAGCATTTCGGAACGACCACTGCTGTACCCTCTGCTATGCTCTTCCACGTTTACGATCATTGAAGTTCGGCCCGATATTAAGAAAAAAAATTGTAATCTGAAGATCTAAGTTCATCTATAAAAATAGTCCATTCTTCGAGACTTGTTATAGAACCAAGAGACACACAACAAACTCTCCCCAGTGATCTACAAGAATTCAGCAATCGAACCAAAGGTTTTTGTATAGAAAATTACTTTTTCCCTTTGTGGCCAAAACGTAAATACAAATAACTAGCTTTTTGTTGGGCTGACCATTATTCTCTCTTTTGTTGGTTATTTACTTACATATAATGGACGCCTTTGATAATGCTAGGGATTCTGAGTGAAGGCTCGTTTGTACGCATTTGGGGGATGAAATATTGTTACAACTGTTTTAGTCAATATCATTAGATATTAGAATATACAATTATACATACATACATAGAATCACGTCTTTATCCCTTACGGGGTAGACAGAGCCAAGAGTCATGAGACTCGAAGGTCACGCTTAGCTTAATAGTGGGCTCTCTGATGGAATGGAGATTCAGGTATAGTGACAGGTAGCTAGCCCATCGCCTCTGCCCTCGATTGACTTTTACAATCTGTGCGGGAAGAGCAGCTGGCACATTAGAATATAATATCATAGATAGTTAATTAACTAGATACTGCGTTACTCATATTTCCTACTTTCGCTGTTACGTAGATATTTTGTAAATCTTTCATTTTGTCAGCATCCACAGCAATGTAGTTTGTTTTTTTTAAACAATAATGAAACGAAAATAAAAAAAATAAAAAAAGATTGATCGGCCAGTTCGGCCACCAACGCTATGAAACTGGCACGTCACAATTCGGGAAAAACTAAATAAAAACCGCTGCAATAACATCGAAACGCTAAGAAGAATACGCAATAGTCTAACAGCTATCCTCCGGATGCACTTTCAGTTAAAAATAGTGTAACCAAGATTAACTTTTTTAAACGAAACACTCCAATACGAAACTAAACCATTCGCCGAGATTTACGCGTATTTTTAAATTTACCAAAGTAAGTGCATTCCCAAATGGAAGTTAAAGAGATTTACACGGTTTTGAAATGCAATGGTGCAAGTTGGCATGTACTTTAGAACAAACTGTTGGCGTTAAAGTTGCTGCTTGTGTTTCTAGTTTCAGCGTAATGTTATTTTGAATGCGGATTTATCTATTTTTGCACAGTGTTTCTAGCTTTGGTTCTGCTAAAAGTTAGATTAATTCAAGATATATGTACAGTGCAAACACTAAGTACATATTTATTCATTTATTTAACCTTTATTGCATAAACACAAAATAGGTGGACTTAATGCAAAAACATTATCTAATAATAGACTTTTGGGGTAAACAGAGAACTTAAGTGTGTCTAATAAAGGGATTGTTTGAAACTATACGGGGAGACAAAAATAAGAGTAACATAAAATATAATATATTTCATTTGTTTCTATCAGTTGCAGTTTACGTGAGCCTCGCCATGGGCTCCCAATTAAAACAATTGCCAAGTAGTAAGCATAAATTTACAAAAGATGGCGCCATGGGTAACAACTAAGAATAATCCAACGTTTTTCCAGTCCTGTAGGATTTAAAAAAATACATAAATAGGAAAATATGCTTAAACTAAGTAAAAAAATTGTCCCTAATGTTAAATTTGTGCAATATTTTACAATTTTATGAATATCAATAAAAATTTTCGAAAGTACCAAGAAAGCACTTCAGCTCTTGCTGCTAAAGAATTATCGCCATCTAGCGGCGACTTATATATTTCTACAATAAGTTCCTAGATGGCGCTTTATGAACGTTATAAAACATCACGAATTATTAACTAATTACGCAAAATCGTTAATCTAGGTAATAACTACTTAATAATTTATTAATTTTTACTGCCAATATACAACAAGGGCAAAGGAAATATGAGATTAAACGGAATCTATCTAAAGAACCAATACACAGACAAGAACCTTTATATAGTCAAAGTTTTTGTCTTTATAATTGCGTTTAGTTCACTGTTACTTCGAGTTTAACAAACATTTAATTTTATACGTCTTATTTTTATAAACTATTAAAGAAATCAATGAAAAATAAAATGTGATTAAAACTGTCAAAAAATCAACCGCTTAACATCTTAAAGCATTAATTAATGCTGTAAGCATATCATGCACATATTCTCATCATGAATGACACGATTATCGAAACTAAACGCATCTGCTCCAGTAAAGTTTTGAAAAGTTTGTTTGTTTTGGTTGGCTTACTTTGCTTTGCTCGCCTTTTCTTGAGTTGAGTGCGCACTTATATTGATATTTCTCGAAAACTATTTCTACGACCTGGCACTGAATAACGGACTTCTGAACTGGATTTTCCTGCGAATCAAACTACTTGGGCTGTGAATTCGGACACCGACAAATTATAACACGCACGACAATTTTGGCTATTCACATCGGACTCTGACATCTTCCACGCACGGATATTTCGGCTTTTCATACCTACTGGACTCTTGTAACTACCACTACTGTAGACCTTTGGCTTGCTTACTGGACCTGAGAACGAACCCCAACCAGGGCGAGGACTGAAGACACAAAATGCCATCAAACTGTGCTTATTATTTGTGCAAAAACTCTTGGATTAAAAAACCAATGTTCAGATTTCCAACAGGAGATCCTGTACGACTCCAAGTTTGGTTAAATAATTGCGGTAAGTACCTACCTACATATTTATAATACTACTACTAGCTGCGCCCCGTTGTTGGGATTAAAAGTATTATATGAAAAAATAAATCCTTCTCAATCCAGGCATTTTGAACGTCACCTTATGTACCTACTAATTGTTTATTGTGTAGAAGAAAAATACATTAAGAATGTTTTTTATTTTAGGTAATATGACAATTACTCATCTGCCACATAACTTGTTGAGAAACCAACGATTATGTATCGACCATTTTGATAAGAAATTTATCCAAAATGAGAATGGCAAAAGAATAAGACTATCAAAATTAGCTGTTCCTCTATGCTACAGAGGGGATCAATCTTTAAGCTGCTTGTCACATTCACCTGTACCATCTACATCTCAAGGTAATACTTTTTTTAACTTATTTTGTCCCATTCCTGGGCAAATGTAATCCTATCCCGTTCTAAACTCATTTGTTTAACGGAATTCCAAACATTTATTTTCAAAATTTGAAAACCATTGCTTCATTATTTGGTATCTCTTTATGCTCTACTAGCTTATGCCCGCGGCTTCGCTCGCGTGAATTTCCCACGGGAACAGTACTTTTTCCCGGGATGAAAGGTACACTATGTCCTTCTCGGTACTTATATGCGAAATTCAAGAGGGATTGGTTCAGAAGATAAAGCGTGAAGAGGTAACAAACAAATAAACAAACCCACTTTCACATTTATAATATTAGTTATGATATGTTTTATTGTTGATTCATCCTTATAATGTGGTACCTTGTTGTTGTTGTTTACTTATTTATTTATTTATTTATTGCACAGAAACATATGTTAAAGTACAATAGGCGGACTTAATGCAACAGCATTTTCTACCAGTCTGGGGGAACAGTGCTTTTTCTTGGGATGAAAAGTACCCTATGTCCTTCTCAGTACTTCTAAGTAGGTATAAGATTGTTTTTTGTAACAAATAAACTATACAAACTCCATTTTGCATTTATAAATGAAACACCCAGTATAAGAAAACAATGTACACAATATTTTTTGAAAATTACAACAAAAGCTTCATAATTTCACAGGTCTAGTTAGTAGTTCAAATACTACTTTTATATATATATATGTCATATTAATATGTAATTTTCAAAAAATATTATGTATTTATAGGTTTATGTTACCGGCAATCTTTATAATCAGGCATTGTATACGATACCTCAGCAATGTATAGTATAACTTAAATGTGTAGGTAATGTATGTAATTATTTATTTTATACTTTGCCTCAGTATTACAAGACATTTTTAAGACCTATATGTAACTCATGTTGACAGAATAAATGAATTATAAATTACTAGCTTTTGCCCGCGGCTTCGCCCGCGTGAATTTCCCACGGGAACAGTGCTTTTTCCCGGGATAAAAAGTAGCCTATGTGCTATTCCAGGTCATTATCTACCTCTGTACCAAATTTCATCGAAATCCGTCCAGTAGATTTTGCGTGATTGAGTAACAAACATCCTCACAAACTCACAAACTCACAAATTCACAAACTCACAAATTCACAAACTCACATCCAAACATTCGCATTTATAATATTAGTATGGATGCAGCCAGTAATGTGTGACCATTGACCCTGAAAATCTTTTTGAGTACAGTAATTGTGAGTTCTTTACAGAACAATTCTTAGGGTCCCCCTTTTTATAGATTATTTTAAGGAGCACCCTAAATTGATAACTTTAATCGAGTTGATTTTAAGTGATAGAACATGTTTCATTTACACTTCATCATTTTATAGGTAGGCTGGTTAACATTGATAAATATAGAAAAATCTATTTATTTTACACATTGCTGGTGAACCATCAGGTACTCTATACAGTCCCTAGGAATTGTATTAATTACCCAGGTAAATTATATGGACAATAATATTCATAATATTTTATACATTGCTTATACGCCCCAGGTGTTCTATACATTACCTAGGTATTGTATAGAACACCCACGGAAATATAATTATTTTTCTATGAGAACACCTGAATTATAAAGCTTGCCGGTTATATTTATATCAAATCCAGCCGATTTGCTTGCAATACAATTTCTGATGATAGTGTCTTAAAGTCCACGCGAACGAAGTCGCGGGCACCAGCTGGTCAATACAAGATTGAAATGAGTTATCAGTTGACTACTTACTAACAGTAGGTAATATTAACAAAAAAAAACTTGGCAAATTTACTACAAAAAGTTTAATTTTTTTATAGAAGAACCAAATTATCTTTGTGTGGAAAATTAATAGGTGACGAATTATCTCTATAGGAACGAATTAACAACAACCCCTCTATCTGTATCAATAACAACACTAAAACAGAAATCTAAAGTTCTCTAGTGTTAAAGACTTTTCGTGAGAAAGGATCTTCTTACATAGTTACTTAAAATTACGCCTTTTTCCCGTGGGGGTAGGCGGAGACCTATTTCAAAATAAGTTTTAGTTACTTTTATTTTGTACGTGGGTGATAAAATTCTACTAGATTTATTAAAAACTAGCTGCGCGCCGGGGCTTCGCTCCCGTGGGAATTTCGGGATAAAAAGTACCCTATGTGTTATTCCCGGTATTTTTCTACCCGTGTACCAAATTTCAGTCCGTCCAGTCGATTTTGCGTGATGGAGTAACAAGCATCCTCACAGACTCGCATCCAAACTTTCGCATTTATAATGTTAGTAGGTAGAATGTGGCCCATTTATCACCTGGGTGAATTAAGTCCAAGGTGAACAAATGAAACCAATTTTGTTTTATCAATTTACATGGTAAAATCGTCTAGGTGAAAAATAAATAATACCTACTTAAAATTCCATTCTTTTCACCCAAGTGAACATATGTATAAAAATTTACCATAAGTGGAATATCGGAATATACCATTGTGTTGTGTGGTGTATATTCCACGTTGTTCACCTGGTTGAAAAGAGTGGAATTATTATTTCTTATCTGGCTCATTTCACCTAGACGATTTTACCAGGTGAATTGATTCGACAAAATTGGTGTCATTTGTTCACCTTGGACTTAATTCACCCAGGTTAATAGGCCAATTTTTATGTGATTGAGACCAAAATGAAATGAAGATACTATAAATTCGACTCTTTTCACCCAGGTAAACAAAGTTGAATATGCCATTGTATAGGGTGATTTCAAACATTTCCGCTCCGATTTCGATTTAAAAAATATGCTATGTTCCACTCCAGGTTTTAATCGTGTACCAAATTTTATCAAATTCTGTTCAGTATATTTAGCGAGATTGCCTGACAAAGCTTTTAATACTCGCCAATTCGCTATTGTTATTTTTTCACAAGTTTACAAGAGTGACTAGATTTAGGGCTCGCGAGGTCTACTGTTCTCACAGAACCACTAGTATATACTACATAGGTAGTTTGATTTGAAACATGTAGTCACTTAAATATAGTTAATGTACTTCTCTATATAGGTATGTAAGTAGTTTGTTCCACGAGAGCTGCCGATAAACTGTTTCAGAGTTTGGCAGAATATGTGAAAATTAATTGTACAGTTTTGTGTAATCTAATATAATAAAACAGTAAAAATATTTTATCTGTACATTTAGTATTTTTGACTGAAATGGATAGAGGGACACTTAAAAAGAATAATAGAAAGCAAAAATATTTTTTTGGAATTTCTTGTCTGTCTGTCTGTATGTAAGTACGCGTTTCACGCAAAAACTACTGGACGGATTTGAATGAAACTTTTTTTGTATAGCTATTAAGCCTGGGTAACATATAGGCTATAATTGATTTTGAAAACTGGAACACCTGATGAAGAACCTTAACAGAACAGCTAAACTATAAGAAATATGGTAATGGTACCTTTGCAAAGGTTATCAATCTGACAAGCATTTTTTGTTGACGTATAAAAATCGAAGATAAGGATCGTCTGATGAAGAGTTCCAAGAGACCAGCTACACTATTACATATATGGAAATAGCGCCTTAGCCAAAGTCGTTCAACCTGATGAGCATTTTCTACTGACGTATAAATAGACAGGACACGGGATAGGACAAAGAGGGATTCGGGGTGGGAGTGGTGGTACACGGGAAATTGTAGATAACGAGCAGACGAAAAGCGTTTATTGAATGAATTATCATTTTTGATTCATTTATAATACCACGACTGTACTACGAGTATATATTCCCGCGGTACACGGGATAACCAAATGGCTGAAATTTTGAGTACTGGAGTTTAGGTTACTACAGTTTGGAACACGAAAAGATTTTTCATCTAAGCGAAAATCACGCGGGCGAAGCCGCGGGCAACAGCTAGTAAAAAAGATAAAAAAACATATCCAGACTTACGCATTTATTTTAGAATGTGATAAATAAATCGCAGCCTTCAGAGTTCGGGGTACTGAAAGAATAAGCATGGCGGGAAAGCTGTATTCATAAGCTAATCAAACGCAATCTTACATTGAGCCAAACGCGTGAAATGATGACTTGATTGAAATACTTATCCATACGATAACGATACTGCGCGTTAAGTCTAGGCAATAATTTTGAATTGCTGTGCCTTGGGGCTCCCTGAGGTGCAACTCAGTTCAGTTCATCAAGTCAGTTAAGCTTAAAATTGTCATGATTTATAAATGTACAGAAATATTTTGGTTCATTCTGTTCTAATAGAACTAATTGTTTCAGAACTTGTATGTTGAAATTGAAACTATATTTTATTCTGTTCTAGCTCAAGAATCACCGGAATTGAAGGTGATACCTCCACAAAGGGTTTATCCTGGTATGAAAAATAGGAAAATTAATATGGAGGAAGTGGAACGTAGCGACACACCGACAACTCCAACAAAGCCCTGGAGACAGCCTGTTGTGGATAAGGATACACCAAAGTGTAAAAAACTAAAGAGGTCTTTAAATGACACAAATAAAATTTTAAAACGTTACAGAGAGAAAAATGTTAGATTATCAAAAAAAATTCGTAATAACAATATTGTTGATTTAAGTAAAATGAAATTCAAAGGTGAATTGGCCCAAACTCTAACGATAATGCAATTCAAGAAACAACGAAAACAATGGACCGAACCTGAAAAAAAACTGTGCATGTCTCTTTACTATAAGTCTCCTGCTACATACAAATATTTAAGAAAATGAGGCTTAGTGCTCGCTGCTCCCACTACCATTCAAAATTGGCTACAGACAACTAATCTAATAAAAATGAAAAAATGAATCAAAAATTTGCTGAACAATCAATTAAATATAAATCATGTGCGGTATGTTACGATGAAATGAGCATAAAAACTGATTTAGAATATACAAAAAAATTTGATTTGGTGGAGGGATTCGAAGATTTTGGTGGAGGTGATCGTTCCCCCATGGAAGCCAAATATGCATTAGTATTTGTAGCCAGAGGAATTTACAATAACTGGAAAATTCCTCTGGCATACTTTTTATCTAATAAAAATGTTAATGCAGATAAGTTGATTAATTTGATTAAATCTGTAATAAATAAATTATTTATGAGTGGATTATTACCCAAAGTTATTATTTGTGATCAGGCATCAACGAATGTAAAGGCGATCAAGTCCATGGGGGCAACGAAAGAAGATCCATTTATATTTATAGAAAATCATAAAATATTTACAATTTTTGACGTCCCACATTTGATTAAAAATATTAGGAATAATTTGATTGATAACAATTTTGATTTGAATGGTAATGAAATTTCCTTTGATGACATAATTAGCGTATATAATATTGACAAGAATAATAAAAGCAAATCAGTTAAAAAACTAACTCCGGTGCACCTCAAACCAAATAACTTCCAAAAAATGCGCGTGAAATACGCTGTTCAAGTATTAAGCCATTCAGTGGCAGCTGCTATACAAACAGCAATTGACACTGGAGAACTGAAAAAGTAAAACAGCGAAAAATACAGCTGATTTCTTGCAAACAATTAATGATTTATTTGATTCTCTAAATTCTAAAAATAAATTTGATCAAAATCCCAATAAATGTGCTTTAACGAAAAATCAAAACTCCCACGTCCATCAGTCGTTAATTAAAGGTAAATTATTGCTTGCTGATTTAAAGAAAAAGATGATTCTTAAAAATAATTCAATTAAATTGACATGTCCTCCTTGTTTTGAGGGCATGCAACAAACAATTAACGCTGTTTTACAGTTCTCCAGTGAAGAATTCTCAAAGGGCACCGAAGTTAAATTTATAATGACTTATAGATTAAATCAAGATGTGATTGAAAATTTATTTGGTATTTATAGAATGAGGGGTGGGTGCAATAGGAATCCGACTGCAAAAAATTTAAGGGCTATATTTAGATCTAATTTACTGAATAATTTAATCAAATTAGAAAATACTAATTGTGAATCAGACAATGACACTTTTTTTTCTTCCACCAAAAGCAATCCGCTAAATACGCCACCGACAGAGGCATCGTGTTCATATTCGACTACCCAAGTTGAACATGAACACGATGCCATCGTAGCGAATGCCGGTAATAATGAATCCGATAATTTAGAAGAATTTTCTGAGCCCGGAATTGGCTTAGAAACTTTGACAGGGTATGGATTCCCAAAAATACTTTAATGGTTTAGAAAGCATAAATTTAAACGATCCTTTTTTTTTGGTTTGTTAACCTTCTAAGAATCATGAGTAAAAGAATAAAGAAGTATTGTCTTAGAAATGAAACTAATTTATTGACGGCCCGACTGTTTGTAGAATTGTTAAACTCACATCTGTTAACCATTGTAATCTTGTGTTATCGGACATGGACGAAAAAAAACATTGTAAGTTATTACGTAAAATTCCAGGATTGAACAACGAGGATAAAGCTATTCTCTGTTCCTTTCACACATTGCTAAAACAAATATGTTTTGTTTCATGGTTATGAGAGAGACGCCCATTCGACGAATGAGCCAATGAAATGGACGGTGCGTTGGCGCAATATCGAGAGTTGATCGCGGGGATGAAAAAGGAGGAGGAAGGAGAGGAGAGACATTCGTGGTGGATTCGTCGTGTCGGAGTGTGTTCCTTTAGACGTGTTTGCAGTGAGACGTAATAATTACTTCTTGTGGGAGATTTAAATATTTTTGCATTGCTGGGTAGACATGCGCTTAGAATTGAATTGGGGTAGGAGTGTGCTGTATATTGGCAAGTCCTAGAAAATAAGTTTTCAGTTTTGTCAAGGTTTGGCTGTAAATATAGAAAGAAAATAAGTAAATTACAAACCTTTACGAAACACTTAATTTTACCGAACTAAAACTGATCTTGAAGGCTTTGCCTGATTCATGTAAATAATATCCTCAGTTTTAGTTCCATTTTCCCTTTTATTGTTTTGATTTCCTGAAAGCTTTTAAGCTAATTAAAGTACAACTAAAAATATGTGTCTGGTAGGGACTGAATATTCATTCTGAATATTCGGCAGCCCGAGGTCTAAGGGTCCTATTTCAATAGAAATTCGACATTTGCACGCAATCTTAAATTCGGATATCTAATGAAATATAGTGGCGGGGACACTATTAAAACCATAATAATGCTGTGATTTTATTTCAGCTAGAATTAAGATTGTCTGTGTGTATATTTATCGTTTAAGATCTGTTTATTATTTTCTTTAATTGTGTGTGAGAATCAGAATATAAACACCATTTATTTCTCTTGAGTCTTTTAAATTACCATTCCTCTAATTAGGACATCTTCACTATTTAATAGATCAATTAACAATTCCTTTCATAATAAAAATGCTATCATCATCCTAAGCCATAAGGTATGAAATAGTTTCTATTAGTTTAAAATAGGCTAAGACCCTGATAATTATTAAACTAGTATCTTAAATTAAACTCTTTGCTATTACTCAAATTTAATTGTCTTTTACTTGTCCATTCAGGACTTGAAGAAATATAATATTAAATCTATTTCTCAGGGCAGAATTCTACACCAAAAAGGTGAGGATTCTACAAAGAATTTAATTAATTTGCCAATAACATCAATATTTGTATACGGCTCAAACAAAAGAATAATAAAGGTATCAGCCCAAAAGACTAGCTAGCAACCGCTCCATACAATGGAACGTTTATACATTATTGAATACCAACGGTGCGCACCTTCTAATTTCAAATAATACAAAAAAATAATAATTATAATAAAGTTGGTATTCAGAGATTATATTATCTCAAAGATCACATATGAATGGGCGGGGCACTATCTGCAGGTAAGTGACCCCATATCATACCTGTTACTCTATCGAGTACAATTTATATGGTCTGAAAACAGTACCAATCAATAGGCTTACAAGCCTTTATTTGAACCTGATTCATTGACAATCCTAACTTCATTATTAGTTTACAATATTACTATTTATCAGATTATTGAGATATTTAAATGTATGAGCAACAGACGTGTCAATCAAAGATAGTCTATTGTCATACGATAAAGGCTGTGTCAATTAATCAGTTGTTTTAGAGCAATATATGAGCATTTATGTTATTGAAGAGGGCTTTGATGTAATTATTTCGTAACGTCTCCAGTACGGGGTAGTGGCCAAGCCCCTGGAACACGAGGCGACGTGTTCAAACACCCTAGCTTTGCGAGAAAATATTATCATATCTATTTGGCAGAATAGCATTTATTAGAAAATAAAATACGGACCCCAGGGGTAACCGTTACAACTTGTTCGGTTGTGTATTTTGCTGGATGGTTAGGTAAAGTGTGTATTGAAAAGTTTGATTGCTTAGAATGTAAACAACAATTAATTAATGAAGGAGTTGATTTATTAGATAAGAAGCAATTATTGTTGATTAATAAAACATATTCTAATTTGCTAGTCCCAACGTTAAAATCGCCTTCCGACTTTCTTTTCAATTTGGTTGATCAGACACTTGATTTATTTAAAAGGAGAATCAATATTATTCACCACATTAATTTAATATCAAATTTAATAGATGACGTTAAAAATATAGTTAACGTACCTGTTGATTATCACGATATAGAACATTTTGATTTTTTGATAAAAAAATTATTAGAAGTTAAGATTTATGATTATTGTAAATCAAGAAAATCATCATTTGATTCAAAATCGAAATTAAAAATCCTTAAAAATAAGTAAAGGTATGGTAGGTAAGATGGTGTGCAGTGCAGTGAAGCGGAGGTGGCCGAGAGGTAGGGCGCCCGCCGCGCCTGTGGTTGCAAAGTTCCCAGGTTTGAATCCTGCCCGTGCTACATGAGTTTGTATACCAATGTGACTCATGTACTCTGGTTGATGATTATCAGCTAGTGTCACAGAATACATAATAGTACAAGTACTGAAGGAACACTCCAAAAATTCATTTAAAGGAATAGCGACTCTCGCTACTATACAATTAAGTGCAATTCAGATCGCACAACGCTAATAATTTACAGTTATATTCACCTAGACGTTCCATCTCTTTCTATGGTATTGAGCCTCACAATCGCTTACCTTTTCTGACCTACTGCCGCGCCACGCCGGCGGGGCCGCCGTACGTACTTGCGTTTTTAATACCTACCGCGGAGTGTGACAAGCCTGCTAGTGTGTGAAATGGACAAGGCAATGACAAACCACTTTCATTTCATATAATAACCACGACCCTCAGTCATGATCATGAGGAAATACGACTAAAGAGAGATGGTGATGTGGGAGCAGAGCAAACGTTATTGAAATACCTTTTATTTTGTACTTAAGGTGAGGTGATGACCCATCATTAATGAAATTATGTCCATCAACAACTGAATTAATGATAGTTCGGTATGGCGTGTATACGCATTCTTATGATTGTTCGGAAAAAACACAGATTTCTTCGGGCAGCTTGTATAATCTGTTATTTACAAAAAACTGCAAGTGGAGTTTAATAATTATCATTGAAAATACAATTATAATACACTAGCTGAATGTCCATTAGTTGTATATAATATATGATTTTAAATTAACATAGTGTTTCTTATGTTGCACATTCCCTATAAGTCTGACAGTCACTATTAGAGCGTCGCCCGCTGCGTGTAAATACGACGCGTATTCAGTCCATCCCTATCAAATGCTTGCGTGCGACGGAAATAGTAGAGTAGCCCATGTCTTTAGTTATATCGGAAGTTGTTTAAAACTAAAAAAAGAAAGGAAGAAGCACAAAAGGCGGCCTTATCGCTGAAAGCAATTTCTTCCAGGCGACCAATTGAGAATTCATTGCTGTCGTAAGCTTAACTTTTTTCACCCAGGTGAACAACGCGAAATATTTTGGTTTCATAATGTCTCGGTATTCGCTTTTATTCACCTGATGAAATTTTCTGGGTGAAATTATTCCGACGTGAAATGAAGATAGGTACTAAAACCTGTTCACCCAGGTGAACAGAGTGGAATACTTATAAGTACATTATTATACACTAGCATTCGCCCGCGTGAAATTATTTCATACGTAGGTATCCTTCATCCCGGGAAAAAGCAATATGTAAGCAATGTATTTAAGTTAGCAATAAATTTAAGTGTAAGGAAGGACATCCTTCTCAGTACTTTGAACTATGTGTACCTACTTATGCGAAATTTCAGAAAGATTGGTTCAGTACATAAAGCGTGAAGAGGTAACAAACAAACAATCAAAATCACTTTGGCATTTATAATATTATATATATAGGTAGGAACTCAGCAACGGCGGATCCAAGATTTTTTCTGGGGACCGTGGCGGACTATGCATGTTGGGGGCGGGGGGTGCAACAAATCGACATCAGTCCTGATGCTGCCGCACGCCTTGAAACGAATCCTAAAGATTTGGTCTCACTACGCCACTGCAGAAGGACCAGATTTGCAAAAGATCAAGAAATAAACCAGATGGGCAGAAAAAATCTGTTATTTCTTTATTTGATATGCACTGTTATGGAATTTTCTTTCCACAGTAGGTACACAAAAACAGTCTGGGGGGGGCACGTTTCTGTTATTTCTTAATTTGATATGCACTGTCATGATGGAATCTCCCTCCACAGTAGGTACAAGCAGTCTGGGGGGGGAAATGCCCCCGTGCCCCCCCCCCTTTTAAATCCGCTACTGGAACTTAAGATATAGGTAAGATGATTTTTTATTAGAGGGATGTATTTAATATCTACTACGGTAGTTTGTGCTTGCATATTTAACTAAAAAAATATTAATTCATAGGTACTTGTAAATAATTGACAAGAAAAACCTCGTAACGTATCGGCGGCGCTTTTGTGCTTCCCAGTTCCGACTTATTTGCGCGGTCAATGACCTTTACGGCCTTACGTCACGTTTCGAGTCGAATACCTACACTTTTTAGTAACGTTGTTTTCGCGCGTTCGGTGTCCTGTCCATGTAGGTACCTAATGTAATATAAACGTTATTTGTGCATTATTTATTTGGAAAAATATGCAAAAATTACGTACCTATATTTTGTTGAATTATGCTCTAACTAAGGATTCAATTCAAAATAATAAGAACAGGATCAAGCGTTTTTAACTTCAAATCAAGACGACATCTCTGTCAAATTCTATAAAGTTATTATAATTAAGTATCCTACCTATTTAAATTACTTGCAGCCAGCCGTGTTTAAAATAAAAATTATTGAATGAAAAGTAAGAATGATTACTGCTAGGAGAAAATGTACTTTAGTCCCAGGGCGCCAGAATCGAAATTGTTTCGTGCATTATGTAAGCGCGTCGTCTCACTCTAGGCTCCTAGCGTAGCGGTAGGTATGTACAAATGTTTTGTGATAAGGTAAATCAAATATTTTTAAGTACCTTTACCTATACATATTTGTTAAGTACCTACCTAGTTTAGAAGGGAACAGGTAGGTAGACTTGTAGGTATATGTATACTGTTTATTTTGGCCGGACACGCAATCAAAAAGCCTACCTACCTATGTCCGGCTTTATCTGGACGCCAGCACCACAAAGTAGTTAAAAGGGTACAGCACCCTATCTATGGCCATACCTACCTAACCTATGCAAAAAGGCAAAAATAAAACAAAATGCAAATAACCGACTCGGTTAGGTAATTAATTAGGTATGTTTTTAGGGTTCCGTACCTCAAAAGGTAAAAACGGAACCCTTATAAGATCACTTTGTTGTCCGTCTGTCTGTCTGTCAAACTTTTTTTTTCTCAGGAACGCTTAATGATATCAACTTGAAATTAAATTTATATCGAGAATACTCGCATCCATGGTCTCTTTCAGCAAAAAATAATCAACATTATACGTCAACGCAATTAAGAGATATTACCGTAAATGTAGCGAATTTCGCATATTGTGCGATTTCAGACAGCAATCAAAACCTATGGGCTTTCCGTTGACCTAAAATTATGAAATTTGGCAAAAAGCAAGGTCTAACAGTACTTGTATAGGAATAAATCTAAAAGTTGTAAATATGTTGTTGGAAGTCGAAAACAAAAAGTGTTACAAACTTATTTTTGCGCTCGATTCAGTATGAATCCTAGGGATAAAACTATAAAGTTAAGTTTGTTTCTGAAACTAGTTGGTCTTTTAGTTAGAGCTATAATGTGAGATGCTTTGCGCTTACGGAACCCTCGGTGTGCGAGCTTGACTCGCACTTGGCCGGTTTTTTTAAATATTAAGTAGGTATTTGACAGTTGAGAGACCCGAGTAAGTACCTATGCCAAGTAATATTATAGGTAAATAGGTAGGTACAGAAGTGAGTTTGTTTATTTGTTTGTTAGGTTCTCTTCACGCTTTATCTAGCGGTAGGTACCTATTAAACCAATCTTCCTGGTAATTTCGCATAGTTACACTTAGAAGTTCTGAAAAGGACAGACGACATAGGGTACCTGTCATCCCGGGAAAAAGAACTGTTCCCGTGGAAAACTCACACGAGCAAAGCCGCGGGCAATAGCTAGTAAGATATAATATTATAAGTTATATATTTCAACTTGATATTTTTATGCGTTCCTGAGAAAAATATTTTTGTATGTCAAGAAATATTTTTCTCAGGAACAGATGAACAACAAAGTGATCCATAATACAAGTTATAGAATTATGAGTATGAGTCCGATCCGATCGAGTTCACGAGGCCGATCATCAGGGCGTTTACCGGTCGTGTACCTGTGTACAAAAGTGTACACAGGTGTACGCAATTTTGCGTAAGCGTAAGGTGCGAGGTACAGACGTTTTGGCGGAGAGGGCGAGTAACGCCGCGAGGCGAGTATCTCCTCTCCACCCCGTCTGTCACCCTGCAGGAAGGTCTCGTACGACCACCACGACCACACCACGACGCGACGTTGTACAAAGAATTAATACTATTTGAAATATTTGACATTGTCGGTTGATAGTGCTCCATCTCTCAGCCAAACGATGATTTTGCCAATGAAGGTGGAAAAAGACACATAGACAAAACAAAATCAAACAGAACAGACTGACAGCGGCTAAAAAAAAATCTCAAATTAAGCGGAACGCCATCTATTGATATGATGCAATAAGGTGCTTTCCGATTTAGCAGAACGCCATCTATTGATATGATGTGAAGCGTTTAGAGTGTTCATCAAGCGCCCCAGCGGCATGCTTCCGCGCGGTCCGTCAGAACCTAACTCAGTGCTGCCCCTAGCGGTTGGTTCTGTTTATTAAAATAGACTCTCGCGATTGGCTCTACATGGCGACGTGTTTTCGTTGTATGACGTCGTGTATCTGTACTAGGGTATTATATTATCTGTGGCCTCGCCTATCCTAATTATTACCAACACATTCATAATAAAAAATATTTATTGACTATTTTCAACATAACAACCTGTATCTCAAGTGGTAACATCGTGTTTATCAGTAAACATCGTAAAATTATTAAATCGTATCAATCAACTATCATCTTATCACCCAAGATTGTGCTGTTTAGAAATAGACTGTACAATAGAGGTATTGTGTTCTAATATTGATTGCAAAGGTCAATCAATAAGAATGGCTATGAACTATTCTGATAGAAAATGAGCTAGTAACCTGTCACTATTTCTGAATATGAATACACCAATAAGGCAACCAGCTAAACAAAGCTTAAAAGAAATTATTAACTTAGAAAATAGATATATTTATTTAAAAGTTTATTAAACCAAAAATACATCCTAACTTATTAGTTAGGATGTATTTTTGGTTTAATAAAGTTTATTAAACCAATAATACATCCTAACTTATTAGTTAGGATGTATTTTTGGTTTAATAAACTTTATAGATGCGAAAGTATGTTTGTTACGTCTTCACGCTTTATCTACTGAACCGATTACTCCTTTGGCTATCACGGATGCATGTATAAATATTTATTATTGTTAATGTTACCAAGTGCATACTGTATCAATTGTAATGAGAAGAGTCCCTGTAACACATGTTTTTAATTAGCGCAGGGCTCCAGTACTTGTAATTTGTAACTTTTCTTGGTAATAAAAATTTTAAAAAAATTATGAAATCATCTATGATTATGATTTACTGTTCGTCATAAAATTTTGCATACACATAGTCAGGAGTCCAGAGAAGGACAAAGGCTATTATTTATCCCTGAAAAAAGTACGGTTCCCGAGGGATAGTTAGTCTGGTATAAAAGGCGAACTTAATGCTAATAGCATTCTCAAAAATAAAATAAAAAATAAACGGAAATTAAAAAAGTATGGCATGGAGGGTCCCGGCGACTGGGCCCGGTACTCACTCGACCCGCGGGCTGTGTCGCCGGATTTTTAAATTTTATTTTTTTCCTTCCGGCGACTGGGACGGGACTACTCACAAATTAAAAAAAAAATTCTATTGTTCTAGCCAATAAGTTCAGTCAGGCGAAAAAATAATTAAAGCAATAAAGACAATATTCAGTTTAATGAAGTACAAAAATTTTAAAATCTTTTTCGAGTTTTTAGTCTTCAAAGCTCATACATTTTGGTGACCTAGCTTCAGTATCTACTGAATACCAGAATACTCACTATTCCGGGATTTATATAATGAAAATGACGACTGTCACAACATTCGCAAACTAAGTGGTTACTTACGATTAGTGATGTGCCGTTCCCAAATTTCCGTTCCCGGGAATATTCCCGGAAACGGGAACGGGGAATGAATATTCCCGGGAATGTTTCCAATTTTTGGGGAACATTCCATTGTTTCTGGGAACGTTCCTTACAAAGCTGGAATTGACTTTATAGGATTACTAGCGTTTGCCCGCGACTTCGCCCGCGTGAGTTTTGCTTAGATAATAGTATCCAACATTTTACCATTACTTACCATTGTTTTTCCATTTGAAGTTGCTCACACACTGCTTTTTAACATCTCAAGATTCGATTGTGCGCAGTACATTACAATATGCCCACACTGACGAACATTCACTTATTCGATTTTGATTTAGTTTATTTGATATCCATTTTCAGAATGTCACTTTCGCAAAGAATTACTTCTAAAAAGTCTACATTCGCAAAATGTCACTTATGCAAAAGGACACCTTCGCAAAATGACACTTTCGCAAAGAGACACCTTCGCATGAAGTCACCTGCGCAAAAGGTCCACTTTCGCAAAATGTCTCTTTTGCAAAATGTCACATTCTCAACCACAGTGATCTTTTTCTAAAGTGTCATTTTGCGCTAAATGACACTTTCGCAAAGGGACACCTTCTCATGAAGTCACCTGCGCAAAAGGTCCACTTTCGCAAAATGTTTCTTTTGCAAAATGTCACATTCGCATCCACAGTGATCGTTTTCTAAAGTGACATTTTGCGTAAGTTTCCTTATACGAATGTGACCTTTTGCGAGATGACATTTTACAAATGCAACCATCTATAAATATGACAGTTTGTGAAAGTTACCATGCGGAAGTAACCTTTTGCGAAGATGACATTTTGCAAAAGTGAACTTTGGGACGGCTCGGCAAAGTACCAATTGGTCACTTTGGATTCGGTGAAACGCAGAGCCAAATCTCATCGTCTAAAAGTTGCCTGTCTGTCTGCCTGTTTTGTATGGAGTTGTCGGTTTTCGACCGATTGTACTTTGGGGAGTGTGCTCATGAGCTGCATGAGCTGATACCGCCTAACCCTATGTCCAGATGCACGGCGGGCTATCATCCTTTCTTGGTTAATATTCACCCCGCAAGCACCAAGCGTCTTCATAACCCACCTTTAATACAATAAAAAAAAGATATCTTTTAATAAAACCTGGGTCCCAGGAAGGCCTAAGACAAGATGGTCAGATGAACTTAAAGCATTCGACAGAAAGTGGATAGAAAAGGCCAGAGATAGGGACACATGGAAAGAGAGTGGGGAGGCTTTTGCCCAGCATGGACTTGTTATAGCTACAAAAAAAAAGTTAATAAAAAAAAATGCAATCATTCGGGCAAGATTGTGGTCAAGAGCAAACTCATCTTTTATAAAAAAAAGTTACCTCATCATTGTATTAAAAAAATTGGCTCAGGCGCAAAATGTCTCTTTCGCAAAATGTCCTCAGTCGTAAAATGTCTTTCTCGTAACGTCTTCTTCGCAGAATGCCCGAAAGTGACCTTTTGCGAATCTAAACTTTTGCGCAAGTTACCAATAACATCAATAACATTTTGCGAAAGTGACCTTTTGTGAAAGTGACGATTTGTGCGAATGTGACCTTTCGCAAAAGTTACTTTATACAAAATTGACCATTTGCAAAAGTAACATTTAGCAAAAGTGACCGTTCGCGAAAGTTACCATGCGAAAGTGACATTTTGTGAAAATGACCTTTTGCGAAGATGTCTTTTTGCAAAAGTGACTTTATGCAAAACTTACCTGTAAACAAAAAATAAATATGCACTTATTTATTGTATTTATAAAATAGGCCCAGACGCAAAATGTCTCTTTCGCAAAATGTTCTCTAGTCCTAAAATGCCTCTTTCGCAGAATGTTTCTTTCACAGAATACATCTTTCTCAGAATCGCTAATACACCTAATAGCAATAAGCAAGAGATGGAAGTTAGTATGAAACTTTGTCATTTTGAAAGTGAAAATGAAATTTTAGATTGATTGGTCTATTGCAAAAGGTCACTTCCACATAAGATAACTATCACAACGGATCACACGTTTACAAAAGTTACCTTATGCGAAAGTGACCTTTTACGAAATAAACATAAGCAGTGACCTTTTGCGAGAGTGAAGTTTTGCGAATGTAACCTTTTGCGAAAGTGACATTTTGTGAAAGAGGACCTTTTGCGCAAGTAACCTTGTGCGAAAATGACATTTTGCGAATGTGGACCTTTTGAAATCAAAACCTCAAAAATGGCAAAATCAAAATCGAATCGGAGAATGTTCTGTGACAGGCATATTGTAATGTTAATACGCACAATCGAACCTTCAAATGTTACGTTACAGGTTAATATTCGCAGTGTGAGACCAACTTAACAATTTAAGCGAAACTCACGCGGGCGAAGTCGCGGATAAAAGCAAATAATCCTATAAAGTCAATTCCAGCTTTTGAGGGAACGTTCCCAGAAAGAAGGGAATAATGTTCCCATAAGTCGGGAATATTCCCCGGAAATTTGGAAATATTCCCGGGAACGTTCCCGAAAAGTAGGGAATATTGAAGATTTTTGAAAAAAATGTTGTAATTATTATCTGAGGATATGTATTTAGATTATTTTATTATATTAGAAGTGATAAAAACCGCAATTATCAATTTTAATTGCAATATTCCCCAATATTTCCATTTTTTTCCCTTCGTTTCCGGGAATATTCCTTCGTTCCCGGGAACGGCACATCACTACTTACGATATCAAACTTGAACTCCTTAGTTTAATTAAGCGGTGAACTGTTGTTATAGAAACGTAAAGACTTTAAACTTATGGGTTTAGTGCAAAATATAAGCGGTAAAACTTACAAATATCTGAAATATCTGAGAATAGTTCTTAGGTTATATTATGCCTGAGAAATAGTAATACTAATAGGTCTAACGGTCTAACTTAACGTCTCTAATTCTAATAGATAGTAGATATTACAGATGAAGACTAAATCTGAAAAATATTCCTATGGAAGAGGCGGCGTAGACGCGTTATTTGGACACATAGCAGCAGCCTGGCATATGCCGCATAGGAAGCTGAAGTTTCTTCCCTCACTCAGTGCTTGTTCCGTAGACTCGCGGGCGCCAAATATCAAACATACCTATGACGAATGACCAAGTGTTCACGTACAAAACGCACGTGCGGGAAAAGTAGCGGGCAAGCACGCGATAGTCGCGTGCTGCGCGCTCGCGACAATGTTAAACTCAGACTTACTCAATCAAATCAAATTTCCGATCATATTAAAATTATTAAAGAGGTCCTAAATAGAATAAGAGGAAAAAGGCCTAGAAGAGGAAAAATGTCACTTGATACAACACGATGACTTTTTATGAAATTCACGAGGCATGAGTTAAATAGTATTTGAATCGATTCTTTCGACCAGGCGGGCTTAATCACTAAACCACCTTAAATTAAGTAAATTATGTTGTCTTTTAGTAACTTCACAAATTTATTCTAGGGTAACGGTAGTCACTTGTAACTTAGCATCCCTTTTGAAACTAGGCCTGCGGTCTTGGGGGAAGCAGAGTTGTAAATCCTCTATTGCCTTAGGGATCGATTTACCTGCCGCCATTTTGGTAAACAAGTTTGCATTTGCGTGCACTGATAGGTAAGTTGGTTTTACCCTTTAGAACAATTAGTTTTAGGACGAGTACTCTAACTAGTAGAAGTATTTTAAGTTTAAAATCTTGTAATATGAATTTGTAAAAAAAATAGTTTTTGAGTTTAAGGAATTAGATGCAGTAATAGTAAATGTAAAAGACATAAAAAATATGTAATAGAGAAAAAGACAACTTATACACTCTAAAAAATATTTTTAGTAAAATTATCAACATAACAAAAATAAAATGAAAAATCCTATGTTAGTGATATATCAGAAAACTTGCATTATTAAAACTAGGTACAATAAAGCCACCATTCATCTTAATATAAAGTCTTAAGTTTAAAAACAACACTCAATCTTTGAAAAGAATGGGTCTTTATTTCGCAGAAAATTATGAAAACTGCATTTATCAAGTGCTTTCTGAAACTAGCAACAATAACCAAGTGAGTGTACGAAGTAAGTAACTTTTCGGTCGTTTAGATAAAGCTTTTCTTCTCAAATGCGGCGCACTAACGCCTAGAAGTTTCACACTTGGCTAAGTAGTTTTATGGGTCTTGACGCAGAATGTCACTTTCGCAAAAATGTCATCGTTAAAAGGCCATTTTCGCAAAACGATATTTATTAAAAAAGTCACTTAACACAATGTCACTTCGCAAAACAATATTTTCGCAGAATGTTATTTAAGATATTTTTAAAAGTTAGAGAAGACAAAAGATATCCTTCAAAAATCTGGATGACTGGCTGTCAACCACCGTACGTTTTATAAGACACTTCAAAACACAACAAAACAAACAAACAAAAACTGTGGGACCAACTTCCTGCGGCGATGTTCCCGAACCGATACGACATTGGAACCTTCAAAAAACGAGTCTACATCTTCTTGAAAGGCCGGCAACACTCTTGTGATACCTACCCCTGGTGTTGCAGTAGTCCATGGGCAGCGGTGATCGCTTACCATCAGGTGACCCGCTTGCTCGTTTGCCGCCCTATGTTATAAAAAAAAATAACATTTTGCGTGAAGTCCGTTTAATGCTTGTTATTTTTTGTAACATGTTATGTTTTGTAACATATCACGCGAATGTTATATTTTGTTTTTACTTGACTTTAAATATCTGGAATATTAGAGCAGTCTTTAGACCTCAAAAAACGCAATTTGGTAGTACAAAATAAAAATCGCAATTTTCCAACCTATACATATATACCTCCCAAATCTTTTTTACCACAATGGCTTGGCAGGTAATAAAGGTTTTTGAAGACAAGAAGTAACTTTCACACTCTAAAATCTCGCATCATGTGCTTTATACCCACTTTTACTTGAACTAGTCTACTAACCATAACACTCCTCAATACTACTCGCCTTTTAACTCGTCCAGTGTGAATCGGCACCCGTTAGCGCCTTTGTGGAGAGACAAGGAGCAGCTCTCACACTCTTAAATCTTGGAGCATAGTGTCGAAGTACTTGAGCGCTTTGAGCGCTGCGCTGGAGGCTTTGTTGTTAGGAAGTAGCAGGTAAAGGTCACCATTCGGGATTAAATTCTGCCCAGGTCAGTACATAATATCTCGATGGCCCAGGTTTCAATTTTTTTTATATCATAGGACGGAAAAAGAGCAGAGGGGTCACCTAATGGTTGATTATATTGGTGATAATCGCTGTCATTGACAGCTGTAACACGAGGGTTTCACATTAATGTCACATTAATAGTTAAGTATGTTCTGTGCTTGTACGGCTTGAATGCTCCTACAGTAAGATATTTGTGGATTTCGGAAAATTGGCTTTTTTTAAATATTTTCATGTTGAATCCAACCACAAACTTTTCTCTAACTTTTAAATCTTTTTATTCTTGGTGCTAATCAAGTTTCGTTATATTTGTTCCTCCACGTAGCTTAACCAACTAGAATTTCTCTTCTTCTTCTCAAATCAAAACGTTTAGTTATTTATGGAAATGTAGAGCAATGCGATTGCTAGAAGTCTGCAAATGATCATCAGGCTACATCATAGAGCAAAAGGTCTCCTACGCACGCGGAAGTCCTTGTTGCTCGAAGGGCTATATATATAAACTACATAGTTTGACTTCGATACGATCCGCTCATCGTATTGGCAATTCCAATCAGAGGTTGAAACCTTATATTTGAGACTTTCATAATCGCTATATTTCAAACAACTTGCTCACACCCTATCCGGCTTATGCATATCGGCGCACGGTTTCAGTTAAAACGGATCTCAAGTCCTACATGCATACTGCAGCAACCATTCAATGCGGTGTGGTATGGGAGCCATTGTTTCTGATACTACATGCCACTTGGCTACTCTACACTTGGCAATACTTGTGTTCACTTGTGTGAAATACGGCTTCTGTCATAAGATCCTTTTGGCCACTTAAAATATATAACATCAGTGTTCGCTCAAAAAGTTTACTACCTACTCTACATTTGGCAGTACTTGTGTTCACTTGTGTGAAATACAGCTACTGTCAGAAGATCCTTTTGGCTACTTGAAATATATGACACCAGTGTTAGCTCAAAAAATCTACTACCTATTCTACACTTGGCAATACTTGTGTTCACTTGTGTGAAACCCGGCTACTGTTATTAGATCCTTTTGGCCACTTGAAATATATAACACCAGTGTTACCTCATAAAGTCTACTACCTACTCTGCACTTGGCAATACTTGTGTTCACTTGTGTGAAATCTGGCTACTGTCACTTGAAGGATTTAGGGCAAAGGCATTTACTCTAGTTTAATCTCAAAAAGTGACTTGGCGTTTAGTTGCAAAGAATAAAAAGAAAAGTTACAAAACTATTCAACTGTTCTACTAAAGAGTTTATTTTAACATTAAAATATCGTAAAATGATATCTAACGAAACCATGCTTTTTTCGCTTTAAAGGTGAATTTAAAAAGCGATATCCTTGCAAATAATAGTCAAAATTGGTTTCTTTTTTATAGGTCTAGTTTTATTGTTTAATACAGAAATATGCATACTGTAGGCAGAGACAGTCACATACAATGCAATGTGCTATTACTATGAGAGCCATTGTTTCTGATTCTACACGGCATGGCACTTGAATGTGCTGGGTTTGTGATGAAATGGCTGCCTATTTTCGTATGAAATAATTATTAACATCAATAATGGGATGTACACGTACCGTATAGTTTTATTTTACCTTGCTTAAAATATAAGTACTTATAATTCCGTTCATGTTAATTTTTTAAAGAAAATATCTATGCCATACATAAGTATATACATACATACATAGAATCACGTCTTTATCCCTTAAGGGGAATAGTGGACTCTCTGATTGAATGAAGGTTCAGGTGTAGTGACAGGTTGCTAGCTTATACATAAATATATTGTTTTAAATATTATTCTATGTTGTAAATTCCCTAAGAGAGTAAAACGGGTAATGTACGAAATTCTTACGGTTGAAGCCGAGGTCAATAGCTATTATGATATAAAAAAATAATAATGCTGCTAAGAGTGAAGAAGAAGAAGCATAGAATGTGCCATGCCAGCTGGTTCTTTTCGTCAATCAAGGAAATGGGTTTTAAAAACTACGGATTTTTGTCATAGAAGATGGCGGCTGGAAAACTGTCATAAAATTGAGTCGCCATTCCACTAATAAGCCCACTATTCAACCAAGCGTAGCCTTTGAGTCTCACGTCTCTTGGTTCTGTCTACCCCGTAAAGGACAAAGACAGAGAGATAAAACAATAAAGCATGTTTTTAAAATAATATAGGAAGTGTCTTCTGAAAATTTTACTAGCACATAAATATGAAGCTTTCAGAGTTAATTCTAGAACACCTTTTAGCACTATAATAGATAGTTAGTTCACTACTCTCTGTGGGAAACTAGAAAGAATTATGGGTATGGTACAAGTCTTAAAAGATTTTCTTCAAGAACTATTTTTCTCGCCGTATTAATTAATTTTTCATAATTGTCATCTCTGACTGACTGACTGATCAAGAACAAAATGGTCCGATGATTTGAAGGGATTCGATAGGAACAGGAAGGAAAAGACGAAGGATAGAGATGAGTGGAGGGAATTAGGGGAGGCTTTTGCCCAGCAGTGGGACATAAATAGCAAATGAAAAAAAAATTGCCATCTCTAGGAATTACATAACTACAAAATAAAAAAATCTTAGGCGAAATCTAAATACTACATATATACATATTATCACGCCTTTTTCCCGTGGGTAGGCAGAGACTAGCGAAATACTAAATTTAAATACTCTCACAGAATTTGCAATGATAAGACATGAGAAGCGTCATAGACGAGCTATATACATAAGCCTCATAGAACACTGACTATACAACTAACTGTGACGCGGTTTTCACTAGATATCATTCAGATATTTTGTCCGGATCGTTTATTGGTATGATACATCGGGTACATATCTCATACCAATAAACATATGAATTCAAAACGTATTCGGTTAGCATATTATACAGGGTTATTTTGAAACCAATGGCCAAATTTTCGCAGCAGATTTTGTTGATGAAATTAAGCAGGTTTCCAAAAAATTCTATGTTAGAAATTTATAAAAAAAAATTTGCTTCCCATACAAATTGGTCGATCAGCTGATGGGACTTAGTATGGAAAGTTGAAATTTTATGTTATTCTTTTACTATGAATTTCTTTCGGAGGTAGTTGTATTCCAAGTACTGAGCATATTGTAAAAAATTGGCCAGTACCTAGTTGAATAATAATCCTGTATTTGCTCCGCTACAGTGGCATAGGTAGCCTTCGTGACCCAGTAACAAATTCATTGGTTGGGTTTTCGTGAGCTCACGAAAAGCAAGGAGATTATGGCTTATGATCAATGATGGGATGCCGTTTCTAACTAGGACCTAGCTGAGGGTACCCTATTGTTATGCCACTGGTTCATAGCCCCTATAGTCCGGGGGGCCCGTATAATCGATATGGCTGATAGAGCGGTATATACGCCTCTCTTCCGCCGCCTTTCATGCTATAAACCCTAGAATGCACCAATGCAACCGCAAGCACACAGTGGTAAATATTGAATGAACTCCTTACCAGAAGTTCGCGAGCACCTGCACCGATATTTAGCAGCACTGGGTTTCAGGTGGCCTACTAAAATTGGTGTGATGTGACAAGTTTATGACGTCCTCTATTCGGTCGTAGGTAAAAAAAAAAATGATAATTGTAGTACGAACTGACATGGGTCTGGGATTTTATTTTGGAGGGAATTTTGGGAAATTCTCTCTTAGTGCTCCGCTACTCTCCCTAAGAGAACTACATGCCAAATTTTAGCTTCCTACGCCCAGTAGTGCATTGTCTGTCAGTCACTCAGTCCCGTATTTTTTTCCAACGAACGCATTGACAACTCAGATGATTTTTATTATTGCTATTTTGAAGAACCTACTTACCTATTTTTCATTACAACAACAAGATAATTCTACTCGTATAAAACCCATATCATGACAAAGTTGATACTAATTAAGTAGCAAAATGTTCATTTAAATTGGGTCTTAGTAAGTTAAGAATTTAGTTCTTCTACGTAAGCTATGTGGAGCCTTTGTTTTACTGTCAGATGCACGTTTTTGAACTAAACAGTACTGGTAGGGTGATAAGGGTTGGCATAAACTCTTACTTGACATTTGCAAAATATTTTTAAAACACAGATAGGTATCTAGGTCATACATACATAATATACAATTAAGGTCAAATAATATTAATAGTTTGCGTAAGAACATTATGTAGCTGAATGGTCTTTTTCGTATCAATATTTACTTAAATCATGTTTTTAAAGTCAAATATCAGTGAATCAATATCATTTTAATTACAAATTACAAACCAATATATATTTGTGACTTTTGTGAACACAATAATCTCATTTTTTCATTCTTAGTCAATTGAAAACAGTATGGCCATGAATTATAAGGACAAGAATCGACATTTGCGTCTTTGAGATTCATGATAACAGTAATGCATACATACATAGAATCACGTCTTTACCCCTTACGGGGTAGACAGAACCAAGAGTAGTGAGACTCGAAGGCCACGCTTAGCGAAGGGCTAGCAACCTGTCACTATACCTGAATCTCCATTCCATCAGAGAGCCCACTATTCAGCTAAGCGTGGCCTAACAGTAATGACTACAAAAAAATCTTACATCAGTGCTATTATCATAGGTATAACACTCAAAACTAAGAAATAAAGTAATGTTAAGGCTGTTGCAGCCCTGAATGCACGGAGGATATAGAAATAAATTAATTCGCTGTACATTGCTATGTGGAGTGGTACAATGCGGGCCCTGTAGGAGACTCGCTTTATAAACATTTTATGAACGAATCCTGTTCATATTTGAAAGTTACATGGTTTGTTTATTTATTTAAAACTTTATTAGACCCAAAATTAATACAATGGTTTAAAAGGCGGACTTAACGCTAACAGCATTCTCTACCAGTCAACCTTCGGGATAAACAGAAATAAGTATGGCATGGCATGTATGAAGTATCGTTATATATTTTGAAAAAAAAAAATAGGTTTTAACAACAATAAATAAATATATACGGACAAAAGGCTTGTATGTAGTATTGTTATCATAGAATCGTTATATATTTTGAAAAAAAAAAATAGGTTTAAACAACAATAAATAAATAAATACGGACAAATCACACAGATTGAGCTAGCTCCAAAGTGCATGGGACATTTGATTAACACAGGTCTACTTTATTAATTAGCTTTGTTTACAGTCTTCTCGATCTGCGGTTCTGTCTGCGGGCTATGTCGGTTACTTTAGTTCTCCTACGGATCTCCTCATTTCTGATTCGATCACGCAGGGAAACTCCGAGCATAGCGCGCTCCATCGCCCTTTGGGTGACCTTTAGCCTTCTTATGAGGCCCACGTCTCTGTTCCGTATGTCATTACTGGCAACACACACTGGTCAAAGACCTTAGTCTTGAGACACGCGCAGAATCGCGAAACTTAAGTGGCAGTGGGCGGGGCACATAGCTCGTAGAACAGATAGCCGTTGGGGCAGAAAAGTTCTCGAGTGGCGACCACGAACCGGAAAACGTAGTGTTGGCAGGCCTCCCACTCGGTGGACCGACGACCTGGTGAAGGTCGCGGGTTGCGCATGGATGCGGGCAGCGCAGGACCGGTCGTTATGGAAATCCTTGGGGGAGGCCTTTGTCCAGCAGTGGACGTCTTTCGGCTGAGAGAGGGAACAGTCTTCTACTAGCGAGCGATACTCGTAGAAATAGTGAGGCCTTTGTCCAGCAGTGGACGTCTTTCGGCTGAGAGAGGGAACAGTCTTCTACTAGCAAGCGATACTCGTAGAAATAGTGTTGTTTTATAACAACACTATTTCTACGAGTAAAGTAAAGAGTAAGTGTAAAGTTGAAATTATGGTTTATACCATAATTTCAACTTTACAAATAACAAGAAGTCTAAATGAAAACTCAAAAGCACGTTTTTTTAAATCTCAAATTTCCACAGACAGACGGACTAACCCAATAAGCATTGCTGCTAGCTCCAAACTATTTAAAAAGTCGTTAGCAAAAATGGCGTCAAATCAGGATCTAGATTTAGATCGTCGGATAGTGATCTCCAATCTAACTTCGCCGATCCCCAACTTGAGCACAATACAAATGCAACTGTTGTTAACTTTTCCAATATATTCGAGTTCAGAACAAAGTGTTCCCAAGAAATACTGCGGATTACCTCCGTGGAATAAAACGCTGCAGGGACTGGAGTTTGTGCAGTGATAAAGGGTTAGTATTTGTTTATCTTTGGGATTTTTCGATACCTGGACGTTTATTTTCTGGGTTCAATATGTCGACAAAACTTGGCGCTCAATTCGAAACTAAAAAAGCTGTGGGTTTTTAGTAGGTAAGTTTGGTCAAAAAGACCTACCCGTATCTCAGTATTTTATAATATCAACCTGACTATCCCATCGGATGAATAAATCTACATATAAAGAAAATCAGATCATGAATGTAATTTTGTAAGAAATGGGACGGTACGAGACGAACAAACCCCGAACGAAATTAAAGGGCGTCCTTTTTCTCCAATGAAAAATATAGCAAGACTTATTTTATACTAGCTTTCGCCCGCGTGAGTTTCCCACTGGAACAATGCTTTTACCCGGGATAAAAGGTACCCTATGTCCTTCTCAGTACTTCAAACTATGTGTATGCTTTCAGGAAGATTAGTTCGGTAAAGCGTGAAGAGCCTAGGTAACAAACAAACAAACAAACAAACTCATTTTCACATAGTTAGGATTAGAATAGTTTTCTACTCCGTAAGTATGAAAAATATTTCTCTATTCCTCATTTTTACACATACCTATTTATACATACCGCTATCTATTTTTAAAGCTAACCCTTTAAAACGGTTCCTATAAGAGGTAACTTCTTGTCTTGAGTTTTACCTCAAGGGTCCTACCTCTTACATAGAATTCTATTCCCCACAAGAAAATCGAAAAATACCTCCGCAACGGCGAGACACATCCCAGAGGAGGATGCAAACGATGAAGTCCCATCCTCCAGACACATTTACATTGCACTTCGGGATGAATCGAATCTGATGCTTTTAACGCCGCGCCGACGGTACGGGAGACGAGATTTAGGGAGTTTTTACACGACTGACCAAAATAGGAGTGTTATGTTTTCAGGGTTCATGTATGTATGTATGTAAGTTTCTTTATTCCACCATAAGTCTTGAACGGCTGAACAGATTTTGATGTGAGAGGTATTTTTAGATTCCTTGCATTCCTCCGAGTGACATGAGCTATGTGAGTTGTCAGTAATTTTTTTTTTTTTTTGTAGAATAGTAGGCAAACGAGCATGCGGGTTGCCTGATGGTAAGCAATCACCGCAGTCCATAGACACCAATGACAATTATTTTTTAATAATTAGCTTGTTGTTTCCTTTTTGTATTAGTGGC
Source organism: Ephestia elutella (assembly GCA_018467065.1). Lineage (NCBI taxonomy): Eukaryota > Metazoa > Arthropoda > Insecta > Lepidoptera > Pyralidae > Ephestia > Ephestia elutella. The sequence goes on along the minus strand of CM031586.1, from coordinate 15,300,323 downwards.
CAGGAATATGTTTGGTTTTTTTCTTATTATGGATACGAAGACCTAAAATGAAGCCTTTGGGATCAATCGAATACTTCGACGGTGATGGGGTAATGGGGGACGAGACTTGCCTGTTATTTTTCTTTTCTCTCTGTACTTATGTTAGTGGCCAGAAATGAATTAAAATTTTCAAAGTTAAAGGGCTGAAAAACATAAGTACATATACCTAATTTAATTATTTATTCCTCAAATCACAAAGGACCCACTTTTCACGAGCGATACATCTTCAAATGACAAAACAAAAAAACTTAAAATACACAGCGGTAATTTCATACAGCTTTCCAACAGATGTTATCCGAGAAGTCTGAAATTCGTCTAAAAAAATTGGCGAGTCCATCAAAACATGATCGGGGTGGGCAGGGGAGATAATTAACAATTAGTTAATGGAAACGCAGGCTGTTTGCAGACGTCTCCGGGTAGACTGGGGTAATATGGCCACAGATAATGATTGACTAGATAACGCATTTACGTTCATCTGTGAAGAAACCAAATGTGACAGTTCTTTTTTTAACTAATAAAAACAAAGTTGACAAATAATTATCTCTATCCAGTACTAATCATGCATGGAATTAATAAAATCAATAAAACACCTATTATTTCCATGTGTTCATATTAGGTACGGGAAAAAGGTACCTTTTCAATGAGGGATTTTTCGAGACACAAATTAAAAATAAAATAGTTCCAGATGACTTCATAGATGGCGCTTAGTAAAAGGCGAGAGAAAAAGTTCCATACAAAAAGCCCAAAAATTACGGCATTGGCATTTTTTTTAAATAAAACTTAGTAAAAAAAAACAACTAAAAAGTATCAATATTGTGATTTGTGCAACTGTCAAATTGTTATGTGATTTTTTCTGCCTCTGGTTGTCAAGAAAAAGCGCACCATATAGGTTCAGCTATTATTACGACTCGGCTTTCATAAAACGCTACTGTTGAGACTTTTTTATACTGATTTTTTTTCTTAATTTAGATGTTAAAAAATCGCTCATTGACTTTAACTAGATTAAACATTTTTTTTATTAATAAGAATAAACATTATTTGGATGGGAGTAATCCTTTTTCAATGCAAAAATAGACTTCTTGGGTGGTATTTATTTTATTTGTTTGAAATCTGTGGTACATCAGATTTTGATAGATAACTCTTATGACTATCCAGGTCAATATCATTAAAATCCGCCCTGACCAAGAATGATTTTTATCCCATATTTTTTACGGGTTTGAATACGCATCTATCTATACATAATATATTAGTCTCTCCCTACCCCCACGGGAAAAAGGCGTGATAATATGTATGTATGTATACATAAAAAAAACATTGGAAATATTTTGTCTGTACATTTAGTATTTTTGACTGAAATAAAAAAAAGAATAATAGAAAAAAAAATTTTTTTGGAATTTCTTGTCTGTCTGTCTGTATGTATGTACGCGTTTCACGCAAAAACTACTGGACGGATTTGAATGAAAATGATTTTGTTGTATAGCTATTAAGTCTGGGCTACAATTATTTTTAAAAACTGGAACACCTGATGAAAAACCTTAACAGAACTATAAGAAACTAGCTTTCGCCCGCGGCTTCGCCCGCATAAATTTCCCACGGGAACAGTGCTTTTTCCCGGGATGAAAGGTACCCTATGTCCTTCTCCGTACTTCCAGCTATGTGTATGCAAAATTTCAGGAAGATTAGTTCAGAAGATAAAGCGTGAAGAGGTAACAAACAAACAAACAAACCAACAAACAAACAAACTCACTTTCGCATTTATAATATTAGTTAGGATATGGAAATGGTACCTCTGCAAAAGTTTATCAATCTGACGAGCATTTTCTGTTGACGTATAAAAATCGAAGATCACCATCTGATGAAGAATTCCAAGAGCCCAGCTACACTATTACATATATGGAAATGGAGCCTTAGCAAAAGTCGTTCAACCTCGTAAGCATTTTCTGCTGACGTATAAAAATTGAAAATTATGGAACATCTGATGAAGAACTTCAAGAGACTAGCTACTCTATAAAATAAATGGAAATGGGGCCTTAGCAAAAGTCGTTCAACCTGATGAGCATTTTCTACTGACGTAGAAATAGACAGGACACGGGATAGGACAAAGAGGGACTCGGGGTGGGAGTGGTGGTACACGGGAAATTGTAGATAACGAGCAGACGAAGAACGTTTATTGAATAAAATATCACTTTTGATTCATTTTAACACCACAACAGTACTACGAGTACCTTATATATTCCCGCGGGACGCGGAATAACCAAATGGCTGAAATTTGGAGTCACAGAGTTTTGACTGGGGATTATGTTACCACAGTTTGGAATACAAAAAGATTTTTCATCTAAGCTAAACTCACGACGGCGAAGCCGCGGGCAACAGCTAGTTTGTCAATAAAATAAATCTCTAAAATACTCGGCTCTTAAAATCGAGTACAAAGCAAATATTTGACATTTCCGTCAAACAGTGTATAACTTTCCAGACAAAATCTATTGGATTGCCACGTTAATTTATAAGAAAGTACAATGGATGACTGCTATTTGTCGAGCACTCGTCGGGGACGATCTGAGGGGACGAATGTACCCGAGGGGAGCAAATAGAGATGGTATGCGGAAGAAAATTGTTTGCATTACGTCTGTGTTATTGGTGGGTGTAATTGACAAACAATTGCTTTATTTCTAAGGTTTCTTATTTATTTTTATTTATTTTATTTCACAATATAACAGACATAATAATATTTATACTTAATCTAAGATAACACTGTTATAAACCACTGAGGTTTGTCTTCAGCGCTAATGATTAGCGTCAGTTCAATAATTTATATATATAGGTAGGTACAAAAAAAAATATTAATCTAGTATACACAGGAACCACGTACGTATGTAAGTATCGACAGCAATATGATTCTTATAAACATTCGAGTAGGTGATTTTTGGGTTTCCTTTTAATATTACTTGGCGTTATGACACTTTAACGAAGTGGGTAGTGCGTTAATTAACCGCGGGAGGAGATAGCGGGCTGTCCGCTCCCCGTACGTGTTGTTGTTGTACGTGCTTGTACCTATTTCAATAACTGATTGACTTGGCTACTTTTTATCAATTGTAATACTTACTTGATGTCTGATAGAAACAAAAGTTTTCAAAAGGATTAACTTATGGGTCTTTCAATTGTGAGTACTTAAATTTTATTTTTAACGGCTTAGGATATCATATATCAAGGTATACGCGTTCACTGTCCTAGTAAAATGTTTCGTACAATGATTAGATTTTTTAAATACATTTACATTTTTTCACAGCCCTGGCCAAAAATTCCATACGCAGAAAGTCCGCGCTTTACAAAATTTATGACTCTAATTTAACTATGTAGGTATTTATTAGATTGGTTAAACAATTTTGTAATCATTAGAGCGAGTGCATAGACACAGATATACATAGGTCACACCCATAACCCTTCATTTTCGCCGAAGTCGATCAAAAACAAAGGATACCCAAAATTAACTAACAGTTACAAAAATAACAATGCCCAAAAAGTACTAACAAGCCCGAATTCCCGATACAAGTGCTATCTGAAACGAGCAACTCCATTAAACTTTGTACATCCGAGACCAGCTATCATATTCCATTACGGTTCGAAATAAAACAAAACTATCTGAATTTATAAAAGCGAAGTTCGAGTTAGTTACAGGTTTTGTGTATTGTATTTTTCGCTTTTGTACCATTTGAACTAACTCTGTGTCATGTTATGAACCTTTTAAAAAAAACTAAATTTGTAAAAATGAAACAAGCTAATTATTTAAAAATAAAAAACACGACTGACAATTTACATAGCCTATGTCATTCGGAGGAACGTAAGGAATCTAACAATCATTTTCTATGCTAACAATACTCACATCAAAATCGGTTAAGGTGAAATAAAGAAACTTAGGTACTTACTTACATACATGAACCCTGAAAACATAACACTCATTTTTTTGTCAGTCGTGTAAAAAAAAGTTCTGAAAAAGTGATTGATGAATAATATAGGTATTTACCTTAATTAACATGAGAATAAATATCACAAGAGAGAGAGTCTAGAGACAATATACTACGCGAAAAGCCCCAAAGATAAATTAGGCTCAGATTTAAATGTTGCATTTTTCAAGTTAATTTAAAATGGCCCCTCACAAATATGCTGTTATAAGGTACAATTCCACAGCTATGTAAAAAAAAAAATTCAAATTCAAAATATCTTTATTGTGGTACACAGGTATAAAGGTAAATAAAAAAATAATACATATGTGTATCACTGTGACCTGTTTGGGTAAGACGTACAATAATTTTGTTGTTTGGTCATTTATTTATTTTACTTAACCTTATTGTACAAAATTAAAGAGTATGTAACAGTTCAAATATGAACGTGTTATTTCTTCTCAAATATTTACATGATAAAAGGAGAGAAGTTGAACTAACCTTGTCATCTTCAGGAGGTTTTGAACTGAGTCTGTAAACTGTAGTTTTCTTGCATATTACTAGTTATTTGGTAAATTTAATTATTGAAAACGGCAGCGTATTGTTGGCTCTATGAATTGTAAACAAAGAAAATAATGTCATTTTGACAACGTCAAGTAATGACACCGAAGGAAAAAACGTTCCGATTGCAATGATATTATTATTAGTACGCAAAGTATTGGGGGCTTAAAATAATTGTGAAGTTCGTTAGTTAAAGAATAAATATTAGCTTATTATAATAATTTTGAACATGCGAAGGGTAAATATAGGATTTATTTTAATAGGTAACTATTCGCTGTCATGTGTAAAGGCCACTTGAATTATAGACCTAGTGTCTATGGTACAAAATTTGGTCTATGGTAGAAGTTCCGTTGATATTTGCACCTGTTAGTAAATTAGGAGGTAGATTCACACGGAAAAGTGGCGTGATCGAATTGGCTACCCAATAGTAGCACAGGGATATCACGTGATATTTTATCCAAAGCGGAGGGAAACGAATCATTGCCAGTATAGGAATTATTTTGCCATTATTGATTTTTCTGTTCGTTTGATTGTAACATTTTGGGGTACGGAAAATGGATGAATAGTGGAATTAATCTTGATAATATAGGAAAAGAAGATAAGGATATGATCGGCAACGAGCTGAACTGTTTGGTTTATGTCGATTATAAAGAAAGTAGAAAATAATTATTAATTAAGCTAGACTATAGCACAAGTAATTGCGTGGAAATAGTTATTTTGTAAGAATTATGTATAAAATCATGCTATTATAAGGTATATTTTACATTAACTATTTATATTGTTATTTCGGTGGATATAGGGTTCGGGAGAATAGAATTATTATAGTTGCAATACAGGAAGTAAGGTAGGGGGAGCTTGGAATTCATGGAAGATTCGAGATTTTTACACACACATAGACAAGAGGCGGTTGCATAAAACTGATAGGAAGGGTCATTCGAGGCTTTTTCATCTGCGGTCTTCGGGGGGACGACGTCGGGCAGCCGGGCGCCAATCTCACCTCTGTAAGCCGGCGTCATTGAAGAAGTTTATTTTAACTCAAGATAGAAGTAGTCTGCAAGAAAAGTGTTTGGGCGCAAGGTTTCTTCATGAGGCTTAGGAACGCATATTTCCCCGCGAGTCTTTTGAGAAAAATACGTTATTGCGAGCTTGAAATGGTAAAATTAAGTTCGGTTTTAACGTATATAGTTTAATTTGAAGAATTCACAAAATAAGTAGATTTCCCCAGTAAATTTAATTAAATATTAGAGTAGTTGAGCATTAGCTGCGATTTGACGAGAATATGGGTTTCGCCTGATATCTGCGAAAGTGGATAGAGGGTAGAATTCGTTTCTTGTTCAAATAGATATTTTGATTTGTTTCTTTAAGGGCTATTTGTAAGAACCTTGCGGGGTAGGTCCTGGAGCTTGGCTTTGCAACGTGTCAAGTGGGCTTCTGTTAAGAGAATGCCTAGTTAGTTGCTAAGTTGAATGAAAGCGCTTTCATTGAGCCCAGAGCCGACGATCCGAAAGGCGCACAGTGAACTGTTTGCCCAATTTAGCCGCGAAAAAGTCAACCCAATACTGCGGTCAATGACATCTCAATTATGATTCCTGATAGTCCACCGATCAAAAAAATGCATTTACTAATCACCTAACTTCTATCACCACCGAGTATTGAGCGCTCAAAGTGGGTATATAAACAAAACTGCATTAAACATGTCATCAATTTGGATTCGACGCATCTTACGGGAACATTTATTATTTATATTTTTGAGTGTCCTAAAATTTTGATAAAAATGAGAGACAGTTTTGAAGGTGTGTACTTATTGATACTATTTTTATTTAACCCGTTAACTAGTTATAATTTTGTTTATGAGAGTTGAAAAATGGTGTTTTCTTTTTTTACGAAATAAGTCAATTTTCTTATATATTTTAGACAATCTAATTATGAGTATACCAAAGTGTCATCACAATTTCTACCACAAATGAAAGTTTATGTTATATACTTTCATTTTTTTATGTCAGTACATTTCACACGACTTTGCATCATATTTTTTTTATTTTTTTTAGATAGGAGGTATTTTTTGGCCCGAACGGAATTCTTTGAATTACATGAAATCTACAGCCAAAATAATCGCAATAAAGCTATTTTATGCTTTATTATTCATAAATAGGATCTCAAATCTTGCAAGAGTACATATTTGCATAGTATTAAATCGAAAATTGAGAAAAAATTTAATTTTTGTTGATCACACAAAGACAGTAAATATTATTTATACTAAAATACTTGATGCCTTCAACATTACTTAATTGGTCACTTCTTGTCTTGATCATGTGAGAGAAAAATGATATAAGTGAAATCAATGGTATTTTTTCTAAGATTTATGTTGAAGTAGAAGGAGTGGCTGGAGGGCGAAGTTATTAACTTCACTGCTTTAGGTTGTGAGGATTCTGCAGACGAATCTGAAATTACTAAGACTCCTGGCAGACCAGAAAAACTTTACATCACGAAAGAGATGTCATAGGATCGTGCATTCTCCCAATTAGCCAGTTTTCTGAAGAAGCTCAGGAGTGTAGGAATAAAGATTATCGGCGTTTTAGGATTTCGAATAACATGTTAAAGATTTAACATTCAAACCAATAGGGATCTTCTGAACATGCTCGATGTATCACGAAGCCCTTTGCAAAAATATAGAACTATTTTATCCAAAATCACAACTTTTCAACCCAGTATCACTCCCAGCTACATAAATTGAGCAACAGATGACAGCAGAGCAGGATTGCTATCACGACCCAGATACATGAGTCTGTACCGAATCAGATGAAGATGAATAAATTGTGTACTACTTTCAGTTTCTTTTGAGCTAAAGTTTTTAATGACGTAAATTTAATTAAAAAAATATTTTTGAACACAATCTGTTTCATTGTTTAAACTTTATACCTGTCGTCTGCTTTACTTATTTATAGTAATTATGGTGATTAGTGAATGATTCCCTCACTGTTATTCAACTATCATTTCAATTACATGGGTATTTAAGTACCAATGTTTTTTTTTACTCATTCCCAACATTAAAATACGTCAATAGCTAACTATAAAGGCTAAATATAATGTAATTAACTAATAAGAGCTGTTTAATACGCCAAAATAATTTTTCACGGCTAGGTTGTTCTACGCGATTCACTGTGAGGCGCAGAGATCTAATCTCACTGGACGATTTGGAAGACCGCCTCATATAACTAAACCTCTGTTAGGGCATAAACCTGTTCCCTTCCAATCAGGTTTATCACGTTGGGCTGTTAGAAAGTAGGATAACGGGCTGCCCACTCGGTGTTTTAGAAGCTAGGGGTTTTAACTAAATGTTGGCCCAAAAACCAAGAGTAGGACACGTTTGTAGGATGATAGGCAGGTAAATTTCTATTAGGGAAGGGAGAAGCTCTCCCGAAGTCTCGTAGCTAGCTGATAGGAGGGTATTCCTTACACCGGGGATACCTAATTAGGGACCCATCTCATTGCACTATGAAATGGTTTAAAATTCTGTAGTTGTCAGGGACTTAGGGACTGATAGGGACTAGAATAGGTCCTTTTTCACATAACTATAGGTAGGGGGTGTTAAAAATGGTTGTTAGGAAATGGCGCCATTTTTAGGAATCAAAACACAAAATAAAACAAAATGGTCAAATAACACAAATAATTAGTCGGTTTATCGGTTATCAAAATGGAGGTATCAAAGGTATGAATAGAAGGTTCCCAGGAATCTTACAATTATAGGGCTATTTATAAAGCCTGTCCAATACCGGAAAATAAGTAATTGACTAAGGAAAAATTGGAAAGTGAAAGTTCTTAGTTGTGCTAATTATGTGTTGAAGTGACTATAGATTCGGTGAGTTTCCAATTAACTTTATCATTATTTACAAATACTGAATGTTGTGGGTAATGGAACGTTTCCAACCCCTTTTCCTACTTATTTGACTCAATTTAGTCATGTACTTAAGAGTGTATCACGTCCGCGCGCCCGACCGAGTTTAGGTATTTGATAGACCGCAGCTGGCTGTGTGCAAGTCACACGCACACATCGACGTGAGATTGCCGCCAACCCGAAGTAATAAGTGACAGGGATCCGGCAAAGGATTTGTTGGTACCTATATAATTTTTTTTTCTTGCTTTACGGTAATGAATACTAAAAATAAAATTACGACCATTTTCTTATGTAAAACATACTTGGCGCGACTTGGCAGTAAAATGGAGACGAATGCCGCGACAGAAAATAGCATGACCGTCGTGACAGGATGCTAAGATGTTAAACATCTGCCTGGCATCCCATGAAGGCCAATTTTTCGGGATGAGGTTTACAAAAATAGTATTTTTGGATCCAAGATGGCGGACAACTTTTTTTTAATTTTGCAATATGGGTATCGTTTTATAAGTGTTTCAGTGCGCTGATTACGAAAATAACATTTATTTTGGAATCCAAGATGGCGGACAACTTTTTTCACGTTTACAATATGGGTATGGTTATAAGGGTTTTTCGGTGCGCTGATGACAAAAATAACATTTATTTTGAGATCCAAGATGGCGGACAATTTTTTTTCAAGTTTACAATATGGGTATGGTTATATAGGTATTTCGGTGCGCTGATGACAAAAATAACATTTATTTTGAGATCCAAGATGGCGGACAATTTTTTTTTTTATTTTGCAATATGCTTAACATTTTGTAGGTTTTTGGGGACGCTGATGACGAAAATAACATTTATTTTGAGATCCAAGATGGCGGACAACTTTTTTTTAAATTTTACAATATGGGTATGGTTATATAGGTTTTTGGGGACGCTGATGACGAAAATAAGATTTATTTTGAGATCCAAGATGGAGGACAGTTTTTTATTTTATTTTACAATATGGGTATCGTTTTATGGGTTTTTGGGGACGCTGATGACCAAAATAACATTTATTTTAAGATCAGCGTCCCCGAAAACCTATTAAACGATACCCATATTGTAAAATAATAAAAAAAACTGTCAGCCATCTTGGATCTCAAAATAAATGTTATTTTCGTCATCAGCGTCCCCAAAAACCCATAAAATGATACCCATATTGTAAAATAACATAAAAAATTGTCCGCCATCTTGGATCTCAAAATAAATGTTATTTTCGTCATAAGCGTCCCCAAAAACCTAGAAAACGATACCCATATTGTAAAATAAAATAAAAAACTGTCCTCCATCTTGGATCTCAAAATAAATGTTATTTTCGTTATCAGCGTCCCCAAAAACCTATATAACCATACCCATATTGTAAACTTATAAAAAAAAATTGCCCGCCATCTTGGATCTCAAAATAAATGTTATTTTTGTCATTAGCGCAACGAAAAACCTATAAAAACATACCCATATTGTAAAATTGAAAAAAAAGTTGTCCGCCATCTTGGATCTCAAAATAAATGTTATTTTCGTAATCAGCGCACTGAAAAACCTATGAAACGATATACATATCGCAAAATTAAAAAAAAAAGTAGTCCGCCATCTTGGATCTTGATTTAGATTTATTTTGATTTTTATGATTTCGATTTCTATGATTTCGATTTATTACGATTTCTATGATTGCGATTTATTACGATTTCTATTTCATCAAAAATTGTCGGCCATCATTCATGAGTATGAAAATGGTACCTATATAAATTTTAAAAAGATTAAAAGTAATAAATATGTAACTCTGATCTACATTACTCTCTGCTGTCTGTGAATACATGAACACGCGAAAATTAAATGCCTCCCGAGCAGCAGAGCGACGTGGATTCCCCTTGACTCTTACCGGCAGACTGATTTTTTATTTTCTTAGTTATATATATTGAGCGATGGCATTGCCATACAAAAAATGTATGGGGAATTTCTTAGTGAATTGTTACGATATATAATATTTTTTTCGAGTTATTTTTCAAAAATCTAAAACGAGCAACTTGTAGCTAGTTTAATAAACTCGCGATTTAACATTATGTAGAAATTATAATTTGTGTTTTACATAATGATTTCGTTAAAGCCGTGAACCTTGTTTTTTGTATTTTTCGTGTTTTCTGGAAGGTATTTACGCAAAAATAAAAGGAAAAATATTTTTATCTGTCTCGTATAAGTAGTAGCAGTTATTTGAGAAGCCTATAGTACTATTTTTATTATCAATAATGATCTAGTTTTGGCACCAGGGTCAATTCAGTAACGCCTGTTTTGGCTAAAAACGTGTGATGCAGGCTTAATGGATGTTGACTTTACTTGTCTATATATTTGAGTAAATACCTAATAATTGTTCCAATCTAGTGAATAAGATCATACTCTAATCCTTTGTACCGGCATTGGTCAAATTCCTTGTTGAGAAAGTTAAATTTATTGGTAAAACTATATTCCTTAAAGATGGGAGTCTATACATTTACAAAACTTACAAATAAACTACAAAAGTTTGATTCTAGTTGTGTTCAGTGTCTGCTCGAATCTAGATATAAGGCAGTTACCGCCTGTGTGCTATGTCAAAAGATATTTTAGTACACTATCAAAGGATATTGAGTAGTTGCTACCACTCACTGGAATATCTGCAAATAACTTCTAAATATTCATAAAGAAATTGATTTATTAAGGATGATTCCTTTGGTTGAGTACAAATAGCTTCTATTATTGAGTGAATATAGACAAATTCACTAATAATGGTGATAAGTACTGAATCAATCTAAAATACAATGGATCTCAGATTTAAGGATGTAATTCTAACCTGAAAATTATATAAACAAAAGACAAGTCAAGTTACATCAGTTTGAGTAATGCTAATTCTCTTCTGCACACTTAACTTACCTATTACCACCTGTTGGTAAACCCACATTATAACTCTAACATAATTAAAGTATGAGTACATCACCACTATCCCTATTATTAATTAATTTTAATAACTTACTCTCCTTCAGAGATCAGATTTATCAGTATCCCATTAATGAATTGTAAGGTTGAATTCATATATGATATATAGTTAATCACTTAAATTTTAACATAAAAATAAAAGATCTCAGCTGATCACAATATATGGGATAAATCCATAATTGTGAAACTGATAAATCACTTGGAGACATTTTGTCTCTCCTCTCTGTTTTATTTAATTATACAAGGACAGATAGACTAAACTATGTTCAGACCTTAGTTATTCATTATTTATATTGAAATCAAGAAAATAATAGCTGAGCATCTGGAGGGAACCTGTCCAAGTCTGGAGCCGAAGGTTACTGTAACATGCGGACGGAGGAGCATGTTTCCATAAGCCAGATCTAGCTAATAAAGCTGAGAATTATCAATTTTGTAGCAATATTTGCATTTTCCATACTTACATATTTTTACCGACCTTAAGAAACACATACTTACTTATATAAACATTTCTAGCGGGGCCTGGTCCATACTAGACCCAACTATAAGCTGAGAGATTCTATTAAAGCAAATAAAACCATCATCGGTACCATTGGTCATATACTTTATACTCACCTATCTAAGTTAAGCGTTAGGAACACACATATGTTAGTAGATATCTTTCAAAGTTGCGGTATTTCAAAAGCTGGAAAACCTCATAGCTCACCTTATAATTAATAATTCAATAATTAGTAGTGTTAAGTGTATATTTAAGACAAACCAATAATATTAATTAGCCAAGTAAGCTTTAGTTTTAATTTCTATAGATAGTCCTTAGCATTATCTGTAGTTCCTGTAATGTATATAAGGTTGGTTAAGACACAGACAGTACATAGTAGTAAGATATTTAATCCAGGTTATAATAATAGGCTCCCAACATTGCACTTCGAAAAGATCCAGGGTTCATTGCGGAATACAATCAGGGTACTACACTAGGAGATCACAGCACAACTCATAATATTACGGGAACTAATAAGTAAACACACTTTTAGGTTATTCTCAAGCTAGGTTAAAGATAAATCAAATAAGAATAGATAATGAGTAGGTTAGAATAGTTACTTCTGGGTGACGGAACCAGGGATTTAACCATTCTTGGAGACGTTGGCTAGGGGGATTGTTACAAGTAAACGTACAATAGGAGGGCTTAATGCTAAAGCATTATCTACCAGCCAATCTTTGGGTTATGGTCATTATAAATGTTAGCTTATTTTCTGGCTTAGATGTCGTCATTCATAAATATAAATAATCTGATTTCATTCAAAGGATTGGGACTATCTTATTTGGTACCTTCATATCAAATTATATTTACAGGTTCTACATATATTAGTGTTTATTTATATCTTGAACAACAATAATGTTGATTGATATCTTCAAATTGAACGAAAACTTGTAAAGGTTTCTGAATAAACATTTTAATTATCTATTACTCACTCGATAACAAAGAAGAATAAATAAATACACTAGTTTACACAATTTGTGTACCCTCAAAGCTACTAGGTTTATTTGATAGATCTATATATGTGGAATATAGGTCTGATTATAAATTTCTATCATCACGTAAGATTTGCGAAAAAAAAAATTGTCAAAAATTCAAAAAAATATTTTTCTGTAATATTTGAGACAGTATTAAATTAAGTAGTTCTAAAATTTTCAACATGTTTTATAGCTGTAAATATTATAACACTCTTCAATAATATAAAGCAATTCAATTTTAAATTTTACAATTTTTATTTCCCGCAAAAACATTTTTTGAAAGTTTTGTTATTTTCTCCATACAAGGACTATAACCATAAAATATATGTATGGATATGTATGGAGAAATTAACACAACTTTCAAAAAAAGTTTTTCCAGGAAATAAAAATTGTAAAATTTAAAATTGAATTGCTTTATATTATTGAAGAGTGTTATAATAATTACAGCTATAAAACATGTTAAAATTTTTAGAATTACTTATTTTAATACTGTCGCAAAATATTAGCGAAAAATTAAATTTTGAATTTTTGACACATTTTATTTCACAAATCTTACGTGATGGAGGAAATTTATAATTAGACCTATATTCCATACATACAGATCTATCAAAAAAACCTAGTAGCTTTGAGGGTATAAAAAAAAATAAAAAAATAGTAAACTAGTGATATTTGATCTATATAAATACCTAAAACTCTTCCATTACCGACAGACACAGACAATGCACGCACGCCCAAAAGCACTGAGCGTAAGAAGCTGTTTGGCATGTAGGTTCCTTAGGGTGTGTAGACTAAACTAAGAGAGGATTTTCCGAAATTCTCTCGAGAACAAAGTCCTGGGCCCATGCTAGTATATAATAAGTACAATATTTATTTAATCAAATGTTTGCAATTTATATAGCTAATGACAATTAGTTTAAAATAAAAAAGAACTAAAACTATCTTAAATCTAATACTACCTATAAATAAATATTATAAACTAGCTTTTGCCCGCGGCTTCGCCCGCGTGAATTTCCCACGGGAACAGTGCTTTTTCCCGGGATAAAAAGTAGCCTATGTGCTATTCCAGGTCATTATCTACCTCTGTACCAAATTTCATCGAAATCCGTCCAGTAGATTTTGCGTGATTGAGTAACAAACATCCTCACAAACTCACAAATTCACAAACTCACAAACTCACAAACTCACAAACTCACATCCAAACTTTCGCATTTATAATATTAGTATGGAAGTATGGATTAAAAATCAAATTCTAAGTTAGGTGTCCTTACAATATTGTTTAAAAAAAAGACAGGCTTTTTTAATTACCTACGTCGCTCGCAGCAATGAAGTTGCACCTTAACCAAATGGTGACGCATCACGATGACGAGCGGAAGGCTTACGTTGGATTTATTTTAGACTTTATCTAAATTGGATGGGGCGATTTAAAAGGGTAACATGTATTTTAAAAAGTAATATAAATTATGTCCGTAACATATTAAAAGCTGAAATATTTCTATTCGAAAGAGATGGTAAAGATAACCATTTTTCGCGAAAGTTTTGTTATAAATATAATATTATTAAAGGGCCTCTTTATGTTGGCTTTGAACCCATTAACGCATCAAAGGAATGGGTCCTAATGGCCCCGTGATTCTCAAAAGCGTAGGTACCTACACAATAATAAAAAAAACTTCATCAACACACAACATTGTACCTATACTTTCTCACAATAAAAAAAAATGTGTACGCAAAATTTTTAAAAAACTTTCCCTACCCATTTTCTGAGAGAACCATTCAATTACTTCTTTCAGTTCATAAGGAAATGAGTTTTAAAAACTACGGATTTTTGTCATAGAAGATGGCGGCTGGCAAACTGTCATATAATTGAGTCGCCATTCCACTAATAAGCCCACTATTTAACCAAGCGTGGCCCTTGAGTCTCACGTCTCTTGGTTCTGTAATACCTACCCCGTAAGGGACAAAGATAGAGAGATGAAACACTAATGCATGTTTTTAAAATAATATGAAGTGTCTTCTGAAAATTTTACTAGCACATAAATATGAAGCTTTTAGAGTTAATTCTAGAACACCTTTTAGCACTATAATAGATAGTTAGTTCACTACTCTCTGTGGGAAACTAAAAAGAATCATGGGTATGGTACAAGTCTTAAAAGACTTTCTTCAAGATCTATTTTTCTCGCCGTTTTCTTATAATTGTCATCTTTGACTGACTGACTGATCAAGAACAAAATGGTCCGATGATTTGATGGGATTCGATAGGAACTGGAAGGAAAAGACGAAGGATAAAGGATAGAGATGAGTGGAGGGAATTAGGTGAAGCATTTGCCAAGCCAGTGGGACATAAATAGTTAGTGAAAAAAAAAGGAATCTCTAGGAATTAAATAACTACAAAATAAAAAAATCTTAGGCGAAATCTAAATACTACATACATGTTATCACGCCTTTTTCCCGTGGGGGTAGGCAGAGACTAGCGAAATACTAAATCTAAATACTCTCACATAATTTGCAATGATAAGACATGAAAAGCGTCATAGACGACTATTTACATAAGCCTCATAGAACACTGACTAGGTATACAACTAATTGTGACGCGGTTTTCACTAGATATCATTCAGATATTTTGTCCGAATGGTTTATTGGTATGATACATCGGCTACATTTCTCATACCAATAAACATATAAATTCAAAACGGATCCGGTTACTAGGTACCTATATTATATTTGCTCCACTACAGCGGCACAGAATTAATATAAGTACTACCTACAGCGGCATAGGTAGCTACGACCTTCGGAATCCAGTTACAAATTCTTTGGTTATGGCCGTGTCTTACCACCCAGTGCGTCACGAAAAGCAAGGAGATTATTCTCCTTGTGCCTTATGATCAATGACGGGATGCCGTTTCTGACTAGGCCCCAGCTGAGAGGCTATTGTTATGTTCAGAGCTCCTATAGTCTGGGGGGCGTACCCTGCTGAGGAGCTACCCTATTATTATGCCACTGGTTCATAGCCCCTGTAGTCCGGGGGCCCCGTATAATCGATATGGCTGATAGAGCGGTATATACGCCCCTCTTCCGCCACCTTCCATGCTATAAACCCTAGAATGCACCAATGCAACCGCAAGCACACAGTAGTAAATATTGAATGAACTCCTTACCAGAAGTTCGCGAGCACCTGCACCGATATTTAGCAGCACTGGGTTTCAGGTGGCCAACTAAAATTGGTGTGATGTGACAAGTTTATGACGTCCTCTATTCGGTCGTAGGTAAAAAAAATGATAATACAATTTTACTAACTGAACTGAACAACTTTTTGTACTAACTGAACTGACATGGGTCTGGGACTTTGTTTTTGTGGGAATTCCGGGAAATTCTCTCTTAGTGCTCCGTTACACTCCCTAAGAGAACCACATGCCCAATTTTAGTATCCTACGCCCAGTAGTATTGGCTGTGCATTGTCTGTCAGTCACTCAATCACGTAATCATCAATTCAGATTTTTATTAATGCTATTTTGAAGAACCTACTTACCTATTTTTCATTAAGACAACAAAATAATTCTACTCGTGTAAAATCCAGAACAAAGTTAATGCTAATTAAGTAGCAATATGTTCACTTGAATTGGGTCTTCGTAAGTTAAGAATTTAGTTCTTCTATGTAAGCTATGTGGAGCCTTTGTTTTACTGTCAGATGCACGTTTTTGAACTAAACAGTACAGGTAGGGTGTTAAGGGTTGGCATTAATTCTTACTTGACATCTGCAAAATATTTTTAAAACCCAGATAGGTATCTAGGTCATACATACATAATAATATCAATTAATATTAATTAAGGTCAAATAATATTATTAGTTTGCGTAAGAACATTATGTAGCTGAATGGTCTTTTTCGAATCAATATTTAATTTAATCATGTTTTTTTAAAAGTCAAATATCAGTGAATCAATATCATTTTAATTACAAACCAATATATAGGTATTTGTGACTTTTGTGAACACTATCACTCACTTTTTCATTCTTAGTCAATTGAAAACAGTATAACCATGAATCCTAAGGACAAGAATCGACATTTGCGTCTTTAAGATTCATGATAACAGGAATGCATACATACATACATAGAATCACGTCTTTATCCCTTACGGGGTAGACAGAACCAAGAGTAGTGAGACTCAAAGGCCGCGCTTAGCGAAGGGCTAGCAACCTGTCACTATACCTGAATCTCCATTCCATCCGAGAGCCCACTATTCAGCTAAGCGTGGCCTAACAGTAATGACTACAAAAAAATCTTACATCAGTGCTATTATCATAGGTATAACACTCAAAACTAAGAAAGAAAGTAATGTTAAGGCTGTTGCAGCCCTGAATGCACAGAGGATATAGAAATAAATTAATTCGCTGTACATTGCTGTGGAGTGGTACAATGCGGGCCCTGTAGGAGACTCGCTTTATAAACTTTTTATGAACGAATCCTGTTCATATTTGAAAGTTACATGGTTTGTTTATTTATTTAAAACTTTATTAGACCCAAAATTAATACAATGGTATAAAAGGCGGACTTAACGCTAACAGCATTCTCTACCAGTCAACCTTCGGGATAAACAAAAATAAGTATGGCATAGCATGTATGTAGTATCGTTATATATTTAAAAAAAAATAGGTTTGAACAACAATAAATAAATATATACGGACAAATCACACAGATTGAGCTAGCTCCAAAGTGCATGGGACATTTGATTAACATAGGTCTACTTTATTAATTATCACTGTTTACAGTCTTCTACTAGCAAACGATACTCGTAGAAATAGTGTTGTTATAAACCATAATTTCAACTTTACAATTAACAAGAAATCTAAATGAACACTCAAAAGCACGTTTTTAAAATCTCAATTTTCCACCGACAGACGGACTAACCCAATAAGCGTTGCTGCTAGCTCCAAACTATTTAAAAAGTCGTTAGCAAAAATAGCGTCAAATCAGGATCTAGATTTAGATCGTCGGATAGTGATCTCCAATCTAACTTCGCCGATCCCCAACTCGAGCACAATACAAATGCAACTGTTGTTAACTTTTCCAATATATTCGAGTTCAGAACAAAGTGTTCCCAAGAAATACTGCGGATTACCTCCGTGGAATAAAACGCTGCAGGGACTGGAGTTTGTGCAGTGATAAAGGGTTAGTATTTGTTTATCTTTGGGATTTTTCGATACCTGGACGTTTATTTTCTGGGTTCAATATGTCGAGAAAACTTGGCGCTCAATTCGAAACTAAAAAAGCTGTGGGTTTTTAGTAGGTAAGTTTGGTCAAAAAGACCTACCCGTATCTCAGTATTTTATAATATCAACCTGACTATCCCATCGGATGAATAAATCTACATATAAAGAAAATCAGATCATGAATGTAATTTTGTAAGAAATGGGACGGTACGAGACGAACAAACCCCGAACGAAATTAAAGGGCGTCCTTTTTCTCCAATGAAAAATATAGCAAGACTTATTTTATACTAGCTTTCGCCCGCGTGAGTTTCCCACTGGAACAGTGCTTTTACCCGGGATAAAAGGTACCCTATGTCCTTCTCAGTACTTCAAACTATGTGTATGCTTTCAGGAAGATTGGTTCGGTAAAGCGTGAAGAGCCTAGGTAACAAACAAACAAACAAATAAACAAACAAACTCATTTTCACATAGTTAGGATTAGAATAGTTTTCTACACCGTAGGTATGAAAAATATTTCTCTATTCCTCATTTTTACACATACCTATTTATACATACAGCTACCTATTTTTAAAGCTAACCCTTTAAAACGGTTCCTATAAGAGGTAACTTCTTGTTTTGAGTTTTACCTCAAGGGTCCTACCTCTTACATAGAATTCTATTCCCCACAAGAAAATCGAAAAATACCTTCGCAACGGCGAGACACATCCCAGAGGAGGATGCAAACGATGAAGTCCCATCCTCCAGGCACATTTACATTGCACTTCGGGAGGAATCGAATCTGATGCTTTTAACGCCGCGCCGACGGTACGGGGGACGAGATTTAGGGAGTTTTTACACGACTGATCAAAAACGGAGTGTTATGTTTTCAGGGTTCATGTATGTATGTATGTAAGTTTCTTTATTCCACCATAAGTCTTGAACGGCTGAACAGATTTTGATGTGAAAGGTATTTTTAGATTCCTTGCATTCCTCCGAGTGACATGGGCTACGTGAGTTGTCAGTCATGTTTTATTTTTTAATAATTGGCTTGTTGTTTCCTTTTTTTTTTGTATTAGTGGCCAGTACATAATATGTTTGATTTTTTTCTTATTATGGATATGAAGACCTTTAAAATGAAGCCTTTGGGATCAATCGAATACTTCAACGGTGATGGGGTAATAGAGGTCATGACTTGTTTTTTTTTTCTGTACTTAAGTAAGTGGCCAGCAATGCATTAAAATTTTTAAAGGTAAGGAACCCATTTTTCACGAGCGATACATCTTCAAATGACAAAACAAAAAAAAACTTAAAATACACAGCGGTAATTTCATACAGCTTTCCAACAGATGTTATCCGAGAAGTCTGAAATTCGTCTAAAAAAATTGGCGAGTCCATCAAAACATGATCGGGGTGGGCAGGGGAGATAATTAACAATTAGTTAATGGAAACGCAGGCTGTTTGCAGACGTCTCCGGGTAGACTGGGGTAATATGGCCACAGATAATGATTGACTAGATAACGCATTTACGTTCATCTGTGAAGAAACCAAATGTAACAGTCCTTTTTTAAAACTATTTTAAAGGAATTAGGGCTTGAACGTCCATTTCCCCCGAAAGACCACATCCCTTGAACGGCCACATCCCTAAACGGCCATTTCGTTCGAACGACCACATACTTGAAAGGCCACATTCCTCGAACGACCGTAACCGACAAGGGCCACATCTATTGAATTTACTTATTTCCACTAATTTAACTAATTTGTAACTTTCGCAAAAGATCACTTTGGCAAAAGGTCACATTCGCAAAAGGTCACTTTTCCAAATAGTCACTTTTGAAACAGGTCACTTACGCAAAGGGTTACTTTCTCAAAAGGTTACTTTCGCATAAGGTAACTTTTATTTATTAACCCGAAACATAAATCTAAAATTTTATGTGACTCAATTTAAAAATGACGAAGTTTTAAATAAACTTTCACCCCCTTTTTATCCTTAGGGGCGCAATTTTTTAAATCCAAATAATGCATTAGAGTTTTTATTATTTTAACCAGAAATCGAAATCTAAAATTTCATGTATCTCACTTTAAAATGATGAAATGACAAACAATATCCCAAGTTGGTAAATAATCCTCTCTTTACTTCAATATTTGGTGCGGAAAGTGATCGCCCTTCTAATGTGCGATTTTCTGACATCTAAATTAAGAAAAAAAAATCAGTATAAAAAAGTCTAAACAAGTGGCGTTTTATAAGGCCGGGTCTTAATAGTGGCTGTACCTATATTATGCGCTTTTTTTTGTCAACCAGAGGCAGAAAAAAAATCACCTAACAGTTTGACAGTTGCACAAATCACAATATTGTTATTATTGTTGATGTTCTTTTATTAGGTTTTATTTCTAAAAAATGTCAATCCCGTGCATTTTTGCTTTTTCTAAGGACTATGAAGGCATCTGAAACAATTTTTTTATTATTTGGGTCTCGGAAAATCCCTCAAACAAGTACAAGTTTTTATTACATATTATCATATAGGACTCCAGCACGTATACTATATATACTTTTATTATATGAAATAAATGAAATGAATAACGCACTTAGAAAATCGACAATTTAATATCAGCATTATTTTACATTTCAGGAGCAATTCTTTTTCAGTGAAAAAATAGACTCTCGGGCGGTATTTATGTTCTGGTCGTTTTAACTCTATGGCAGAGTAGATTTTGATACATTTCTCTTATGACTATCCAGGTCAATATCACCAAAATCCGCTCAGACTAAGAATAGTTTCCATCCGATAATTATCGAGGGTTGAAATATTCAACTATTTGTCAATAGAATAAACCTCTAAAATACTCGGCTTTCTAAAACTGAGTACAAAGCAAATATTTGACTTTTCCGTCAAACAGTGTATATCTAACTTTCCAGACAAAATCTATTGGATTGCCACGTTAATTTATAAGAAAGTACAATGGATGACTGCTATTTGTCGAGCACTCGTCGGGGACGATCTGAGGGGCCCACGAGGGGACGAATGTACCCGAGGCGCGAGGGGACCAAATAGAGATGGTATGCGGAAGAAAATTGTTTGCATTACGTCTGTGTTATTGGTGGGTGTAATTGACAAACAATTGCTTTATTTCTAAGGTTTCTTATTTATTTTTACACGACTGACCAACAAGCTAATTATTAAAAATAAAAAAGACGACTGATGAGTTTTTACTCAAAAAGTACATACAAACATATAAGTTATATACATTTTTGAAATCGCCTTCTAAAGCCCTTCAATTTGATACCCCACTCGATAAGATTAATTAAATTTTATTTTTTTGGTCTGCTATTTATCGCATATATAATCCGCCATTTTGTTTTCATGGTGACGTCATATAGCCTATGTCACTCGGAGGAATGCAAGGAATCTAAAAATACCTCTCACATCAAAATCGGTTAAGCCGTTCAGGACTTATGGTGGAATAAAGAAACTTACATACATACATACATACATACATACATGAACCCTGAAAACATAACACTCCTTTTTTGGTCAGTCGTGTAAAAAAGGAGTGTTATTATTTCAGGGTTCATGTATGTATGTAATGTAAGTTTCTTTATTCCACCATAAGTCCTGAACGGCTTAACCGATTTTGATGTGAGAGGTATTTTTAGATTCCTTGCATTCCTCCGAGTGACATAGGCTATATGACGTCACCATGAAAACACAATGGCGGATTATATATGCGATAAATAGCAGACCAAAAAAATAAAATTTGATCAATCTTATCGAGTGGGGTATCAAATTGAAGGGCTTTAGAAGGCGATTTCAAAAATGTATTTAACTTATATGTTTGTATGTACTTTTTGAGTAAAAACTCGTCAGTCGTGTTTTTTATTTTTAATAATTAGCTTGTTATTTATTTTATTTCACATTATAACAGACATAATAATATTTATACTTAATCTAAGATAACACTGTTATAAACCACTGAGGTTTGTCTACAGCGCTAATGATTAGCGTCAGTTCAATAATTTATATTATACTAGCTTTTGCCCGCGGCTTCGCCCGCGTGAATTTCCCACGGGAACAGTGCTTTTTCCCGGGATAAAAAGTAGCCTATGTGCTATTCCAGGTCATTATCTACCTCTGTACCAAATTTCATCGAAATCCGTCCAGTAGATTTTGCGTGATTGAGTAACAAACATCCTCACAAACTCACAAACTCACAAATTCACAAACTCACAAACTCACATCCAAACTTTCGCATTTATAATACTAGTAGTTCGCCGCGAACTTAGACCTCGCGATTATTACTCGCGTTTTTATTGATTTACTCTTACGTATGTATGTATGATTGAAGAGTGCTGATGAGCAGGGTAAAATCACAGTTAGGTAAGGGTGAGGCCAAACGAGAGTAATTTTGTGAGTAGTGAGTCGCAGAATTTCGATAACAGAAATTCTGCTGCATTCGGTTTCATACGAAAGTCCTATTTGATTCATACGGCAACGCAAAATTCTGCGACTGAAACCGAAATTCTGCGACTCACTACTCACAAAATTACCCTCACCCTAAAAAAATAGTATAATTTACAATATAAAAAAAATTGGAAAACCTCTTAATAGCCCAGGCGCTAAAATAGTATCAATCAATCATCATACAAAATCTTGCGTTAGGGAGTGACTGACTGAGCTGACTGACTTACAGACAATGTACAGCCGAAAACGACTGGGCATACAAAGCTAAAATTATTATTTAACTGTAACACGACTTGTATTTTCTTTTATGTAAATTATACATATAAATTATTTTTTTTTACCGAACGACTAACGAGACTAACGACCAAACCAAACAAACAAACAACAATATGAATTAGACAACAACAACCGAAATTTACCACCACAAGACTTTACTATGAAATGAAAGAAATCGGCGAACATACATAAAAAAAAACCTAAATACATCGAATCGTATAACCTCCTCCTTTTTTGGGAAGTCGGTTGAAAATGGTATTTGGTTCTTATGGAATTTAAAAAATCTTACTAGCCTGATGAACAAATTAATGAAACTGTTCAGCGCCATCTAGTGAACTATTACGAATTAAAATGGCAATATTTAAAATAAAAAAATAGATGTATTAGCTTATATGTATGTTTGTTTGTTCGATGAAACCTAACGTTTTTTCAACCCTCAAAGTCTTTCCGGGTGGTCATAAAAAAAAATAACCTAAACCTAACTTCTTCTCCGCCCTCAAAGTCTTTCCGGGTGGTTATAAAACAAAAACCTGAACCTAACTTCTTTTCCGCCCTCAGTCTTTCTGGGTGGTCATAAAAAATAAATAACCTGAACCTAACTTCTTTTACTCCCTCAAAGTCTTTCTGGGTGGTCAAAAAAAAATATAACCTAAACCTAACTTCTTCTCCGTTTTGCAAGTCTTTCCGGGTGGTCATAAAAAAAATACCTGAACCTAACTGTTTTCCGCCGTCAAAGTCTTTTCGGGTGGTCATAAAAAATAACCTGAACCTAACTTCTTTTCCGCCCTCAAAGTCTTTTCCAAAGGTGGTTTCTTTTCCAAATAAAAAAATAACCTGTACCTAGCTTCTTTTCCGCCCTCAAAGTCTTTTCCAAAGGTGGTAAAAAATAACCCGAACCCAACTTATAATCTGCCCTCAAGTCTTTCCAGGTGGTCATAAAAAATAACCTGGACCCAACTTATTTTCTGTCCTCACCTCAAGCGCAGATCGTTTGTAGACAAACTTTCTTTTTTTTATTAAAAAAATAAAAATTGTTTATTTACTCCTCAACAAATGGCCTTGGACTACATTACATAGGTATGTGATAAGCATTAATTAAATTTAATACCATAAAGGACGGTATCGTTGTGGAGATCTGGTGCCCGCGCTAGGTATCAAAGATCCTGTGTTGCAGGTTACCAGGTCCCCCACCCACATGTGTGACACAATAAAAGGTATCAAAAAAAAGACCATGTTGATATCATGTCACAATACGATTTGTGAGTTAATTTACAAATAAAAGACGAGTAATGACTTCTGTACCTAACCCAACGATGAAAATCTTGGGATCAGTAAGTTTAAACTTGAAACTTCATATCTTCTAGTTTTGGTAAATAATATTTATCAAACGATGTAGGTATTTTGATTTGCCCTAAGATATTTTGTCTAACTTTGTTTTACCAATTGAAAATTTAGTTAAATAATTTGTTTGTAAAATGATAATTTGAAAAAAAAACAATATTTGTCTAGTAATTAGTTTGTAAAATGATCCATTTTTAAATGGATGAGTTTGTCAAAGCATATGTTTTTCAAATGTATAGTTTTACAAGCGTTGTTTATAAAATGATTATTTTTTAAATAATAATTTGTAATATGAGGGTGTACCTTACAAATCATCTACAAGTCTACAACCGCTTCTTAGATCTGATTTCGACTTTTCTAACTAATTCAGTTCCCTAAGTAAAATGTAGATGGCGCTATCCAAAGTTAGAACACGCTATGGTTTCGTTTGCTACGTAATCGCGGACATTTTTATTAATATTTCAAAAACTACTAAACCGATTTTGATGCCCAACGAACTTGAAAATTCTATTGATATTTCCTATATGCCTACCAAATTTCATCAAAATCGGACCATCGGTTAGGCAGTTATCGTGGTACAAACATACATACATACATACAAACAATGTGTTTCGCCCCCAACTCGATTTAGAGACCTTCGCTCGCTTCGCTCGCTCGGTCAATTAGTATGGACTAGCTTTTGCCCGCGGCTTCGCCCGCGTGAATTTCCCACGGGAACAGTGCTTTTTCCCGGGATAAAAAGTAGCCTATGTGCTATTCCAGGTCATTATCTACCTCTGTACCAAATTTCATCGAAATCCGTCCAGTAGATTTTGCGTGATTGAGTAACAAACATCCTCACAAACTCACAAACTCACAAATTCACAAACTCACAAACTCACATCCAAACATTCGCATTTATAATATTAGTATGGATAGGTAGGTACAAAAAAAATATTAATCTAGTATACACAGGAACCACGTACGTATGTAAGTATCGACAACAATATGATTCTTATAAAGATTCGAGTAGGTAATTTTTGGGTTTCCTTTTAATATTACTTGGCGTTATGACACTTTTTAACGAAGTGGGTAGTGCGTTAATTAACCGCAGGAGGAGATAGCGGGCTGTCCGCTACCCGTACGTGTTGTTGTACGTGCTTAGGTACCTATTTCAATAACTGATTGACTTGACTACTTTTTATCAATTGTAATACTTACTTGATGTCTGATAGAAACAAAAGTTTTCAAAAGGATTAACTTATGGGTCTTCCAATTGTGAGTATTTTGATTTTATTTTTAACGGCTTAGGATATCATATATCAATGTATACGCCTTCACTGTCCTAGTAAAATGTTTCGTACAATGATTAGATTTTTTAAATACCTACATTTACATTTTATTTTATTTATTTATGGCAACAACAATAATAAATATCAGAATACAAAAGATAAAATTAGGTACAGTTTAAAGACCAAAATAGTGCCAGTGACTATAAATTTTAACAATATTAATTTTTGAAGAAAACATAACATAGTAGGACATGAATCATTACTTTACATAAAAGTGGAAGACATGAATCATTAGGTACTTTACACTAGTAGTTCGCCGCGAACTTAGACCTCGCGATTATTACTCGCGTTTTTATTGATTTACTCTTACGTATGTATGTATGATTGAAGAGTGCTGATGAGCAGGGTAAAATCACAGTTAGGTAAGGGTGAGGCCAAACGAGAGTAATTTTGTGAGTAGTGAGTCGCAGAATTTCGATAACAGAAATTCTGCTGCATTCGGTTTCATACGAAAGTCCTATTTGATTCATACGGCAACGCAAAATTCTGCGACTGAAACCGAAATTCTGCGACTCACTACTCACAAAATTACCCTCACCCTAAAAAAATAGTATAATTTACAATATAAAAAAAATTGGAAAACCTCTTAATAGCCCAGGCGCTAAAATAGTATCAATCAATCATCATACAAAATCTTGCGTTAGGGAGTGACTGACTGAGCTGACTGACTTACAGACAATGTACAGCCGAAAACGACTGGGCATACAAAGCTAAAATTATTATTTAACTGTAACACGACTTGTATTTTCTTTTATGTAAATTATACATATAAATTATTTTTTTTTACCGAACGACTAACGAGACTAACGACCAAACCAAACAAACAAACAACAATATGAATTAGACAACAACAACCGAAATTTACCACCACAAGACTTTACTATGAAATGAAAGAAATCGGCGAACATACATAAAAAAAACCTAAATACATCGAATCGTATAACCTCCTCCTTTTTTGGGAAGTCGGTTGAAAATGGTATTTGGTTCTTATGGAATTTAAAAAAATCTTACTAGCCTGATGAACAAATTAATGAAACTGTTCAGCGCCATCTAGTGAACTATTACGAATTAAAATGGCAATATTTAAAATAAAAAATAGATGTATTAGCTTATATGTATGTTTGTTTGTTCGATGAAACCTAACGTTTTTTCAACCCTCAAAGTCTTTCCGGGTGGTCATAAAAAAAAATAACCTAAACCTAACTTCTTCTCCGCCCTCAAAGTCTTTCCGGGTGGTTATAAAACAAAAACCTGAACCTAACTTCTTTTCCGCCCTCAGTCTTTCTGGGTGGTCATAAAAAATAAATAACCTGAACCTAACTTCTTTTACTCACTCAAAGTCTTTCTGGGTGGTCAAAAAAAAATATAACCTAAACCTAACTTCTTCTCCGTTTTGCAAGTCTTTCCGGGTGGTCATAAAAAAAATACCTGAACCTAACTGTTTTCCGCCGTCAAAGTCTTTTCGGGTGGTCATAAAAAATAACCTGAACCTAACTTCTTTTCCGCCCTCAAAGTCTTTTCCAAAGGTGGTTTCTTTTCCAAATAAAAAAATAACCTGTACCTAGCTTCTTTTCCGCCCTCAAAGTCTTTTCCAAAGATGGTAAAAAAAATAACCCGAACCCAACTTATAATCTGCCCTCAAGTCTTTCCAGGTGGTCATAAAAAAAATAACCTGGACCCAACTTATTTTCTGTCCTCACCTCAAGCGCAGATCGTTTGGAGACAAACTTTCTTTTTTTTATTAAAAAATAAAAATTGTTTGTTCTCCTCAACAAATGGCCTTGGACTACATTACATAGGTATGTGATAAGCATTAATTAAATTTAATACCATAAAGGACGGTATCGTTGTGGAGATCTGGTGCCCGCGCTAGGTATCAAAGATCCTGTGTTGCAGGTTACCAGGTCCCCCACCCACATGTGTGACACAATAAAAGGTATCAAAAAAAAGACCATGTTGATATCATGTCACAATACGATTTGTGAGTTAATTTACAAATAAAAGACGAGTAATGACTTCTGTACCTAACCCAACGATGAAAATCTTGGGATCAGTAAGTTTAAACTTGAAACTTCATATCTTCTAGTTTTGGTAAATAATATTTATCAAACGATGTAGGTATTTTGATTTGCCCTAAGTTATTTTGTCTAACTTTGTTTTACCAATTGAAAATTTAGTTAAATAATTTGTTTGTAAAATGATAATTTGAAAAAAAACAATATTTGTCTAGTAATTAGTTTGTAAAATGATCCATTTTTAAATGGATGAGTTTGTCAAAGCATATGTTTTTCAAATGTATAGTTTTACAAGCGTTGTTTATAAAATGATTATTTTTTAAATAATAATTTGTAATATGAGGGTGTACCTTACAAATCATCTACAAGTCTACAACCGCTTCTTAGATCTGATTTCGACTTTTCTAACTAATTCAGTTCCCTAAGTAAAATGTAGATGGCGCTATCCAAAGTTAGAACACGCTATGGTTTCGTTTGCTACGTAATCGCGGACATTTTTATTAATATTTCAAAAACTACTAAACCGATTTTGATGCCCAACGAACTTGAAAATTCTATTGATATTTCCTATATGCCTACCAAATTTCATCAAAATCGGACCATCGGTTAGGCAGTTATCGCGGTACAAACATACATACATACATACATACATACATACATACATACATACAAACAATGTGTTTCGCCCCCAACTCGATTTAGAGACCTTCGCTCGCTTCGCTCGCTCGGTCAATAAAAGTGAGATATCTGCAAGTGACCTAGAGAAAAAAAAAAAGTTAAACTTTAGTTTATTGACCGAGCGAGCGAAGCGAGCGAAGGTCTCTAAATCGAGTTGGGGGCGAAACACATTGTTTGTATGTATGGATGTATGTATGTATGTATGTATGTATGTATGTATGTATGTATGTATGTATGTATGTATGTATGTATGTATGTTTGTACCGCGATAACTGCCCAACCGATGGTCCGATTTTGATGAAATTTGGTAGGCATGTAGGAAATATCAATAGAATTTTTAAGTTCGTTGGGCATCAAAATCGGTTCAGTAGTTTCTGAAATATTAATAAAAATGTCCGCGATTACCTAGCAAACGAAACCATAGCGTGTTCTAACTTTGGATAGCGCCATCTACATTTTACTTAGGGAACTGAATTAGTTAGAAAAGTCGAAATCAGATCTAAGCAGCGGTTGTAGACTTGTAGATGATTTTGTAAGGTACACCCTCATATTACAAATTATTATTTAAAAAACAATCATTTTATAAACAACGCTTGTAAAACTATACATTTGAAAAACATATGCTTTGACAAACTCATCCATTTAAAAATGGATCATTTTACAAACTAATTACTAGACAAATATTGTTTTTTTTTTTTTCAAATTATCATTTTACAAACAAATTATTTAACTAAATTTTCAATTGGTAAAACAACGTTAGACAAAATATCTTATGGCAAATATATCGTTTGATAAATATTATTTACCAAAACTAGAAGATATGAAGTTTCAAGTTTAAACTTACTGATCCCAAGATTTTCATCGTTGGGTTAGGCACAGAAGTCATTACTCGTCTTTTATTTGTAAATTAACTCACAAATCGTATTGTGACATGATATCAACATGCTAATACCTTTTATTGTGTCACACCGGGTGGGGGACCTGGTAACCTGCAACACAGGATCTTTGATACCTAGCGCGGGCACCAGATCTTTACAACGATACTGTCCTTTATGGTATTAAATTTAATTAATGTTTATCACATACCTATGTAATGTAGTCCAAGGCCATTTGTTGTGGAGTAAATAAACTATTTTTATTTTTTTAATAAAAAAAAAAGTTTGTCTCCACACGATCTGAGCTGTAAGTTAGGTTCAGGTTATTTTTTTTTATGACTACCCGGAAAGACTTGAGGACAGAAAATAAGTTGGGTTCGGGTTATTTTTTTATCACATTTGGAAAAGACTTTAAGGGCGGAAAAGAAGTTAGGTCCAGGTTATTTTTTTATGACCACCAGAAAGACTTTGAGGGCGGAAAAGAAGTTAGGTTCAGGTTATTTTTTATGACCACCCGAAAAGACTTTGACGGCGGAAAAAGTTAGGTTCAGGTAATTTTTTTATGACCACCCGGAAAGACTTGCAGAGCGGAGAAGAAGTTAGGTTTAGGTTATTTTTTTATGACCACCCAGAAAGACTTTGAGGGCGGAAAAGAAGTTAGGTTCAGGTTATTTTTTTTATGACCACCCGGAAAGACTTTGAGGGCGTAAAAGAAGTTAGGTTCAGGTTATTTTTTTATGACCACCCAGAAAGACTGAGGGCGGAAAAGAAGTTAGGTTCAGGTTTTTTTTAACCACCCGGAAAGACTTTGAGGGCGGAGAAGAAGTTAGGTTTATGTTATTTTTTTTTATGACCACCCGGAAAGACTTTGAGGGTTGAAAAAACGTTAGGTTTAAGTTATTTTGTTATGACCACCCAGAAAGACTTTGAGGGTTGAAAAAACGTTAGGTTTAGGTTATTTTTGCCATTGGAATTGCTTAGCTTTTGGCCAAAGAAGCTGCCAGCCCTTGATTAATAAGTTACCTATAGTGGTTTGTAAAATTATGTTTTTGTCAAAGGGGTTATTTGATGTGGTTTAACTTTATAAAATTAAAGTTTTATACTCGATCCATTTGTAGAGTAAAACATTAAAAAAAAAGTTTAAAAGGTATAGTTTTTTAAATGATAGTTTATAAAGTGATGGTTTGTGAAAAGTTTTTTGGTGAAGCATTAGTAAACCCTTAACCGATTTGGCTCATGTTCGACCTCAAAAGTTCTATTAGCCATATGCTTACCAAATTTCAAGAAGCTCCGATCAAAATTACTTGAGTTGTCATCGAACAAACAAACATACATATAAGCTAATACATCGATTTTTTTTATTTTAAATATTGCCATTTTAGTTCGTAATAGTTCACTAGATGGCGCTGAACAGTTTCATTAATTTGTACATCAGGCTAGAAGATTTTTTTAAATTCCATAAGAACCAAATACCGTTTTTCATAGTAAAGTCTTGTGGTGGTAAATTTCGGTTGTTGTTGTCTAATTCATATTGTTGGTTGTTTGTTTGGTTTGGTCGTTCGTCTCGTTAGTCGTTTGGTAAAACTAATTTATATGTATAATTTACATAAAAGAAAATACAAGTCGTGTTACAGTTAAATAATAATTTCAGCTTCGTATGCCCAGTTGTTTTCGGCTGTGCATTGTCTGTAAGTCAGTCAGCTCAGTCAGTCACTCCCTAACGCAAGATTTTATATATTTTGATGATTGATTGATACTATTTTAGCGCCTGGGCTATTAAGAGGTCTTCCAATTTTTTTTTTATATTGTAAATTATACTATTTCTTTAACTGTGATTTTACCCTGCTCATCAGCACTCTTCCATCATATATACATACGTAAGAGTAAATCAATAAAAACGCGAGTAATAATCGCGAGGTCTAAGTTCGCGGCGAACTACTAGTTAACATGAATAATAAAGCCAAAAACCAACATGAATATTGTAAGTACAATCTATAATAGAGTTAAGTACCTATATAAATGGGTATTAACTTAGTATACATTTTAATTTATTTTTTAAATTACTAGTAGTTCGCCGCGAACTTAGACCTCGCGATTATTACTCGCGTTTTTATTGATATACTCTGATTTCGATTTTTCTAACATAATTCAGTTCCCTAAATAAAATCTAGATGGCGTTATCCAAAGTTAGAACACGCTATGGTTTCGTTTGCTAGATAATCGCGGACGTTTTTATTAATATTTCAAAAACTACTGAACCGATTTTGATGCCCAACGAACTTGAAAATTCTATTGATATTTCCTACATGCCTACCAAATTTCATCAAAATCGGACCATCGGTTCGGCAGTTATCGCGGTACAAACATACATACATACATACATACATACATACATACATACATACAAACAATGTGTTTCGCCCCCAACTCGATTTAGAGACCTTCGCTCGCTTCGCTCGCTCGGTCAACTAACGGATACATTAAATAAATCTAAATCAGAAAACTGGTTGTTGTAATTGTTGGTGGAACGATAAATAAAACTGTTTGAAGTATAGATTTTAGTTAATTGCGGAGGAACAAAAATGTTTAGCCTACGTGAGGGGCGAATTGGCAAGCGAACTCGGGATATAAAAGTAATTTTACTAAGAAGTGTGGGGGAATCAATTAAATTATTTAATATTTTATAAAGAAAGGTAATATCGACCATCGTACGTCTATTACTAAGGGACAACATGTTATACTTACCTAATAATTGTTCATATGACTCCTGCGGATGGCCATTTCTATAATTTAGATTCTTCAAAAATTTCTTTTGAACTCTCTCTATTCTGTTAATATCTACTTGAAAACACGGGTTCCATACCATACAACAGTAATCTAAAATTGATCGAACAAAAGAGAAATATAAAACCTTTAGTGTGATGATATTCTTAAAGTCTTTACTTATTCTTAATATAAAACCAAGGCGACGAAATGCTGTGTTCAAAATGTGGTCATAATGAAATTTATAAGATAGTTGAGAATCCATTATTATTCCCAAATCTCTGACACTGGTTACCCTTTTACAAGTCGTATCATTAAGTTTGTAATTAAAATCTATAACATTTTTTTTACGTGTATATGTCATAACATAGCACTTATCACTGTTTAAAAATAGTTGATTATTAGAACAATAAACACATAAAGCCTGCAAGTCTTCTTGTAATTTTTCACAATCATTGGTGTTCTTTATAATTCTAAATATCTTAGTGTCATCTGCATATTGTAGAAAATGACTATGCTGAAAAGCCTGACCAATATCGCTTACATATAAGGAGAAGAGCAAGGGCCCAGCGTGTGAATTTTGGGGTACACCTGAGGGTACTGGTAGGAACCCTGAACAGTAGCCTTTGACGCAGACAGCTTGACTTCTGTTAGTTATGTAAGACTGGACCCACCTGAGAAGGCTGCCGTGCACGCCGGCGGCCTCCAGCTTATCAATAAGCAAGGAATGGCTCAATTTATCAAAAGCTTTGGAGAAGTCGGCGTACACGACGTCCACCTGCAGGTTGTTTTCCATGGCCTGAGATAAAAAGTCAGTAAATAAAAACATATTAGTGTCTACACTACGGCGCTGAAAGAAACCATGCTGTTGTTCGGGTAAGTAATTACGAAGGCAACTCCAAATATTAGCTGTGACTATTTTATCTAATATTTTTCCCATAATACATGATTTGGAAATTGGTATAAACTCTGTGATTTGGTCTGTATTTTTATTCTTAGGAATAGGTGTAACCAAACATTTTTTCCACTCACTAGGAAATATTCCTGTTTCAACGGAAGCCTGATAAATCATAGTAAGCGGAGTTGCTAATTCTGTGGCACATTTAGAAATGAATATTGGATGAATCCTGCACCCTTATGGACATTCACATGTTCTAGTTCTCTAAGAACAATATCATAGTCAATATTAACAGTACTAATGTCCACTGGTGATTCAGGCTTACGGTGGCTGGTTGGATGTTGAGAGTTAGGCGGACTAGGATCAACAAAAACAGAGTGAAAATACGTATTGAAGGCCTCACAAATCTCGCTTCCACTTGAGATAATTTTACCATTGTATATCATGTTTTCAGGAAACTCATTACACTTATTTTTCGATTTTACGTATGACCAGAATAACTTCGGATCATTTTTTATATTATCTTCAGATAGTTGAATATAATTTTGATGACAAGAATCCTGCATCTTTTTAAATCTATTTATTAAAAGTGAGAAAGTTTGATAATCCTTCAGATTTCCATAGCATTTCCATTTTTTGTGATACTTATTTTTTTCTCTAAAAAGCTTGATAAGAGATTTAGAATACCATGGCGGATAGCGTTGGTCATTTTTAAAAGTGGATGTAGGTACATATTTATCTATAAGAGAATTGATAACTTTATAAAAATTCTTAGTCATAGATTCCACATCCGCCATGTTTCCCAATATCTCTGACCATTGGTTCAACTGAAGTTCTTTTTTTATTGATTCATAGTCCGCTTTATAAAAAAGTTTCCTGACTGTTTTGGCAGTCACAAGTGATTTGAAGTAAGAAAAACTTATTTGTATATCTAGAGATTTATGATGAGGGTCTTCTGACACAATAGGAAGGTCAGCAGATTTAACATTGCATTTTAAGTTAGAAAATATTAGGTCGAGAAGCCTATCATTCTTGTTGAATTGTGTATTATATTGACATAATGATGAAATGGACATAAAATCAGCGGTGGTCAAAACCAGATTATCACTACTTGATTGTATGTCCATACAGTTGTTCACAGAGTCAAAAGACCAAACTCCATAAGTGACATTAAAGTCACCCATCACTAAATATAAATCATTAGGATTAGAGGTCATAAACTCATTAACTCGGTCATAAAAAGATGATAAAAGTAATTCATGTGAGTTACCATGTGATATATATGTAGAAATAAGGTGTAGATAGCGGGGCGAGGAGCCAGACCGGCAGGGGGCGACGTGTTGGCACCTCCATGCAGCGGCAGGGATAGCCAGACTTCCTCAGCGGGCACTGGTGGCACACACAGGTCGCTGCGGTTCAGAGGGCACAGCTCACGTCGCACCGCCACCAACACACCTCCACCAACCTCACTGTCATCCTTATAAAGACGATCACAACGATATACTAAATACCTGTTGTCAAAGTATTCACAGTCATAAAAATTTTTGTTTAACCACGACTCAGTAATACATATTATGTCATAATTACAACATAAGACATTATTAAGAAATCCCTGTGACTTAGTGCGTAAGCCCCTCATATTCTGAAAAAAACGGATAGATTAATGTTATCGTATTTTAAAACTTGCGATGTAGTTTATTAAGGTAATAATATGGATTCCACCAACAATACTTACAAGCAATATAAAAGTACACAGAAATTTAACTTGAAAACTGTAATGCATGGATTTTGTTACCCAGCAATCTGAACTATAAACACAAAAATATACCAACACTAATAGTCATTTAATTTTAGTAAGATCTTTATCATTTGCTATGTGTATAATCTTAGTATTATCCGCTTTACGGATTAAAATTTTGCAGTCAGATAGCCAGACGAACTTGTATTCCTTTTCTTTGGCCAGCTGTCTTACTTGCCTAAATAGTAGCTTATTTTGTGGAGTCAGGTGGTCGCTGATATAAATAGGTACTGAGCGACCGTCCAGGCCTGCATCGGCAGTCGTCAGCCCTCGGCGTGCGCGCACTGCTGCCAGCATATGGGACTTACGTGACCTCTGCACAAATCTAGCGATGATGTTAGGAATGCCAGAGGTACGGGCGGATACTCCATCTGCACTACACTCCTCCTCACTCAAATCCACATTACGTGCGGTGTTGAACCTCCTAACGCGGTGAATGTAGTCTATGTCACCAGGACGCAGGTCAAATCCCACCCTCCGTGCTATATTTTCAACTATGTTGACTAAGTTTTCATTTTTTAACACGGGTATTCCGGAGATTTCGATATTATTTATTCTTCCCTGCTGCTCCTTTTTGTTTTGGTCAATAGACATCGAGTCAAGTGACATTTTAATATCACAAAAATCTTTGGAAAGTGCTTCAATTTTCTTTCTTTCATTCTGTTGGGAAGTCTTAATGGATGATATCTCGTTTTTTAAGGAGGCTTGCTCGTGAAATAGTTTTTTAATGCTAACTTTGAGTTCGTCCATGTTGGATTTGACACCGATAACATCTTCGCGAATCTCGTCCAAAGTAGACCTCAACACTCCATTCTGCTCCTCGATGGATGATTTTATGGATTTTTCCATTATATTTTGGAAATCGATTAGCATTTTATCATAATTACAATCACAGTCTGGAGGTTGTTTGCGTTTGAACCGAAGAGAGGTTATGCTCGCCTGTGGATCATCACTGTGCTTCGATAAATCGGGTTGAGATCCGGTATACTTGATTGATGGGCTATTTTGTGAGCTCATGGTGGTTTCAAACACGGTATAGTCAATTAATATTTCACAAATCCAGCAAATAGGCAATATAAAATATTTTTTATTTCTAGGACACGTCCCACTACGTCAGTGTTGCCAGTGAAAAAAAAAAGCCCACAGCCCTGGCCAAAAATTCCATACATGCTATGCAGAAAGTCCGCGCTTTACAAAATTTATGACTCTAATTTAACTATGTAGGTATTTATTAGATTGGTTAAACAATTTTGTAATCATTAGAGCGAGTGCATAGACACATATATATATATACATAGGTCACACCCATAACCCTTCATTTTCGCCGAAGTCGATCAAAAACAAAGGATACCCAAAATTAACTAACAGTTACAAAAATAACAATGCCAAAAAGTACTAACAAGCCCGAATTCCCGATACAAGTGCTATCTGAAACGAGCAACTCCATTAAACTTTGTACATCCGAGACCAGCTATCATATTCCATTACGGTTCGAAATAAAACAAAACTATCTGAATTTATAAAAGCGAAGTTCGAGTTAGTTACAGGTTTTGTGTATTGTATTTTTCGCTTTTGTACCATTTGAACTAACTCTGTGTCATGTTATGAACCTTTAAAAAAACTAAATTTGTAAAATTGAAAGAAACCGGTCAAGTGTGAGTCAAGCTCGAGCTCTAACTAAAAACCAACTAGTTTCAAAAACAAACTTAACTATGCAGTTGGATCTCTAGGACTCATACTGCATGTAGCGCAAAAATAAGTTTGTAACACTTTTTTCAGACTTCCATCAACATATTAACGACTTTCAGATTTATTCCTGTACTAGCTGTCGCCCGTGGCTTCGCCCGCGTGAGTTTCGCTTAGATGAAAAATCTTTTTGTGTTCCAAACTGTTTCAGATGTTTCGGATTTTCGATTTTTATACGTCAGAAGAAAATGCTCACCACGTTGAACAATTGTTGCTAAGGCGCCATTTCCATGTTACAGTGTAGCTGGTCTCTTTGAGCTTTTCATGAGATGTTCCATATCTTCAATTTTTATACGTCATCAGAAAATGCTCATCAGGTTGAACGACTTTTACTAAGACACCATTTCCATATTTCTTATAGTTTAACTGTTCTGTTTTGGTTCTTCATCAGGTGTTCCAGTTTTCAAAATCAATTATAGCCTAAATGTTGCCTAGGCTTCATAGCTATACAACAAAAAAAGTTTCATTCAAATCGGTTCAGTACTTTCGGAGATTAGCGTGATCATACATATAGACAGACAGACAGACAGACAAAAAATACAAAAAAAATTTTTTTGCTTTCTATTATTCTTTTTGAGTGTCCCTCTATCCATTTCAGTCAAAAATACTAAATGTACAGACAAAATATTTTTACTGTTTTATTATATGTATAGATAAGTACAGTTAGACCTTGCTTAAGAAATATGAAAATGGTACCTTTGCAAAAGTTTATCAATCTGATGAGCATTTTCTGTTGACGTATAAAAATTGAAGATCATGGAATATCTGATAAGGAACTCCAAGAGACCAGCTACCTACTCTATAAAATAAATGGAAATGGGGCCTTAGCAACCACTCGGAAGGGACTCGGGGTGGGAGTGGTGGTACAAGGGAAATTGTAGTACCTAATATATTCCCGCGGGACACGGGATAACCAAATGGCTGAAATTTTGAGTACTGGAGTTTAGGTTATTACAGTTTGGAACACAAAAAGATTTTTCATCTAAGCGAAACTCACGCGGGCGAAGCCGCGGGCAACAGCTAGTAAGACAAAATATTAAGCTTGCAATTGTAGTATGGCAATAAATGATTTTTTTTTTATTTAAGAATAAATAACACAAGAGAGTCTAGAGACAATATACTACGCGAAAAGCCCAAAAGATAAATTAGGCTCAGATTTAAACGTTGCATTTTTCAAGTTAATTTAAAATGGCCCCTCACAAATATGCTGCTATAAGGTACAATTCCACTGCTTTGTTTGGTCACTATAAATGTTAGCTTATTTTCTTAGATGTCGACATTCATAAATATATATTATCTCATTTGATTTCATGGATTGGGACTATCTTATTAGGTACTTACTTAGGTACCTACATATCTAGTTATATTTAAAGGTTCTACATAAATAAGTGTTAATTTATATCATGAACAACAATAATGTTGATTGATATTGAAGAAGATTCAAATTGAACGAAAACTTGTAAAGGTTTCCGAATAAACAATTGAATTATCTATTACTCACTCGACAACAAAGAAGAATAAATATTTCATCCACATAAATACCTAAAACTCTTCCATTACCGACTGACTGACAGACAATGCACGCACGTCCAAAACACATAAATACCTAAAACTCTCCAGTTACTGACAGACAATGCACAGCCAAAGCTACTGAGCGTAGGAAGCTGAAATTTGGCATGTAGGTTCCTTTGGGAGTGTAAGGGACGCACTAAGAGAGGATTTCCCGAAATTCCAAGGGAACAAAGTCCCGGGCTAAAGCTAGTTTATAATAAGTACAAGATTTATGTTAAAAAAAGACAGCTTTTTTTAATTACCTACGTCGCTTGCGGCAATGAAGTTGCACCTTAACCAAATGGTGACGCATCACGATGACGAGCGGAAGGCTTACGTTGGATTTATTTTAGACTTTATCTAAATTGGATGGGGCGATTTAAAAGGGTAACATCGTAACATGTATTTTAAAAATAATATAAATTATGTCCGTAACATATTAAAAGCTGAACCATTTCTATGCAAAAGAGACATGGTAAAAATAACCATTTTTCGAAAGTTTTACTAATAACAAGCTTTTGCCCGTGGCTTCGCCCACGTGTACCCACGGGAACAGTGCTTTTTCACGGGATGATAGGTATCCTATGTTCTTCTCCGTACTTCGTCGAACTATGTGTATGCAAAATTTCAGAGAATGGTTCTAGATTGGTTTTGAACCAAAGATTGGTTCAGTAGATGAAGAGGTAACAAACAAACATATAAATAAACAAGCAAACAAATTCACATTCGCATTTATAATATTAGTTAGGATAAAGGCCTCTTCATGTTGGCTTTGGCCCCATTAACGCCTCAAAGGACCGGGTTCTAATGGACCTGTGGCTCTTAATAGCATACCAACATAATAATAAAAGAAAATAAATTAACTTCATCAACATACTTTTGTATAAGTACAAATTTCTCACAATAAAAAGAATTTGTGAACGCAAAATTTTTAAAAAACTTTCCCTACCCATTTTCCGACAGAACCATTCAATTACTTCTTTCAGTTCACTTGAGAATCGGTATCAGGTAACCCTTCAGGTGCTTAGGGTGTTATTATTGTCCCCAAAAAGGTTACGGGTCATCGACCTCCCAAATAGATAGTAACCATATGCATGCGTATATTTGCTTGCTTTTATGCGAATGAAATTTGAAAATGTTCAGAGCCGTATTCGGTACGTGATATTTTATTTATCTTTTGATTCTAGTATTGTTTATTTTCTCCCACAACTAATTATTTCTTAAAGAGGATATACATAAAAATTGGCACACGAGATATGCCTTTGATAATTTGTAGGATTATACTTTTTATTCCAAAACTGAGCGGATGGATTAAAGAGTCTTACGAAAGATATATTGGGCAGAGGTGAATGGAAGATTCGGTCAGGCGAGGTCGACTTCGGCGAATGCACTACGATGTTGCCGTTGCAGACTTCTTTAAAAAGGGAGAATTATGAGCATCCATAATCAGCGATCTTGTTTGAAGAAAGTGATGAGTGTAGAGGAAGCGAGAGAGATCAGTAAGGATCATAGCAAGTGGAAATCAATAGTCTCTGCCTACTGCCACGGAAAACAGGCGTATTTTGTATGTATACCCAAACATACACATATTCATAATAAAACCATAAAAAAATATATATATTAATCTCTTCAATTTGTTATAAATATAACTTTCCCAATTTGCCTTGCCATCTCAAAATAGCTTAGGTAACATACTAATTAATAAATATCTCTAAATACATCTCTGGCTTTGAATAGAGATATAACTAAGTACATGAGAGGGACATTATGGGTGCAGTAACTTCGCAAATTTTCAATTTTAAACTAAAAGGTGCACGAACTTATATTTTGAAGGGCATACAATACCAGTCGGCAATTTTGTCTCTGTTTTGTAGGGATAAAAGGTAACCCGCTTACCGTTTGAAAATATTTGAAAGGATTTTTCTAACAAAGCCGGTATTGTATATATGACTGAACTTTTTTATAATGACGAGAATATAGAGATACTCGTACGTTGAAAAAAATTACAATTAAGCGTTAAAAATTTTCCGATCGTTGAATCAGATAGGTAGGTAGATACTGAAGTAGGTATCATAGGTACAAATATTTACTGTTATAATTAACAGTCATTGGTAAAACGGACTGAAAGATTTGAAATATTTTAGTAGAGAAAATCAACCTTACCTTGAAAGGTCTTGAAGATTTCCATATTTCACCAAAGACTGATACGACACATAAAGATACACGGACTACAAAATATAGGTCCGTCATATATCTTCTTCTTTTGCTCAAAAGTATTATTGTAGAAGAAACCTAATTTAACTTTAAAGCCACGTCCCGAACTGATTTAATGAAAGTAAAATTTATAGACTCACGCTTAAACGCGTTCATTTTGCACGTATTTATGCCGACGTAAACCAGAGTTAAGTTTCAACATAAATGGTTAATGATTAATCCACTGTTTTGATTAAGAAACGTAACGTTTTAAAGTCAATTAAGTTTAATCTTGCTTTAATACTGAAGCTCGCTAATTAGTTTCGAAGCTGCAGTTAAAATAAAATAAGGAGTGATATTATTTTAAACTA
Organism: Ephestia elutella; assembly: GCA_018467065.1. Taxonomy (NCBI): domain Eukaryota; kingdom Metazoa; phylum Arthropoda; class Insecta; order Lepidoptera; family Pyralidae; genus Ephestia; species Ephestia elutella. Next base: position 15,259,927 of record CM031586.1, on the reverse strand, counting down.
ACATAGCTAATAATAATCCTATCTTATCATATCCTACTTATTGGTCTATATATAGTATCCTATATATAGGTCTCTAAATCGAGTTGGGGGCGAAACACATTGTTTGTATGTATGTATGTATGTATGTATGTATGTATGTATGTATGTATGTATGTTTGTACCGCGATAACTGCCCAACCGATGGTCCGATTTTGATGAAATTTGGTAGGCATGTAGGAAATATCAATAGAATTTTCAAGTTCGTTGGGCATCAAAATCGGTTCAGTAGTTTTAAAAATATTAATAAAAATGTCCGCGATTACGTAGCAAACGAAACCATAGCGTGTTCTAACTTTGGATAGCGCCATCTACATTTTACTTAGGGAACTGAATTAGTTAGAAAAGTCTAAATCAGATCTAAGCAGCGGTTGTAGACTTGTAGATGATTTGTAAGGTACACCCTCATATTACAAATTATTATTTAAAAAACAATCATTTTATAAACAACGCTTGTAAAACTATACATTTGAAAAACATATGCTTTGACAAACTCATCCATTTAAAAATGGATCATTTTACAAACTAATTACTAGACAAATATTGTTTTTTTTTTCAAATTATCATTTTACAAACAAATTATTTAACTAAATTTTCAATTGGTAAAACAACGTTAGACAAAATATCTTATGGCAAATATGTACATCGTTTGATAAATATTATTTACCAAAACTAGAAGATATGAAGTTTCAAGTTTAAACTTACTGATCCCAAGATTTTCATCGTAGGGTTAGGTACAGAAGTCATTACTCGTCTTTTATTTGTAAATTAACTCACAAATCGTATTGTGACATGATATCAACATGCTAATACCTTTTATTGTGTCATACCGGGTGGGGGACCTGGTAACCTGCAACACAGGATCTTTGATACCTAGCGCGGGCACCAGATCTCCACAAGGATACTGTCTTTTATGGTATTAAATTTAATTAATGTTTATCACATACCTATGTAATGTAGTCCAACATTTGTTGTGGAGTAAATAAACAATTTTTATTTTTTTAATAACAAAAAAAAAAGTTTGTCTCCAAACGATCTGAGCTGTAAGTTAGGTTCAGGTTATTTTTTTTTATGACCACCTGGAAAGACTTGAGGGCAGATTATAATTTGGGTTCGGGTTATTTTGTTTTACCACCTTTGATAAAGACTTTGAGGGCGGGAAAGAAGTTAGGTCCAGGTTATTTTTTTATTTGGAAAAGAAACCACCTTTGGAAAAGACTTTGAGGGCGGAAAAGAAGTTATGTCCAGGTTATTTTTTATGACCACCCGAAAGACTTTGAGGGCGGAAAAGAAGTGAGGTTCAGGTTATTTTTTTATGACCACCCAGAAAGACTTTGAGGACGGAAAAGAAGTTAGGTTCAGGTTATTTTTTTTTATGACCACCCGGAAAGACTTTGAGGGCGTAAAAGAAGTTAGGTTCAGTTTATTTTTTTTTATGACCACCTAGAAAGACTGAGGGCGGGAAAGAAGTTAGGTTCAGGTTTTTTTTTATAACCACCCGGAAAGACTTTGAGGGCGGAGAAGAAGTTAGGTTTAGGTTATTTTTTTTATGACCACCCGGAAAGATTTTGAGGGTTGAAAAAACGTTAGGTTTAGGTTATTTTTGCCATTGGCATTGCTTAGCTTTTGGCCAAAGAAGCTGCCAGCCCTTGATTAATAATTTACCTATAGTAGGTTTGTAAAATTATGTTTTTGTCAAAGGGGTTATTTGATGAAACAAAACTTTATAAAATAAAAGCTATGGTTCTTCATCAGGTGTTCCAGTTTTCAAAATCAATTATAGCCTATATGTTGCCCAGGCTTAGTAGCTCTCAGTCAGTATTCGATTCCGTCATACTCGAGGGACAAACGCCTACGGCATGGCACAGAAGTGTGGTGGTACTTTTCTTCAAAAAAGGCGACAAAACCTTATTGAAGAATTATAGGCCTATCTCACTTCTGAGCCATGTCTACAAACTGTTTTCGAGAGTCATTACGAATCGTCTCGCTCGCAGGTTCGACGACTTCCAGCCTCCCGAACAAGCCGGTTTCCGAAAAGGCTTTAGTACCGTAGACCACTTACATACGCTGCGGCAGATTATACAGAAGACTGAGGAGTATAATCAGCCCTTATGCTTGGCGTTTGTGGACTACGAGAAAGCCTTCGATTCGATCGAGACCTGGGCTGTGCTACAGTCTCTCCAACGGTGCCAAATTGACTATCGATATATCGAAGCGCTGAAGTGTTTGTACGAAAACGCCACCATGTCGGTCCGTCTCCAGGATCAAGGCTCGAAACCTATCCAGTTGAAGCGAGGGGTGAGACAGGGAGACGTTATTTCTCCGAAACTGTTCACCGCCGCCCTGGAAGATGTCTTCAAGCTTCTGGACTGGAGCGGACTCGGTATCAATATCAACGGCGAGTACCTCACTCACCTTCGATTCGCTGACGATATCGTAGTCATGGCTGAGACCTTGGAAGACCTAGGCACAATGCTCGATGGCCTCTGTAGAGCCTCTCAACAAGTGGGTCTAAAAATGAACATGGATAAGACGAAAATCATGTCTAATATCCGTGTCGCACCCACTCCTCTAAAGGTTGGAGACTCTACACTCGAAGTTGTTGACAATTACGTATACCTGGGACAAACAGTTCAGTTAGGTAAGTCCAACTTCGAGAAAGAGGTCAACCGTCGAATCCAACTCGGCTGGGCAGCGTTCGGGAAGCTTCGCGATATCTTCTCGTCCAAAATACCGCAGTGTCTCAAGACTAAGGTCTTTGACCAGTGTGTGTTGCCAGTAATGACATACGGAACAGAGACGTGGTCGCTTACTATGGGCCTCATAAGAAGGCTCAAGGTCACCCAAAGGGCGATGGAGCGCGCTATGCTCGGAGTTTCCCTGCGTGATCGAATCAGAAATGAGGAGATCCGTAGGAGAACTAAAGTAACCGATATAGCCCGCAGAATCGCCAAACTTAAGTGGCAGTGGGCGGGGCACATAGCTCGCAGAACAGATAGCCGTTGGGGCAGAAAAGTTCTCGAGTGGCGACCACGAACCGGAAAACGTAGTGTTGGCAGGCCTCCCACTCGGTGGACCGACGACCTGGTGAAGGTCGCGGGTTGCGCATGGATGCGGGCAGCGCAGGACCGGTTGTTGTGGAAATCCTTGGGGGAGGCCTTTGTCCAGCAGTGGACGTCTTTCGGCTGAGAGAAGAAAGAGAGAATGAGTGTCTGAAGAACATTTTTTGATTTAGGGATCCGTGTGCGAAATAATTAACTTTAAAGTGATAAATTTTGTTAGAGTCAAGTGTCCCCCCCCTCGAACAGGAAAATGGTGGAGGGTGGATACATGAAACAAATTATAATAACTAGCAAATATAATGAATTTAAAAGGAAAATTATCACGGCTATGTAGACTTTACGCGTTAATGAGTAATAGAAGATAAACTTACAAAATTGATTTTAGTATGAAAAATATTCGTAGGAATAATTTTCATTCTATATGATGGTATATACTTAGGTTATTTTCATTAGTTATATAAAAGTGGAAGTAAATAGAAGTTAATGTGTCCGCATTTCTACAGGATAGGTACCTTCGGAACCCTACATTGTTCGTGGCCCGACACGCACTTGACAAATTATTTATAGTATTGTCTTGTGGTGGTAAATTTCGGTTGTTGTTGTCTAATTCATATTGTTGTTTGTTTGTTTGGTTTGGTCGTTCGTCTCGTTAGTCGTTTGGTAAAAATAATTTATATGTATAATTTACATAAAAGAAAATACAATTCGTGTTACAGTTAAATGATAATTTCAGCTTCGTATGCCCAGGCGTTTTCGGCTGTACATTGTCTGTAAGTCAGTCAGCTCAGTCAGTCACTCCCTAACGCAAGATTTTATATATTTCGATGATTGATTGATACTATTTTAGCGCCTGGGCTATTAAGAGGTCTTCCAATTTTTTTTATATTGTAAATTATACTATTTTTTTAACTGTGATTTTTCATCAGCACTCTTCAATCATACATACATACATACGTAAGAGTAAATCAATAAAAACGCGAGTAATAATCGCGAGGTCTAAGTTCGCGGCGAACTACTAGTAATTATAAATGCAAAAGGATGTAAGTTTGTTTGTTACTCAGTCACGAAAAATCTTCTGAATGGATTTTGATAGAAGTTGATACACCCATAGAAAAATACAGGGAATATCCACATAAGGTCATTTTTATCACGAAACTTCAATGGGAGCGAAACCCTGGGCTCGCTTGTAACTAATAAAGTAAACAGATATTGCAATAAAAAAACTTGATTTTAAATTTTGATTTTGATGAAACAATAAATCTTACAAATATTAGATGACGAAGTTATCAGGTACAAAGTACCTTCAGTCCTTTTAAATTTAATCCACTTTTACGAAGTGGGATAAACGTTCTTGCATAGTATTACATTATCTATGGTTAAAAGCAATCGTACGAGGCGTTGCTCTTGAACATTACTCAATCTATGGCGAAGTGGTAGGTGTAACCAATCACCATCAATCTGTGTTGTTTGTCCGTTCGTGTGTTATGTACAATTCAGTATGCACACGGTAGAGAAATACATGGCTGGACGTTTCATGCAAAGAAATGTTTCTATATTTTTCTTATTTCTTTCATATGACTTACACCTAAGAATATTATTATGTATTGTTCCTTCAATCAATCAATCAATAATCTTTATTGTGGAAACACAGGTACAAAGGTCTTAAGGTTTATTAAAGTTTCACTGTGTCCTGTTCTTAGCAGAACGTACAATATTTGAATAATATTAATATTAAATTTTAACTCATTAAAAATAGAAAATAATTAAAACTAAAACTAAAACAAATACTTATGTCAGAAAAGTAAGTCAATTTGAAATTATCATTAATTGGTATCATTATGTCAAATTATTATCGTTTAAAAAGTCCTTTACTGTATAATAACATTAAGAAATTAGTAATTGTGTTAGCTTGTTTTTAAATGTCCTTATATCTAGTGTTTTATATAACTATCTGGCAATTTATTAAAAATAATTGGAGCCATACCCATTACATTTTTTTTCATTAGTGCTGTATTATGACCACCGGTAACAAGTTTATGTTGATATTGCGGCCTTACAAGGTGTGCCTTCGGATTTCCACTACTTTTGTAAACAGATGGGGATTGGATTTTACAAAGATGCATAGTTCCATTATATAGATACATGGCAGGGTTAAAAGCTTCCTTTTATAAGTTTTTTGTCTTTACTGCCTTAATATTTTTTTTGAAGCGTTGCTAGAAAAAGCTTTGTTGGGCTTTAATATAGGGTACAAGCAGAATTAAAAAGGTCTTCGTATCATAATTCTTAAACCTAGAATTGATCTATAACATTTATTTAATCAGTTACGTATTGGTTGCTTAAAAACTCGGAAACGTTATAAGCATCATAACTTAATTCTGTTCTACATTACTTACCTCAAAAAGAAACTTGAAAAAGAAAATATTTCAAAGCATCAAAAGCGACGAAATTTCCACATCTATGGTGAAAGATTTATTATATCTTGAAAGCCAAGTACAGCGAGCAATACAGTTTCGCGCGGACTTTTCCATAGTTTCGTATGCGTGGCGAGTGCGGCGCGGGTGTCCAAGATTTACGGCGTGTCCGGGATTGTCCCGGACACGGCGGACACCGGACAACTCTCAGAAGATTAATGGCCACCCTAGCCACTATTTGGACACTGCTGATTTTTAATCCCACTTCTGAATTCCAATTTTGAATCGCTCTAGTTGCTGGCGAATATTTACGATGTCGTGCTGTGTTAGGTAAATGGATTTACTTTTTGTGTATTACCTATTTCACAACGAATCCTAACTTCCTAACTAATATTATAAAAGCGATAGTGAGTATGTTTGTTGGTTTGTTTGTTACCTCTTCACGCTTTATCTACTGAACCAATCTTCCTGAAATTTCGCATACACATAGTTGGAAGTACGGAGAAGGACATAGGGTGCCTTTCATCCCGGGAAAAAGCACTGTTCCCCGTGGGAAATTAGCTAGTAGGTAATAATAATATCAAAACAAAAATGAAACTTAAAATTTATATTTTGACCAACAGAGTATGTGAATTATTTGAACTAGACGTGCCTCGATGTGACACTCTGTATGAAACTAACCATAACCATCTGTCCATGTAAAACAAAAAATCTAATCGGATCAGATAATCAGACCATAGAGGTGGTGACTAGGTACGTTTAAAAATATTAGGTCAATGGATCAGATACACATTTTAACTATAGTCGGGGCTGTGAATTTTCAGTTGTATGGAGGTGGTCACATTAAATCCTACGATGGTGATTTTTATAAACTACATAGATTATGATATTACAACTGCAAATTTAAGTGCAAAAAAAAAAATCACCACCGCCGTTTTTTTTAAACGCTATTATAAGACTCATATTGTTATAACTCTCAAACAAAAAATCCTACCAGGGTGATTTTTTTGTTACATGTTTCCTTACGAATAATAAAAGCTTGATTTAAAAAATCACCTATAAATAACAATCCGAAATGGATTTTTTAATGAGTTGTAATTTTTATACTTTAAAAACATCCTGTACAAAAACAAAAAATCCAGCAATGGTGACTTTTATATATTATTCGTATACTATTGTAATGAACCATATCCTCAATTTTTATAAGGGTGACTACAACAGTTTTTTTTATTAACTTTTAGTTTTTTTTTTAATTCTACAGTCCAGAAATTTGTATATTCGTACGTAATGTGAATTATTCAAACTTAATTTAAAAAAACGACTCATGTTTATGAACCCGATTTCCTGTAATTAAATAAAAACCATATTGACATTTATAACGTTAAAAATACATTTTATGACTAGAAAGCCTTATTATAAACCGGCCAACTTTTATTTACAGGTAAATGAAGTCTTATTAATTAATTGTGAACAGTAATCTCTATTGTAAACTTTTTTGTTTACGAGCAATTCAGTATAGTTTATTTACTTCTCCCATTTCATATCGGATCATCAAAATTCTTTTTTTTTTATATAAGAATGTCTAAAAACATCAAAATAATGTTAAGTATAAGAATCATGGTTGTAGGAATTTGTCGGTAAAAAAAATTAAATGCCCCGCCTACTAGGTAAAAAAGATCCCATAGAATTGTAATTTTTTTAAACTCATTTTTTTATAACGAAAGAAAAACCCAGTAAATGACTTCGTTACCTCCTATCCGTAGCAATTGAAATCGAGCTGCAAAATCTACGAAAATTCCGGCATCGCCGGCGAATAATTGGAATTTCCGCCGATCCGGATTTTTCCTCACGTACGATTCGTCCGGACTTACATAAAATATGTAAAGTACAGAAAGTTAACCGACATTGTCCATCTTTTTTGGCCTAGATTATAAATACTTGCAAATCAATATTAATATAATATGGCTATATTGTATATGTATAATTTTCAAAATTAACAATACGACACGGTAAAAATTACATTGTTAATCTTTTCCAGTCAGTTTAAAAATTAACTATGGATGTTAAATTTTAAATAACCTATATGTTCATGGCATATTAATAAAGCATTTTTTGTTGACCAGTTGGTACTTATTTCACTGACTAGTCATAAAAAAATTACAAGAGAAGACCAGTGTTATAGTATATGAAGAAAAAGACAAGAGAAAAGATAAATCTTTTCTTTCTTAGAAATATTTTCAGAGAGAAACAAGAATAAATCAAATTCCAAGCACATATTAATTACAACGTAGAAACCAGTTTGAAGAAAATAGCATTTAAAACAGCTAGATATATTGATATTAATTGACGTCATCAAATTTCTTTCAGCTAAATTTACAACTCAAGGCTTAAGGGGAGAAGATTCCGGACACCACAAACTCTGCAGTAGAGTTTGTGGCGTCCGGAATCTTCTTCGGCATTCAATATTCATTGGATGTCTAGGTGATTATTGCGCTCTCGATGACAGGAGAGTAGATTAAAAAGAGTTCGTTATATAAGATGTTTCATTTCTGTGCGTTCCATTTTTGTGGTATCGGCCGGAATGTAAGATTAATTTGCGTATTTAGCATAAGCAATGTCCCGCATTCGTTGCGCATTTTACATAATTGACTTTTGCGTCTTTTTGGTTTTTGAGCGGAATGGATACGGCGCGGGTCGAAGGAATTCATAAATTTTTAACAAGCTCCAGTGTCATTCGCTTAAGAAAATTAAGAGTTTTTTCTCTTTCAAAAATTTCCCGGGATGAAAGGTACCCATGTCCTTCTCCGTACTTCTAACTATGTGTATGCCAAATGTCAGGAAGATTGGTTCAGTAGATAAAGCGTGAAGAGGTAACAAATAAATAAACATACTCACTTTCACATTTATAATATTAGTTAGGATTAGGATAGTAGGCAAACGAGCATGCGGGTTGCCTGATGGTAAGCAATCACCGCAGTCCATGGACACCAGCGACCCTTAAAAGGTCACTGATGCGTTGCCAACAAGGCCCCCCAATGTCGAAGCTATTCGGGAATACCGTGGTTTATAACGTATACCTATTATCTATCTATATATATATATATAAAAGAACAAGGGTGATTGGTAAATCAACGCCCAGCCTAAACCATAAAAGCTATAAACTTGAAATTTAGACCGAAGTTTTATGTTAATACGTAGCGCTCAGATAAGAAAGGATTTTTCAAAATTAGACCCCTAAGGGGGTTAAAATTGAGGGCAAAGTTTGTATGAAAAAAGAATAAAATCTTCACTGATTTACTTGAAACTTGGCAAGAATGCTTCTCAACAAAAATAAACAATGGCGTGTTTCAGCGTTTTTTGAAATTCAACCTCTAAAGGGGCAAAAAGGGGGAGGTAAACTAATTTATCATCACAAAACCGAAACTATAAAAGCTATAAACGTGAAATTTGGTTAGTGTCTTCATTATACTATATACTGCCCACATAAGAAAGGTTTGTTCACAATTTCAACCCTTACAGTCCAAAAAAAGGGGTGAATTTGCGTATCTATAGACAAATCCCATTTGAAATTTCGCCGCATACAAGCAATGCATGTTGGCTTATCGGTAGAGGTCGCGGAATATTTTTTTTTAAGTAGAGGGTTCGAATCCTGCCAGACATGACTTCTTTTTACTTACTTTTTTTTGTGTTAGTTTTTTAGAATTCTATATATTTTTAAATATTTTAGTAAATAAATATTTCAAAAAAGTAACTGGAAGTAGCTGGATCGAATGCTGCCACAAACAATAATTTTCTGATTTCGTTTTTTATTTGTTTTCTAGAATTGTTTTATTACTTTTTTTTTTAATTTTGAAAAGAAACGAGTAAATTCATTTGCAAATTTATTTCCGGTCATCTACTGATTGTACCAAGAAAAATATTCAATAGATGGCGTTGATAAAAAGAGAAATGTAAGCTGAAATTATTTCTCAATTTTTCCAATAGATGGCGCTGCGCCATTTTGGTGATTTCTACTTCGCGCTATTAAGATTTTTAACAGCATATAGGGGTCGTGAGTATAATAATAAAATTCTGTGGTACATTTAGAATTTTTGACTGAAATGGAGAGAGGGACATTTAAAAAGAATAATAGAAAGCAAAAACTTTTTTTTTGATTTGAATTTTGAATGAAACTTTTTTTGTTGTATAGCTATTAAGCCTGGGCAACATATAGGCTATAATTGATTTTGAAAACTGGAACACCTGATGATGAACCTTAAAAGAACAGCTCTCTCTCTCTCTCTCAGCCTAAAGACGTCCACTGCTGGACAAAGGCCTCCCCCAAGGATTTTATCCATGGGGGGGTTTTGCCGTAATCGCCACGCTTGGCAGGCGGGTTGGCGATCGCAGTGTGATGGCATAGTACGCGGAAAGATGCTGCTGCCCATCCTCCGGTGTTTTAAATCCCTTAGTCGCCTCTTACGACACCCACGGGGAGAGATGGGTTGGTGCTATTCTAGGGCCACACCACAGGCCAGCCACACCACAGGACAGAAAAGAACAGCTAAACTATAAGAAATATGGAAATGGTACCTTTGGAAAAGTTTATCAATCTGACGAGCATTTTCTGTTAACGTATAAAAATAGAAGATCAGGATCATCTGATGAAGAATTCTAAGGGACCAGCTACACTATTACATATATGGAAATGGCGCCTTAGCAAAAGTCATTTAACCTGATGAGCATTTTCTGCTGACGTATAAAAATTTAAGTTTATGGAACATCTGATGAAGAACTCCAAGACACCAGCTACTCTATAAAAATGGAAATGGGACCTTAGCAAAAGTCGTTCAACCTGATGAGCATTTTCTACTGACGTATAAATAGACAGGACACGGGATAGGATAAAGAGGGACTCGGGATGAGAGTGGTGGTACACGGGAAATTGTAGATAACGAGCAAACGAAGATCGTTTATTGAATGAAATATCACTTTTGATTCATTTTAACACCGCGACTATACTACGAGTACCTAATATATTCCCGCGGGACACCGGATAACCAAATAGCTGAAATTTTAAGTACTGGAGTTTAGGTTACTACAGTTTGGAACACAAAAAGATTTTTCATCTAAGAGACTCACGCGGGCGAAGCCGCGGGCAGCAGCTAGTGAGTATATATATTAATATGTGTAGTATTCTTTATTAAGTTTTCTAAAATGAGTGAAAAGATATCTACGTATTTGAAACGTATCTAAAAAGAGATCTAGAAGACTGTGTTCAACTTTAACAAATGGCTCGAAGAAAGTAGCGAAATTCTATAATTTATGGAGGAGCAATTAAAGAAGCACATAGTAGATTTATCTAAACTCTTGAAAAGTTTATTTAGTTGTGTAATTGAGTGACGACTTCAAAGGCAATTATATCAATTAATCTTTAGCTAACTGACTGATAAGTATTTTAAAGCACAGTCAAAAACAGTCTAAAGAAATGAACGGATCAAAAGTTTGCTAGACAGCGTAAAAATTAAATTACAAATAGATCTCCCAACATCATTTCTGAAAATGGTTTATAAGTCAATGGTCAATTCACATTTTGATCGCTAATGAAGTAGATATTTTTAATGCAAGTGTGCCGAAGGTAGTTCAGAAGTAGGTATATTGAAACGCATTGACACTTGAACCTACCTACCCATTTATGTTTTTGTCGTATCTGTTTATTTTATACCGACTCTGAAATCTCAAAAAAAAAAACAGCTGTTCCATACATTTTGGGCGAGTAGGTATTGTAAAATGTATGGAACAGCTGATTTTTTTGAGATTTCAGAGTCGGTCCCATACTAAAAGTTGCTCATATTCATGAGTACTTTCACCCCTAGAAAGGATAATAGTGTTTACTCAAACACCCTGTAGAATGCCAATATCATTGCTTAGTGTGTACACTGTAATGATGTTATGTTGTGGTTTTAATTAAATAAATAACCTGCTCAAAAGGCATTATTAGGCTCTAAAGTATTTTCATATAGAAATTAGATATGGTGAAAAAATTCCATGCGAGCAGGACTTGAACCCGCGACCAAGTCTTAATACGACCTTGCTCTTGCAACTGAGCTATCGCATTTCAAACCTGCACATCGAAAATCTTCACCATATCCGATTTCTATTGAAACGCATTAGGCATGCGTCACCTAACACATATACCCACTATACGAGTAAGTACTAATAGGGATGATGATTGGGTAAAAAATAAAATAAATGATGCTATTTAAATAATGAAACATAATATGTAATTGAATGTCACTTCAATTGATCAATTTTGTTTATAACATGGTTTACTATTTTGTAGTTCTAATTAAAGTATAATGGGAATGCTTTTTGACTCCATTAAAAGTGACGTCACTGTTGAGTACTGTCATACAAATCCCATATAAATTAATGTTTTTGACTTTTAGAAAAAAGTATCTAATTTGACTTGTTGTCATCTACCCTATTGCATATGCGATGCTCAAAATACCAAAAATAGTACGTAACGTTCTATAATTTTATAGTTTTTTTTTGTAGCTATAACATGTCCCACTGCTGCGCAATAGCCTCCCCACTCTCTTTCCATGTCGTACACGTACTAGTAAAACGTACAATTAAGTATCCAAAAAAAAAATCAATTTGACTAGGTATCCAAAACAACTGCATAAATTACAGTCGCACTTCGAAACTTCGTGATTGCGTACCGTAACGCTCTTACTGCGCTTCGGCACGACAGAATTCATTTAAACAATAACTTATCGTCGTGTTTGGTAGATGTGGATAGATCAACACAAATGGATGCCGTGATACGATCCATTTGCTTTAGCATTGAATATTTAATGCTTTAGTCTTCAATTTAACCGGTGGTTTTGGGTTTATGGCAGTATTTGGTATGTGGCAAGCTTTTCTACTCCTTTTTCTTACCTATATTTCAATATAAGCATAAAGATTTCTGTTGTTGTTTCATGTAAACTAATTTTAATATAATTCGATAAAAAAAATACAGCCAACTTGAGAACGAGGAGGTTCTCAACTTAGCTGTTTTTTTTTTGCTTTTTGAAGTCGGTTGATAACGAGCACGTGTTACAAAATAAGAAATATAAAACTAATAATAAATTAATAAAATAAAACTAAATTAAAATATATTTAAAAATGCCAGCCCCGACAGTTCATTGCCCTGAGGTAACGTGCCCAGAAGGCTGGCAGCATTGCCACGTCGGATAGCATATAGATAAATGTTCAGTTGCTGTTGTTATGTAAGTTACGTCTTGAGATTCTGTGTTCCTGGAAATTATTGTACAAAATTTCATCAAAATTATGGTTACAATGCACTTGATAAAATTTGAAAAAAAAATATATCCGGATTAACCCCCCGACACTTTCAAGTCGTCGATTATTATGGAAGATTAATATATGGCAGTTACAAATTTTTACCATTCATAACAAACGATTAATTGTATCCAGATCCAAATCAGTACAACACGGGAACAAAGGTAATTATTTCCAAAAACAATTAATCAAAAGGAGTGTTTCAAGCGTGAAAACAGTTAAATTAACTCAATTCTCCCCCACACCGCAACGGCATGTACTTCTAGAATGTAGATTAATCTATGTGATACGTCACACAAGGCATTGTCCGAAGGGTGGTGACTTGCAAATCTGTATAGCGAAAGTGTAATATCTATACAGCGTATATATATATATATATATATTTAGCAATAGCTATATGATAAGGAGGAATGAGGCTACTATTGGAACTCACACATAATTGAAGTTATCGCTGTAGAGTCTCAAATAATATAATCTCAGGGTAATAGTTTTTTTAATGATAGAACATAAGACCTAAAACAAATATTAATAACGATTAGAAAAACACACACTATACTATAAATTTAAATTTACTTCCGAAACAACTATTTACATTGACTCCGCTACGGAATGTACTAAATGTCTATGTACGTTAGTTCTAAAGTATCCAATATCGAAGAATGCAAGTACGATATACGTTAGTTCTAAAATATCCTAGTACTACGTACTCCAGTGCTAAAGTTTACGAGAACGAATTATGAAATGCCGATGTATTGTAGTTCTAAACTACCCAATGTCGCTTACTCTGTAAGTCTTATTATTAATTTTATTTTTTTAAAACAGTAGATTACACAATAATAGAGGATAAGTAATTTATAGAACTGGATAGCGGTTGACATTAAAAAATGAAGAATAGAATATGAATCAATATAGTTTAGTGACAAATGAGATAGGTATGATTGTGCCAGCGCACGCATAAATAAATCCAAATAGGATCAATGCGTTGCCGATGGTTGCCGTGTTACAAAGTTTTTTTTTTTTTTTTTTTTTTTTTATTAAATATGGGTTTGCTCTTGACCACAATCTTGCCCGAGGACAGAGATGAGGTCTACGATGAAGCGAGCTTACCCAGAAGCAGCCTATTCACTCTGGTTTTGAAGAGAGTCAGGTTGTATGTGCTCGGAAACACAGACGCAGGTAGGGAGTTCCAGTGCTTTGCTGTGCGCATCAAGAATGATGACGAAAAGCGCTTGGTGCGTGTGGGGGGAATATTAACTAAGAGTTGAGGCTATTTATATTTATATTAAGTTAAGGCTATTTTAAAAAGGTTTTTACCACTAACATCGAGTTATACTACGATATAATAAATTTTTAGTTTATTTCAGTAGTTCCAAGTGTTAGGCGACCAAGACTGTTTCAAGAGTTTCTTTCGGCATTTCTTCTCAGCAGTGGTCGTTCCGAAATGCTAGTAGTTTGTAGCTTTGAGACACAATATATTATGATTAAATAATTATTTTTTGACGTGAAAGAGAGCCTTCTTTGGAGGACAAGTTTTAATAAAGTATTTTTGATTTTGATTGATTTTGATCCATATTGTTATTAGTTTTAGTTTGTTTTAGTAGTTTTATAAAACTTGAAATTAAAATCATCTAATGTAACTCCATTCGTCAAAGGCGATAAAGGGCATTGTTTACCCATTTTACACTAGATTATGAAGGGCAAAGGGCACGCGGTTTGTCTGCAAAGTTTCGGGTCTATTTGGCGAGCCACGACAATGACAGACAAACAATACTCAATTATATAGCTGGTTGAACATATGACATGACTTAATAAAAAAGAGTATGAGCAGTTTTTAAAAGTGAACAAAAGGAAAGTCAAAAAAATCACTATCTTTAGTCCGCTTCTGGTGGAATTTTCTTTATATATAACTATGATAATGATGACCGTTTCAAACATTCGGTAGTTATTGCGCAACACGCATTCAAACAAAGAGAGAAAAAAAGACAAAAAAAATTGGCTTTTCATTACAAAAAATAAAGCGTAGTGTAATTTTAAAGTAAAGATGGGGTTGCTCTTGACCGCAATATTGTCCGAGGACAGAGATGAGGTCTACAATGTAGCGAGCTTACCCAGAAGCTGCCTGACCATTCTGGTTTTGAAGAGAGTCAGGTTGTATGTGCTCGGGAACACAGACGCAGGCAGGGAGTTCCATTGCTTCGCTGAGCGCATAGGTTTGTCCAAACTAAATTGTCAGTTATCCATGGGCAGCGGTGATCGCTTACTATCTGGTGACCCGCTTGCTCGTTTGCCACCCTATGTTATAAAAAAAAACTACAAAGAAGATAAAGAATGAATTGTTACCCAGATAAAGGCGGCAAAGTGGCAGATATATTAGATGAGGCAGCTAAAGTAGGTAGTCGATAATGTCACCTGATGGAACTGGCAGATAGGTACCTACGTTGTAGTCAAAATCGGAATCCTTAGAGCAGTTTCTTGCCACATGCAACATCGTAGTAGGGGCAAAATGAGAGTGAAACCCAAGTATTTCCCGACGATGACTGGCGTATCTTCCGAGGGCTCGGGTTTGCAGTTTGTGCTAGACTTCAGCTAGTCTTGACTTCACAATAGCGGTCATGTAACCGCTATTGGCTGACGGGACCAGTCAGATGCTATCTCGGTATGTAATACTGGAGTCTTCATTACTAGGTCTTGAAGTACTATTGTTTTGATAGTATCCTAGAATTTACTCTGCATTCGCCCCATACAGATTCGCCCCACATAAAATCCCATGTCCAGGTATGTCTAGGCATGTTTTGCCTCAAACGAAACTGTTTTGCCCCAAGCAAACGTTGCAGCTGAAATCGAAATTCTTAGAGCAGTTTCTTGCCTTATGCAACATCGTAGTAGGGGCAAAATGAGAGTGAAACCCAAGTATTTCCCGACGATGACTGGCGTATCTTCCGAGGGCCCGGGTTTGCAGTTTGTGCTAGACTTCAGCTAGTCTTGACTTCACAATAGCGGTTATGTAACCGCTTTTGGCTGACGGGACCAGTCAGATGCTATCTCGGTTTGTAATACTGGAGTCTTCAGTATTACTCGGTCTTTAAGTAATATTGTTTTGATAGTATCTTAGTATTTACTCCGCATTCGCCCCACACAGATTCGCCCCACATAAAATCCCATGTCCTTGTCACATTCTAGGCCTGTTTTAATATGTTTTAGCATATAATATCATTAGCTGCGCCCCGGGGCTTCGCTCCTGTGAGGATTTTGGGATAAAAGTACCATATGTGCTATTCCTGGTATTTTTTCTACCCGTATACCAAATTTCATTGAAATCCAATAGATAACAAACATTGTTGAGAGTAACAAACATCCTCCCAAACTCTCATCCAAACTTTCGCATTTTAATATTAGTAGGATTATAATAAGTTTTCTTAGAAAATAAAACTTTATCCTTGAAATTTTTCTAAATTCTATAAATCATTGAGCTATCTAAAAAATCTATTATTCAAATCTAATACCCTGTTACAAAAATAAGAAACTCTTTAAATAAGATAGCTTTTCATCTTGCTGTCGTTAAGTGGAGCTGAGATGTGAATTTAAGTTCTAAAATAGCCTGAAGCGTATTGCTCCGCTCGCTTCAATGCAAATTAAATGTCTTCGGACTGCTCAAGTCCATTTTCTGTATGTTCTGTAATATTAGACTCGACTAATATAACAATGGGGCGTTTCAAGTTAAGTTGTCATTCAACCTCGTACTCTAGGGCATATTCTAGAGTAGAATAAAACTTAATGACGTTTTTACTTTAACGCTTTATTAAATACCAGCTTTTTCTCTCGGCATCGCCTGCGTGAATTTCGTTTTTAACTAATTTTATCCCATAAGTGGTAAATTTTCCAATATTCCTTTCTTTATGATCACTTCGCTATAAAAATTACCTGTCTGCATGATTCTATGTTCAGCGGTTTCATCTCTGCGTTGATATACTAATTAGTCAGCTTCCATTTCTTTTTCATTTAGATTTGGTCGTTCTGGTATACCATAAGTATACCAACAGTCTTAAAAACACTGACTGAAATTGAATTTGGCTACTGTGATTCGAGTGAGTGCCTACATTCCATCCAAACCACGAGGGTAGTAGTCTGATAAAATATTTGTACAAAACGTGCAAATATGTATCGATTGTTCAGTTGTGCTGTGCACATTTATACAATGGAGCTAAATTGAATGGTGCAATACGTGATTAGAATTCACATATAACTAATAAATTGACTTTGTAATAACATATTTTGTGAATTATGAATTGGTGATTGTCGATTGCTCATGAATCTGTCTGTAATTCTGCTCGTGACTTATAAATTTGTTTACCAATCTGACTCGTCGCACAGTGGAATATGGTAGAACAAACGCATATCATAAATGACTTTTACCAATGACAAATATAGGGGATCCTATGAATATAATTTAATAGTTCGAATGTCGAACTTTAATATTCTGTACCTTATTTTTTTTAAATACATTACAAGTAATTTTATTTATGTTCTAAAGTTAATCGTTTATGCAACTACAAATTTTAAGTCCGTCATCTACAATTTTCAAAATGAAATAGCTTTAAAACTTCAAGTGAAAGGTACAAAGTAATATACATTTTTGAAAAGCTTATCTATTGAAGATTTAAAAAAATATATTACATATTTTTTTTTATTCCAATATATAATTATATAAAAATGTTAATCATCACATGGTGGAAAAAAGGTATCTTTGAACTTCGTCGAAGGTTTTAACACTTACCCACGTTTGCCCACGCTTCGAAAATATTATTATTTTATAGTATAGGTACTCCTTAAAAACATATGAAAAAATTAGCTGCTACTTCCTGCCAATCACGAAGAAAAGTAAAAATATCTACGAAGAGTATGGGAACAAAATCACTATCAGTTGCGGTTTCATAGGTTGACGTGTCTATCAATACGTAATAATTTATAAATATAACAAAGGTATATTTATCAATTGAATTTATATGCCACTAGCTTTTGCCCGCGACTTTGTTCCCGTGAATTTTTTACGGGAACAGTGCTTTTTCCCGGGATAAAAAGTACCTCATGTCCCTGTCAATACGTCTACGTGTTTGCGAAATTTCAGGAAGATTGGTTCAGTAGATAAAGCGTGAAGAAGTAAAAAATAAACAAACAAACTAGGTACTTGTGCATTTATAATATTAGTAAGGATAATGTTAGGTTTTGTCATTTTTTGTTTCATTTCCTGTGAGAAAATAGATATGTATTTAAAATAATTCACACATTATAAAACCAAATCCTAACTAATATTATAAATGTGAAAGTGAGTTTGTTTGTTTATTTATTTGTTTGTTACCTCTTCATGCTTTATCTACTGAACCAATCTTCCTGAAAGTTTGCAAATATATAGTATGAAGTATTGAGAAGGACATAAGGTACCCATCATCCCGAGAAAAACGCTATTCCCGTTCACTCGGGCGAAGCCGCGGGCAAAAACTAGTAGTTATATATAGAGTAGTAAAAAATATTTCTCCATTATTAATTCAGTTTACATTTTGCAAAGTTCGGCTATTTTATTTTTAAATGTCTTTTCTAAACTATAATGTTCTAAACGAGAGCTGATTGTGTAGAAGGCGGAAAAAAAACTGCGGCACTATCAACATATTTAAAAGAAAAACAAGATTCTGAAGGCGATTTTATTATTGGTGAAATTCAAAGGCATATTATCCCTTCGTTCAACAAGCGCTGGCAAGAAGCAAGACGAAATAAAGACTTGTTTTTTAAGAAATAACATCTATTGGTTGGATTCCGAATATTCCGTGATTATACCGGTATCAGAGGTATAATCACGGAAGAAGCTTTCTGAAGACGCACGAGAATCCCGCAACAAGGAATTTAAAAAATGTCGCCTTCATCATACTTGGAAATGCTCTTGAAGAGAAAATGAAAATGAAGATACTCTACATCTTCTCAAAATTCACGAACTCATTTCGGATCCTGAAGCTCGCCAGGTGTAAGTGGTGAAATGTAAGTTATGTCTGTTTAGAATTATTAAAATAACAATTAGAAATTGAAATACCCATATAAACCAATTAACCTAATATTTAGTAGTAACTTTCTTCATAATTTTGATTAATTTTTGTATTCAGCGTTAAATGGGTAATATATACCTATATAGCACATATACTTGTATTTTTTTAATTTTTATCATTCTAAGATAGTAATCTTAATTGTTTACCTAACTATTTTTAAGAAATATATACTCATATAAAATGTTTAAAAAAATGTGTCATCAAATATATACCATTAATTTATATTGTGAATTTTCAATATTAAAAAATAAAAAATGTGTTATACTATTTCAGCGAAAGTTTCATATATAATACCTTATATATCCCTTTATATTACTGCAAAATTTCATAGCTTTATCTTTAAAATTGATGGATTTACAGATTTTTGATCCCAAACGGACCCATATTTTCCATATCGCAAGATAGGTCGCAAGTTTCAACTAATCCTAACTAATATTATCCTAATCCTAACTTCCTAACTAATATAGTTATTATAAATGCGAAAGTGAGTTTGTTTGTTTATTTATTTGTTTGTTTGTTACCTCTTCACGCTTTAGCTACTAAACCAATCTTCCTGAAATTTCGCATACACTTAGAAGTACTGAGGACATAGGGTAACTTTCAACCCGGGAAAAGCACTGTGAGAATTCACGCGGGCGAAGCCACGGGCAAAAGCTAGTATGATATAAAAATACATATGAACTCACCTGTACAAAGCTACATATGATATTCCATGGAGGGCCTTTACACATTCCTATTCAAAGTTAAAACAGAAAATTTAAACAACGTCGTGTCCCTGATGACTGGCCGTACTAAAACTTTTCATGTCAGATTTTTTGTTTCAATTTATCATCTGTGTATTTAAAGGTATCGTACCTGAAAAATAGGAATCCTTATCGCTTGTTTGTCTGTCTTTTGGTCAAGTGCCTTTTCCCAATACCTACCCAGATGAAATTAACATCACTGCAATATACGGTACCTATGTTCAATAACCCTGTAATAATGAGTGCAATAAACGTGATACATACTTACGTATAATACAATACAAAATTACAGTCACAAGTATGTTGCAGCACTTTTTTAGATATCTACGCGTTATGGAACATCCATTTGGGTGGGTGGTATCGTACCATTAGTCTCCTTTTTGAATCGCTACGTACTGATTTACCAGTAAATTCGTTATTGGCCTTACTTGAAATGTAATTCTTAGCATATAAGTTAACTCTGTAATGCTGTGATTTCATAAATAAAGAAAATATAAACAAAAATCTAAATCACAAAATATAAATGATACCTATACCTAAGTAAACTTTACTGAACATAAAAAACAGATCATTGCATTGCATTACAAAAACTCATAATGCATTCACCAGATCAAATGGTGGTCTACATAAAGGAACATATATGAGTTAAATTGGTAAACAAATCGCTTACTATGGGCCTCTTAAGAAGGCTCAAGGTCACCAAAGGGCGATGGAGCGCGCTATGCTCGGAGTTTCCCTGCGTGATCGAATCAGAAATGAGGAGATCCGTAGGAGAACTAAAGTAACCGACATAGCCCGCAGAATCGCAAAACTTAAGTGGCAGTGGGCGGGGCACATAGCTCGTAGAACAGATAGCCGTTGGGGCAGAAAAGTTCTCGAGTGGCGACCACGAACCGGAAAACGTAGTGTTGGCAGGCCTCCCACTCGGTGGACCGACGACCTGGTGAAGGTCGCGGGTTGCGCATGGATGCGGGCAGCGCAGGACCGGTCGTTATGGAAATCCTTGGGGGAGGCCTTTGTCCAGCAGTGGACGTCTTTCGGCTGAGAGAGAGAGAGAGAGGTAAACAAATACTCAATATTCTGAATAATGCACGAGTAGGATTTTGAACCTGGGATCTTTTGGGATAAAATATACACTCTCATAAAATTCGAAACGAGAAAACAAAAAAATGGTTAAAAGTTACAACCAACACAAGAGAAAATTAATAAATGAGCAACACAAAGGAATTCTTCCCTACATTTCGGTAATATACATAATGTAGATACTAGAACAAGCTAATTATTTAAAAAAAACACGACTGACAACTCACACAACCTATGTCACTCGGAGGAATGCAAGGAATCTAAAAATACCTCTCACATCAAAATTGGTTAAGCCGTTCAGGACTTATGATGAAATAAAGAAACTTACATACATACAAACATATATGAACACTGAAAACATAACACTCCTTTTTTGGTTAGTCGTATAATAATTTATTAGAAAAACAAAAGAGAATCTATCTACCGAACTCAATATCGATAATTTCAAATTCCGAGTGGATCCTAATGAACATCGACTATAATTAGCTATTAATTAGCAGTTTAACATTAACTGTCATTTAACGTTATAACGAAAATGAGGGTGACGATGTCCTCATTAATATCAGGCTGTAATTGCTATTGACCCTTGTCTTCCCTTAATTAGATTATAACGTTCAATGACAGAATAATTTTAATATTAATGATGAAAATATTTATTTCATAGAATGAATTTTCATGGATTATGACCTTAATTTTATTTGCTGGGAGATAAGTAGAGTAAATTTATATTAAGTTATCAGGATTATTTTTTTAGAACCACCAATATCTATATATATAAAAGAACAAGGGTGATTGGTAAATCAACGCCCAGCCTAAACCATAAAAGCTATAAACTTGAAATTTTGACCAAAGTTTTATGTTAATACGTAGTGCTCAGATAAGAAAGGATTTTTCAAAATTAGATCCCTAAGGGGGTTAAAATTGAGGGCAAAGTTTGTAATGAAAAAAAATTAAAATCTTCACTGATTTACTTGAAACTTGGCAAGAATGCTTCTCAAAAAAAAGAACCAATGGCGTGTTTCAGCGTTTTTTGAAATTCAACCTCTAAAGGGGTAAAAAAGGGGAGGTAAACTAATTTATCATCACAAAACCGAAACTATAAAAGCTATAAACGTGAAATTTGGTAAGTGTCTTCATTATACAATATACTGCCCACATAAGAAAGGGTTGTTCACAATTTCAACCCTTGCAGTCCAAAAAAAGGGGTGAATTTGCGTACCTTTAGACAAATCCCATTTGAAATTTCGCCAGTTACAAGCAATGCATGTTGACCTATTGGTAGAAGCCGCGGATTATTTTTTTAAGTACAGGGTTCGAATCCTGCCGGATGTGACTTTTTTTTCCAATTTTTTTTGCGTTTTGTATTAGTTTTTTAAATATTTTAGTAAAGAAATATTTCAAGAAAGTAACTGGAAGTAGCTGGATCGAATCCTGCCACTAACAATAATTTTCTGTTTTCGTTTTTTATTTGTTTTCTAAAATTAATTTCTTACTTTTTTTTTAATTTTGAAAAGAAACGAATAAATTCATTTGTAAATTTATTTCCGGTCATCTACTGATTGTGCCAAGCAAAATAATATCCAATAGATGGCGTTGATAAAATGAGAAATGTAAGCTGAAATTATTTCTCAATATTTTCAATAGATGGCGCTGCGCAATTTTGGTGATTTCTACTTCGCGCTTAGGGGTCGTGGGTATAATAATAAAACAGTAAAGATATTTTGTCTGTACAGTACATTTAGTATTTTTGACTGAAATGGATAGAGGGACACTTAAAAAGAATAACAGAAAGCAAAAACATTTTTTTGGAATTTTTTGTCTGTCTGTCTGTCCGTCCATCTGTATATGTATGTACGCGTTTCACGCAATATCTGCTGGACGGATTTGATAGAACTTTTTTGTTGTATAGCTATTAAGCCTGGGCAACATATAAAATAAAATAAATAAAAATAAAAAAGCCTTTATTAATTTCTCATTTCATGCTAAGTAGGTACGGTACATATAAATTTTATCACATGCAAATATTTTTTATAATTAAATGATCCATAATTCTTGTTTTAAAGAAATATAAACATTTATATTAATTTATTCAAGTAATTACGCTTAGTAACAATTATTATTTTATCAAAGACACTTTAATCATTGCATTAATTTTATCATATTCATTTCAATTACAATAACACTAATTTTATTTTATTAATATTATATTATTAATTCATGAATAAATATTTATTTGTTATTATTTAATCTAATTATTATATTTATCTACTTATTTTGAATTATTGTTTGTTCTTTCTTTTTTTTTCCTTTTTTCTCGAATGAGAACCCCTTTTTAGGGTAGAGGCCTCCTCCAATTGTATCCAATTTTTTCTATTATAATTTTGATTTTTCTTTTCGTATGTTGTCCTTTCAGTTTTTATTGGAGGGTTGTAGTCAAACGAAAACCGATTGTCGGTTTTCGTCCCCGCGGTGACCGGCCGTGTTGGGTGGTATGTTGGAGAGGGTTTCGTTAGTTGCTATAATCTTGGTGAAGGAGCTTGATTCGTAGAGCTTGAACTTGTATCCGGCATTTTTAGCGGTTTCATGAAAGCTGTAATTTGTGTCTTGTTTTTCTTCGTGACTTGGTTGTCCTGATTATTTTTATTATTAGGAGATAGGTGAAGACTTCTTTTCTTTGGTTGTTGTTGGTTGCTCTTACTATTGTGTTTGTCTTTGTTTATAACTATGAGTTTGTCGTATTTTATAATAACTTTTTTACCTTCTGCTTTATACGTTTGTGCTTCCAACTGCAATTGTTTTCTTTTCTCTAAAACTTTTCTTGGATAATCTTCTTTAAAGTAAATTGTAGAATGTTCAAATTTTGTTTTGTTTTGTAAGAGTAAAATTTTTTTCCCCATAGTAATGAAAGTAACTGTAATTGGTCTGGGCTTCTCTCCCTTTTTTCCTAGTCGCTTTACTGATTCAATTTCATTTCTTTCACAGTTGATATTATTTTTGTTAATGCAATCAATAATTTTATTTTCTAGATCCTGATAGCTTTTTTCGCCTTCTCCTATGCCGAAAAATACTAAGTTTCTCCTTCTATTATGTCTTTCAATTTGATCTATAACTTTTTCTTGATTTTGTAGTTGATTATTTAGTTGATTGTATTTTTGCTCTAATCTTTTGAAATTTTCGCTAATTGTCTTGTTAATACTATTTGTAATATTTGCTTCCATTTCTTTCATTTCTTTTTTCTGATCTGCTATATTCATTTGTATTGATTTTAAAATATTTGTTATATCCTCCATTTTATTGCCGTTCGCTACTAGATGACGTTAGTTCTATAAGTTTGTATTTTCTCCGGGTGCCAGTTAAGTGGTATGTAAATAGTTTGTGCTATTCATCAAGAGATGGCGTTAGTTGTTATGCTCTTCTATGTAATTACTGGTGATGACTATCGAATTTAAGTTAGGTTATGTTGATATATTTTTTTCTGCACTTACTATTTTACACTTAATTTAATACTTTTTTCCATCTGCTAACTGGCTTTGATATGATTTTAATGCAATCCTTCCTTTTTCTTGTACTTCTGCACTGATAAATTGACTGCTTCTTGTTCACTATTTACTTTTGTTAATTCGTTGTCATGTTGAGTTTTACTAGTTGTCTTCTCTTGAACAATACTAATTAATTGATATTTTTTCCAACTAAATATATTTTTAGAACTAAATAGCGCTTAAAGTATTTTTTAGCAATAAATAACTCTGGACCCGGCAAAAACAGCTGTTTGCAGCGCGACGGTAGCGCCCTCTCATATAGGCTATAAGAATTAAGGGCAACATATAGGCTATAAGAATTTTTTTTTTATCAAAAAGTTAATAGAAATATTTAGTTTTTCAAAAATTTAAATCAGTCACGAAATCTAAAAATACCTTTGTGTTGGTGATTTTAAAACATTTTTTTATTATAAAACACGGATGTTATCTGTATTCATATGAAATAGAGGTAACTTCACGATTTTTTTCTATCGAGCAAAATTTTTCCCATCGTGTTTTGGAAACAGTCCTCCCTTTAAACATACGTTCTACAATACATATCAGAAATTTCAGGGCGAAAACTCTTCAATTCTTTAAACAGCAGCTTATAGAAAACAGCCAATAACAGCTAAACTATAAGAAATATGGAAATGGTACCTTTGGAAAAGTTTATCAATCTGACGAGCATTTTCTGTTGACGTATAAAAATCGAAGATCAGGATCATCTGATGAAGAATTCCAAGGGACCAGCTACACTATTACATATATGGAAATGGCGCCTTAGCAAAAGTCGTTTAACCTGATGAGCATTTTCTGCTGACGTATAAAAATTTAAGTTTATGCAACATCTGATGAAGAACTCCAAGAGACCAGCTACTCTATAAAAAATGGAAATGGGGCCTTAGCAAAAGTCGTTCAACCTGATGAGCATTTTCTACTGACGTATAAATAGACAGGACACGGGATAGGATAAAGAGGGACTCTGGGTGGTAGTGGTGGTACACGGGAAATTGTAGATAACGAGCAGACGAAGATCGTTTATTGAATGAAATATCACTTTTGATTCATTTTAACACCGCGACTGTACTACGAGTACCTGATATATTCCCGCGGGACACGGGATAACCAAATAGCTGAAATTTTGAGTACTGGAGTTTAGGTTACTACAGTTTGGAACACAAAAAGATTTTTCATCTAAGGAAACTCACGCGGGCGAAGCCGCGGGCAGCAGCTAGTAATATTATAAATGCGAAAGTGAGTTTGTTTGTTACGTCTTCACGTTTTATCTACTGAACCAATCTTCCTGAAATTTTGCATACACATAGTTGGAAGTACTGAGAAGGACATAGGGTACCTTTCATCCCGGGAAAAAGCGCTGTTTCCGTGGGAATGGGAAATTCACGCGGGCGAAGCCGCGGGCAAAAGGTAGTCTACTATATTATAAATGCGTTTGGATGTGAATTTGTGAGTTTGTGAGGATTTTTGTTATTCATTCACGCAAAATTTACTATACTGATTTCAATAAAATTTGGTACACGGGTAGAAAAATACCAGGAATAGCACATAGGGTAATTTTTATCCCGAAATTCCCGCGGGAGCGAAACCCCCGGGCGCGGCTAGTATAAAATAACTATACGTTGATTTGGTTCAGCCATTTTAAAACTGTAAAATAAAATAAAAATCACCATTACATTCCAGCAGAAAACTAGCGCAATTTTCGCAAATCCACTATAATATCCCTCGGCGGAGTGGAATTTAAAATGGCGAATAAGGCAACATTAATTTAATCTATCGCAGTCACTCTAAGGGCTGGTCTCCACTGATGTAAAGTGGGGAGGCTATGTTATAACATACGTTACGTATTACGTAGTAAATATTAAGTGTTACGTATACGTAACACTTAATATTTTTTTTATTACGCAAAAGGCATCGGTTCAAATCTTAAATGTACGACTGGCCTTCGGAACAATTATGGTTATTCTGTAATACTATCTTGATAAGAATTATTGGGTTTGTTAAAGTTTGTTTTCACGGATATTTGTCTGCGGTCCTGAGAGTGTTGTGCTTGTTTCTATGTTTGCATCCATAGTACTTCTTCTTCTTCTCTCAGCCGAAAGACGTCCACTGCTGGACAAAGGCCTCCCCCAAGGATTTCCACAACGACCGGTCCTGCGCTGCCCGCATCCATGCGCAACCCGTGACCTTCACCAGGTCGTCGGTCCACCGAGTGGGAAGCCTGCCAACACTACGTTTTCCGGTTCGTGGTCGCCACTCGAGAACTTTTCTGCCCCAACGGCTATCTGTTCTGCGAGCTATGTGCTCCGCCCACTGCCACTTAAGTTTGGCGATTCTGCGGGCTATGTCGGTTACTTTAGTTCTCCTACGGATCTCCTCATTTCTGATTCGATCACGCAGGGAAACTCCGAGCATAGCGCGCTCCATCGCCCTTTGGGTGACCTTGAGCCTTCTTATATCCATAGTACTACTAGAACAGTATCCTAATATCCTAATCCTAACTAATATTATAAATGCGAAAGTGAGTTTTTTGTTTATTTGTTTGTTTGTTACCTCTTCACGCTTCATTTATTGAACCAATCTTCCTTAAATTTTGCATACACATAGTTAAAAGAACGGAGAAGGACATAGGGTACCTTTCATCGCGGGAAAACGCACTGATCCCGTGGGAAATTCACGCCGGCGAAGCCGCGGGCAAAAGCTAGTTATGTATAATCTGTAATAGGTCACACGATATAAGCATAGTGCTTAGTTTAGGCAGTTTAGTATTATTCATTGAATTTAATATATTCATGGGACCAAAGCCAACATGAAGAGGCCTTTTTGTACCATTTTATTATTATTTTGTTGAGGTAGTACAGAAAAGAGATGACTCTTTATTCAGTACAGTCTTTGCGCCTACCTCCGCCTAAAACAAACATTATGATTTAAATATCTCCTCTAGGCCTCGCTTTAGCCACTTCTCGTCTCCGCTTTAGTGGAAACGGATCCTAATAAAGTTCTGTCATAGCAGTCGAATCAAATTCTCACACGCCTCGCGCCCATCCGTCTACGTCACGTGGTGCTTGGAAATTGAATCCGATGTGTTGGTATGAAAGTTTATTTTGTTAGAAATTGCAAGATTGATATAGATTTAAGTAAAAATTGGTTATGTAATATGTATATTAAAAACGGTGAAGCGGTGGTGTGGTGGCCAAGTTGGTACCCCGGCAGGGCGTGGCGTCCTAGGTATGCAAAAGAACACTGTGAGTCGCGATAAGATGCTGTGTTACAAGGCAATATTACACGCGACGACATAGGCACAAATACGTACGCTAACCTACATTTATGTTAGAAGCTTTATGACTCAATAGGACTACCGTTAGCTGTAAAATCTCAAAATGACTTCATCGCCATTTGAGTCGCTGGATTTGCTCAAAACTGATCTGTTCGAATCTTACATGACTGGTCTGCAGATCAATTTGACTCATATAGGGTTAGTCTCTTCTACCACTATCTTCAAGAATGACCCTACATTTGAAATGAATCATGACACATTTATTTAATTGACCCAATTGAAATTTCATACTCAACTAAGCCGACTGATGGTCGGCTTAGTTGTCAGCGAAAGTAGACGGGAACTAAGTAAGTTTTGATGATAATTTAAACTGTTTACTCACTATAATGAGTGCGTACATCAACTCATCAGTTTTCCACGTCATCATTAGCCTGGGAGCCCGAGCTGAGAATTAACTATAGGCAAACAACGAACGCAAACACACGCTTCATTTAATTAGCGTTGCCGAGCGACCGTATTTATGGGTTGGTTAATCCTCAGAACAATGATTTTGAAGAAATTAAGCTCGTAAATTAACCTAAAGTCTGTTTTATCTTACTTGCCCTATTATGTAAGCAATCTTCACAGAACTTTTTATTGAATTTTGTTGAAAATAAATCAAATATTAGTTCAAACCTAAACATTCTAAAGTAAAACATTTATTAACCACGAAAGTAATTTCCTAAAAAGTCCATAATAGGACAAGTAGGAAAAATCGGAGTTTATTTAAGTTATAGAAAGCTGTATTGCATACTTAATGTTATTTAGTATATTCAATACAACCACGATAAATCTTAAACGAGTTTACGTTTAAACCAACGATCTAGAAGAGATTTTGCTTTTAAAAATAGATAGTGAATAATGATTAGGTACAATTTCATGAAGTATTTTGCTAAGCTTATTTTCTATAAAAGTTATATTTTATACTGTACTGACTGTACTTAAGTTATGGTTTCAGTTCACGCTTAATTAACACATTAATATAACAAAAATCATTCAACACAACACACTCCGCCCCGACGTACACTGGCGGGCAGATTTCCCGGGGGACCGACGACTGTTATGAGCAGATTGTACACAAGTGTACCGGTTTATTTCTTCCTTTCACTCCAGTCTGAATGCACCTGAGTCGCTGGATTTCGTTCTAAGGCTGGATCATATAGCGTCTTTTGAGCATACATTTTTGAATGAAATGCCGAATTTCTTATTAAATTTTCACAGACGGATAATTCAAGATTAAGATATAGTAAAAAGTAACGCTGACTTTTGCCATACCTACCGATTATTTGATAACTGGTGCAACCAGTGATTGCAGTGATTTTTCCTAAGTTCTTTTTTCCTATTAAAAGTGATTACTTACCATCAGGTTACCCGCTTGCTCGTTTGCCGCACTATGTTATAAAAAACAAGCAAATTGTACTATACAAACACTCCTTATGTTACTTTCAATGTCAAAGTAAGACTGTGTAATCCAATATAGACTGTAAAAAAAAAATTTAAACGATTGTAGGTAGTATAAGTAACCAAAACATTAGTTTAAAATTAAATACTATAAAAATAGGGATAATTTAAAGACAAATAAAAATATTTTTCTTTTTTAAAACATTTTTGAATCAAATGCATCGCATTTTTAAAATCCCTAATGCAACCTGAGTCACTGCAGGATTTCGATGGAAAAATTACGCATTCATAAAGAACAATAGCACCTATTCACTATATAAAACCATCCGTTCTTTTGTCCGTGCATGCTGTCATCGCGGCGATCGATTTTATTCCCTTTATCGCCTTTACTTTGACCTCTAGATGTCAAGAAGAAATATAGAGTAGAGCCAGTATCAGAGTCCAGGGTCACAAAATTAATATAAGTATAGAAAAAGATTACATAAGTACAGAAATGTTTTACAGAAAATAAATCCCCTGCCCCTCTCGCAATATGGCACCCCCCCGCACTCTCCGCACTACTCCCCCGTTCTTTTGTGTATTGGGACGTTATGACTATGAAAACGCATTGACATGTTACTGACGTGTTCACGGATAGGTATACAATTACATTTGTAGTAGTAGTAGGTATATTTGAAGCGCGGTTCTGTGAAGCGCCCGCCCTGTGCCAGGGTGTAAAATTAAATCGCCTTCGCCTCCTTCTGCGAGACAGTAATGTCGCAGAAGGAGGCCGCCGAGAGGGAGCGTGAGGCGCGATCCGACGCGCCACCTCGACGGCGAGGACGAAGAGGCAGGCGGCGGGCACAATACGCCCGTCACCTGGCCATGTGAAGGTGCAATGAGGCAAAGCCGGGGGGCATCGTGGTAGAATGTTCGCGATCCCATGACGCCCCCAGCAACGGCAGGCGCGGAAACGCCGCAGGGGGTTTTAGTGGGTAGTCTGGGCCGTCTAGCGGCCCAGGAGTCCCACACTCAGTTTGTAAATACATTTCCCCGTGCGAAATCAAAAAAAAAGGGTGTAAAATTTAAAATAGTCAGTCTAAATAGTAAAATAACAGAGGAGACCAGTTTAAAATGCTAGTACAAGTAACAATCTAAAAATTCTACCTGTCCCAATATTACAATGAGCGATTTTCCTGACAGCTAATTAAGAAAAAAATATCAGTATAAAAAAATCTCAACAGATGGGGTTTTATTGAAAGCCGAGTCGTAATAATGGCTATATCTATATTGTGCGCTTTTTATTGTCAGCCAGAGGCAGAAAAAATCACATAACAGTTTGACAGTTGCAGAGAGTGATAAGTGTAGAGGAAGCAAGAGAGATCTGTAAAGATCGTAGCAAGTGGAAATCGCTAGTCTCTGCCTACCCCCACGGGAAAAAGGCGTGATAATATGTATGTATGTATGTACAAATATGTCTCGCCTTTTACTAAGCGCCACCTATGAATTCATCTCGAACTATTCTTTTTTTTAATTTGGGTCTCGGAAAATCCCTCATTGAATGATGAAACATCAAAACTATACCTATAGATGCACAGCCTGTGACTTTGTATATTTTCTGACTCTATCACTCATCTTACTGATAGTTCCATGAAGTTTAATGAACAATTTACGTTTTTATTTAGTTTTATTTAGATTTTAAATTTTAAATTCGTTTTAACCCTACTATATTTTGTTCTGTTAAAAAATCGACGAGTTAAAGGGTACAATGGGAGCAAATCGATCAATTTATTGGATAAAGTCGTTAGCGACGCCTTTTGTTGTGCTTAACATCGAAAATTTATTTAAAAAGGGCCCAAATTGTTGGCAACACAATGGCTGCAGCACTGTGGCAACATTTTGTCATAATCGAACCATTAAAGCAATTTGGCTTATTTTAAACGTTTACAATTGCTCAATTGATCGGAAGGAAAGTCGTTTTGTGAAAGATTGGACTATTTTTGATAAGAAATTGTTGAACTTTTTTATTGACTTAATAACTATTGTTATTGTAGTTAGTAGGGATAGTCTAAGTACCTAGCCATTCAATTTACCACACACAGTGATGGTTAAGTCATCATGGTGTGGATAGTTAAGATAGTCCTGATTATTTTTAGTCATTCATGCAAAAATTATTGGAAAAATTTCTAGGTTTGCATAGCGGTCAAGATAACCTAGAATATTTTTTATTTTGACATTCTTGTTAAAGGAAATTCAGCAGCTAGTACCTTCTTGATAAAGAAAGTCATCAATCAATCATTCATCGAACATTAGAACATAAGAACGATTCACTACGCCTTCTTCCTTACAGATAAATAATTTATCATTACCTACTATTTATACTTTTTTAAGAGTAATCAAGGAAATTCCTTGATTACTCTTAAAAGGCAAAATTTATTAAGGTCGCCTAGTTTTATTTCATTGCTTCAAGGAATGAAATAAAACGCCTCTAGGCGACCTAAATAAATTATTGCATTGAATAAAAAATCCGCGAAGCTATGTCTTTGAATACATATAGCACCATTGAATCCAAATATGTAGAGTTCCAACAAAATTTAAAATAAAAAATCAAACTCAACACTCAAAAGAAATCGCCAATTCAGTAGAACATAAATCGACATTGGAAGGTCGCATCATACGGACCATTTCGTTCATTGTGGCTGCGTTTTATTTCGGCTATAAAAAGGCGAGTCTCGTCTCCCTCATATTAATATGTATGGATTCGTGCCGGTTTTATTAACCCGGCGTCCTAGGTGAGCGATAGAACGCTGCGCGACGCGATGCTGCGCTGTGCTACAAGGCAATAACACGCGACTAGCGATGAGACGCCGAGAAATTTCCTGTTGCCGAAAATTTCTTACCTTGTAAATTTCCGCATATTCTCAGAAATTTATTGGGTTTTTAGGAATTTTTTCCGTTCTCGAGTTTCCCAGAAATTTCCAAAAAACTTTTTGCTGTTTCTTTGAAATTTTCAGGAACAGCACTTCACTACACGCGACACGTGGCCTGTATTGTCGGCAAACATAGGCCACAAGTATAAATATGTAGGTGTCAATCGGTGGCATATAAATCATCAAATCCTATCTCAGGGGGCTAGGTTTATCTGCCCCCGACTGTACCTACATTTAATTATTTTTTTATAGAACAGTAGGCAAACGACCATGCGGGTTGCCTGATGGTAAGCAATCACCGCAGTCCATAGACACCAACGACCCTTAGAAGGTCACTGATGCGTTGCCGACTTTTATTTATTTATTTTATTTATTCTTTATTGTACAGAAATATATGTTAAAGTACAATGGGTGGACTTAATGCAACAGCATTCTTTACCAGTAATAACTGGTAAGTAAGTATAGTAACTTACTACTACTACTAGGTAGGTAGGTGTTAGGTACTTTTATGTTGGTTTCGTGTCGGGCAGCGTTGCCTTGCTTCGTCGCTCACCTAGGACAACGGGTAAGCTCACGAACACGTATTGATAAACTTCTCGTGTGTATACGGAGTGCTGAAATGACGGAGTTACGTGTATAACGTAATATTAAAACGAATAACGCTTCCGAGTGAAGTAATATCGTGATGAAATAGATGTGATCGAAATATTACGAGTCTAAATGCGAAAATTTGGATGTGAGTTTGTGAATTCGTGAGTACGTGTTTTACTCAATCACGCAAAATCTACTACACAGATTTTGATAAAATGTGGTATACGGGTAAAATATACCGGAAATAGCACATAGGGTACTTTTTAACCCGAAATTCCGACAGGAGCAATGCCCCGCGGGGCGCGGCTAGTGTCTATATAAATATAATAAAACACAGTTTGCTTGTTTGAACGTGATTATCTCTGAAACTACCTAGGTACGTGTGATGCGAGGACTATAGGGCACACATGTAGGTAATTACATGGTAATTTTTATGCGGAAATTATGGGGTTTGAGCCAAAATGGGGCGTAGACGTATTTAAAACCTACTAGGAAATACAATAGCGCTTCTAATTCCCCAAATTATGTAAATGATAGCAATGTAGAACGAATACTTATTCGTGTCGCGTGCTTCTCTTAATTAATTTAAGGTGAAATTGTCCCTAATAAGGTATTATTACGAGATATGGTCACAGAATAAGTAAGGTAGTAATTTCAGAAAGAAGAATCACTTTCGATCAAAAACAACCACCAACAAACCCTGTATTTCTATACTTTGTAATATTACTGTGTATATAAATAAATAAGTACATAACAAGTTTTAAAGGTTATGTAGAATATTTTATAGTTTTTACGGTTTTTACTAAAGTCTCGAACTTAGTTTGCGGCTATCCCAGTGTGTAATTTGTCTGTATGTTTATTTATAAATTCTTACATTTCCAATATCACAAAAGCAAAATCGCGTAGCATTTAAGTATATTTCATTGCGACTGGTGACTTAAAATAAAACTATATAAGTGTCGATATGTTATTGTATTTTTCTTCTTATGTTGATGTAAGAGCATAGACATAGAAATAAAATTCATTCTTCAATAGACCTACAAACTTGATTGTCAAACGAAGCCCAGCACACACAGCACACGCACACGCTCCAAATTAAAATATTTTTTACAGATTATTCACAAATTCACCAACCAAAACACACCAAAAACGTCAAACTTGACAAAAATGAGCGTCACCGAAGATATTACCTGTCCTTCACCAACATAGGCAAAAACCATATCTGACATCCCGCTTCCTTAGCTGTCTGTGTCTCTAAGGAAAATAATTTTATTTATTTTAATTCTATGTGTAAGTGACATAGAGTTAGAATTTAAAAAATGACATTGCCCCTCGTGGGGCATGACGGACGATCGTACCTAAACTTTGCTGTGACATTATGATATGGCGGCACGATGTATACTGTTATTAGTACTGTGGAAGATGTAAAATATTATAATTTCGTATAATTTCCAAGTTTGAACGGAAATGATGGGCGACGAATTGTTACGATTCGAGGGGGAAAATGGGCAGTTATGAGAACGTACTTGAGTTTTAAATTTTATATTCATATATTTGCTACCATAGGTACTCATTAAAAAGTGAAATTATTTTTTACACTACTGAATGGGCGTATTACATTGGGCAACTTTTGACTACCTACTAAATTTTTGCTATTTTGTTAATGATTGAAAGCTGTTAGGTTTTTTGATATATATACCTTTATGAGTGCAATATTTATTATTTATCTATACATATAATAAAACAGTAAAAATATTTTGTCTGTACATTTAATATTTTTGACTGAAATGGATAGAGGGAGACCTAAAAAGAACAATAGAAAGCAAAAAAAAATTTTTGGAATTTCTTGTCTGTCTGTCTGTCTGTCTGTCTGTATGTATGTACGCGTTTCACGCAAAAACTACTGGACGGATTTGAATGAAACTTTTTTTGTTGTATAGCTATTAAGCCTGGGCAACATATAGGCTATAATTCATTTTGAAAACTGGAACACCTGATCAAGAACCATAACGGAACAGCTAAACTATAAGTAATATGGAAATGGTGCCTTAACAAAAATCGTTCAACCTGATGAGCATTTTCTGCCGACGTATAAAAATTGAAGATCTGGAACATCTGATGAAAAGCTCCAAGAGACCAGCTACACTATAACATATATGGAAATGGCGCCTTAGCAAAAATCGTTCAACCTGATGAGCATTTTCTGCTGACGTATAAAAATTGAAGATCTGGAACATCTGATAAAAAGCTCCAAGAGAGATTTTTCATCTAAGCGAAACTCACGCGGGCGAAGCCGCGGGCGACAGCTAGTTTATTATATGAGTGAAATATAGGCCCGATTAAGAATTTGCCCCATCAGCTTAGATTTCAGAAGTATTTGATGGTCAAATATTTAAAATTCTTTGTTTTGCTAATATAGTTTGGAATAAGTAGGTATCACTATAAATTATAACGAGTCTAATGTAAAACATTCTGTACTTACCATTACTTACATACTGTACTGTAAAATATGTACTGTAAATACCTAACATAGTACGCCTAATGTTAATTATTACAATTCATTTTTTTAAATTTGTATTAATTTCCTTATACCTACACTTCGCGATCATAGTTTTGTAAAGAAAAATTAAAACAAAATTGCGGGTCAAAAAATCAGCCTAATATTTTTCATTAAATGGCATCGTAAATAATGAACAGCATTTTAACCTGACCCCAGATCGAACCCTGGACCCCGTAGAGGCCAGGACTTTACCATTGCGCCTTATGGACCGACAATTATATAAATTAGTCACGCGGGTAATTGAAGTTTATTTTGGTTTATTCATTAACAGACAGATTACAAATGTGTTTTTGTTATTCACCGGTTTGACTCACAATTCTCAAAATGCGTAGGAGTATAATCTACGTTTGTGACAGTAACATAGCGTGTCTTAATTCATTTGGATTAAATAATCACGTAAATTGAATTCTTTGTAATAATTCATTATGTTGGCAGCAACTTACTATAGTAAGACATATGTTGTAAAGTGACGTCTTTGGAGAAAATGCAGCAGTGGAGTTTGTTGCGCCGCCGCCGCCTCTTCTCTACTTGCGCTTTGGAGGCGGTGGTAACCTTAGCTTTAAGTAATTTTATGACGTCAACTAACTAAAGAATAAGAATGTGACGATTTATCAGTGCTATTTTTAAGCCAATATGAATAAAAATAATTGACTTTGCCCGATAGGGATTTATTGAAGAGAAAAGGGGGAGGTCCTTGCCCACCAGTGGGATGGTACACTAAAAGATGATGAAGAATGAAAGATGATAAAGTGATGTTTCTATAAAAGGTACCTATTTTTATATAGGCATTTATTTAAAACTTTATTGCATAAAATTACAAAAAATATGTACAAATGGTGGACTTAATGCCATACCTATGGCATTCCCTAACAGTCAACCATTAGACCAAGCAGAGAGGCAAAAAGTAAGTGATAAGAGTCATGATTTAGAATTTTAAAGTCTGCGAATACTCGTATGTGTGAGAAATTATGAGCCTCTTTCAAGTAGAGCCGGCGCAACAAACTCCACTGCTGAATTTTCACTAAAAACGTCACATTAAAAAATTATTATTAGTTTTATATACAAATTACTCCACCGACAAAAACGAAGTTCTTAAATTAATTGATTGATTGATATAATTAAGTAACTATATGGTCGAATGTTCTTTAAAGTGTCAGAATTCAATAGAATTATAAATTAATAAAATGTCACATAAAAAGAAAAAAAGTGCACGCATAATCTGGTACATGGGATTTTGAAGAAATCTGGTACACGGCACGAATTAAACTTGTCATAACACAAAGGGTACATTTTTCCTGAAATTACCACAGGAGCGGAACCCCGTGGCACAGTTAGTCACAATATACGTTTAAAAGCTGAATATTTATTCAATTAAGTATCAATAACGCGTAAATTAATAAAGAGGGACAGGAATAGAACTTTCGAGAATTTTCCCGGGAAGTGGGAGTTGCTTCCGACTTCCCACAGACTATTTATTTTATGCATTCCACCCGACTGATTTACAGAATCTGTTAATATTGTTTACAAAATAAGAAATTTACAGATGTAGTATCATATAATTTTTATCACAAATTTATTACACATGAGAACAACACAAATAAATCCAAATAACAACAATAACAGTATCAGTACGAGTATGCGCGTACAGATTTGCGTAGGTTTTATAGTAACTAAAACTATTTTATGAGGGTAACCTCACTTTACGAAATAACATGGATTGATATAAATGTATTAATGACTTGCTTAAATAAAAACTGCCTAATTGCAAAAATACTATTTGCGGAAAGGGTAGGTGTATAAGATGTTCTCTGTGTGATCGATCTTCATTACCAAATAATTCAAAATTTACAATACAGATTATACGAAATTTGGTATTTCAGGTAAGTAGAAAAAAACCTGGAATACACATAGATTAATTTTTACCCCGAAATTTCCAAGGGAGTAGAGCCTCGAGGCACTGCTAGTAATCACATAATTAACGCATCTATTAATACCTACAGAACTCTACAAAATTATACTTCTGTTAAATCATCATTTATAAAAAGTCATGCTATGTAAATGAATAGCTCTCTAAACTCTACAAAATAATACATACATACATACATAGAATCACGTCTTTATCCCTTACAGGGGTAGACAGAGTCAAGAGTCGTGAGACTCGAAGGCCACGCTTAAAAAATAAAATTTCTGTAAATTCATTATTTGTGAAAAGCCATCCCATTACCGCTGGTTTGCAGATGTATTCACCAGTTTCTTTTGTATCCAATACGAATTTCTTTTATCTAATTTGTCAAGATAGCTTTATTAATGGTTGTGGATTGATCGGTCTTTCAATTGGGCTTTTACAACAATTTAAAAAATCAAGAATTTTATCAGTTACGCATAAATCATACTGCAATGATTTCACAGTTTTATCTGACTTCTATAAGTTACTATTTCGCATTATAAATAACTTGTATTAAACAAGTTTTAAAGTATTTAACGAAATTTAAAAATCTATCACTTATTTTATCTATTTCACCGAAAATTCCCATTACGTAAGCGAAGTCACGGGCATTTGCTGCTAACTATATATTTTTCTAAATTTTATTTAATATAAAAAAATGCAAATTTTTCCAAAACCTGGATTCTAGAAAACATCAATTAACATACCTAAGTTATAAGGAAACATCAATTAAATACTAGGCTAACAAAAATGTAAAGAGTTTAAAGTTGTACCTATTTCCTGAAACTAATGAAGGCGATACTTGAATAGAAATCCTCACGCACAGCGCTTCTGTTATCCCATTACATGTAGCCCAAATAAACATCTAATTCTTTCCTGCGCACCTCTGCATCCTATTCTGTCCCATTCCCACAAGTATATCTATCCCTGTCAAGCTCAATTCGGGTTTGTAGCAAACCACTGAGCTCCTAGTTTCGCCCGAGAGCTCGCGGCGGTCGGACGTGTCAACCGCGTCCCCATTTCAAAATAATACGATACAGGCTCGTTTTTGCCGGGACCTTAATGAAAAATTGATGAAAACGTCGCTTTAACGACCTCTCAGAAACACTGGGACGTACTAAGACTGTGTTTTTAATTAATCTTTGTGCATACGGATATTGAGTGATGTAGAGTGCTGCAGAATCGGTGAGTTACCAGTGCCAATTTCAGGTAGATAAGGTGGCTGAAAATTGTCATTTGGAGGCCTTGGGGCGGATATAACTCTTTTATTGTTGCTTCATGTCTTGAGTGCCAGTTTTATGTTTTATCTTTATGACTGCGGATTACGAACTTTTTGTTTGAATTTTTAATGAGTTTGAGTGAAATTTCATCTTTGTTTGTTTTAGATATACGGTATTTAGAATTTAGAATAATTTTATGTGTCTATTTTATTCTCTGTTATCTTTTATGAAGTAAATAAAAATAAATTTGGGTCTTAAAAATGACGATATTTAACACCAAATAACTTTACAATGCTGTGTTTTACAGAAAAAATACTACCATGATTTTGTTTATATTCAATTTTAATTTCAAAAGGCAATCACTTTTAACTTTAAAAAAAAGTACACTGGTATTTAAGGCAAACTTGCATTTAAAGATACCTGTAAAATATTAGTATAGTCACAAAACAAAGCATAAATTAAAATAATTTAACAACGCCTTTTGTAGCCAAAAATAGCTGTTTATATAATAATAGAGGCTTATTATCACAATACTAAAAAGGGTTGAATATTCATAACCGCACAAATTGTGACGCCCTCATAAACTAAGCAATTACTTATTCAAATTGCACAACATTACTTTGCCAGTATAAATATTACATCCCCTTCAGGCTTCATACAATTTCGTAGCTGTTTACTCTACGAGCTACGGAGCTACGTGATCGTAGCCGTCGTAGCAATCGTAGCTATATTTTTTTGTAGACGATACTATTTTCTTTCGTAGCGGGTATAAAGCTTTTACGACACTTTAGTGTCAGAGTATATGTTGCATTTTCTTCTCCACTTGTGCTTTGGAAAAACAGTATATGGGTTTCAAAATTATATTTTTAGCCAAAATTATTTATTTATTTGTTTATTTATTACGGAACAACAAACAGTTACAAAATAAAATAGTTTGTACACTTAAATCTAAAGTCTTAATAATTTTGAAATTATTATATTTAAAATTAGAAATAAAAAGTATACAAATAGGGTCGTTTATAATAAGTATACTTTGATACTGTACCAAAATACTACGCAGAATCTACTGGTCGGATTTAAATGACATTTGGTACACGGGTAGGAAAATACCGAAAATAGCACTTAAGGTACTTTTTATCCCGAAATTCATAAGAGAGCAAAGCCCCGGGACGCAGCTCGTATGTACAAAAATATTTTTCTAAATAAGAGTAGAAAAAAAACGTTGCAAACAGTTCTTCCGTTTCCGTAACTGTTTTTCATGTTGCATTACAGAAGTTATTCCAGTATGCAATGAAAAGGATTAATTCTTAATTTGAATTTTGCCTGAAAATGTGGATAGCTTCATTCAAAATGGAGGAAAATTCTACGGATTCAGAATTCAATATGAAGTTCTCGGAAAAATGTTAACGCATTTTATGAACGTTGTTGTGAAGTGTATTTAGATAAAATTTATTTAACCACTTTCAACTGGAACATACATATTTATTTTTTAACAATTTTCAAAGATATCTATATGAAAATTGCTCTCAGTCATGCTTAATCTTCACGTATTTAATATATCTAATTTGACGTTAGACTCCAAAATAAAATGTTAATAATCAAGAAATTAAAAATAAATATTTAAAATGACATAACATAAAACATGATTGTTTCTGAAATATTTGCCTCCACCTGAAAAAACCAAATACAAATCTATTAAGTATAAGTTTTGACGACCTCCGTGGCCCAACGGTCATCACGCCGGACTGCCACACCGGAGGTCCCGGGTTCGATCCCCGGTCGGGTCAAGATGGAAAATGATCTTTTTCAGATTGACCCGGGTCTTGGATGTTTATCTATATATGTATTTGTTATAAAATATAGTATCGTTGAGTTAGTATCCCATAACACAAGTCTCGAACTTACTTTGGGGCTAACTCAATCTGTGTGATTTGTCCGTATATATTTATATTTTATTTATTTATTTAAGTATATTAAATAACCAAACACTCAGTGGAGTGTTTGAAATTAATAACGTCAACTCTTATCACCTTTACAAAACCATTTCCGGGCTGGCCTGGCATGTAATGGACACCGTCAAAAACAGAACCGACAATGAAACAAATGACAGTCACCAAATAAAGCATTCCCAAACAGCAATTAACGAGCTGAAAATATATATTTTTTCAATCGTGAAATGAACAATTTTGGACGCTTATTTCCCATTAGTTCGACAACTCGAATGGAATTCATAGGTTATTATTAGATCTTTAAGAGTTTGATTTTTAGGTTTTATAGCACTCGTTTTTAGTACTTATATTAATTCTGTGGTACTGATACTGATTGTTACAACTGAAAAATCATTGACGTATAGTCACTTTAGAAGTACGATATAAGGACTCCAAATTAGCATATACGTGTTAAGCCCCGGGGTTCCGCTCACGTGAAAATTTTGGGATAAACAGTTGCAACATCATGTGTCGTTCTAGGTATTATTCTACCCATGTACCAAATTTCATCATAATTAGTCTTGTGAATTTGGCGTAATTGAGTAACTAACAAAATAGTAAAACATAAAAATCAACAATTAAGAAAGAAAGAAATAATAGAGACCTAAACATAATAGTTCTCGAGTGGCGACCACGAACCGGAAAACGTAGTGTTGGCAGGCCTCCCACTCAGTGGACCGACGACCTGGTGAAGGTCGCGGGATGCGCATGGATGCGGGCAGCGCAGGACCGGTCGTTATGGAAATCCTTGGGGGAGGCCTTTGTCCAGCAGTGGACGTCTTTCGGCTGAGAGAGAAACATAAAAGAAAGACCCTTCACTACCATGAAACTAGTTTCAAACAGCCCGCATCATATGGCTATTAAAATATACAACCACGTCCCTAATCAGTTAAAAAATATAGAAAAATACTTAATATTTGTAAAAAATCTAAAAAAATTCCTCTTAAATATAAGCTACTAAGAAATTTCTTAGTTTTTCGATGATAAATTGTAGATTCACTTTGATTTCTCTACTAGGTATACGAAATCATATAAGAATTTATAAGTAAATTGGCAACTAGTTGCTCATGTTTGCTGTGCCCTTGCAGGGCGTCACTTGTACCTATATTATTATGTAACAACTTTGAACTTTTACATACATACATAGAATCACGTCTTTATCCCTTACGGGGTAGACAGAGTTAAGAGTCATGAGACTCGAAGGCCACGCTTAGCAGAATAGTGGGTGGTAGTAGTTTGAACTTGTGGCTTGCAATAAATCTGAATCTGAATCAATTTATCTATACGGTCTAGGCGAAATAAACAGGATAGTTTATCTAATAAAATGATTTCGTCTTAAAGCGTTTCTATGCTACCGTAACAGGTACTTTACATAAACAATTCAGTGCGAAAATAGATAAGCAATCATTTTAAATTGTACCACTCAAACATGTAGTAATCTGAAGAGCTTTCAGTAATAAAATGTAAAGTTTTACAGCTTCTTGCAACAAGGTAACATCTGTTAAGTAAAAAATGGACTTGCCTTCGAAGATTAAGAAATTCCCCCATCATTCCGTTTTAAAAATGTACCTTACGAAACAAGAGATATGGTCGAAAATAGCATGAAGCGGATTTGAAGGATTGGCAAATCTCGCGGCTTGCATAGATGGAGACAAGTCGAGGCATTCTCTAGAGGTTTATGCCCGTCACGATCGAAGCAAACCATAAAGCGCTTTACGTTGGAAATTGAAAGTGACTTTAGCTGTAAAACGTAGCCGGCGAACTGCTGAAACGCAGGGAAAT
Source organism: Ephestia elutella (assembly GCA_018467065.1). Taxonomy (NCBI): domain Eukaryota; kingdom Metazoa; phylum Arthropoda; class Insecta; order Lepidoptera; family Pyralidae; genus Ephestia; species Ephestia elutella. Next base: position 15,217,926 of record CM031586.1, on the reverse strand, counting down.
ATCAATTTCAGCGCTTTTCAGCGCTTACTTCGCTTTATGTTTATTTTCTTAGGGTAAGCAGGTTATTCGTAGGCAGGTAGCACGCACACGAGTATGTGTGCTTAGGGTCGTGGAACATTGGAGTACGTACAATAGAGGAATTGTTTTTTTAGGCGTACTGCGGTTGATGAGCCTTGCATGTACGCGACGAAAATTGCTGTACGTTTTTGGAATATGGTAATCGTTGTTTTGAAATGCTCGGGTACGTGTTGTATTGAGTTTAAAATATTCATTTTTTTTTCAAATGGCAACCTATAACAGAAATCGAAAAAACTAATGCAACTACAAGTAGATGTCTTGTATTCAAAAATCAAAGCTGTTAGCTGTTAAAAGTATTAAAGCTTTTAACAAGTTTAAACTAAAGTAAATTAATTTAATTAATTTAATTTACAAGCGATACGTCATTGATAAATTGTAAATTTACTTAACTAAAACTACCTTCAAAACGACTATAAATTAAAATAAATAAAAACAATAAAAAAAATGATGATTTCTACTTCTACACGCATTTCGTTTTGTTTAATAATAACATTCAGAAATTCTCTGAATACTATACACAATAGTAACAAAGCATTTTAGCGTAGATAAGTACATCATCGTCATACATACCTCATTTAAAACTTATTTGTAGAAAAGCATAACAGGCTGCACGAAAGCATTATACTTGTAAACGTCACAGTGAGAGTTTCTTTGATGAAGTAAGGCGAGACGGGTGTGGAGTGTGGATAAAAGTGTGCGGTCCAAGTCATAAGAGGTCGACTCAAGATGTTTGTTAGAAGTTTTCATTGAAGTTGGGAACTTTACAATTTGCCAAACTGTGACACTCCCTATACGTGAGAGTTCCGAAACTTCAACGCTAGGGTTGATGAGAAATAAACAATAGCTAAATTTTGGCTTAACTGTAAACTCTATAGTATTTCTTCTCTCTCTATAGTCTCTCTTTCTTCTTTTTTCTATAGTAACACCCCCGCGCACATCCACTCACTTACAAATAGCCCTAAAGTATTATACGGAATGTGTCGCTTCTTTTCGCGTAATGTAGTCTTTGCTAAAGGGCAAAAGGAAACCTAGTTTTTATGGATAGGTACAACTAAATATTATGATATATGAAATAGAAGTAAATACCTCAACTCTAAACAAATGCGATTTCTAGCTTTGGAACAGTGCCATTTTAGGAATAGGGGACCGGCCAAGGTATGAGAATTGTTAAAAATATGTAATTTTATGATAGAATACATTTAATTAAACACATTTTGCGACTTTTCAGCACGAGTGTATTCTCCTGAGCAAATGTATTAGAGTTCAAACTTTTTGGGAAAGTCCATTTTCTACACGTGACGTCATATGAATGCACGTTTAGTTAGGGGCGTTTTGGTATCGCCCAAATATCGCTTAAAAATGTGAAATGTTTTTTGCTATATCTTGGGAAGTACTTTGGTTATTGATGTAATTCTTTTAAGGATGATTCTATTATTGTGAGATATTTCAAAGGAGCATCAAAAAAAAAGTTGTCCGGTCCCTATTGGTAAATTTAAAATTTCAGCATTTTTGTTTTTAATAAGTTTATTACAAAGTGTTAGAAATAAATACACAATATTTTAATTTAGAAGTTTAGATTATACTTATGTGAATAATTATTTTGCAAAAAACATTTTTAATGTTTTTTTCTGATTCAAATAGACTCCAGTTTCCGCTACCTCTCATGCCTTGCCGTTGATTATCTTAGCTGCACTCTGTAAGATTTATTCGCGGCGTGCCTCTGACACCATTCTTCAAGAAGTTGCACCTGTAAGTGCATAATGCAATCTGCACTTTGTAACGTGAGAGGGAATAAACTATACTGATTTAAATACGAACTTACCTTTATTATGATACTAGTTGCGCCCTGGGGCGCCGTTGCTGTGGGAATTTTGGGATAAAAAGTATTATTTGTGCTATCCCAAGTTATATTCTTCCTGTGTACAGAATTTCATCGAAATCCGTCCAGTAGATTTTGCGTGATTGAGTAACAAATCATTATACTCACACAATTAATTAGTGTGATGCACAGACGTATTTAAAACATGCCTGCCGAATTTGGTAAGTGAATTTTTTAGATAGAACTAGCTTTCGCCCGCGGCTTCACCCGCGTGAATTTCCCACGGGAACATTACTTTTTTCTTTTTTTTTCTTTTTTTTTTTCCATGACCGAAATCGGTCAGACACATCATCATCATCATATTCCTATAAAAGATGTAAATAAAGTTTTGGTTTAAAGGAAGGAAGAATATTTTTACATTATATATAATATAGGTATTTAAAAATAAATTTCAAATATTATTGCGACCAATACGATTGAAACGAAGAACACTTGATAACTCTGAACAGATTGTTGTAAATAAACTGCTGTGTTTGCAAGAAAAAAATACCAAAAACACAGCATAAATTAATCATGCATTCGAGTGGAGTTTGCAAACAAACGAAGATCGAGAGGGCGGGAAAAACGATCTCGATACCTCGCACGAGTGAGTTCAGCGTGAGTCAAGTGGTAGTGAATTTTGTAAAATCAATCGAACAGCTCGGCAGCTCAGTGGTGTGTGCGCTTTAAGAGCGCTAAAGCGCGTCAAGCATCTCGTGAGCTTGGCACAACTTGGATTGGTTGCCACACCTACTTGGTGGCTTGGTTTTCGTAAGACCGAGTGTAGACTTCTAGATAGTTAAGGAATTTGTGAAGCATTCTGTAAACTAATGGCACAGAATTAATATAAGTAAATGGTCCCGTTGTTTCAAACGTGATGTTGATGTCTTCAAAAACTTGAATTCCTATTGAAATCAATTAATAAATAACGTATGGTTAAAAAAAAAAAACTTTGAAAGAAGGCTTTGTTCCCAACTCTTCGTACTTTTATCATCCCACAAGATAAGAAATGGCTTTAAAAGTTAGTCAATTTGTAAGTTCTTGCAGCGTCTTGCTGCACCGTGATTGGTTTTGTAAAAATTAATTGCATCAATTTTCCTTAAAGTCTTTTATTGAGCTTGTGGTCTTGGAAACTGTTCCAAGAAGAGTAGTTAATTATCAGGATCTATCATCTTAATGCGCGAATTCGTTGTAACAGTTTCTCTCCGCATTTCTTCTTCAGCGGTGGTCCTTTCGTAAGAATTTCTAGCAACAAAATCAAAAGCTGGCGCAATAAAAATTTCTAGCAATTTCAAATTAATTTCTTATTATATACTAGCTTTTGCCCGCGGCTTTGCCCGCGTGAATTTCCCACGGGAACAGTGCTTTTTCCCGGGATAAAAAGTAGCCTATGTGCTATTCCAGGTCATTATCTACCTCTGTACCAAATTTCATCGAAATCCGTCCAGTAGATTTTGCGTGATTGAGTAACAAACATCCTCACAAACTCACAAATTCACAAACTCACAAACTCACAAACTCACATCCAAACTTTCGCATTTATAATATTAGTATGGATTTATCGTAATACAGATTATACTTAGTTCGACGATACTTTATAGCGATCACCGATTGAAAAACAACTTAAAAGAGAATTTGCGAGCACTCTATTTTTTCCCAAAAATCAGGGAAGCTTAAAAAATAAACATTCGCAAATGGGTCGCTCTGGAATCCCGTTTAAAACCCATACAACCTTTGATGTAGGGAGATTCTAATATACAGAAGCCCTTGTATGCCCAATCCATGCACCAGTAAGCTTAGAATACACGTGTGCCGTTTATTTCCACAAAGGCTTTCGGTTCTGGCTTTTCCTCCTATTGGCTATGCTAAATTTATTAACGTGCAAGTATACCAAAATAACTTTTTGAAAGCCTATCGTAAATCTTCTAAATGAGAAACCATAACTTTAAAAAAAAAAAGTGTTTGCTCTTGACCACAATCTTGCCTGAGGACGTAACTATATTTCCTTTTCTTGTGTTTTTTTTTTTTTATAAATATATACGGACAAATCACACAGATTGAGTTAGCCCCAAAGTAAGTTCGGGACTTGTGTTATGGGATACTAACTCAACGATACTATATTTTATGACAAATACATATATAGATAAACATCCAAGACCCAGGCCAATCTGAAAAAGATCATTTTCCATCTTGACCTGACCGGGGATCGAACCCGGGACCTCCGGTGTGGCAGTCTGGCGTGATAACCGTTAGGCCACGGAGGTCGTCGTTTTGATTACTATGATATAATTTTTTTAAATTCTTATAAATATATACGTTTCCTTAATAATGCATGAACACAGTGTACAAAAGAGAGTCTCTCACTGCACAAAGTCGCTCAAAAACTACAAAAAAAAGGATTCACTTTTTTAAAGCCAGGTGTCTCTGCAAAGGAACGCGCTTGCTCATCCAAGCGATGCTCGCTCGATGTTCGCCCACCGAAATAGACCTGAAATGGGTCATCGTACGTTGACAAACCACAGTCTCCGTGGACCAAGATATATCTACCATACAGACAAATTAATTTTAGTCAATATCCCCAAGCAGTAAGGTGCAAATTGAATTTCGGAGCTGGAAATTCAATTTGTTTGCTTTTGTAGGTTATAATTGTAGTATTGAGGTTTGTGGCTAAAGATCAGTCTTCCGTATCGTCGTTATGTTGAATTCATTCACTTGTTAGTGTTATCTATGGCTTGTTAATGGCCAGTATTTATTATTGTTCCAGTTTATAAGCATAGAGTATGAGAATCTAATAATATCTACAGTTTTACTGTCGCCTTTACCTCAATAATTACAAAACCAGGCCGGTTTGTGATATTTCGTGACTTAAACGTATAGACTCACACATTTCTTGCCGTTAATACATCTTTTTAAGTTAAAACAGTTATTTTTTTATAATTTTTCATTAGAAAAATAGTAAGTGGAGGTGCGTACATATCTTGCATCTCTAAAATTAAATGACAAGCCCGATTATTTCACAATTTTCGCTACTTTAACTGATCGTCATTAAATTTTGTTATCGCATTTGCAAGCTTCTCCAGTCCTTTTATGAGACCTAGACTACGTACATTTCTGATATTCTATAATTGTACAGAAAGCGACACTAAAGTACGGCCGAAACCTAAACTCCCGTATGACGTATGTCAGTTTGACAATAATAGTGATGTACCTAAACACGAGTCGCTACGATTAATTGATTTTATGTAAAAGAAACAAATCTAAATAAAATATATATATTTTTTTAAATCAGATATCTGAACCATCAAAGTAGCTGTCATAGTCACTAACATGGATAATAAATTCATAGTGAATAATATTATCTACTCTGATGTCACATTCGATACGATTGCGTGAATTCTTGTCTCTCTTTCTATGTTTTTTTGTATTGCTTTAATGTAATTTTTTTTTAATTTTAAATTGCAATAATTGTTATATTCAGCATTTATAAATCAATAACAAACCTTATTAAATACTAAATCAAAAAAATTAACGATGTATAGCGATTTTTTATATTTTCACAATTGATTTAATGTAGCGGGATGCAATAGAACTCTCTTAATGGACAAGCCGGAAGTTCAAGTACTATACACATATCCGCGCATAGATTTAAAAATGAAAAAAATCGGAACTTCATGGGCTTGACCCTGATGACACCTGTCATACGGGAGTTTAGGTTTCAGCCCGACTATAGTATATTACCTATGTCCATAGAAGTAGGAAGGCCTGCGCGGCGGTTGACATCTTCCTTCACACTACTTCTTTGGTGTGTAGATGGTTATTATATTTCTAGATCTAACAAACTATGATCGTTATTAATATCGTGTTAATTATTATCGTTAGTTGTAGGGGGGCGCGCGCGCTTCCTATTTTTATAAATATGTCACATTATCGACCACCACAGAATCTGTGCCTCGCGCGGAAGTCCTTGTTGCTCGAAGTGTCACATACGTAGCGTAATCCACCCATGGAAGTAATGACAAAGTACTTATTACTTCTATGAATTCGCCTGAAATTCGCTTATTTTTCAACACGGCTTATATTAATTACTCGCTAATGTTTTGTTTTCCCGTTGCTAAGATATTTAAAAATAATTTCGCTCGCAGCCCCGCAATAAAGTTCGTTAAAACGTTTGTGTCTCATAACTCCTAAAATAAACCCGCGTATTTTCAGGTTAGTATGCCAAAGTACTTCAAGGCCACATTTTTGTAATTCTTTAGTATGCAGAAAGGGATGCAAATAATGAAAAACTTGACATAATCTTGCCTAACTCTCTCTTTTTGCCTAGCCTTATCCCATTTCATTTGGGGTAGGCTCTCATCGTTATTGTTTGCCATTTAGTACGGACAACCTAAGAAATTTAGTTTAAACCATGGAAGTAATAAGTACGTTGTACAAAGTACTCGTACTTATTACTTCCATGGTTTAAACTAGCTTTCGCCCGCGTGATTTTTCCCACGGGAAAAGTGCTTTTTCCCGGGATGAAAGTACCCTATGTCCTTCTCCGTACTTCCAGCTATGTGTATGCAAAATTTCAGGAAGATTGGTTCAGTAGATAAAACGTGAAGAGGTAACAAACAAACTCACTTTCGCATTTATAATATTAGGATTCATACCCGATTGAAATCTATATTAGATACAGTATTTATATGCTGCTTGTTGGACGTTTTCCTTGAAGATCATGTGTTCGATTCCCGATTCAATCAAATCTTTTGGACTTCAAAAAAGCTCTTTCGCTGAAGTAAAAAGCTATGATAAAAATTTTATTCAATTAGGTATTGGCAAACAATACAAGCCTTTATCTATATAGAGCTTTCTACTACCTATTCATAATTAGACGTGTAATTTTGTCTAATAATTTTTTTAGAGATAGTTTGAAGGATACTATTTTCGCGATATAACCAAACCGAAGCCGCGCAAAAACCTATATCTTTCAAAGAGACTAATGCATATCAATAATGATAATTATGTAAGTTCCCGCGCTGTTCAACCGTTCTCCGCAATTTATTCATAAGACACTTTCAGAGTTAATGAATATCTAAGTCGAGCGAGGCGTAGGCGTGTGTACAGTCAAGAGTCAAAAGTGGAGTCATACCTTAAATATCATATTGCCTTGCAGGCGCGCAGTCCTTCATTGTGTGCGTTACGTCCATATTACGGACGTATAATTACAATAAGAACAATACTCACACTAAGCTAATTATCATATTACCCACCCACACTAAGACACAACTCTGCTGCATGCTAGTGCTTCGTGCTCATACTGCCTATGTGCTGCCATCTATCAAATTTACGGGGTACTAAGTAGTGAATTCTGACTCAGAAATAATAATACACTAATACACTACCTATAGTTTATTATAAAGCAAACCAATAGTGGTGAGTACGGTGACACGCAACCAATTGATAATTTCGTCACAAGCTAATGCATCTGCTGGTCTAATTGGTAGTCGGATGGACTGCAGTTGATACAGGTCAAAGTTCGAGTCACATCCAGATATTTTATTTTTCATATTAAACTCAATTCATAAGCCAAGAGTATTTTTATATAATGTAATTGATATGCTTTTATATATTTGTTATGAAATAAAAATTCTCAAAAATCATGACAACTATTTATTCGTGTAAATAGGTATAGTATACTTATGTAAAATTTATTATTAAAAACTACACTAACAAATTCAAAATTTATGTTTAATCACTTCCCTATCTAATTACAGAATAAATAAGAACTTAAAAATAAGCATTCTGTAGTAAGTTACTTATAAGAATCTGTTCATTTATTTTATATGTTATTACTAAATTATACTTTCGCTTTTTGTTAGTAAATATTGAGGTTATAGCTTAAGTATTCGTTTTCATCATGAAAAGAAGATTGAAACTAAACCTCAACATCTAACAATTTAACAATTTATCTCCTATTACGAAACATAACCTTGTATTTGTAATGCAAAATACAAAAACAAGTAATAAGTATAAAAATAATTTAAATAATGTTTATACTTTTATAAAACCAGATTTGATACAATAGAAAGAGGACAGTTGGAATATACCTACTTAATGAATGAACTCACTGATTAAATTTAAACACAAATAATTAACTCACTATTTTGTAAAGTTGCCGTTGTTGTCTTTTCTACACATATTTCAATCACAAAAAAACTGTCCTAAACATCCATACAATGAGAAACTAATTCTTCCTTGCTCATCTTCTATGCACCATCAGGCCCCATAGATTTTCTATGGAGTTGAGGTTAGAAGACCGCGCTGGCCAAGGATGACATTTATTTCTGGAAGCGAAATAAATTATCCAGTTTTTTTATGCACGCCACCAGCTTGATATGCACGACGAACAGTAGATAGGCATCGAAACATCAAATAAATCAGCATAACGCCTGGTAGGTAAAATCATCGCCTTCATATTCTTCCAACATTATTGTTGCTGCTGCTCAGAGATAATAGCCGGTCTTCTACTTTGCGGCAAGGCTACCCTGCAGCAAGTCGCTACACCCAACGTGTTGTCCACTAAAAAAATATAATAATATATAATTAGGTATTTAGTTTATATTTAATTTCAAAACTATCACTTATGCAAAGCAAAATCACGAAGAAAAATATATCAATACAATACATTAATATTATGTTATCATTTTATGTTTGAATTAATCACAAAATATTACACATTTACACACACATATTTCAAATCACAACTATTTATTTGTTTAAAAATACTCACACTTAATCCAGTTCCTTTCATTAGAAATTGAGACTATTTTGCAACCACTATCATACAAAGTAAATCCGAATAGTCTCCATAATACCTACTTATAATGGCCTATATTGGCAAGTGTTGGTAAAGTAATATTCCACAAATACTTAGATAACTATCACTAACAAATGCGTTCAACTAAAACGAGAACTCGGTTGAAGTGATAAATTTGCGTCTGTCTTTTTTTTCATTCACCGTCAAATATTCATTTTCATAGCTGGTCCATACTGACCACCCATACGAAGTAACGATACCATAAAGTTAGAGCAAGGATTTTATAGACATACTATGAACGTTCCGTATCATTCATAGTATGTCTATGAAATCCATAAAAGTATGAAGCGCTCGCCGACTCGCCGCGCCAGCCTACCTACTTCTATGGAAACATCGTATTCGGTCGGTTGACATTGCACAGACACATAGGCGTTTTACAAATAACACACAATCATAAGGTCTTAAGTGCAAACACTTCTATAATCAATTAGTATGAGAAATTCTGACTCCACTTCTGGAGATGTCTGTACATAATGTAAAATCGCAGAATTACTATATGGCAACACTTAACTTTTTTCAGAGACACTACCTGCGCCCCGGACCCACTCCCGTGGGAGCTTCGGGATAAAAAGTAACCTTTAAGTTATTTCTGGTTATATTCTACACATGTACCCAACTTTGAAATCTGTTGACTAGATGTGATTGAGTAATAACCACACATTCACTTTTATAATACTAGCTGCATCCTGGGAATTCTCTACTGCGGGAATTTCGGGATGAAAGTACCCTTTTTACTTCATTGAAATAATATTGACACTACCTATTCAATTTTTTCAAGAAAAGTGATTATCGCTTTCTCAAAGAGTCGGCAACGCATACTGATGCGCAATCCATGGACACCAGCAACCCTACAAAGGTCACTGGACCTTTTTAGGGTTGCTGGTGTCCATGGATTGCGGTATTTGCTTACCATCTGGCAACCCGCATGCTCTTTGCCTCTCTCTCTCAGCCGAAAGACGTCCACTGCTGGACAAAGGCCTCCACCAAGGATTTCCATAACGGCCGGTCCTGCGCTGCCCGCATCCATGCGCTCTTTGCCTACTATTCTATAAAAAAAATCAATAACTGGCTGAGATCTGGTCTCTATCAGAGCGAATAGGCAAGCTGATTAGAATTTCGTTATTCAAATTTCTAAATTAGTTACTAAGATCCTTTTGGTGGACCAGCTTAAATACTAAACTAATTACACAACAAGTTCAATTTTAACCCTTTTTATCTACGTCTATCATTTCATATTTCAGCACAATTCAATCCCGGATCCGCTATCCCTAATCCCTAATAGATATTAAAGTTTAATTTATCTCGGCTGTCGATACGCAATCTGATTGGCTCCCTGATACATGACAAGGCTTTTACGACAGATGACGTAGGATCGACGGCAGTTAATGACTTTTCCAGTTATTAATATTGTCCGGCTTTTACTTAGAGCCCGACTGGGTTTATCTATTTATGCGTGGCCTTCGAGTCTTACGACTATTGACTCTGTCTACCCCGTAAGGGATAAAGACGTGAAACTATATCTGTATCCAAATGAAAATGAAAATAAGTTTATTTTTTTCACTACAAAGTGTTCAAAGATACATTGTTAGTACCTACTTTCTAGTAAGCATATAGGTTTATCCTTTGTTCAACCCGCTGATTTTCGTCCCACATATTAAAAACTCTGGTAGTCCGAAACAATTGCCTTATTCCATACAATCAACGAAGGAAGAATGTTGTTTGACAATGCAAGTGGTTAGCTTGCCTTATTCCATACAATAGACGAAGGAAGAATGTTGTTTGACAATGCAAGTGAACTTGCCTTATTCCATATAATAGACGAAGGAAGAATGTTGTTTGACAATGCAAGTGGTTAGCTTGCCTTATTCCATACAATAGACGAAGGAAGAATGTTGTTTGACAATGCAAGTGGTTAGCTTGCCTTATTCCATACAATCAACGAAGGAAGAATGTTGTTTGACAATGCAAGTGATTAGCTTGCCTTATTCCATACAATAGACGAAGGAAGAATGTTGTTTGACAATGCAAGTGGTTAGCTTGCCTTATTCCATACAATCAACGAAGGAAGAATGTTGTTTGACAATGCAAGTGGTTAGCTTGCCTTATTCCATACAATCAACGAAGGAAGAATGTTGTTTGACAATGCAAGTGGTTAGCTTGCCTTATTCCATACAATAGACGAAGGAAGAATGTTGTTTGACAATGCAAGTGAGCTTGCCTTATTCCATATAATAGACAAAGGAAGAATGTTGTTTGACAATGCAAGTGGTTAGCTTGCCTTATTCCATACAATAGACGAAATGTTGTTTGATAATGCAAGTGGTTAGCTTGCCTTATTCCATACAATAGACGAAGGAAGAATGTTGTTTGATAATGCAAGTGGTATATATTAGCTTTATTTAAAAATAGAGAAGAATAATCTATAAATACGGTGCATTTATCAATACGCTCTCCTGCTCTCTATAGATTAAGAAGGTCTCCGATCAAAGAAAGGTTATTAATAATTCTTTCTTATTCTGATAAGAGTAACGTTTGGCTAAACATCTGAGCCATAAAATGAAAAAGTGAAGTGAAAGTAGGCCAATTTGACCATAGAGAACTTACAGACAGTATAAACCATGCTGCATCGCATGGAATTTTTTCACCATATCTAATTTCTACATGAGAGTACTTTAGTACTAATTGCATCTGAGATGCACAAAAATCCAAAAATAAGTAAAAACCATAGTTATTTTCATAGTATAAAATAGTCTACGAAGTTATGATTGTGTCCGTATAGTTCTATTGTTAATTTCTACTATCTGCTAAATGAAAGAAAGTTCTTTAAGAAAGTAGTACTAATTTCCATTGTGTCCACTTAGTTATTGTGCGTATTGTTCATCTATATTCGTACCCACTGCACATATAAATGAAACGTAGTACATATACATAACATATATGGCCGGAACTTCCATTAAGATATTACTCTTCAAATTAGGGTCGAGTTACACGAGTCCTCGGATAATATGTCCCTTAATTTTACTTTTAGGTACTTGCTCTTCCTAATGTATGAAGGTTTTATATTACTTTGATTTTATGTTGGTTTATAATTAAGTAGAACAGTATCATATAATGATTAATTAGCTTATGTTAAGAGCAATGTCATCCTAAGTAATTAGAACCAAATATGTTTTATTTTCAAATTTTTAACGTGTAAAGAGAACCTACACTTATTCTAAAAATACTTCTGAGGAAGTTGGGTACAATCGACAGCATGTCAAGTAATCCTGAATACACCTTTAAACAGGGGTAATAGGAACGAAATTGCAATGAATGACATGTCTATGTGCTGCTGCATGTGTTTCATCCACGTAAAGGCACCAGCAAGAAGATATCTCTTAAAAAAGGTTTTATAAAAAGATGTGTACTGTAAGTACCTAATAAAAATGCATATTCGAACTTGCTATATTTTCTTAAAATATACTGCACAAGAGGTTATTAAAATCAGAAACAAACGGCTCACAGCGTTTGTGAATTTCTTAACGCAATCTTCCGCTAGTAATGAAGTTTTAATAATTCAGATGTTCTCAAACTGGGCTGTAAGTTTGGCCCGCGGTCTCTTGATGATTTTAATTTTAATTGATGGAATTTGTGAACTGTTTGGGTAATTCACAATGTTTTATTTAGTTTTATCCTTCCATTTGTCAGTAACTAAATCTTGCAAGATAATTTGATCTAATTCCAGGTTGACGGTAGAATGAAAATGTATAAGTATAACGGATTATTGTGACATGGAGCTGACCTGATAATAACTGATGACATATAGAATACAAACATGCATTCTGTAATAAAATTATATCATCTATTTGGACTCATTTTGGTAACCATTTGTAAAAGTCAAGAGTTAAGGATGATCCGGCATCATAATTTTCAGCTCACATTAGGCAATTTCTATAGGTATAGGCCCTATAACTAAATAAAAAATATATAGCCAATATTGCAAAAACCATATGAAGTCGAAACTAGTCGGTGGTTCCGACTAACAACACGCGTAAGTATCCGTATTGATAAATCATTATTGCAAAAACCCTCTATATTTTCAAACAGTTTGCTCCCGATATCCGTCCCTATTGTCCTTTTGGTTTCGTGGAGCTAATTGACAAACTTTTTCGAGCAGTAGGCATTTTCATGGCTTATGCCATTTATTTTGCTGTTTCAAGACACTCACAAAGGCCTTTGATGATGTAAGGACAAAGATTGCCATTTTATTCTTTAAAGGTTTCTCGAGATTTCTCAAAAAGTTGTTAGGGATCTATTTACAATATATTGCAATAGAAAAGATTTTGTAATTCTTTATGTTCATACATGAAATATTTTTTTGTTTTTTAGGGAATCAGTCTGTATCTAAAAGGCACTTTTCGCACTACTAAAAGGAAAGGTACTTATACCTTTCTCTCTGGTGGAAGAAGCGAGCGTTTTTTCTTATAATCTTATTGAAGTTGAAAATGTTAAACAAAATGAAGATTGAAGAAATAACTTCAACAACCAACTAAAAAACAAAAAAAAAACTCGACCGTTATTCCCACGATTCGTTGAATAAAAAGCACTGAACACAAAAGCACATACGAGTAAAATTAGGGAAAGCGAGAGGGGTTGAAAAATGACAATGTACGAAAACACCCAAGGCCTATTAAGCTGCAGTAATAGCGATGAATCTGCACGAATTTAGATATTTTCATATGTCGTTGACTGTACCAACTCTAGGTAAATAACAAACGATAAAACACGAGTTGATTCTCAATACTTTATAGCGCTTTGGCAAACAAAAAACCGCCCCAAGGGGCCGTAAACTTTCAAGAGCGCTATGCAAACCATACAAACGATAGCAGTAAAACAATAACTTAATAGAATTATCGGTCCTTGGGGCCCGGGGCGTTGAAAAACAAGGGGAAACTTGCTCGAGTTTGAGTTCGACGGCCGTTCGATTGTGGAATTGTTTAATCGATAGTTCGAGTTCTCGATTTCGAACGAGTTCTCGATTTCGAAACGTGTTGGGTGGTTGGAACTTACGAACTGGCATAAAATAGTTTTAGAAACAGAAAATTTTGTTTCGAATTAAATTTGAATATAATGCCGAACAAGCGCCAACTTTTCAATCGATTATTGATAACTGTTGAATTGAAGTTTCTTTTGCAACGCCAAGTATTTTTTTTTTTATTGTACTATGTAAATGTTTACAATTATTTTAATCACGAAGTAAGTTTTTACTTTTAAGATGTACCATTGATGTTATATCACTGCGACAGGCAAGATTTTTTTTTTGGGTAAACAAACAAAAACACAATACAATGTTACTAAAAAAATTCGTATGCATGCATATAAATAAATGTGCTTTCAGCTCCACTTACCACATATTACTAAACAATTTTAACAAAGATATCATGAAACTAACATATCATGAAAGTGTTACAATTTATTTTAAAAGTTCTCTAACCTTTCTTTTAAGGCACCAACAGTGACACATGTAATATCAATGCTATTAAAATAAATGTTAAAAGACTTGGTTAAACGATAAATAGGTGAACGTTTACCAGCGTTTGAACGACATACAGGGACTGCAAACATATGACATTTATTACGGTTTTTCAAATACGTACGGAACATTTTGTATTGAGTTCTAATTTCAAGCGACGCAATTCGAAGCAAATTCTCGTACTAAAAATTCAAGTCTCACCTTTCGCCCTTCGAGTCCCAAACGGCAGTTACGTAAACTTATTGGGGCTTATTACCCTCTGATTACCTGAGGAACAGACCCGCGATGTGATTTCGTTGAAAACTCCGGGTTTTGCTCCCGAATATACTATGTACTTACTTCTAAAAAACTTACGCAGCTTTGCCAACTCCCTTGGCATTATTGTTGTAGGTTTTTGTGTTTTACATTCTATTGGTTCAAAATATGTCTATCTAGCGAGCTGCCAATCCTTCTGATTTTTAAAACGGATACTCACATGTGTTGTTAGCCTGAACTGCCGACTAGTTTTGACTTCATTTACTAAAATCAAGTCTACTTTTAAAAGTCTCAGGTATACAATTCTGCAACAAGCAAGAAAATTGCTATTTGCTTAAAAACCTGTAATCACATTTTTCTGCCGCCATTTTCTAGCTTCCCTTGCAACAAAACTAAGTTAGCAACCCTTCAATCAACGATTAAAATATATTTTCCCATGACGTCAGCGTTTTATACCCCTTTGAAATATCGGCAAAATATTGGTAAAAAACGTCTGTAACCCGTCAGGACATGAGGGGAGAAGATATTTATGATGCCCGCGTGGGGTCAGATATCCCATAGTGTGGGTAGTAGGCGAGTTGGCGAATTTTGTTATGTTTGCATCAGATGCTAGACGATTTTTCTTGTGAAATTAATAATTTAAGGGAACGCTGAAACTTTACAAATAAAATTTTTAAATAAGGTTATATTGAAAAATAGGTTTCGTTTGATGTAAAACATCTAATGGCGCGGCTTAGCTGTAAAATCGACTCACACGTCGTGACGGCAAATGGCATGACGGTGTTGTGCCACGACGCTCAGATGTTTTAATCGGCTGGGCGTCCTGAGACGGCTAACTTTTTTCTCCTATCAACGATCTATATTAATACTAAAATCACTTTCTTGGCACTTCATTGTGTTGCCATTTGCCAACACAATGAAGTGCCACCAATTCACACACTAGCTGTTAAATCATCAACTAGAGCGCAGGTTTCCTCACGATATTTTCATTCACCGGAAGCAAAAAACTATCATACATAAGTAAGTTTGATAAACAAACTCGTGAGGCGTTAGTAGAATTCGAACCTAGTCCTTTTGTCCACAGGCGAACGTTTTAACTTATTTTTAACTGGCACAGAATTAATATAAGGACTACATACAGAAACGAAACTCCCTGCCCCTCCCGCAATATGGCACCCACCCGCGCCTCCCGCACTTCTCCCTCGTTCTTGTGTGTATTGGGACGCTATGTTACTGACGTGTTCATGGATATACAGTTTCATTTGTAGTAGTAGTAGGTATATTTGACGCCCCGTTTCTATGAAGCGTCCGCCCTGTGCTGTAGGAGTGTTCTACTGCCGGGCAAAGGTCTCCCCCCTTTTTCTTCCACTCGTCTCTCTCTATTGCAAGTTGTGGCCATTTTTCATTTTTTTTTTCAAGTCATCCCGCCATCTCCTTCTAGGTCTACCTCGTCTTCTGCGGCCGTCCGGTAACCAGAAGGTAGCCAATCTCGCCCACTTTTCAAAAGTTTTAACTTCTCATCATAAAATGCACAACTCCAATTAGACAAGGTATTTTAAAGAAGAAACAACTAGAGTAGTTACTGAAAAATTTCAATCTCGTAATGAACCAGTGGCCTGTCTGCGGTGACCCAGATAAAAACTAAGTATCTCTCTCGACATTCTATTACGGACTGAAGTAGGAAAATATTCTTGAAATCATATTGTATCTGGCATGAAATAATTAACCTTAAGTTTTCTCTGTGGGTTCTTTCACAAAAAGTTCTTTATCATCGATCTTTTCTTTGTTCGGAAGCATGTGGTGATTTTTCTAATTATACTGTGTGAAATTTAAGGTTGTACATGTGAACAACACTTATTCTTCCGTTTTCGATTGCTTATTTCGATTTCTGTCGTCACGACGAAGATAAAATATTAAAATTATTCTATTTAATAATAACTAGCTTTTTCTTTCGGCTTCGCATACGTAAATTTAATTGACACATACTTAGATAGAATCACGTCTTTATCCCTTACGGGGTAGACAGCCAAGAGTCGTGAGACTCGAAGGCCGCGCTTAGCTAAATAGTGGGCTCTCTGATGGAATGCAGATTCAGGTATAGTGACAGGTTGCTAGCCCTGAAATGAAATGACTGATTTTTACGATCATGTTAAATCTTAAACTTCCATGCTGGTCTGGGAGCGAAGAAAAAACATAGAATATGCCAGCTGCTTCTCTTCCCGCGCAGATTGTAAAAGTCAGTCGAGGGAGAGGGCTTTAAACTAGGGATTCCTCCACCCATAGGCGATGGGCTAGCAACCTGTCACTATATCTGAATCTCCATTCCATCAGAATTTAATTGATATTCACCCATTTTACTTCTTTATGGATGCAATTCAAAAACCCTTTTTTAGTGCTCATTTACGCTATATTAAGAACTTCTGCAAAACGTTGAGAGATTTCGTCTCTGTGTTGATAAACCAATAAGTTAGTCAGTCAGTAAACTTCTGATGAGTCGGTACCCACTCGTCCCCTAAAATTCATCCCCTGGAATAAAAGTTACAGACAGATTCGACCCTTATGAAATTCGTCCCCCGGCAAGAGACCAGTCAATGGTGGTCGAAGTTTCACAAACAATTACACTACATTATTATACACATTATACTTAAATTCAGTAAAATTTGTCAGTCTATACGTTACATGCGATGTCACATGTCTGACATGTCACAGCGTAGTTTAATCACCCGTGAGCTACGAGTATTGCGTTCCAAGCGATGGCCACTTTTTAACTACGACTTTAATGAACGGTCGGCAGTTAGCTGAAACAATAAAAGATAATATATCAACGAGGATTTTACGAGCTACATATTTTTTCGTTGAGCCATACCTCCATAGCCAACATACTATACGTATACTACTTACTTCGATGGCTCGACAACCCAAAGAGGATCTAGGCCTCCGATATCAGAAGCTTCCACTCCTTCCTGTTCTGCGCCACTTCCTGCCAGTCGGCTTTTACATTCTTTCATAATATACGTTTGCTTGCATAAATTAGAGAACACTATTCGCCAGTTGCTATAATTTGTCGTTTTCGCCAACTGGCAGAATTATCTGGTTAGTATACTATTATACCTAGTTTACCTACTTTCGATTTTATGTTATCTAATATTATAATAAATTGTACTTTATCAAAAACTAACGATATACTAATAAAACTATAATTTCAAGTCATAATTAACATACAATATGCCACTCTATCATAGTTAACTTCCATGCTGGTCTGGGAGCGAAGAAAAAACATAGAATGTACCAGCTGCTTCTCTTCCCGCGCAAATTGTAAAAGTCAATCCAGGGAAAGGGCTTTAAACTGGGGATTCCTCCACTCATAGGTGATGGGCTAGCAACCTGGCTTTATGCCTGAATCTCCATTCCATCAGAGAGCCTACTATTCAGCGAAGCGTGACCTTCGAGTCTCACGACTCTTGGCTCTGTCTACCCCGTAAGAGATAAAGACGTGATTCTATGTATTGTCGTGATTGTATGTATGTGTTAACATACATTTTGTGCTATGAACGAACGAAAAGTCTTATTTCACAATATTTGTTTGGAGTTTCGTAAACAAACCCAAAAATGGACCGCAGACATAATTAAAAATGAAACAGAAAGTCCGTCGGAAGCTAACTTTACGCATGTGGTTTCCCCTTCCGTCACAAACACCTGAAGTTCTAAACATAGACATTTCAAACGAATCGCCCCAGTGCCAGTCGGCGTTGGACATGTTTCAACAATCCTGTCCTGATGAGAGACGGGCTGGGCAATACGCATGGCGGAAAATGGACTTTTTCAAAAAGTCCCATTTTCAAATCATCATCATTGTAGTCATTTTAATGTCCCCACTATTGGGGCAATGGCTTCCTTAAGGATGGATAAAGAGGATCATGACCATGACCCATCACGCGAGCACAATGCAGATTCAGCTGGGACAAATGGCTTAACGTGCCTTCCGAAACACGGAGGAGCATTTTTGGTCACAAATCCAGTGAGCGACCATTACGATAGTTGCTTAACCGCCATTATCGCAGACCAAGCGCGGGAACCACTGCGCTACTGAGCTCCTAGTTTAAAATAATCGAGCTAATACTGGACAATACTGGACATTTAGAAAAGTTCCATTTTCGACTAGACGTTTGCCCATGCCTGGTACCTACTCGATTCAAACGATTTCTCACCTCAAAGGCACCGAAATAGTTCGGTCAATGATCTCGAGACGTGACGACGTCACAGACTAAATTAAAGACGTAATAGAATACGTGTCGTGTCGACTGGCAGACTATGTTATTTGATATTGTATAGACTACATATCACTCTAGACGGTTTATATTTAGATTGATTAATTCAACAGTGTTCACAAATATACACGAAAAGAGACGGCCCGATATATCCTAGGGATCGATAATTTTAACTGGCGATCCTTAAGAATCTTATTTAATCAACGTCCAACCAGCTACTGATAATAACCATTGAAAATATATTGACAATTAAATCATGATCAACCGTTTTATTTTTCGAAAAAAATCCCATCGACCAATAGTTAATAGACGGGGCTGAATTTTCTGTTGTATGAGGGGTTCACATTAAATCCTACGATGGGAATCTATACTTCTATACTAATATTATAAATGCGAAAGTTTGGATGTGAGTTTGTGAGTTTGTGAATTTGTGAGTTTGTGAGGATGTTTGTTACTCAATCACGCAAAATCTACTGGACGGATTTCGATGAAATTTGGTACAGAGGTAGATAATGACCTGGAATAGCACATAGGCTACTTTTTATCCCGGGAAAAAGCACTGTTCCCGTGGGAAATTCACGCGGGCGAAGCCGCGGGAAAAAGCTAGTTCTTTATAAATTACATAGATTATAATATTACAACTACAACTAATCGACTATACAGCTAAAGCTCTTTAGCCCTCGAGTCCTTATCAAACAAAGTTTGCATCATATTTTTACAGATTTTTCTATTGTCACCTTCCGGCGCTAATAAGACCTTCTCCGTGTTAAACAAGTAATAACAAATATTTGCTTTACTTATATGAAACAGTCTGTAATTATTACGACTATTACTCAATCTATCGTTAGATTAGAACCAATCAATAGCTCACTGGTACCAACACCAAATTTTTATCGAAATTACGTTGGGTTGGGCTGTTAGCGCGAACAAACATGTCACGTGTCTTTTCTAGAATAACATTGATTAATCTATTGTTCATTTGTTGCAGATATCAACAAAAGTGACATGTTGTGACAACAAGTGACGTCATGAGCTAGTGTTGTGCCGGTGTCGATAGTCGGTATCGATAAAATGGCGCGTTTGCTGATCGCGCTGGTGCTGCCGGCGCTAGTTGCCGCGCTTTCACCAGGTGACACCGACACGTGTAATCCGGATAAAATGACGGTGTACCGGATGGTGCTGCATACGTATTGGACAAGGGAGAAGTTCCCGAAACACTACCCCGATTGGCGGCCACCTGCGCAGTGGTCAAAAGTTTATGGTAAGTGTTATTATTAAACAAATATTGGTGAATATTCATTTAAATTGTGGTATTTTTTGGCAATTCTGGTAGTGAATGACGGATTTCTAAATTAAAATATATGTTAATGTAAAAATGGAAAATCTCTATATGGTTAGTGACAATATTTTATTTAGGATGCTGAGGAATTGTCAACAATTTTTATGCAATAATATAAATGTCAAAAACTCACCAAAAATATTGTAAAGAAAAGAAACAGTAAAAGCAACACAGCGTGATACTAATTATACTTAAGTCAATTTTCTTTTCATATTGAACAAAATGTTGCGAAAAATGAAGAGGACATCAATAACTTTCAATAGCCAAAGCATGTTATACAAATTATAATTGCAAAATTGCCGTATTTTTGGTTCCGAGGCACTTGGAAGTTTGGTTCAACGAATAAATTTGCTTCATTGTGTGAATTTACTTGCAATAACAGCATTGAATAAATTGTTTTGGTATAAATTTACACTTTAAGTAGTTCAGAAAGTTCCCTTTATCAGAAAACGTGTGCCAGCACAAACTTATTATGAACAGGATTTCGATGTAGTGTAAAAGTTTTGGAAATAATAACCTTTAGCAATTGCTTTCTTCCAGTTTTGTTACGAGTATACAGTTTGAACTTTATTACAGAGTGGTACAAATGTTGCAACTGCTGAATACAAAATTTTAAGAAATACGTTTTGTCGATAAGTTACGAAATGAGATAACTAAAATGTGGCTCCTTGTGATATAAATAATTAGATATCTTTAAATGCAGTGCTTTATTTAATCTCAATAGAAATTACAGAAATACGATAACACTGCTATAATAACTATAAAACTATAATAAGAATAATATTACTTTCTTCATGTTTTATACAGATATGTACTAATGATAATATTACAAATCTGACAGTATTATTAAAACGTAATAATATAATTTAATATTATGTATGTAAGCAGTTAAATAATAATACAATATTGAATGAAGTTATATTATTACGAGTATAACACACCTAATTGCTCCAGACGATACCATCTGTATTTCAATGCAAAAGTTATGATTCATTTCGCAGACGCGACATGATAAATGCAGCCGATATGCACAAGGCTAAATGTCAATGACACGCGATAATGCAGTTCGTGTTCGTTTTAATGAGTACAAGCCATGAAATTCATTTGTATTCATGTTTTCATTCAAGCTATATGCAAATATATCTTTAAAATTATAGAGGTCGTATTATGACTTGTTATAAAAACATGATAAATGTATAGTAGAAAATGATTCTATGGACAGTGCACCAGTTACGAGAACATAAGTACAAATGATCGAATACGACACATCCATTACAAATATACATGCTAATGAGATTTTAAATCCGCATTAGAAATCAAACTAAGGACCCTAAAATGATTAGAAATGCGTATCTACTTTACGTAGGTCTTGTAAAATGTTATATATACTACCTCGTATCAAAAATAAATCCCTAGTAATTTATTAAACGCCTGTGTGGCGTGACTAATGGCATAATTTAACGAACATGTAAAGTATTAATCATGATACAAACGCAAATATAGCACCTGTTATCGTGAAAAATCGCTAGAATTTATCACGTTAATTGTAAATAGACATGTGACTAATATTGCACAGAAAGTAACTGTCAAAAATCAATTGAGGCAAGCGCCATGCGCCCTACGCGTTTTTTGGATGACAGCCAAAGATGCGCGTTAAAATAGACACTTATCGATACTGACGGGACACTTTGTATGACAACACTATTATTGTTCCGGGAATTCCGATATGGGGACAAAGCAATCAACTTCTTAGAGAAAACGCTGGAGAGAATTTTATTCCGTTTGACGTTGTTTTTGGGCTTACGAGTTGAATTTATTGAGGAAATAGTTTTAGAGACAGACTGGATGTGATTTTATGGTATGAAATTAGAGACGCTATTTGTGAATTTACAAATCCATACTAATATTATAAATGCGAAAGTTTGGATGTGAGTTTGTGAGTTTGTGAATTTGTGAGTTTGTGAGTTTGTGAGTTTGTGAGGATGTTTGTTACTCAATCACGCAAAATCTACTGGACGGATTTCGATGAAATTTGGTACAGAGGTAGATAATGACCTGGAGTAGCACATAGGCTACTTTTTATCCCGGGAAAAAGCACTGTTCCCGTGGGAAATTCACGCGGGCGAAGCCGCGGGCAAAAGCTAGTATGTTATAAATACACACTTTTTCAGTGGCTACTGAAAATAGGAGTCAATGGAATAAGCATTAAATCTTAGTAATTAATGTAACAGCATTGCCGTTGAAGATAAAAATCTGCATAATATTACCGTAATTACATCCTAAATTCCTTAATTTATTAACATTTTACTTGATATTAACAAGGATGATTTACTTGTTTTTAATTACGAATTTGATAATGATTATTTGGAATTTGCTCAAAGAGTCGTTAATACATTTTACGAAAGATAAATTAGCAGCGATCTCTTAGCAGAAAATCTCATAAAATCTAATGAAAGCTTTGAACTTTCGACCAAAATCACTTTGGTTACCGCAAGGAAATTTCCAGTTGCCTTTTAGGAGTTAATGTATTATTTTATTTTACAATTATGGCGAAATTGTGGATCTTTGTAGCCTAAATTTTGAAAATGGAGTAGACATTTATTGCCTTGTCACTTAACGGTTTTATTAACCTCCTATTGAACCAAAAATATGCTTATATTATTTTCCATCCTAGTTTTATTTACCGACTAGTTCCTAACCATATTTTAACTCGGACGCCGCTGAAGAAAATTGTTTAGCTATTTGATGATTATCACTTTCGGGAATATTTTTCTTACCTTTTTAATAAATAAAACGAATTTTGATGTGTCTGAGATTAACTTTCCACGGAAAACAATAAAAAAAGAATACAGATACCTACATATCACGTTATGGGTCCTACAGATCACGTTTGTATCCATTACGGAGTAGATATAGTCAGCCAAGAGCCGTTAGACTCAAACTTCACTCTTAACTGAATAGTGAGCTTATTGCTGGAATGGAGATTCAGACATATGGTTGCTAGTCCATCGCCTATGATACGAATCCTCAGTTTAAAACCCATCCTCTAGATTGTCTTTTACAAACTGCGCGGGAAAAGAAGAAATACAAACAAACATTACTTATGGAGCAAGATTTACTCTTGTCCATATTTTTCACAAAGAAAAATAATCAGCAACAGTCGACTCAAGAGTCGGGACTGTAGTTTCTCGCCGAGAAAAATTGTTTACTTCCGAAGAAAGCCCAACTTGTCGACATTGTGCCTGATAAAGTTATCTATCAGTTTGTTTGTTCACAGAGACGAATCTCGTTTGCCGACGAGCTATCAATAAGGACACCTTTCTCACGGCTGTTGTTTGTCATTGTGATACAACTCCGAATGAGAGGGACAGAGATTTGCTCTGGTTATTTGTTTCTTTTTTTGCGAGATATGTTCATAGAAGTAATAAGTACTTTGTACAAAGTACTTATTACTTCCATGGATATATTAAGCTGTTGACTGTTTGATCTAATCTGACACACGTTGAAATAGGTGAGGCCTAAGTGTATGTTATACCTAAATGCGAAAGTGTGGTTGCGTAACACAGACATTAGCACTTTCGCACTCAATAACGCAAAATCTACTTGATGGATTTACATGGAATATGGTGTTAGCGAAGAGTAAAACCCGGATTAGCTTATTTGATACTTTATTCCCCGAATATACTACGCGAGTGCCCGAGGCGTAGTTAATAATAAATATACTAATCGTTTTTTTGAGAAACAGTGACATTATGATGATTCTATAATGTGTCCCGTCATCAGTGTCGGAGCCTTTAATGGTATGTTATGTGGCAATTTTTATGAACAAATCACCGCCCATATTTTTTTTTCTTCTACTGTAGTAAAATGGCAGCCATTATGTTTTGTACTAATTCAATCGTAACTACTCGTGTAAAAGTGCTATCGACATAAAATAGGTCTCATTTAAAAGCTAATCATGTAGACAATAAAAAAATGAGAAAGATGTTCCAATATGAAAGGCAAAAAAAATAAATTGTATTTTTTTTTATTATTAGCTTCTTGAGAATAAACTAGCTCATTAAAATGTATATTTTTTATTTTAAGACGAAAATAAAAAAAGAAAACAAAATTGAAAAAAAAAAATTTTTGACTGGTGATTTGTTCATAAAAATGCCATATAACATACCAACACTGATGACGGGACACATTGTATACCTGTTGGTTGATTGACTAATATAGCAGATAAGTAAATCGATTATAACTGACTTATTTGTTATCAAATAAAGGAACAAAAGTACGAAGTATGAATGAGTCCAACAAATTTAACGAAGATTAATCAATGAAATGTCGATTATCACGACCAATTGAGCGTGTTTCCTTGAAAAATGCGGCCAACCACAGTAGGCGGAACTGGGAACAATGGAGCGGTGATGATTGCACTGAAATAACACTGAATCACTCTTCCTGGCAGTCTTAAGCTCTTGATATTGGACTATTTTCAGTGGACAATCAGGGTAGCACCTGTAAAAATATTTCAATATTAGCTTTCGCCCCTTAAGCCGCGTAAATTTCCCACGGGAACAGTGTTTTTCCCGGGATGAAAAGTATTTCATGTCCTTCTCCGTACTTCTAACTATGTGTATGCGAAATTTCAGGAAGATTGGTTTAGTCAATAAAGCGTGAGAAGTTACAAACAAACTCACTTTAGGTTCAGGTTATTTTTTTATTACCGCCCGGAAAGACTTGAAGGCAAAAAATAAATTAGGTTCAGGTTACTTTTTATGACCTGTCGGTACGTTTATATTATTTTATATCTTTATCAATATATCTATCTAATCTATGCGCGGTCGGTAACGATGAAATTTTTCGCGCCATTTTGATTGAAAATCACGACACGCACGCAAGCAGCCTTACTAAATTTCATGCACACATATATACGCGAGTGTAAAAACGGTATTTGTCTATGAATTTGTCATTTTGCCTATTTGCTATTTTACCTATTTTTCAACTCGCTCCATCGTGAATAAAGTGCTAACTCGCGCTCAAGCAACAGTTTCACAGGGGCGGGATAATGATTTATCCTTTTTTGCCGCGGGCGAAGCCGCGGGTAACAGCTAGTTTATAATATTAGTTAGGATTCGTGACTGATATCAATTTAGGTAACAAAATTATTAATGACAGACTGTCATTAACAGTTACGTTAACCTTTATACATACATACATATTATCACGCCTTTGTCCCTAGGGGTGGGGTAGAGACTAGCTATTTCCACTTGCTATGATCCTTAAAGATCTCGCTCGCTTCCTCTACACCCATTACTCTCTTCATTCATGCTCTCCGGTTATGGGTGCTCTCAATATCTCCCTTTTAAAGGAGGTACGCAATCTGGTCGTAGTACGTTAACCTTTATTAGTAGATGCTAATTAGAAATATTTTAATTGAATAATAGGTAATTTTGTTACCGATGAAAAAAGAAAAGAGGGATGAATCCAGAGGAATCACATGTAAACAGGATACCTTAAAAACCAATTATTTGTTGTAACAATAAAAGGCCTGTGAAAACATCGAAAATCAAGTAAAACATCAATATTTTGTTAATGGATCACGTCAAAACTTTGCGAAAACATTAAGTAAACATCTGAACTGCCTTTTCCACACATTACGGTAACCTGATCGTTGAAAATCATATTGATACGAGTATTATAAATTGTAAAATATGTGAGGATAAATGGACGGGTTTTGATGTTTTTCTTACAAGTTAGGCCTCTATAAAATTCGTTCAATATTCGCGGCATGAAAAGGTACAGACCGATGAGTTACTTAGCAATTATAATATTAGAATATTACAGAATTCGGTGGATTGTATTTTGAACGGACTTTATAACTACACCAAAAGACTAAAATTGACTCCCAGATTGATACACCTATACCATGGATACTTTGCATGATACTTTACACACATTGCGTCAAGTCCCTGTTTTTAATTCAATGTATGGAAGGCCTTTAACGCGCGTCCTCCAACTTCGCCAATAACACAGATAGGTATAAACAATTCTATTTAGGTTAATGGAGTGATAGGAATAACCCTGTATATAAAGATACGAACTTTTTCATCAGATTGCCTTTTGTTTCTGTTTGGGACGCCGTAACGGAAACTACTGAAGCAAAATGTGCAAATATGTATGAAGTGGAAAAGGCAATAGATACAATCGAAATAATAATGGTCTCTCAAAAACTCGTTCTATTTTACTAAATCAATTTTATTGTGTTATTGACATAGACTACTAATAATTACACTTAAAAGTAGCTACTCAAAGAAATGAAAAGTTATTTATATTTGTTTTATAAAGATAAAGCGTCTGTATTTGGTGAAGTAATCCAAATGTATAACATATTACACCTTTAAAATACTTAACGTATGTTGTACGTGCATGTCAGACTATAATAAACGCAGTATCGTGAGAGTGAAGAACTGAGAAATAGGCCTTAAAATCTCAATTATTTATTACAAAGATCAAGATCAAAACTTCCTCATCTGTTAGATAAACAAACCATTACAGAATATTCTGAGAAATCCATGTATCCAATAAAGCCCGACAGCCTCAATAATAAGAAATCATCCTGAATCCCCAACGTGTACTGCCGACATCAAAAGATCTGAGCTGGTAGAAATAAGGTTATTTTCTTAGGATTCAGATAAAACATGATTGATGGAGTGCGTATTCGCAAGCCTGAGCCGTGACGAAGTGAATTATGTATTTTGTTGACTGTACTCTGCGTTATCAATGAGGGTTATCACTCTCACTAGTTGGTGCTACAGGCGAGTATGGTTTTGTCAATGGTGAAGCGGCCAAGTGGTGATTTCACCCGCCTGAGGTCGGGTAGGACCCAGGTTCAAATCCTAGCTTTGTCACATGCGTTTGTAGACCAATCTGACTCATGTGTGGTAGTTTTCTCATAGATGACCTGCTTCCGGTGAAGGAAAACATCGTTAGGAAACCTGCACATTGGCTGACGGTTTAGTTTACTAGTGTGTATACGGCTACTGCCACTATAGCGGTAATCGTAAGTCATGACAGATGCCTTAAGGCGACTTGAATAAAATCTGACACCAGTGTTAGTAATAACTCACTCGATAAGAAGAAGAAGAATGGTAAAATACTGCCATTTGAATTTGACATATCGACATTGACATTGACAGCGTTGTACCTCTGACAGATGTGTGCCCTCACTAGTAGGTGCTGCCGGAATATTTGAACGCGATAGCTCTCGATGCTCATTCCTCTCTCCTGTGGTTTCTTTTGCTTGCTCCTCAGCAATTGTGCCTATCGCATTCAAATATTCGACCAGATGTCAGAACCTACGAGTGACATCTATCAGATGGTACAACGCTGACAATGTCAATATCGATGTGTCAAATTCAAATGACAGTATTGTACCCAAAGATTACTACATCTTTGATTGTACCATTAAAATAATAGGTCCATACTTGCCAGTGGCACTAACTAGTGATCGTAAAAACGAATGAGTCGTGAGTCGAGTAGTTAAGTGGCCTATGGCCGAAAAGTCTCAGGTTGAAATCTTATTCGTGCCTCATGCGTTCATATCTCACTCATGTTCCTAGTTTCCTAGACTAATTGCTTCCCGAGAAGGAAAACATAGTGAGGAAACCTGCACTCTAGTTGATTATTCATTAGCTAGTGTGTGAAATGGAGGAGATAATGGAAAACCACTCTATTATCATTGCCTAGAAAGTCATTGTGTGTTTCATTCCACGTAATGACCTCAGGGATGAGGAATACGACCAGAGGAGAAGAACATAGAATAGAATTAAAAGCAGAAATAAATAGGTACAGAAATAAACAATTACGTTCGGGCTTCATTAAGATTCTAAAGAGAACTCATGCAAATGAATAACAAGATTAAAATTAATGCTGTCAAACAATCTATTATACAAGGAAAGATCCTCCTTGGTCCAGCCCTGGCAAAACAAAACCATTAGTTGAAGGTGGGCCTGGTCCTAATTACTATCGTTAGCTGGGATATACGAGGCGCCTTCGTATATAATGTCTAAAGATATGCAAAACACGAGCAGAGTTCAACCTTATTGCTATTACTTAAAATTAAGTAAAAATTCTGCTCTTCGAAGACGTAGTCCCTAGAGTTTTATATGATACTGTAAAACAACAGAATTTAATCTTAATGTACGATATAATAAGGTTGATGTTTGAGTAAGCAAGAGAAGAGCATACGAGTAGGAAATAAGACAATTTTTTGCTGTCTGGGGAGTGTCCAAGTAAGTAGAATTAATTGGTCAGATGAAATTGTTTCTGTGATTTAAAGTACTACTTAAGGTAGACATTATTTACTAGACACTCGCAAACCATCCCAAATTTGTTGTGGTCTTATTCATATAATATTATGTATTACTATATTTGTTTTTAAAATATTAACACAGTAAATAAATATTATCGATTTTATAATAATAAATGTTTCAATACACTTTTTCCAAATGTACCAACATGCATTAATTGCCGAGTGACTATTGATCCAAAAACATAATTGGAACTCGAGGAATAGGGTATTTGACAAGGTGTAATTTTTCAACATATTTTTGAATAAATGGAAAGATCATATACAAGTTTTATAACAAACTGTTTTTATTTTTTTTATTTTCGATTTAATTACCTAGTTATTTCAAATTGAAAATTCATACCAACGGAGAACGCCGAACAGTTACCGAACACTTCCGATTAGCCCGGTGACGTCACACAGGTGTTTTCCCTACTCGGTGCGCCTCCCCCCGCCGGCACGCAGGCCCGCGCGGGTGTGGAGCTCGGGTTTGTTTCGTGAACTGACAAGAAGGTGATCGGATTTTTTCGGGGCATCGGATTTTTTGGTACTTTTAATTAGATATAGCTTGATAATTAGGTCAAAATTTAAAAAAATAAAAACAGTTTGTTACTCCACTTTTACATAATCTTTCCATAAATCAAATAAAAAAAACCTTGTCAAATACCCTATTATCACGTACACATGTACACATTGTACACATGTACGAATGAGCGATTTTTCGTTCAACGAAATAAAAAAAAAATCAGTATAAAAAAGTCTCAAGAGATGGCGTTTTATTGAAAGCCGAGTCGTAATAATGACTGTACCTATATTGTGCGCTTTTTATTGTCAGCCAAAGGCAGAAAAAAATCACCTAACAGTTTGACAGTTGCACAAATCACAATATTGATACTTTTTAGACGTTTTTTATAAGGTTTTTTTTTAATGCCAATACCGTGCATTTTTACTTTTTGAATGGTCTCGCCTTTTACTAAACGCCACCTATGAATTCATCTGGAACTACTTTTTTTAATTTGGGTCTCGGAAAATCCCTCATTGTCAGACAGCAGCTCTACAGCAGAAGGTTGTATGACTCAAAAGTCCTACAAAGCTGTCCTTCTTTTTTTCTACTTTCTATTCGGTCGCCACGCCAAATCAATCAAGTTGATTGTAGGGATGTGTTAAGGATAAAATAATATTTGTTTTGTTTAGTTGAGCGTATTATGGTTTCATTTTCAGTTGAAGATTATTTTTAAATTTTGAAATATTCTATTCAAAGTACAGGCCAGAAATCCGGTCCAACCACTGCGGTGCGAAGGAACCCATTTAAAAAGGGCAGTTGGGCGATTCGCACCGCGCTTCGAATCGCTTGTGGTGCGAAACGATCAAGAAAACCGATGCATCGCGACGCATCAATAATCCTGGCCATCAATAAATTCCCCAAATACCTGTCACATAACGAGAAAAGAAGTAATAACGGTTTTGTAACCGAGCCAGCTGGCATCCGACGAGTTCACTACCCTGCATGAGTCACGGTTATGTAAACAAACTCGACATTTTTCGTGACAACTATTCGATAGCTGAACTCGAAAAATATGCTCCTGAATTTCAAATTTATGGAAACTTTGCGTCAGTTTCATTCCGTGCAATTCATCAATTTTTGTGATCAAAGTCAAAGTCATAGTCAATTGCTTTTATTTATATAGGCTTTAAAATAGCACTTATAAATAGTCACATTCTTGTTTTTTAGTTAGTTGACGTCATAAAATTACTTAAAGCTAAGGTTACCACCGCCTCCAAAGCGCAAGTGGAGAAGAGGCGGCGCAACAAACTCCACTGCTGCATTTTCTCCAAAGACGTCACTTTACAGCATATGTCTTAGGTATATGATCAATAAACATTGCTCCACTTTCTTTTATTTTTATAACGTTTTCGTTCTATTATAGTTTTATTTTTATAACTGTTATAATAGATATAAGCTTGTGAAATAAATAAAATAAAAATAAATAAAAACTAAAAAAAATTTTTTCGCTCTCGTTTTCCAAAAAAATGAGTGTTCTGTTTTCAGGTTTCATGAATTCATTTTTGTTTCTATGTGAGTTTCTTTATTTCACTAAAATTCTTAATAGCTTGCTAAACATAGATTTCTGAGGTATATCTCTTATAGATCCTTAGATTTCATATAATATCCCGACTACAGTCATTTAATTTTTTAACATTAGTTATTTCATCAATTCCTTGAAAATTCTAAACAAAATACAAACATGAAATCCATGAATTGTTGTTACTCCTACTAGAATACTTTGTTCAAAGACAAAGTAATTTCATTCTATTTCCTTTACCAAAGTCACCTTTCTATAACAAAACTAACGAGCGTCAGCAAAAATTGAACCAACAAAAGCGACGTACAATTTTTCCAGTTTCAATTCAATCGTTTATAAAAGTACGAAGTTCAACTGCGCTAGCTCTATTCGGCTCCCTGAAAATATTTTCTGTGCCGCGTAGACAATTAAGAAAGTTGCGCACTTTATTTTTAAACTACCGGAGACCCGGGACTTTAAGTACTAGGATAATTAAAAACGTTTTAGTCTCCGAAGTAACCAGGGACTTTCGCATTGAATGTAACAACAAACAAACGATAAAGTTAATTCACCGTAATCGTTGCAAAAATAGTTGCATTTTTGACAGTACCTAATTAAAGTCGTACACCAACCATTATATTTGACATCTGAATATATGCATAAGAAAGTATTAAAGAAGTTTGATTCAAGTTATAAAAATGATACTAACCTATTCAAAATATCCTTTTTTCACTATTTTTTTTAAGTAGGTAGCGTTTGACATTATGCACGAATTTGAAGATTTCCAAAGTGTTCTAGAGAGATGTTCATTGATGAGAGATGCTTATTTTCCATTAAACGCGCATTATTAAAAAGTGACTTTTTTGAGACAGACACAGATAGTCTTTCATAATCATCAGATAGATATATAAATCGTTTATTTAATGCTATAAACACACACATACAAAGAGTACACGAGACATTTAAAACAAAAAAATAAAAGAAAGAAAACATGAAAGATACAAGGTATCGGAATCCTGCACGGTTTAATTAGTAATCCTAAACCAAATAAAACAGGCAAAGTTTAAATAAGAGTTTCCGCGCCTGTTTCTTTACGTAAGTGATTTGAAGTTTATAGGTCCAAGACTTTAGAAATTACAGGGCACCGTGCAAACGACTTTGGCGGGCTATATCTAGCAAATGGTAAAGCTGATACACCACATAAGGGGGTGCACTCAAAAAAATAATTCACCCCCCCCTTTACATGTATGGGGAGGTACCCTTAAAAAGGGGTAACTTTAATTTTTTGTATTTTTAAAAATGAGATCTATATGTGAAGTATCCTCGAACCAAGTTACATGCAAATCAGTCCATAAACGTAGAAGATATTCTGCTGTGACAGACTAGGACGGACGGACTGAAAGATCTTATAAGGGTTTCTTGTTGGACTATGGAACCCTAAAAAGATATTTTCATTTATATATTATTATAGACCGCGAGCAAATTATTTAATTATTTTCCATAGTTAATATTGACGTGAGCAGTGAACACACAGCTTCAACATTAATTTTATTGGCTCTTACCCAATTTGTGAATGAAATATTTTTCCACATGCGACCGGGTTACGAGAGACTGTTATGAGGTCAAAAATAGTCCGGATTACACGTGGTTACGATTTGTTATAAATTATTATTGTTTTATTAATATAATGCTTCCATGCTGGTCTGGGGGCGAAGAATAAACATAGAATGTGCCAGCTGCTTCTCTTCCCGCGCAGATTGTAAAAGTCAATCGAGGCAAAGGGATTTAAACTGGGGATTCCTCCACTCATAAGCGATGGGCTAGCAACCTGTCACTATACCTGAATCTCCATTCCATCAGAGAGCCCACTATTCAGCTAAGCTTGGCCTTCGAGTCTCACGACTCTTGGCTCTGTCTTAAGGGAAAAAGACGTGATTCTATGTATGAATTGATATAAACTTCGCTAGAGTTATACAATAAAAAGATTTTGTAATACAATAGTACCTTTTCAAATCTGATATTTAAAAACATCTGTAAACTGCAACGACAAAACACGTGGTAAGTTCACGTCAACGCCGTAAATTTCCACGAATTAAAATCCATATAATAATATTAATAATTTCTTTAGAAATAAGTAGCACCCATTATTGTTGTGTAAATTATTATGTTAAACCAATTTGAGAATAAATAAATAAATGTTAAAGAAAGAGCAAAATAGCAAATTGAATAAATCTGACGCGTTCTATTGTGGCCATTTCACCTGTCTAATAGCAAAATAATATGACCTAGTAGCAAAATCCAAGACCCGGCTCAGTCGGAAAAAGATCATTTTCCATGTTGACCTGACCGGGGATCGAACCCGGGACTTCCGGTATGAATACACCATGTACGTACAGCGATTCTAACCTCCAAATCCTTGTCCACAGGAGTGTCCCACGACCGATCTTACGTACTATTCCGGCTGGGCCGTCGGGTCTCACCTGCTGTCAGACAGTTTGCAGAGTCCGGCCGCTCAGACACCCTGGGGTCAGCCCCGGGGACAATGGACGTGTTCGGGGCCCCGTCCGTGGGGCAGGGCGCGGGCCGGACTGAGGCGGAGTTCTTTGTCGATGGAAATCATTCTAGAGTGAGTACATGAACTATCGTCATGGTTTGTTGTTCGTGTTAAGATTAGTGTCAGATTTTTAAGTTGCATAAATTATCATAAAATGAGGCAAAAAAGGCAGCTAGGCTAAAGTGGGACTGGGCGGATCACGTGATCCGCCCAGTCCCACTTTAGCCTAGCTGTCGCATGCAACCGGAGAGATAGACTCAAATTTTAACCAACTGGGTTCCAACCGATGGAAGAAGAAAAAGAGGAAGGCCAAAGACGAGATGGGCGGACTACTTGAAAGCGATTGACAGAGAATGGAAGGAAAAGACCAAAAATACGTGGAGGAAGTTAGGGCAAAACCCTGCAGTGGGACACAAATAGCTAGGAAAAAAAAATACCTGACTTGTCTTGCATTCCGAAGGTAGTAGGTACTCCTACTCCACGAATAAATGCCAACAATTTGAGACAATATAACGTGATCATAAATGTATTATCTCAAGCTTAGAGAGATGCTTAGAGAGATTTATCCATGCTCAGAGAGGCACGTTAAACTTTTAGTCATAGCTGTAATCGCAGCAATTGCAGCAAACCCATCAATCAGCATTGGTCCCGCGTGGTGGGCCGAGGTCTTTCCTCCTTATTTATTATTTTATTTAATAATAGAAATACTAGTAGTAAATAGTTATAGTAATAGTTCACGAGAAGAGTTCAAGATAGGCCACGACCTGCAGTCTTCGCCAGCTAAATTGCTCAACTATAGTTAGCGATATGCCGTCGAGAAATTTCCTGTTCCTGAAAATGTCTTCTCTTGAAAATTTCCGAAAATTCTTAGAAATTTCTCAGGTTCATAGGAAAATTTTCCGTTCTCGAGAATATTTCTGAGAAATTACCAAGAAACTTTCCGCTGTTTCTTTAAAAATTTCGGGAATGGTACATCACTAACTATAGTACAGTATACTATCTATAATTTCATACGAATAGATTATCGATAAAAACCTAAAGTTACAAAAACCAAACAGTAAATCAATTTCACCTGGCCTGTAGGTACACGATTGCTAGCGATGTTATTTTCCCCAGCAAACAATTGGCGAAAATATCGTATTTCATCGTTAATTAAACGCAGGAGGCAAACAACAATTACGATACGTCAGACTTCCCGGGGTAAAAACAAAAAGTTGTTTTTGTTTTTCGGTATATCAGGTTCCGTACCCCTATTTTAACAATTCTGCCGTAATTTTAGTGATGATGTTTTGAGATAAATATTCGTCACATCGAGGAATAAGGTATCACTTTTTTGCGGACCTCAGTAATGGAAAATGTTTTTTTATCTGACTCTAAACCATCATTTGTTTGTATCATTATAATTGTAATATTTTATAAACTACTAGCTTTTGCCCGCGGCTTCGCTCGCGTGAATTTCCCTCGGGAACCATACCTTTTCCCGGGCTAAAGCGAAATTTCAGGAAGATTGGTTCAGTAGATAAAGCGTGAAGAGGTAACAAACAAACAAACTCACTTTCGCATTTATAATATTAGTTAGGATTACGATTGTTCCAAATGTACTGTTGTATGTAATGTTTAGAACTAATTGCATCCGAGATGCTCAAAAATCCAAAAATAAATATTGTTCCAAATGAGTGAATCTCAGCAAATGTAAATCTTTTAGATTTGAAAAACCATAGAAATAATGAGTATGGAAAATTATATTTTCCTGATTAAAGTTAACAGGAAATTTCTTGCTAATAATATTAGATTTATTGTAATTACCTATACGGCGAGTTATTACAGGCTTAACGTAAGAAACTTGAGATATGCAAGATTTATGTTATCTGGAACTGTAAATCAATGTATCCCATAACTTAGTTAACCCACCTGCGGCCCGGTTATAATTAACTTGTCAGGTGCACTCACGTCAAACGTCTGCCGCAATCGGACGCGAAATGTTAAATGAAACAAATTGTTTGACTTTAGAGTTTATTATTTGATGAAAATAATAACGACGTTAAAATTGAGTTACGAAAACAAATGGAAGTTTTATCAAGTTGCTTCGATGGCCAATAGTTTTCAAAGTGTATAAAATTTACTGAAATACTTAGTTCTAGGATAATTTGGAACTAACTTACATCGTACTCGCTTTCTTTAGAACTAACATACATCGACATTTCGTACTTAGACATTCATTAAATTTAACAAAATCTCTGTCTAATCATTCAGAAAGCTGAAATGTTAATGATCACTATCTATACTATTGACAACTAATATTCATAAAAATAAATCAACAAAAAATATTACAAAACTTAAACGTTTATTGAATTTTGTTGAAAATAAATCAAATATTAGTTCAAACCTTAACATTCTAAAGTAAAACATTTATTAACCACGAAAGTAATTTACGAGAAAGTCTATTTTAATTTATATTGTTGTAAAATCATAAAAAGACATGGTAAGATTGTTTACATAATTGGTACCTATCCTGTAGAAATGCAAACACATGAACTTATATTTACTTCCACTTTTATATAACTAATGAAAATAACCTAAGTATATACCATCATATAGAATGAAAATTGTTCCTACGAATATTTTTCATTAACGTGTAAAGTGTACATAGCCGTGATAATTTTCTTTTCAAATTCATTATATTTGCTAGTTATTATAATTTGTTTCATGTATCCACCCTCCACCATTTTCGTGTTCGAGGGGGGGGACACTTGACTCTAACAAAATTTATCACTTTAAAGTTAAATATTTCGCACACGGATCCCTAAATCAAAAAAATTTCACACTCATAATATTTTTAAAAGACCTATCAAATGATACCCCACACGATGGTATAATCGAGAGAAAAAAATCATCCCCACGTTAGGTGTAGGGAAGGCCCCCTAAAAATTTTTTTTTCCTAATTTTATTCTACAGTTCGCTCCGCGTAATAAATAATAATATTTCTACCAAATTACAGTTTTCTAGTACTAATAGTCTCTGAGATTAACCGCAGACAGACGGACGGACGGACGGACGGACGGACGGACAGGCATGACGAAACTATAAGGGTTCCTTGTTTACTTCGGAACCCTAAAAACGGAGTTTAGATAAGTAATATTTTTATTAAAAAAAGGAAAACATTTCGTGGTAATTAAATACTAAAAGTACTGTATTAATTTCCATCAAACGAAAGTCAAATAATCTAATATCTTAAAAAACTCGAAATTTTCTTACAAAAAATATGAAGTTCTTCAAAGATTATGACTTTAATTATAACGATCAAAGCGCAGACGTGTATGAAATAAAAAATAATAAAATTATATTCCGACAGACGACCAGCTGAGTTAGGTGACCTAATTTCCTTTAAAAGCCAGTCGGCTGGCTCTAGGAACCTAACTACGTTAGCTTCAGTGAATAAAAAAATATTAAGTGAAAGCAAACATTTTAGTTTTATTACATTACGCAGATTCCTTTTCTTTGTTCGATTTTTGCGAAAATACGTATTTCTTATATTCTCCCAATCTCAATATTAGCATAAGAAAATTAATTGTGTCTTTATTATTAATGTTTTATATTGTGTTTGTTCTCTCAGGAAACTCATGATTCATTTGTATGAAATATCTGATCTCTTGGGAATTTTTATCAATACTTACTTGTGTCATTTAACGACTTTATTGAATTAGTTTATGTATTTTATTTACATATTGTATCAATCTTTACAGGCTAACCCAATGCGATAATGTAGCTTACTAACAAAAACCTTACGACCTAAACATTGTAGCAGAGTATATAGCAATGGAATTAAATAAAATATCTTGATCCTGTGGGATGTGCATTTATTGTAAGACAACACAAAAGCGAAGGTGTCAAACATTTTAAAAACAACATAGAACATACGTTCTAATGAGGTACAATTTACCATTGAAATAGTTCCTATTCAACACACCTCCTTAAATTGTACCGTAGAAGCTCTAATTAATACCTAATATAAAACTTACAGTAAGATAAAGTAAAATAATAACAAAAAAACATGACCAAAAAAATAAGCACTAACAATATCCTAACCTATACCTAAACCGCTAACACATAAATAATATTTCTGCTTTGGCAGCGGTTTCGTTAAGATATCTGCCAGCATCAAATCAGTAGAAATAAATCTCAATACAATATTTTTGTTATTTCTCAATGTATCCCTTAAGAAATGATGCTTTATGTCAATGTGCTTACTGCGGGCATGAAAAACAGGATCTTTTGCAAGTGTAATAGCTCCCTGATTGTCCGCATGCAACGTCACCCTACTAAAGTTATGTAACTCTATCTCACTTAATAAGCTGTTAAGGTAAATAGCTTCTTTCATGCTTAAAGCTAAGCTAACATACTCAGCTTCGCACGTTGAGGTAGCAACGCACTTTTGTTTTTGTGATTTCCAAGAAATCGCAGCACCTGCCAATATAAAAACATTTCCCGAAAAGCTTTTTCGATCTATATGACAGTTTCCAAAATCGCTATCTGAATACCCTATTAAAGACTTACCTGTCTTTTTATAGATAAGACCATATTCCCTGGTTCTTTTAAGATATCTTAAAATCCGTATAGCTGCTTTCCAACATCCTTTATCAGCATTATCCACATACTGACCCATCTTTGCTACAGCATTGGCTATATCCGGCCTAGTACCTACGGATAAATAAATAAGACAGCCTATTAATTCCCTATACGGAAAGCTTTTATCGATATTTTCCTGCATGGGTTGTAACTTTAAACCCACCTCCATTGGCGTAATATGTATTTCTTTGCAATGTTTTTGTCCAAATTTATCAACAATTTTATCAATGTATGAAGTCTGTGACAACTTCAAACTCTTGTCACTCCTGACAATATCTATGCCTAAAATAAACTTTGCAACTCCATAGTCCTTTAATTCGAACTCCTTGGCCAATTCAGATTTAAAGCTTTCAATAAAAACTTTTTTCTGACTTGCTATTAAAATATCATCGGTGTACACACAAACAAAGAGTTTGTTTCCGTCCTCGAGATTCTTGAAGTATAAACAAGGCTCGTTCAAAGATTGATTCAACTGCATTTTCTTCAGTTTTTCGTCCAATCTTATGTTCCATTGCCTGCCCGATTGTTTCAAACCATATAGAGATTTTGATAACTTACAAACGTTACCACCCGCCGCTATGTCAGTAAGCATTTGTCTAGCTCGTTCCCTGACCAAACTATCCTCTTCAGTTTTCAATAGTTTATTTAAACTGTCTTCTAGGAGCTCTGGAATTTTCATATACACCTCCTCTTCTAGATATCCATTTAGGTAAGCCGTATTGATATCTACCTGATGTATTTCCATATCTAGCTCCATAGACAATGCGGCAAGTAACCTGACTGTACTAAGCCTCATGACAGGAGCAAAAGTTTCACGATAGTCAATACCGTAGCGCTGACTAAAACCTCTTGCTACTAGTCTGGCTTTCTTCTTTTCAGTCTTGTCTATGTTAAGTTTCGTAGTGAGTACGTAGCGACATCCCACTATATCTCTATTAGGAGGTTTTTTAACAATCTTCCACGTATTATTTTTTACGAGACTTCGGATCTCTGACATGATCGCATCTTCCCATAATTTTTTCTCATTACTGGTCAGTGCTTCTCTCAATGTCACTTCTCCTGCAGTACCAACAAAGTCTTCACAATCGAGAAATTGTTCATGTGACTGTGTGTTATCATTGTTTTCTCTATTTTCACCTATTTCTAACCTATCCTCTTCCACTTCTTGCTCTTGCTCTGTTTGCACAGGAGCAATTTCCTCTTCCAACTCTTGCTCTCTGAGCACAGAAACCATCTTATATATCTTCTTCGGTCTACCTACTTGACCTCTTTGGATTCTTGGCCTACCTGGGGCTCTTTTTAAGTCCTCATTTGGAGCTGCTTCGATGAGAGACTGTGATGGAATTTCTTCATCTGAAGATGGAGGTTGAACTGGTTCTACTGGTATTTCTCCGTTATGTTCAACTTGTGGTAATACAGGCTGTGGATTTATCTCTATTTCAACAAATCTCGTCGGATTCAAAGTAGATGACTCCACTTGAAATGGATCACCGGGTTCGTCATTCCCAGATTTGTCGACATCTAAAAATCTAACATCCCTAGCAACAATTACTTTCCGATCTTTTGGTAACCATACTCTGTAACCTTTTTGATTCCTAGGATAACCTATAAAAATCCCGCGTTTGCTACGATCTGCAAACTTATCTTTATTTAAATCTTTATCCAAAACATATACCTTTGCTCCAAAAGATTGTAAATAATGAATTTGTACAGGTCTATCAAAAAACTTCTCATATGGTATATTACCATTAATTGCGCTAGATGGACATCTGTTTCTAATATGGCATGCAGTAACCACTGCATCAGCCCAAAAACCTGGTGACAGCCCTGATGATAACAAAATGCACCTTGCCATTTCGACAAGTGTCCTGTTTAACCTTTCTGCAATTCCGTTCTGTTGAGGGGTTCCGGAAATTGTAAGTCTCCTAGTTATCCCTTCCTTTTCCAGGAAGTCGTCGAACTCCCTACTACAATATTCGCCACCATTATCGGTGTGCAAATATTTGATGCGTTTACCAGTAATATTTTCTACATACTGCTTATATATTTTAAAAACCGTAAAAACTGAACTCTTTTTACTTAGTAAGTAAACTTCACACCATCTTGTACAATCGTCAATAAACGTCACAAAATATTTTGCACCTCCTAAAGCTGTATTTTTCATCGGCCCTACAACATCAGAATAGACTATTTTTAAAACTTCGTCACAAGGTCCACTAGAACTAGTAAAGGGTTTAGCACTCATCTTACCGCGAATGCATGTTTCGCAATCATGTAACTTCTTGACATTTGTCATATCTGTTTTAACCCTTAAGTTACAGTGATTAATGAGCTTCAATAAATCTTTCATATTAAGATGACCTAAACGCTCGTGCCATACTTGAATATCAACTTTGTCGTTGGAAATCGCAAAAGCTCGAGCACATCGTTCGTTAACGTAATATAAATTACCCTGTCGATTTGCAACTAGCTTAACATCCCCTTTAGAATCTGTTACTATGGCACTGTCGTCTCTAAAAGTTACATAGAAACCCTTGTCAGTGATCCTAGCAACCGAGATCAAGTTAGTTCTCAAATCAGGAACGAATAACGTATTTAATAACTCAATTACGTACTTAGAATCATCGTTGCATGCGTACAATCTTACCGTACCCTTACCTTGTACGAGAGCACTCTGATTAGTAGCCAAATTCAATTTTCCAGAAGTAGGTTGTAAAGTATTTCCAAAAAATGATTTTTCACCGCACAAATGACTTGTACAGCCGCTATCTAAGATCCATTTTTCCTGCTCGCAGTTTGCAGCAAGACAGTTATCTGTAAAAGAGTTAAAAGTTATAAACTCGTCATCACTCTTAGAAACTATATCACATTTAGACACATACTTTACACTATCTTTCTTTTCTTTCTTGAATTTGCACTCCGAGGCTTTGTGACCAGTTTGGTGACATTTGAAACATTTCATTATGAATTGTTTTTTCGTTTCAAATTGTTTTTCGTCGATTTTTGTCTTTTCCTTATTATTTCGACCCTTTCCTTTTGCGATGAAAACCTTATTATCATTTCCCGCATTTCTTGCATTATTCTCCTCAATAATTTTAATTTTCAATACTTCAGGGTCCGGAAAATTGTCTCTCGACTCTATAGCACAGCGAAAATTTTCAAAATTTGGTGGCAAGCTATATAACAACATAATCGACGCTAAGTCATCATGAATATCGATATTCATATCATGAAGTTTATTTTTCGCATCGAAAAAATTAGCCAAATGGGTGTGAATATCATCACCTTCGTTCATTTTGTATAAGGTTAGCTGTTTTAACAAGGACGCCTTTCTGGCTGGCCCTTTTGATGCATAAATTGCTTCCAATTTCAACCACAATTGACGAGAAGTCTGGCAGTCTCTAATGTGTCTAAGTTCACTCGGGTTCATCGTTAGTACTAACTCAGCCCTCGCTTTCGCATCCTTTGACAACCACATCGCTTCCTCTGCGACTTCTGCTGGTCTTGGAATCTTTCCGTCTACGTAATCCCACAGATCATTCTTGACCAAAATCGCCTGCACTTGAATCCGCCATGAGTCATAATTTTCCCTACCGAGGTTTTCTATCCTCATAGTAGTCATTATTATCCCTCAATACGGCAGTACGGGCAGTCAACAAAAAACTTGTACTTTTTTCGTACTTACGTTTTTCCGATATTTTATTTCTTCACGTTGGATGAAATATTTAGCTACCAATCCTGGTTTATGCGCCCATAACCATTGTAGCAGAGTATATAGCAATGGAATTAAATAAAATATCTTGATCCTGTGGGATGTGCATTTATTGTAAGACAGCACGAAAGCGAAGGTGTCAAACATTTTAAAAACAACATAGAACATACGTTCTAATGAGGTACAATTTACCATTGAAATAGTTCCTATTCAACAAACATAACATTTATCATTAAAGATACACGTGTGAATTCTCTCAGGGTACCTACAATTAAATTTATCGATCTGGTTAGACAGAACCTTAAGTGTGCGCAGCGACATTTTATGAGTACAAATGTTTTACTTTAAACAAAGGTATTAACGTAGATCTTACCAATATTTTAATTAATGAGAATTGTTGCAGGTTTCCGTGATGGCAAGGATGATCCCGTCTCCGGACTGGTTCATAGGAGTGGACAGCTTCGACCTCTGCGTTGATGGGAACTGGCTGGACAGTATCACTGTTGAGGTACACAACGATTCATTTTTATTCAATCAAGACTGCTGTTCTATGATATTAGGGATATAACGATAATGTTAGGTAAAGTCGCTGAAAAGAGAAAAGAAAATCTTGTAATAAACATTCACTAGTTGGCCCTTTTGAAGAAGAATCAAGATTACAATTAGGCAAACTATTCCCGGCTTTTGAGTCCCTCAAAATGAGTCGAGATCTTAGGATCCTGGTTTTTTAATTCTTTGAAACCCCAAACTATATATACTACTACTGGTGAATTTCTGGTGAAAATCTTAGAATCTTAAACAACTTTAGCTAACTTTTGCTCTAGTTTTTATAGACTTGTTTAACTAATAAATAATTGCGTTGTTTTTTATCACTTGGAAAATTCACCTCCTCAGTCGTCTAAATAATTCTCAATTCTATGTCGATATTTTTTCGAAATATCAACTCTTGTTATTTTTTCGAATTAATAAAACAAGACCAGCTAGTTGGTTTAGCAGCTTTTAAAATTAACAGATGATGTACCTTCAAATTTAAAATTATACAGGAAGTTGAAAAGTCTTTACCTTTCCTAGGTGGATCCTCTAGACGCGGGTACAGACAACGGCTTCACATTCACAGCACCTAACTGGCCGACAGCTCCACAAGGAGTGGCGTACAGAATCACATCGAAATACCCGTCACATCCTGCTGGTTCCTTCTTCTACCCGCATCTGAGAAGATTACCGCCGATCGCCACGTTTCAGTTTATAAAGGTAAGAAATACCTATTAGTATCATTATCGTCAAGATCAAATCCCTGAAGGAATTTTGAAGTTATTTTTTATTTATTTATCAAGGATAACTAATAAGGTGAATATGATAAAATAAATAGCGAATACGACGAAAGCTCTTTATTTAAAAAGAAGAAGGTTAGTGGTAATAAGATCTTTTCTTTCTAGCTCCGCGAATACGAGCTCTCGGAAGTGTTCCACCGCTCCAGTGACGACCGGCGCTATGACGTCATCCAGCTCGACAAGCTCAGCCATAACAGCATAGACGTGCTCGATGGCAACCGAGCCTTGTCTATAGCTGAAGAAGTCGAGAGGAACGAAGCGCCGAAGATTTACGCTGACGGCGCGTTGACGACTCCTGACAGCTCCTATTCCTATTATACACTGTAAGTTCCATTTTTGGTCACTTAGGAGTGCATGGTTCTATTTTTTTTATTATTTTCTTATTATCCTGTGCTTGGAATAAGTATAAACACTATTTAACTATACCATATAACGATCTCCCTAGATAGCTATGGATCTGGGGATGGGAAGTAATT
Source organism: Ephestia elutella (assembly GCA_018467065.1). Classification (NCBI taxonomy): domain Eukaryota; kingdom Metazoa; phylum Arthropoda; class Insecta; order Lepidoptera; family Pyralidae; genus Ephestia; species Ephestia elutella. The sequence goes on along the minus strand of CM031586.1, from coordinate 15,174,660 downwards.
GTAGGTAAGAATTTCTAGTGTCAAAAATATATAAAAAAAATATTGTTCAATTCATTTTGTTTACTTTCTCTGTGATTGAAGGTGTTTATTAAAGGCACCTTTTAAATAACAAATGAATATCAATTAGTCTGCATCTATCAATAACCCATCAGCATCATAGGAAATTGACCCCTATTAAAATTTCTCAATATAAGGTTTTTTTTATGCTGCATCATATACAGTCGGGGGCAGATAGAAATGCCCCCTACCTCACCAAATTAATGTGGTTGATATTCCAGCTCACCGCACCTCTCGGTTCGCTTCCTGCTTTATATTCTCTCCCCGCGTTGCTGTTTCCCGAAAAATATATTTTAGGGTTTTCAAGGCAAGAGTGAATAGGCATATTTTGAGTTGCGTGTACCACCCTCTAGGGTCTTGCCTAATGGGAAGCATAGATGAGGTCTACCTCATCTATGCTTCCCATTAGGCAAGATTGATAAAAAAAAATCCTATCTCAGAAGGGTCAGATTTGTCTGCCCCCGACTGTACGACTCTAAAATATAGACCTTTTTAGTGAACCCCGAATCTGTATATCCCATAGGACGAACACGACAGTCAATACGACAGAGGAACCTCGATCTGCCAACGAACTGCCCACTTCAGGTCCCACTGCCAGTGAAAGATCAGCGATGCGAAGTTTGGCAAGGCGATATCGGGCACGACGGCGACGCAAGCTGCGCGCTGACAATGCTGACCCTGCTGAGAGAAGGAAGCGGAAAAGAGCAAGTAAGATATAGTTGTCCTGTCCTTCTCTTTCTTAAAAAAAAAGCTATGTGAAGTCTGGCGAGGTGGTAAGGGGCACGATGGTGACGCAAGCTACACTCTGACAATGCTGGGAAAAGGAAGCGGAAAACAGTAAGTAAGATACAGCTATCCTTCCGTTTCTTGATAAAGAATATGAGAAGTTTGGCGAGGCGGCGGTAAGAGGTGCGAAGGCGACACCAAGGCGAGTTAAATTCATTTTCTTTCTTGTTAAAGCAAAAACTAGATGAGGCCTAAAATAATTATAGCTAATATATAATATAAAAAAATATAGCTGCTGATCTTGCCAAGAGGATGACGCATAAAAAAACGAGTTAGATGCAGCTTGTTTTTCTAGAAATGTGATATACTTACCTATTGTCAAAAGATACATAGAGCATTACGAACCTTATTTTATTATTATTATTTACTATGTGGGGACGCCAGCGCGAGCACCAGACGGGTGATCAGTCCACTTATGCTGGGACCATTTCACCCAATTCCCCGAGACCCGTATAGGGTTTTGAGTTACCTGGTAACTCACGTTGGTGGCGACCCATTGAATCTACCTGTTACTTTGCAGAATTTTAACATCTGCCCTATTGTAATGTTGCTCAGATCATCCTCAGACAGGACGTCTGAGCCCAATATTTCTCTCCTTGCAGCGGCAAATGCAGGACATTCTGCTACTAAGTGAAAGCTGATTACGAACCTTAACGACTACGCGATAAGACAGGCTAGGTTCAGTTCAAATCAACAATTTCTTATTTTCAGGACTGCTAGACTGCCGCGTCTCAGACTGGGGTGAATGGAGCACATGCCGCAGTGACGGTGGCTGTGTGGGATCAGTGGTGCGCACGCGCAGGATTATCCGTCGCCAACGACCCGGTGGCGCCCCCTGCCCGCCAACCATGCAATCGAGATGGTGCGCGACCAACTGCACCGCGCAACAGAAGCACGAAGACTGGCGGAATAATCTAACGTAATTCCTTTTCCGAATTTCAAACGGTTAAGTTTATTCTCTTTTCATAAAACGGCTTTATTGATGGCCAGTTTGAATTTAAAAGCTCTATTCTTTCTCCATAGACACTTTTAGTATCTTTGTCTGTCCGTCCAATATCAGTTTATTTCGATTCTGAATTTCATTGATTCTTGGATGTAAATTTGTGGTGTGTAAAGATAATCAATAAAATTGTTGTAAAAATAAATTTAGTAAGAGATGACTGTCGATGTTCGGATTAGATAGACTTTTATTATTTGTCGCTGTACCTAAAGAGCTTCATCAAAGTTGTTTTCATTTATTTGTCAATTGTTAGGACTAAGGATGATCGGGCGAGCTGAAGTGTATAAATTTGATTTGCTTGCAAATTAATTTTGCTCAAATCTCCAATGTTCTTCAGAAGAATAATTACTCATAACTTTTTTATTACATAGATATTTAATTAGTTTACCCTGTTTAATCTGCCAAATGCTTTTCCACATATTATTATTAAAAAATATAGTTTTTGTTTTTCAGAACTAGAAACACATACATTTTCTGCTCTAGTACAAAATAAAATGGTGTCTTAAGCTATAAAAATAAATTAAATTAGTTTTAGTTGTACAACAACTTACCTTTATTTTTTGCAGAATAATAAATTATATCTTTATAAATAAAAAAATGTTAAGGTTGTTATTATTTTTTCCAAAAAAGTTTTAAATGGATTTTTTAGTTTCAAAATCTACTTTTTTAACATATTTCTGAAACGCTTTTCTATCATATTTCTCAAAATATATATTTGCACTTTCTGTCATAGCCAATAAAATAAGTTATTGTGAAAGTATAATAGTTAAACATACATATCGTTTAGTTAAGATTCAAAGTGACAGAAACTCAATAAAAATGTAGTAAGTTTGTTTAGTCGATGTTAAATCCAAAGAAACATTTTTTTATTTTTAATAATGTTTAAGTGTACATCTAATACATAGTTAAGTCAGTACTAAGACGATATAGGTAGCCTTCTGTACTTTTTCTATTATGTGACAGTTATATGACCTTAGATGAATGGATATAAAAACATGGATATCATATTCACAAATATTTCCAAAATTATTTTCAGTATAAATATGAGTTTAGATCCACCCTGTATTTGTAATTTTTTTAACAAAACAACATTAATTTTAGTGTAAAAATCGCTTTCACTTATTATGACATAAGTATATTGACAAAAAAAATATCAAATCTAGTATTTTCGTTTCAGATAGCCTTATATTTCACATTTTATGAAACTTAAGTCAATTGGCAATGTTCAAACAATAAAAATTAGGGTTGTTTTGTCAGAACTTTTATTCTGGATTTACGATAACTGGTTATTATCACATCTGCTTATGCCAAAGAAATAAAAGCTTTTTATGGTGAGACTTTTCAAATTAGAGATCAATTCATACATATCCAGATAAATTAAGTGGTTTTGGTTTATGATCTTATTTATTCAGGAGCATAAACAAGTTTTCTATCAATAGAATTTTAAAGTACTTATTTTTATGTTTAATAAAATAAAAATAAAAAAAAAGATCAATTAAAATTACTAAAGTAAAAAAAATCTGTCTAAACTGCTTACCTCTAAGTTTTAATTTTAAGTAAACGCTCTTTTTATAAGTGAATAGATTTCAGAAACTTGTTGTAAAAGGAATATGGATGAACTGATCTTGATACTAATTTAGGATTTAAAATGTCAAAGTATTAGGCTAAAGAAATTAAAGCTATAGTTAGAACTGTAAAATAGCTAATATTAAAGCAAAATGTTAACCTTAGCGTAACTGATTGGAGTATGTGTATTTTTTACAATGTAAATTATTCTGATTTCAGTAATAAAACATCTTAAATAACAATATTTTTGTTTAATTTTTACTATATTAATAATATACCACTAACACGATTAGCTGGTTTAAGAAAAACTTTTATAATACTGTGCAAAATCCCACGGAATAATTTGCGTAATTATCTTTTTTTGTAATTCCGTGATTATAAATGGATTTATCAAAACCAGAAAAATAGTATTTACAAAAAAAAAACACTAGTATTAATGGAAACGTTTTTGTAAAAGTAACATAAAAACGTACATAGACTATTGAAAAGCACCTTTAATTAATTTTTCGTGAAATAAGTAGATGAAATTAGGTTCATGACAATGGCGACTCCTATTTTTATTCGACCTTCAATAAAAAGAAGTGTAAATTCACGTCAAAGAATTAAAAGAAAAATACTTTAAATGCTACCGTGACCTTTATTTTTATGCGACATATATCACACTGCAATTTAAAAGCAATATATTCTTGAATGTTCGTTGTATTCTTTGAAGCTTAGTACATCGCAATTTTAAAACAAAAACAAGATATTTTATGTGAGAGTACATTAAATTCGTCCCACGAGACAAATCGTGCGACATTAAAAAGTCGCAGATCACGCTAACCCACATGGAAAATAAAAACAAAAGCGATTTATCCTCCTTACTTTTTTACGACATTGTCCTAATTTCTTTAAAAAAAACATTCTCTAAATGAGTCAACTGGGAACGTAATTATTCGACCCATTTTGTACTCGTACCAAGGATAAAAATAAAAAGTATGCATTTGAGGAAAATTACATTGAGGAGGTAATATTCTTCAGACCATGCATACTTCGAAGCCACTTTGATGTTATAACGGACTAATTAAATTTTGCTTGCGGCTTCGTCCGCGTGAATTTCCTTTTCCAAATAATTCTCTCTGCAAATTTCAAGTTCCTACCTGCAGTGGTTTCGTATCTGTTATATATTTTTAAAATAATTAATAAAAGGATCATTACGCCTCCTAATTTGACAGTTTCAATGTTCCGCTCTAAGCTAGATTGACAGTTAAAGGGATCCGCCTAAATACAATTGTGGTTGAACCCTAATTATCGTGTCAATCATATTTAGTGCATAATTCTTGACTACGGAACTACATTGCATTTAACTAGCTTGATGAATTCAATCCCCTAGGAATTTCATATTAAAAGTGCCTACCCTAATACCATGTGTATGTGTACTTTCATCAATAATTGTCAAATCATACAAACATCCAACTTATAAATATTTTAATAATTGCTTTTGGGCATTAAATAAATTATTGTATGTTGTTCGAAATTTTTTAATACTATTAAGTGCACAATAAGGCTTACGGCCCACCTGTTGGAAGCGGTCACCGCAACCTATGGACGCTGCAATACCAGGGTGAGCACACGCGCGTTGCCGATCCTAAAAAAATCTATGTACTTGAAGAACTCCATAGAAGAAAGGGAAAAATATGCTTCTATGGAAAATAGCAGGGAGTTCATTCCATAACCTTTAAATACGTGAAAGTAAATTCAATGTTCTTAACCAAATTGCCTATCATAGAAAGATATCATTCAGAAAGTTTCTCAATTTTAGCGACTTAACCACAAATAGCATAAACAGCGAAGAACCGCAATATCCTGACCCCTTGACTTTTAAAATATTAATATGCTGGACTAGTATGGTAAAACGTGTTTATAAAGTAGGCAGAAAGTAATCCGATTTAAAACTACGTCACAAAAAAACATCCAGTAAAAGTAGTTATATTGAACAATTACACGGAGAAAAAAATATTCTACAATATTACCAGAATATATAGTAGCCATAATTCTAGTACAATCTAACAGAATATTTTGCCATCAAACAGAATTATTTTAATAAATAAAATACGACATTTTTGTGATTGCCAGAATGTTCTAGTAACACCAATACAGTAAATAGCACATTCTTATAAGGTAATCAACAATGAACTAATAAGTAATAATAACAATATGCATATATGACCAAGTACATTTTATTTTTGTAATATTAACAACAATAACTAGTTCTGGCAACGATTTATTAGTTGTGAAAACTATATTTTGTTTCCATTTACTAGAAAATATAGTAAAAACTCTAAAAACCTGCGTTGTTTATGTGTACTTGTTTTGTATTGTTGCGTTTATGATATTTATTGTTATCCTTACTATATTCTTGTATCAGTTACCATACGATGAAGTTAACATTGCGATGTGCATGTTTTCACAACACCCCGCGCCCGCGCTCTCTTCTGACTCCTGCGCGGACCGCGCTCGCGTTTATTTATGCCGCCATTTTTCATTAGACTTCACTCGAGCGTTACTAAATAAGTGTATCTACAATTATCCGAAAATAAATATTATTTTCATTTTCATACTTGTTTTGTATGCGAGATCATTGTACTATGGATTAAGACGTAAACAGTATATTATCGTCGTGGGATTTGGAAGACTACATTCCCAAATTTGCTGGTAAGTACCTTTTATCTTTCCAACAGAGGTTTTTATAAGCGTGCCACACGCTCAATGTAGGAAAGCAGATATACCTTTTTTAGTAGTGATTCAGATCGAAAATCCGTATATACACTATCAACCTGACAATTAGCATCTAGGGCCTGAAAAAGAAAAGTAGTATAGACAATCAAATTGGTAATAGTGGAGCGGTGCTTCACAAACCCGTGTTGTTGTTCAGATATATTGCCACGAAGACGTGCATACACAGCCTCATGGACAAGACCTTCGTAAACCTTTGATATGATGGATAGAATCGATATTGGCCTAAAGTTCTCAACATTTTTTTAGACCCTCCTTTATGAACAGGATGAATTTTTGCTGTTTTCCAGATCTTAGGGAATACCCCTTCATTAAGACACTTATTGAAAAGAATACAAAGAGGCTCATCAATAGCTTCAGCAGTATTTTTAAGAAAGAAGGCATCAATATTGTCTACTCCTGCTCCTTTAGAAGTATCAAGAGCTTGTAATGCCTTACGGACATCGTTTTTATGAATGATTACATCATTAATAGATGTATCAGGACTATTACTATCTAATTTAATATCATTGATTTCAAAGTCATCTGGCACAGTAGATGGCTCAAATACAGACTGGAAAAAATTTGAAAATAAAGCACAGATGTCAGCTGGCGTATTCGCCGTGTCATGTTTAAAACAAACAGAGTCAGGTATATCGGTGTGATTTTTCCTTCTATTCATGTAAGACCAAAAATATTTTGAATTTTTTTTTAGTTTCATTTCTAAATTGCTCATGTAATTGCTATAAGAACGTTCAGCGGCCTCTTTAAATTTTTTACGAAAAATCGAATAAAGATGATAATTAGATTCATTGTTAAATTTTTTCATTTGTGCCCAAAATTTTTCTTTTTTTCGAAATAAATGAATCAATTCCGGAGTAAACCAATGAGGATAACTTGACGTATTAATAACCTTAGTCGGAATATATTTTTTCAAAATTTCATATATTTTCTCATAGAAACAGCTAACAGATTCTTCGGCATTCAAATTAGTAAATAAGTAATTCCAATCAATGTTAAGTATTTCGAGTCTTACCTTTTCAAAGTCTGCGTTTCTATAATTATATTTAATACGAGATTTTCTAGGCAAGCTAGAAATATTTTCGGAGACTGGCATCGAAACCTGAAAGGAAGGATGAACGGCATGTGAAGGAACCAGGGTAGCAGTTACAGGTGAGAGGCTGCAATTAATATTATTTGTTAAGAAAAGATCGAGAATATTATTCGACGAATTCAATAGCGGGTTCAATTGATAACAGTTATGTAATGACATGAAGTTAGCCAAGCACGAATGTTTGGAGTTTAATTGCGTGTTAGAAATGGGTTGTAGATGTACACCTGCACGCTTCCACCTCAACTCTGGTAAGTTAAAGTCTCCTACTACAACAAATTCCATAGATGTATTATGTAGATAATTATTTAACTTATTTAAAAAAGATTCATAAGAGACAAGGCCCTGCCTGGGCGGAATATAAACAGCGGCCAATAAACAATTTCTGTTACCAATGTTTAGTCTTATTATTAAGTAGTCAACAAGCGGTGGGATGCTTACGTAACCATAAGGCATCCCGGCGGGCGACAGGGCGGCGGGAGGGAGTCGGTGCAGTCCGACGCACACAGCGAGCGCAGCACCGCGACCAACACACCGCCGCCGTCCTGCATGCCGGTACCTACCAGATCTCGGTCAGATCGGAACACCTGATACCTGTTATCTATTATCTCATTGTCTGAGATATTACCATTGAGCCATGTCTCAGTCAAAATAATAATATCGTAAGTATGTGACAGAATATTCAAATAAAGAGTATGCAGCTTAGTCTTTAAGCCTTGACAGTTTTGATAATATATAACCAAATCACTACTATCCATAATTATTAGTAAGCAAATTAAGTAGTATTACTTTAAATATTTTTTCAAGTAAGTGTAAAAAAGATTCCACATTGCAAAGAAATTTAAAGAATAACAAGAAATTGTAATATGTAAACAAAAGTAGGAATAGTATATTATAGGCATATATATTTTTTATACAACTAAGAGGTGCGAAATAACTGATTATTGGTATCACTATTGATCGTACTTGAGATGATAATTTGTCAAAATAAATTATGATTTGGGTCAAATAAAGATAAAAATAAAAAATGTAACAAACCGAACATTCTTTATACAAGACGAACACAGTCTTAGTAAAAGATACGTAGTTGCATACATATATTTTAGACATTTTAAAATACATTGTTAGCTCATTATTCACACAAAATGTAGGTAAGTAAATATAGTTATGACAAGGGATACGGAAAATATACGGAGGTATAAGAAGTTTCTGGACGCCATCCGACAAAAATATCGTAAAGTAAAATGCACAGCTATAACAAATAGTATAGTATCTAATATAGTGATAATGATAACATTCATGGTTTAATTTTGTCGTTAACGTCCTGTGCCGAGCGCACTGCAAAAATAGCGGAGGTATCTGTTTTACGAACGAGCACAGTACCATGCTTAATCCATACGTACTTATAATTATATTTCTTGGATGCCTCCCGACACATGCGAAACAACACTTTGTTACGGGGCGTAAGGTGCTCATTTATATATATATTACGGGGGTTACCGGACATATTTAGAAGATCAGACGTAATGACCTTGGCTGCCCGCGCAGCCGTGACGATGTTATCACGAATGATTCGGGACGTCAACCTCACAACAACATTCCTTGGATGGGGGTTTTTCTGATCAAAATGTGGAACCCTGTGGGCAGAGACAATATCCTTGCTCCTGATAGGAAGTTTGATAATGACACCAATTTTATCCATAATTGTTACCAGGTCCTCGTTACGATGTTCAGGTAGATTAGAAATCTCAATATTGCATTGACGAGCCTGCTGCTCCATGGTTTCAATCTTGTTTTCCAAATTGGAGATTTGGGTACACTTATGAGCACATAAAGAGGAACCTTCTTCCATTTTTTTCAACCTGGATTCGAAATCATCCTGTCTGTTAGATACATAGGATACCGATTCCTGAATTTCATCTAAACGAGACCCAAACTGTTGCAATGTGTTGTTAATGGATGATGTTAATTTGGTTATTTCTTTTTCCAAAATGGAATTAACGGCGCTACGAATAGTATCCGTGATCATTGTATCCAAATTTTCTCTCCAGGAGGCGAGCTGCTCATTGATTTTGGTCTCAGTCAATTTCAAAATATCCTCCTCCACTTCATGTTTACGTTTACGTAGGTGCACAAAGGACTCCAAAGTTGACTGCTTCGTCGCAGTTGGTAATTCGGGATTAGATGTATATATTTCGTCATACGGATTTAAGGTAGTACGCTGCATCGTAGGTGAGATAAAATAAATTTACCTACACGCAAAAAAATCAACTAGTAATGGAGTCACACACTCACACGCACGTTACACGCGTAGTATTCTGCGTTGAATACTCGTGAACACTGCACTGTGATTGCACTAACACACGCAAACCGTAAATGTAGAAGTTGACGGTGAATGAATCTGCACAAGCTAATTTATGACTTAAACTTATTGAAGTTGGGATCAAAACAAGTTGTATACAATTTAGTAGATAATTAAAATAAAGTTGTACGCGTCTGCCTTAGACTAGCTCCACGAGCGGAATGAAGATCAGATCTTGAAATCATTGAAATGAAATGAAATTCAAAGGTCTTCGTTTTGTTTTCAAAGTGTAATGAAGGTCCTGTCCTGTCCATATTGCTTACGCCTGTGGGTAGTATAATCGAGAAACTACCTCACTATAAGCAAACCTACTCAAATAGTATTAGTCTAGCACCATAAAGCAAATAGACACTTGTCGCGGGAGATAGCTGTTAAAATTGACTCTTATCTCATTTCTCGCCTACCGTACCGTAGATAAGAACGATAGTTTGTAAAATATCACCTCTAAAGAGCTCTTTACCGTAGCTACGGTAAGGCGACAAAGGAGACAAAAGTCGATTTCAAAAAGTGTTTATTTGCTTTATCGCTGCTTACTTAACGGGAAGTCTCAGTAAACAATTTGTTAAATAAAACTTTTTTAAACTTTTGTATTCTTATGTTCTGTTGATCGATATCTAATTAGTATATTTTTTTGCTTCCAGGAAAAGAAGAATCTTCTCTTGAAGCAATAACTGTATATGCTTTTATGAGTTTACCGCTTCTACTTGGTAATCCTCTTGGAAAAAGTAAGAAAAATACCTGGCGGCCTTCAAAGCTGGAAATGCGCGACGCATTTATCACCCATCTTAAAGCTGCATCAGATCTTAATGGAACAATTTCGGCACGTAAAGAAAAGTACACTTATGATGGAGTTGCATGGATGCATCGAAACGTCAACGGAAATAAATAATTAAAAGGTGCGTGCCAAGTCCCGTTATAATACATAAATTTAAAAAAAATAAGTTATAATAAGTACATAATTACGTGTTTAAAGCGCGAATGTTTAATTGTTGACCAAAATATTGTTTAAAAAAAATGTTATAATGTTCCTATGCAAAAATTGAATAAAACTAATTAATACTTAATATGTGTGTTTTATTACATATTACTCATATTTGATTGGGTATATACTTTTAGTATCACAACACAATGTATATTGTTTAAGAATGAATAAATAAAAAAAAAATAAAAAATATCGGGAGTAAAAAAGTTTTTTGAAATAATATATGTCTAATGTAACTTTATCTCCTTACCAAGGAAGGTATAGTTACTTAGATATTTATTTTATTAAATATTTTTACTCTCCTTACTGAAAGTATCTACTATATAGGCTGTATTCTCAAACAGAAATTTATTTTAAACTCAACAATATGTTATAGTACACCAAATGATATGATCAAGTAAAGAAAACAATATTTTTAATAGTACGTATAATAAGATTTGCAATGTCCACAATAATTAATGTAAAACATAACATAAATTTTAGTAGTGCTTACATTACGACTGTTAAAGGACACTATAACATATGTTTACAACAAAATAATATTTAGTTAAACCGTACAATAATTTTACTACATATAACAATTTTGTATATTTCAGTCAAAATTTATTTATGGTAATTATTACAAAATGATTGGTAATGTGTATAAAATTATTTTTATAGGAACTAGAACAATCAATATACAGGGAACCAGAATGTTCAAGTTGCTTGAACAATATGTATAGTTGTCACATATACTAACATATATTCTGTTTACATTCACAATATTCTAGTAAACGGAACTAGAATTTTTCTCCGTGTACCTTCTATACACAATGCATTCATAGCCAATGTTACTTTATCTGCCTGAAACTCCTGCCTGAAAGAAATGAACTATAGAGCTCATGGATGGACAGGATGAAAATCTTTTTACACGACTGACCAAAAGAGGAGTGTTATGTTTTCAGGGTTCATGAATGTAAGTATGTATGTATTTTCCACCATAAGTCCTGAACGGCGGAACAGATTTTTATGTGAGAGGTATTTTTAGATTCCTTGCATTCGTCAGAGTGACATACATAGGCTATGTGAGTTGTCAGTCGTGTTTTTTATTTTTTAATAATTAGCTTGTTTCCGATTATAAACCTGGACAAAAGATTATCATCCAGTACGATCAGTATATTTAACATCAATGTCCTACCTTAACCGTAAACTAAAGCAAGGCGATTCCAAGTTTCGTGTATCGGCGGAAGTTTTCACTCGTGCGCCACTATGAATAATGTTGTTCGATCGAACGGAAGCGGCTTCCGGTTTACGCTCGGTCTCGTCTGTACCCGCCTTTATCTTTTTGCTTTGAACCGAACGCGCCTGAACTTTGATCGGTACGAAATTTAAACTTTCGAATTTTATAGTTTTAATTCCATCGGCCTGAATAAAGAAAGATTTCTATTTAACGGCCAGCATTAAACGTTTTCTATTTTTTCAGCTCTATTCTTAATAAATGCGGATGTGAGTTTGTTTGTTTGTTTGTTTGTTACCTCTTCACACTTTATCTACTGCACCAATCTTCCTGAAATTTTCATATACAATACATAAATATAGAAGTACTGAGAAAGTATATCCTTCTCAGTACTTCAATAACCGGATATCCCGGGAAAAGGCACTATTCCCGTGGGAAATTCACGCGGGCGAAGCAGCGGGCAAAAACAAGTTAGATATAACCATTATCTTATCAAATTATGCCAGAAAGATATTTAAATAATTTCAATCATTGTGGTTAATTTGAAAGGCGTAATCAGCAAATGTATTTTATTGGGAAATATCCAAATAAATTTTGGATTTAATTTCCAAATGCACCGATATTATCATTAAACAGATGTAAAATTTTCACGTAATTAGTAATGTTGAATGCAAACCACAGATTGCAATATTTGGCCAATATTATTGGACTAGTCGAATTGGTTCATTATAATAATTTGTAGATCTTTTACGTAAATTACTCTATTCTCAATTGATAAAATAAGATGACTTGATAATAAGAGATTTCGCGAAAAATAAAACAAATTGATATATTTATTTTGAATCCTTGCTTTAGTTAACTTTAAGTTGTCTTGTCACATCTCAAGTTCGAGTTGTTTAATTCCGTTCTATTTAATAAAACGCCGCCTTTGGAATATGCCTAAATGACCTTCTAAATGTATGCCTGAAGAGTTGATTGATTGTATATGTATATTACACGCTTATCTTTGGTTTTTTTTTTCCTGTATATCATAGCCACATTTAAAAGTGAGGAAAGCCATAAGTTATCTTGGATCCTGAAATTTTCACGGGAAATAGCTGCGGGGCTAGTAAGATAGGTCAATCAAAATCTTCGAGTTCATAAACCTCATAATCTTTTGTTGTTTTTATTGATTGATCATTTAAGATATAGTCTAAGATATAGACTCTTTAGTATATAATACTTAACAAAAGTCATCTATAAAGTACTTTAAACCCTTTATACACTTGAGCAGTCCCAAACGAGTTTCGAAAACGAATGACACTGACGGCAGAAGGAAATTAAAGATGTTATCTTGTAACGAGCTCCATGTAATGTAAAGCGGAACAAAAGTCGAAGACCGCGCCAATTTATTATGAATCTGGCTTCGGAAATATGATCAGGTAGCAGAGGTATCTAGTTTCGAGAATTAAGTCTGTGAAATTGGTATTAAGGTAAGGTAGATAATCTAGGTTCTACTGGGTAAATTCGATTGGTTGATAGTAGAATTTTATTCTATTCCATTTAAGTGTTACTCTACTCAAATTCTGATTTTACCGTCATGTATAATACCCAATCAATAAGCTTATTATATTTCAAGCATAGTGATTAGAGTATCAAAACTTCAATGTTGGATTCAAATCATATCCCGAAAATTTATAGAATAGCCCACTGGGTAAGCATGAAGATGTGACGAGCCTGAGGACTTTTTATCGTTTATTAGCTTTTGCCCGAGGCTTCGCCCGCGTTAATTTCCCACGGGAATAGTGCTATTTCCCGGGGTGAAAGATAGCCCTATGTCCTTCTCAGTACTTTTAACTAAGTGTACAGGAATTTACGCGATTTCAGTAGATGGTTCAGTAGATGTAGCATGAAGGAGTAACAAACCAACAAACTCACTGTAGCCTTTATAATATTACTTAGGATTACGATGACTAACTAAACTTTTGACAATTTGTGACAAAAGTAATATTAGATATACTAGCTGTTACCCGCGGCTTCGCCCGCGGCAAAAAAAGATTCCTAATCATTATCCCGCCCCGCTGTGAAACTGTTGCTTGAGCGCGAGTTAGCACTTTATTCACGATGGAGCGAGTTGAAAAATAGGTAAAATAGCAAAAAGGCAAAATTACAAATTCACAGACAAATACCGCATATATATGTGTGCATGAAATTTAGTAAGGTTGCTTGCGTGCGTGTCGTGATTTTCAATCAAAATGGCGCGAAAATTTCATCGTTACCGACCGCGCATAGATAGATATATTGATAATAAAATAATAAAAAAACGTACCAACAGGTCATAAAAAGTAACCTGAACCTAATTTATTTTCTGCCTTCAAGTCTTTTCGGACGGTAATAAAAAAAAATAACCTGAACCTAACTTCTTTTCCGCCCTCAAAGTCTTTCCGGGTGGTCATAAAGAGTAACCTGAACTTAACTTATTTTCTGCCTTCAAGTCTTTCCGGGCAGTAATAAAAAAAATAACCTGAACCTAACTTCGTTTCCGCCCTCAAAGTCTTTCCGGGCGGTCTTAAAAAAAAAACCTGAACCTAACTACTACTATATGATCTTAGCTTCTCAATATACAAAGTTTAACACTCAAAAAAAATTACAATTTCGGAAACATTGTTTATTTTTAGACCAACCGCGAATTGGACCAACTGCGAATTTGACCAACCGCGAATTGGACCTTTTTTGGAACAATCGCGCCTAAACCGTGTCAGTGATGTCTACACAGAAGTGCTGGGCGGGGTGGGGTGCGGTATTTGAAATGAGTGCGGGGCGGTGAGTGACCGATATGTACATTAGTACTACTTACTAATCTGTGGCGCTACTGTTTTCGCTTCACTATATGGTATACATAAACATTATAAACATTACATTTATAAAAATATTACTCGAAAGAACATTCTTCGCGAAAAAATATTGAAAGAACTTGTCCGCGGTAAAGTGTTATCTCGTGGCAGGCCGTGAGAACTAAAGGCAAGTATTTAATTAAAGCGCCATCTAATGACAAATTAGATGTAATGGAAAAAATGTAGTGTACCTCATACGGCTATGTTGCGCGCCCCGCCTCTGCACGCAATGTACATCACAACCAACACACTGATGTTCCTTCACACACATAATATATAGAAGTTTGAGCAGAGTGCCATTAGTCCGTGCACTCATCAGCGGTCCGCACACCTCGACGTATCCGGCATACTGCCGGCCCGTTTTTATATGGAAGTAGTGGGGAGGCTATCGTAACGTCAGTTTGACGTAACGTCACTTTGACGTAACGTCATTTTGACATGACGTCTATTTTGTCAAATAATAGATGGCGTTACTACAATTGGTATCCCATGCCCACGGGAACCATTTTTTCCGGGATAAAAAGTAGCCTATGTGCTATTCCAGGTCATTATCTACCTCCGTACCAAATTTCATCGAAATCCGTCCAGTAGATTTTGCGTGATTGAGTAACAAACATCCTCACAAACTCACAAATTCACAAACTCACATCCAAACTTTCACATTTATAATATTAGTATGGAAGTATGGATTGCTAAAAAAACACAAAATCCAGAACCTAATAGAGACATTACAAAGCGCAATAAAAGAGAGCACGCGCCGTCGACTTCTGTAAAATCTCAAATAATGCATTTTGATAAATGTAAATCGGCTTACAAATATGACAGGGCGGGGATATTACGCACAATTTGAAAGGGGGGATGCGGCAAAACGGAAGGGACCAATTTAGGGGTGAAAACTGATAGAATATATTTATGGAACAGAATTTTTAACAACCAGAAAAAGGGTCCATTCTTTTGAAGGTAAAGCTTAGTAGCTGGCAGTTTAAATTCCAACTTTGTGCAAGGGAAAGGCATTAAGGTGCTATACGAGTATAGTTGCGAGGTCTGTCACTAGATCTTGCAAACTTGAGAGATTGACTTAGTTTCACGTTTATTTAGTTACGTATGTAATCTTTATTCTTTACCTTGTTTTCATTTAAAGAAAAACATTACGAGAACAAACCGGCTGCTAAAAGTTGAAAACAAGTAATTGGTTACCTGTTGATTTTGACAAAATGAAAATGTTCGAAAAGTATTTAGATCTTATAATGAAATTCTATCAAATAAAAATCGATAGAATTACTTTTTTTTCAACTTTTAGCAGTCGACATGCAGTCTAGTTTATGATTAACTAGTGTTTTAAATTAAAACGGCAACGAAAGCTTAACTAATATTGCCAATTTATTCCAATTAATAGGAATAAATTAAACAAGTTGAACTGAACGGAGAAAGCCACAATTAAGTTGTTTGTATTATGGGATACTAAGAAATAAACAAATACACACGCGCCTTATTTACCAAAGCATACCTCAATCAATACTGCTTTCGTAGTACCAGGGTCCAACTTAACAAATTGTACAAAATATGCCTATAAAATTAACTGACACGTGTTTCTAAATAAATCCTAGATATTATTAATGAGTTTT
The DNA here is from genome assembly GCA_018467065.1 of Ephestia elutella. Classification (NCBI taxonomy): domain Eukaryota; kingdom Metazoa; phylum Arthropoda; class Insecta; order Lepidoptera; family Pyralidae; genus Ephestia; species Ephestia elutella. Next base: position 15,158,328 of record CM031586.1, on the reverse strand, counting down.
TTACGAACGGATTTTGATGAAATTTGGTATACTGGCAAAAAATAGAGAGAATTAAACATTAGATAGTCTTTACCCCAAAATTCTCTCGCAAGCAAAGTTTCGGGGCGTCGCTAATATTATATAATTCCTTAAAACGTGTTTCAAATTGTTATCTTCCACTTTGAACTCCTACTACACGAGTACCAATAGAAATTAATCTTGAAAGTGGCAACATTTTCCATTAGGGGTAATGAAAGAAGACTTCTAAATATTTTTGCTTATAACCAAATCGAGTTTGTTCTAAGCATAAACTTACACTTTTTTTTAAGTTGAGTCGGCGAAAATAATATCTATTTCTAAGGGGAACGAGGCTATTATTTTAGTTTCAGAAATAAAAAGTAAATTACGAGTTACTGTTATTGACTGATGGTAGTGATTATAAATATTATCTACGACAATGTGTAGGCTATAAGTTCATATATACATACATGCAGATTGCTGTATTTAATAATGCCCCTTTTTTATAATGACACACGAAACAATAAATATAGGCTCATTATACTCATATTATAAATGCGAAAATTTGGATGTGAGTTTGTGAGAATGTTTGTTATTCAATCACGCGACGGATTTCATTGAAATTTGGTATACAGGTAGACAAATACTGAGAATAGCACATAGGCTTCTTTTTATCTCAAAATTCCCACGGGAGCGAAGCCCCGGGGCGCGGTTAGTATCATATAAAGAACACAACACAACTATATCTGTAGGAACACAACTATATCTGTCACTCGAGTGGGATTAAAACAAATATTTTGCTATCTCTATTTATTTCTCAACTCCTTGCTACTGAATAAACACAGTGCCATGAGTGAATCACAATAATTATTTGATGTTTCGTTTCCAAAATTCCCCTTTAGTCTCCAAATTAATTAAGAACGGATTGAAAAGGAATAACTTTGAAAATTAGTCGTAGGGTTATGAAAACAGTTTTCCATTAGGAAATTATGGTCTCACCGCTAATATTGTAAAAAATACACGGAATAACTACCTTCTATCTACACTAATGACACAGGGCGGGAGCTTCATAGAAACGGGGCGTCAAATATACCTACTACTACTACAAATGAAACTGTACATCCGTGAATACGTCAATGTGTGCGTTAAACAACTAGGGTCGCCACCGCAAAATTATTGCTTTTAAAGACGCCGCGACAATGTTGTATGTTGAAAGTGACAACTCCGTTCGTTCCATTATGTCTGCCATACTGTTTGATATCAGCGTCTTACTGGATAATAACTTTACTCAACATTTATTCAGAAAGGCAGATTAGGATGATAAGCCGACGACAAAGACACGAAAATAAAATTTAATTCTCATATGTTGCTCCCATTTACCCACAAAATGGCATAAAACGAAAAAATGAATATCTAATGATGTGAAATATTTTTAATTACTTTGCTTACCTACCTGTATTCATCCTTCGGTTTATAAAAACGTCCTTCTTAGTTTGTACTTGATAAACAAAGGTTAACCGCGCAGTACATACCTTTCCATAATAATTTCATTGAAACGACGTTTCTCTCTATCTATAAAAGCAAAACGTACGAGTAGCTTGAGATACGCTTCGCAGTCGCAGCTGCTAACCTCGTTTCATAGTGTCCCTCGATTCAAATGGGCGGGGTAGAAGTGCGGGGTACGCCATATTGCGGGAGAGGCAGGGAGCTTCCTTTCTGTACGTAGTACTTATATTAATTCTGTGCTAATGATACAATAGTAATTTTACCTGAAGATCTCAAAGTGTATATAACAAGTTTCTCTATTAATAGTCACACTTATAAATAAATAAATTAATATAAAATACTAGCTTTTGCCCGCGGCTTCGCCCGCGTGAATTTCCCATGGGAACAGTGCTTTTTCCCGGGATAAAAAGTAGCCTATGTGCTATTCCAGGTCATTATCTACCTCTGTACCAAATTTCATCGAAATCCGTCCAGTAGATTTTGCGTGATTGAGTAACAAACATCCTCACAAACTCACAAACTCACAAATTCACAAACTCACAAACTCACATCCAAACTTTCGCATTTATAATATTAGTATGGATATACGGACAAATCACACAGATTGAGTTAGCCCCAAAGTAAGTTCAGGACTTGTGTTATGGGATACTAACTCAACGATACTATATTTTATGACAAATATGTAGATAAACTATAACTTCTAGAATTTTCAGGTATAACCCTCTTATTCGTACACCGATAGTATCTACTAAATATCGGCGAAACTCTTATATGGTGCGTGCAGGCCATAATTTCAATAACATATCTCGTAGTCTTGATATAAATTTATTTACTACAAGTGTAGCAAGAGCTAAGCGAATTTTGTCTGAACACCTACAGGATTAATACTTATTTTTGTAATTGTAACATATACCCACAGTATTTGTTAAAGTAGGGTAAAAAAAAATGTTTAACTTCGTTTTCAACTATGTAATTATTCTCCTATTTGTGAGGACCTGTAATTGGCTTCTTTAGTTCTTCACTATCTATTAATAAGTCGGTATGAAATAAAATTGATTTCATGAGGATTTATTTGGTCTCTAACTATACCAATTAATACAAGCTGGGTGCTTTGTTAAAATATATGTTAAAATCTTCGAGCAACAAGGACTTTCGAGAGCAGAACGTCTTGCTCTATAGGTAAAATAAATTGCCACAACAAATCAAAGTTATAATATAGGGAACAGGAAGAAAAAAACAAAGAAAACGATATTATTATTCATCAACTAGCCTGTGCCCGCGACTTCATCCGTGCGTATCTCAGGTTCTAAGCGGTGTATCAAGATGAAACCTACGCCAGATTTTAAGTTAGACCTTCTATAATACAACAGTGAAAACCGCATCAAATTTGGTCCAGTAGTTTTTGTGTGATGCGCGTAAACATACAGACAGAAAGACAGACGGACAAAAAATCTACAAAATATGGTTTTGGCCCAAGACGACCCCTCAGTTTTTTTCTTAAAATGTTTCTATGTACAGATAGACTAGTTACATTATTTTTATAAGTTTATGTATTGATTGATGGTTAGACTACAATTCATTAAAGATTTACCTAACTGTGCTTTATAGACTAAAGTTGTACAAGTAGTGACTATTACGGATTTAAGGTAACCTTTAGCCCCTAAACCAAAAACGCTGCTCGCTGTCAACCCGACCGCAACGCAAACACGTCAAACACCCGAGACATGTTCAGTGTTTCTGACATTTTCAGTCGAAGGGTTATATTCAATTGGATTACTGTGCAAGATTAGCTTCCCGTGATTAAATTTGAGACCCCGGTTAAGTGGAGATCTAAATATAGCAGAAGGTATTTGAGTTGACAATGGAAACTTGCATTTGATTTTGACGAAGATGGCTGGGGATGAATCAATTTTATGGGTTTACTAGCGTTTACGGCTTCACCCGCAAGAATTTCAATGTTCACCTCTTTCATCTCATTAGAGTTCGAGTTTTCAAAATTCCAAAAAAAAATAAGTAAGTCTGCATAAAACAAGTTTTCTTTCTGTCTGCTAAATTATAGAGTGGATTACATTTTTATAAAACTTGTTAAGGACTGGGCCTTGTCAAAAAAATAGTCAATTCATGTTTCTATTTCTTGTATGCAGGTTGTTTTAAACTACTAACTTTAACCATTAACTTTTACTATTACTATTTTGCCGGTATTTTTATCAGTTTTCTCCTAATTAACTAATCAATATTATAATAGACGTTAATTATGTCGTCTCAATATATACCGTGACTTGAGCAAACCCTAAGTAAACTGCTAAGCAATTAGCAATTGGCGCTGTCCTCCGTCCATTCGTACTAATTAACTTCGGACCAACACTTGCAATAATTGGACTGCTCTCCAAGAGTCAACCGTAATATTGCATTGCTTGCTAGTCTTAACAAATTTGCAATGCAACTGTTTTATAGACATTGGCCTGGCTTAAACTAAAGTTTGAGTTCAGCTCCATCAATCTTTATCGCTGGTATTTATTTATTTTTAGCCATTTTGTTTATAGAGTTATTTATTTTGCTAGCTTTAATATTTTGTCTCCCATTGCTGGGTTCTCTTTTTTCTTCCTAAAAATTGTCGATTTTTCAACAAAAATGTCCTGGATATTAGCTAAGGGCAGGGCATCTAATTTATACTGAGCTGTTATAAGAAAAGAAACCATTAATAGCTAAGCACAGACAAAGCAAGACTAGTGATGTGCCGTTCCCGAAATTTTCAAAGAAACAGCGGAAAGTTTCTAGGTAATTTTTCGGAAAAATTCTTGAGAACGGAAAATTTTCCTAAAATCCCGAGAAATTTCTGAGAATTTTCGGAAATTTTCAAAGAAAGAAATTTTCGGGAACAGGCAATTTCTCGACAGCATATCGCTAATCAAGACACAGGAGACATCAAAAAGGGGCAGTTACAGTCACTGCCGTAAGGACACCAACGCTGTTTATTTTAAACACACAAGCTGCAGACATTCGCGGAGCAAACATTATTCTTTTGTATGAGGAAACCATAAACCATCTTGCTTTGTTCATGGCCACAAATCAAAAGCGGCTTTACCCACCTTTCATCAAACAAACTTACAGTTTGCACTCGCAAAAATAAACGAAACTACTCTAAGTATAACTTTCTAAAGCTGAAAGTCGAATGGAGAATATTAAGACAAATGGTAAGAAACACCAGTCTATGTGAGCTTATTTATCTGTATTATGTTTGCACGTCTGTCCGTCATATTGTTGTTTATTGGCTATTGTTTTCTTGTCATGCCGCGACTGAGTTTGAACTACATTTTGATTTTTGTTAAGTACATATTTGGTGCTTGGTGGTGCAAGAATCTCAAACATTCAACGTTAGGGCCTGTCTCCACTAGAACGAAGTCAGGAAGAGATACGTAAGTTTTATGAACAATTAAAGGAGTTTTATTTAAAAAATTCGAATATTGTTGTAAATTTAATGATTTATTTGACACGTATGAAAATGGACACTCGTTTGTAAATTGGAGAAAATTCTGCACAGGGAGTTTTTCCCCCATTTAAGGAGCGGTAGTAAAATAATAATAATAATAATAATATAGTTTTATTTCGGAAAATACATCCATATTTGAGTTACAAATTACATTTAAATTATTTAAATTATTACAATTTTACACCAAATAAATAATTCATAATAAAAATAATATATAAAATGACAATAAATTAAATTAATAAATAAAAAATTAAATTAAATTATACATTTTAAAATTTAGCAATAAGTTTTAATAATAATTAAATAATAATTAAATCTACCCAAACGCCGAGACACCGGCATCCGCTTACGTTGTATGCAAGCGAATCCAGTGCCCCAGCATTGGAGAGTCCCACCTGTCCACCAAAGCGTTGAGGATGCTGTTGGGGCTGGCCCGCAAGCGAGACAGCAGTGATGCGCACCGCTTTCTGATGACTGCCTGGAAACAGTCCACCCGTGCGGCTGCGAACATGCCCGAGGCACTGCAGTACCGCGGCCGCCACAACATCACTCTCAGCGCGTTGTTATATTGCACGTGTAGGGCCTTGTATGCCCCCTGCGTATAGTTGACCCAAAGGCTACACGTGTAAAGAGACTGGCAGTACGCTTTAAAAAGCAAGACTTTCACCGCGTCAGTACAACGTGCAAACCTACGTGCCAACATATTGCACCGGACAGACAATGCCCTACGCTCTCTCTCAATGTCAAAGTCATCTCGAAAGCTATCGGAGATCCAGTGACCCAGGTATTTAAAGCTCGTAACCATATTTAACGGAGTGTCGTACAGATATACCGGCAGCGAGTGGTCCCGGTCCTTAACGGTCGATCGAAACACCATGTACTCACTCTTAGCTATATTATACCTGAGTCCATGTACCGCCGCATAGCTCTCGCAAATTTTTAACATTTTCCTCAGGGCTTGTATCGAGGGACTAAGAAGCGCCATGTCATCTGCGTAACTTATATTGTTAACACAGACGCCACCTACATGACAGCCTATACCGGTACTCTTGAGTTCCTCAATAAGGCCATTAATATATAAATTGAACAGACGAGGGGATGTCAGTCCCCCTGTCTCACCCCGCAATCCAACCCATAGACATCTGAGTGGGCACCTGACCAGCGTACACAGTTACTCTGATTACTGTACCAATATCTAAATAGTGATATGCATTCCTTAGACACGCTTGTTTTGTTATTTAGTTTTTCCCAAAGTCTATCATAGTGTACAAGATCAAATGCCTTGGAAAAATCCAGATAACAAACGTAGACAGGTGTCCTCCGAGATGTGTAGTATTGGACAGTTTCCTTAAGGCAAAAAATTGCGCTTTCTGTAGAAAGTCCGGGTCTGAACCCGAACTGCGCGTCATCTAGCTGTATGTGTGAGTATAGATGCTTATCAAGTAAACTGTCCAACACCTTGGCCATAATTGTAGCCAAAGAGATTGGTCTATAATTTGACAGCTCCGATATATCGCCAGATTTATTTTTGACAATTGGGACAACTACAGTGTGCATTAGTTCTTTAGGCAGATAAGAATGCCCAACACACAAAGTATAGAACATGGCTAGAACGCGAGGCAAGTGAGGGCCCGCAAACTGCAGGTGCTCGATGCTGAGACCGTCATGGCCCGGCGATTTTCCCCGTGTCATATTCTTAATTATGTCTGAAACCTCCTTAGCGGAAAACCTAACTTCTAAAGCCGAACCAATAGTCGCAGCATCGGACACATGCAACGAGGGGCCCAGGGGCGACTCCACCTGAAAGTGACGCTTAAAGGTGTTCGCTATGTCTGTGGGATCATGCATGCCAGCGACGCTCACAGGTTGGCCCGCTTTAGGATTAACACTTTTTGTACAAGTCCAAAACTTTTTAAAATTATTACTTAAATGATGTTGCGAAATAATATCCATCCTGATTTGTTGCTCATTGTTCTGGCACCATTTCAATTTATTTTTAAACACTTTCCGGGACTCCGACATATTTACATATACAGGGCCTGAATTAGGTTTCCCGTATAGCATCCACATCTCATATTGCAAGCGGGCCCGCTGGTGAGCCTCTCTGACATGTCTATTCCACCCTATTACATGCTTTCTACTATTACATGGCCTTTTTGTAGAACTACTTTCAGTTGCAGCCCTGGAGAAAATGCTCACTATCCTACTATACATATTGTCTAATGATAATTTACAGTTTTCGTTATTACACAACTTGTCAGCACAATTATTAAATTCAGAAGGGAAATGAAATTCTCTCAACATTCCATGACACAAATCAGTGTATTTATTTGACTGATAAGTATCTCGTTGACCCCATTTAACTTTATTTACGGATACTGACTTTGGCATAGAATGCTTGGACAATATCACCTCAAAATTACACTCAATCTGAAGCGGCATATGATCGGACCAATACGCATCAAATAAAACTGACGCATTTACTACCGATTGTCTCGCGGCGCAGGTCACCACTACATGATCGAGCCATCTCCTACAACCGTGTGCGCCACTTACAAAAGTATACGTATCTGTAGGTAATAATTCCATATCCACACACGACCACGATTGCTCAGCACAAAAGTTAAGAAGTTCTGAGTGAAACAACTCACCTGGGTGCGCATTGAAGTCCCCAAGCATAAACACCGATTCAACATCACTATTTTCAATAATGGCATTTATTTCACAAATGCACTCCGTAAACTCACATAGATTATCACTGTCGTTAGTTGGCATGTATATGGAAAAGACTAAGAACGATCGGTTCTGTAATGTTATCTTAATCGCCACGAGACGCACACTATTGCACGGCACGACCGAGACACACGGAAACACAGATTTTCTCCACATAATCGCCACACCTCCGTAGTTGCGACCTCGTCGTCGTACTCCAGTACTTGGGTCCATCGCAGATTTTGCGGTGAAGGCAAAATCATCACTAATTTAAGGAACTTCATGTGGCAATACCCACAGTTCTTGAAGCGCGATTAAGTCTGCTTCTTTGCACAAATTCCTCAAACAACCAACTGATCTCTCTACACCCTGGCAATTAAAAGATATTAGTTTGGTGAGCTTATCCATTTAGGTGCTTTTTTGGGCTCGAATTCTTCCTGCTGAAGTCTATATAACGTCTATACGCTATTCCATCTGGCCAAAACTCATCTGTCATAAACTCGTGCTGTAGTTTTTTTGGAACGTTAATAATATACCCATTGTAATCTTTAGTGGTTTTCATTTCTTTTTTAACCACAGTCACAGTTAAATTAGTTTTCGTCATAATGTACTGTACAATATCTTTCTCAGTCACTTCCTTTGATACTTTATAAATATATAAAGGAACGTGTGTGTCAGCTGCTTTAAAATTTACTTCCGCGTCTACAACAGCTTTTCCAGTCTTTCCCATGAATCGATTTCTTAACTTTTTCCTCTGTACCTTAACCCACTCAGCATCAGGGCTTTGTTGTCTCCATTCACCTTCTCGAGCTACTTGCGAGAATCGTTTTTTGTTCTGCGATCCTATATCCGTTGCAGCCGTGTGTAGCATGCGCGCTTCACTCGAAACCGCGGCCGGCGCAGGCGGCGGCGGCGGCAGTGGCGAGCGATGCGTCATCACCGCGATGCTCCGAGCGCAGTTACTGTTCTCAACGGCTGACTCGCTATTTGAAATATTCGCTTGCCTGCTACCCTCCGTTACAGGTTTATCAGAATATTTGGGTTGAAATTCCGATGTGCTTAGTTTTTCAGGATGAGAAGGACTTCCCATACACTCCATGGGAGCTAAGCCCATGGGCCCGCTATTGCATTCCTCCGAACTATTCAATAAATACGCTCCTCTTTTGTTATTCACATTACAAGGAAAATTGTTCACAATGGATGCATTCTTTAAAGCTTCTATCTCCAACCTTAAGTGTTGAATTTCCTCGACTGTCGCATAATTATGTTTCATATATTTAATATCATCTTGCATCTTCACTTGATCTTTGAGTAATCGCGTGACATCGACGTGATCAAAAAGGACCGGCGGTAGTTTTTTGAGCTCCTTCGCTACGAATATAGGGAGTTGCTCCTCATTAGTCTCCTTGATGGTAGTAATGATGTCATCGATATCTCGTAAGCTTTTACCATCCCTTTTACGGATTCTCTTGCGCTTCGAAATTGATTCGAAAAGTAAGTTTTTTGCAGCTACAATTTCTTCCTCCGTAAAAGCAGTTACATAAATACGACTAATACTTTCTTCGTCCACTACTTGGAGCTTGTCCTGAACGAAACATAGCAGCTCGTTTATTACAATGTTGCAGCTTGCACACTTCAACACTTTAGAGGCCATCACAACGTTTACATAGGCACCACGCGCAACCGCACACGACGAATGATTCGACGCGACTGAGTACAGAATAGTAAGTGACACTGAACTGAGTACAGACCGAGTAAAGAATAGCCTTAAATGCAAATCAAATATTATGCCAAATTTTAATAAAAATATCTTTCATTTTTGAACCTTCTTCCGTGACCTCACTAAACAGATGACTAATATAACGAAGGTTTTAATCGAAGAAGTCTTTAGACCGATGGATAAAATGAATCTTTTTTTTACATGAACTACCAGAAAATAACTAAATCTAAGTATTTCTTAGACAAGACTGGAATATCGAGGTCAAGCTTTGATAATAAGACCAGGTGACCTAATTTTGTGAAGAAAAATAAAAACAAATGTATCAAGTTTGCATACCACCCACAACTCATCAACATGCCTAGCGTGACACTTCATTAGGATATATATTTTCGTTTCCGGAATATATTCATACAAAATAATAAATGTAGTTTTACGCACTGTACAAAAAGCTGCTAGGAGTTTTTTGGACTTTACATTCAAGCAAATCATGAAATATGAATTTAATTTTTGTAAGTAATGTTATCATTTTTAAAAGGAAATTATTAGATAGCTAAATATATCATTACCCACCGAGTATCTCGAATTATCCTTACAGTCTAGTAAGTAATAGTATGAAAAATCAATACGTACCGTTTTTACAACTTTCTATCAAGATTCAGAAGTCCCCTATACATTAACATTGTGTGAAGAAAAATATCGTTAACTAAAAAAAAAATCTGATCACCGTGACACGACAGCATCATGCCATTTGCCGTCATTGCATTCGATTTGATTTACTGTCAAACCGCGCCAAAGGTGTTTCATCAAAAAAACGGTCAAGAACCGCTGCGTTTCCCGAGATGGTGCGTAGCTTACCTCTGACGGATTCAGGCACCGTGTTCATTATCATTTGTATTCAGAGTTGAAAGTGGGGAGGCACCTGGTGGGCTGTCAGGTAAAAAGATTTATGTCTCCGCCGTAAAAGTGAACAAAACTCAATGCTTTTGTATGGAAATGTCCGTTATTCTCTTGACACGCTCTTCAAGATTTCGCATTCGCAATTTTAAGCCGAGACCAGTAAGGGCCAAATTTCTAATAAATCTCTGTCAGATTAGGTTTTTGGTTTGTTTAGATTTACCGTTAGGATTTAGGTGATGGCAATTTAAAAGGGACCATTTCTTTCAACAGTGGGTGGTGGTGTTGTGAAGTGGAGGAAAATAAAAGATGTCAATTATTCGAATGGATATGAAAGCGCTAGAAATAATAAGAATTTCGCAGGCACAGAGAGTTTTGATTGAAAGATAACTCTCTTATTTACTAACCTGTATCTCCATCCATAAGAAAAGCCCGTCCCCCAGCGGGTTTGATTAAAATTACTAATGATGGTGATAATTATTGTCTAGCATTCTTACCCATAGTAAAAACGTAAATATTCACGCTTAAATGAAAATCTATTGAAAAAATATCTACTATAAAAAATCGAGAATACATCAATACATCGTATGATTGAGTGATCAGCTCCAAAAACCGTACAAAGATTAAAATGCCAATACGCTGACCAAACACCCATACATCACTTGACAATCCAGAATAACTGATTGATCAGCCAATGAGGGCCGACAGGCGGCAATTAGGGTCTCCAATGAAATGTGACAGAAATTCTGAATTACTTAAGGTGAAATACTCCACAGTGAAAGGAACTTAACTTATATGTAATCAGTGACAGGACTTTAAGGGATATGTCAATATCGTGTTTAAGACCTGTAAAGCTGCTTCTTATTAAACATTGTAGTGTATTCATGTTTATTTTACTTTTATTCTTGTCTATTTTACTATTATGATTACTTATTTAGCTCAAAATGTTCTTTTTTACACTTTCTATTGTAAAATTTCTACGTTGCTAAGGAATATTTCTTTAAACTTACCGTTATATCTTCATTTTTGGTTGTTTTATAGTATATATGTTTTTCCAACATATTTAATGTACTTTTCTACACTTTTCGATGATCACTTCTTTAAATTTTATTAAAATTATTTATGTCTTTCCTTATTATAAACAATTTTGATTGTCAAGGATTGTGACAAGTCAGATTTTATTTTTCTAAAATTCTATAAATTTCTATGCGAACCTCTTCACAAATGTTCTAATTTCGTATTTTATTTGAAAATTATGAAGCAATACGAAATTCTAAATCGAGGCCTATATAAAGACACTGAATGTCAGTCCGGGTCAGTCTTGATCTTCTGAGAAACAGAACGGTACGAACTATAAAGGTCTTGTCTCGGGGCCTGCTGACCCCGGGACCCTGCAAGCCTTCGCGTCGTTAATCAATATCTAACACGAAGAAGTTGCTGTGACCTGTGGATTGAAGTCTGGAATAAAGGCACACACTATCGCCTGCCACCCCTGCTGTGCTGCTGTGACCTATGGCCGAAGCCTGGATTAAAGGTACTCACTTTCGCCTGCCATCCCTACTGTACCGCCAGTACATCTTCAACCCTATTGTGCCGCCGGACAAACTTTACCCCCTGTCGGGATTTCCCCGACTATCCTGTCCGTGCCGTATCCGTAATTTTATTTGGAACTCTATCCGTGTCTGTGCCGTATCCGTGATTTCTTTGGAACTCTGTCCGGGCCCGTGCGGTGTATTTTATATTTTAAATTGTATTTTTTATTAATTTAAATTAAATATTAATTTCTCTTAAAAATCTGTTATTATTACATAACAACATTAGCGTTGCTTGTATTAAGCAACGCTAATGTTTAAAACTTCTTAAATAGCTATTGAATAAAAATTGACGAAAATACACGAATATTCATAATTAACTCCTCGTAACCAAATGGAAAGTCACTTTGAAATTATGTTAATTCTGCTCTATTACTCTTTTTAATGACCATCACTAATTCTTCTTTTACATATCGATATGCTACGGACAAAACAAGTGATTCTGTTTAATTACAACTTTCAGATATAATAAAAGCAGGCCTAGGGTTGATTTTTTTCAACTTCTGTAATGGCTACATGTTAATTGTTCACCGCGATACTAGTTTCCAAAATGTTTTCTTAGTGTTTACGCCACCATAAGAACTGAAAATTTCACGTTTCTACTTTGAACAAAGATGAGCAAACTTGTTTGTTATCGGTATTGCAAAATAAATATTGATGGCAAATTAACTATAATCCTTACCTATATAAAATCTATACGTGGCAAATATACGTACAGATTTTTATAGTGATGGCAAAGCTTTCAATGTATGGAGATTATAAATTGATGGCAAATCTTCGCGGTAGTAAATTTACAGTAACACATTTAATGGTATACTTCCCCTTAAAGCCAGGCCGCTGACTGAATACGTTTTAATACTACCTCATTCATGTTTTCCAAGACGCCTATTTCTAACATAGAAGCGACATCATTATCATTTCTTTTCACTTGATACTGACACCTGTGATTTTATATGATAACGGAAAATATAGCTTACTGCTTCCGGAATAGAGTTGAATTTGAGGTAACATAAATCTGGATATTTTTTAATAGCAGATGCTGAAACGCTCTTTCAATTTAGTTTTGATGTAATGACTGAAATGGGACTCTTTTTCAATTTGTCTACATTTGTATTCATACATACATACATACATAGAATCACGTCTTTATCCCTTACGGGGTAGACAGAGCCAAGAGTCGTGAGACTCAAAGGCCACGCTTAGCTGAATAGTGGGCTCTCTAATTTGTATTGAGGTATATGTAAAAGTATATGATAATTTTAAATCAACTTCTCTTTTAAATACTTCTTTACAATTGCTTGTGAAATGCTCCACATTCAAATCCTAATCCTAACTTATATTACTAGTGGTTCTGTCAGAACAGTAGACCTCGCGAGCCCTTCCACGAAATAACCGATATTTTACCGTGTCCCTGGCTAAAAAGAGTTTTGAAACCAACCTACCAATGCTGGAAAGAAAGTAAAAAGTTCTCATATGTTACCCATAAGCCCAAACATGTTCTTGTGGTTGGTCAATACCACTAAAAAAAATACTGAAACCTGCCTTTTTTGCCTTAAATAATATAAATAATAATATAATAGTAAATATAGACGGACAAATCACACAGATTGAGTTAGCCCTAACGTAAGTTCAAGACTTTACGGGATGCTAATTTAACAATACTATATTTTATAACAAATACATATAGATAAATATCCAAAACCCACGTCAATCTGAAAAAGATTATTTTCCATCTTGACCCGACCGGGGATCGAACCCATTAGGCCACGGAGGTCGTCAGTCGTCAGAAATGCATGGTACCTATTGGTTATATGTATGTATATGTTATTTGCGCAACAAAATTGAAGTTCAAAAAAGAAAGTTCAATTTGAAATTTATAACATATGGATTTATAACGGTTTTATTGAATTTTACTATGTTGTTTAAACACAAAAAATGCGTCTTAATAAGAATAACAAAAATGTCTAATGACATTTTTGAATTATTTTTTAAATAGCTGAGATATGAGGTTTTTTTTATATATTTCGGCCATTTTTTTAAATTTCGAAAAACTGGCTCGACTAAAAAATTCTATAAAATTACCGAACCTGCTTACAAAATTTCATGAGAATCGGTTCAGAAATGCGACCTGTAGGCGATAACATCCGGACAGACAAAAGAATTTTCGGCTAGTGGAAACTGACACGCTTCGCTCGCTGCGCTCGCTCGGTCGATAAACTAGCTTTCGCCCGCGGCTTCGCCCGCGTGAATTTCCCACGGGAACCGTGCCTTTTCCCGGGATGAAAGGTACCCTATGTCCTTCTCCGTACTTCTAACTATGTGTATGTGAAATTTCAGTTGGTTCAGTAGATAAAGCGAGAAGAGGTAACAAACAAACAAACAAACTCACTTTTATAATATTAGTTAGGATGCGAAAGTGAATTGCTTTGTTCGTTTGTTTGTTACCTCTTCACGCTTTATCTACTGAACCAATCTCCCTGAAATTTCGCATACACATAGTTAGTAGTATTGAGAAGGACATAGAGTACTTTTTATCCCGGGGAAAAGCACTGTCCCCGTGGAAAATTCATGCAGGCGAAGCCGCAGGCAAAAGCTAGTATCATTATAAGTTATCATGTTCAAAAATTCAGAACTGCACACGTGCAAGCTACATGTATGAATGCATCCCGGGGGTCTGCTAAACAGTTGCACTGAATGCAAATGTTGTCTCAAAGGAAACGTGCCAGACTCGAACTCAGCCAAATAACGATGTATTGAATTCAGCGGGGTTGCCATCTGTGTTGTGGGTTATTTTATTTTGGTAGGTTATCCATGATATGATTCAAGATTATGTTTTTAAAAGCCGAAGTTTCTTCTTTTTTTAAAGGTGTCTCTCCAACTAGTGAAGGTTAGCGATTAGCATGTCAAGTCCTTCTTGTCCTTAGCCCTGCGGAACAGGTCAGCAGCGTTCGCTATCCCGATCCATTCTCGGATGTTTCGCAGCCAGGATTTTTGAGCCGAAGTTTAATGCAACCGATTTTAATGAATTCTTCGGTGTTTGGGAAGATTATTTGGATTTAAACGCAGAGGACTGATCTCAGTCCTCTTCATTAACCTTGCATAACTTATATGCATCAATTCATATTTAAATGTTATTTATGTCGTAACGTGATATTAATTCTATGACTAAAGAATGGCAGAATGGAAAGAACTCCATCGCCAATACCAAAATCAAAGAAATCACGGAAATTCTGTGGCATTTTTCTAGTTGCTAATGAAGAAGAAAGCATGAAACTAATAGGTACGTAGAAAGTCTTGGCCAAAGCGATTGAATCTAAAAGAAAGAAAATACAGTAAACAAAATGCAACAAATTCAGTAACAAAACGCGCATACACATTTTTGGCCCACACCCCATAAAATACTCTAGATGATAAAGTTACGACTAAAATCTTGTTTCAAATACCATTTAATCTAATCAACTGCGTTCTATAACTCGCATTCCTCCCTGTGGTTGGTGAAAACCCAGCGAAGGCAACATCAATAAACCTTTCAAGTAAATGTTTACGGGTGACCACCGACAAACTTTCTTCTTTAAATAAAATGTGGCGGATGGGGCCCCGGCTGGCGAGCTTTATAACGTGGTAAGTGGAAGGGTTGCCGATAAATTTGTGTAAAAGATTGGAAGTTGACTCGATCCCGGAACAGTTTAATTAGTTTCGGTACCTACTAATGGAAATGGAAAATCTAACTAAGGTGTTCATTTTAATAAAATTTATTGTGAGAAGTTCATATGAAAATTCAAAAAAATTCTCTTTGGACACTATATGAGTTAAAATTTGAAAAATATGTTTTTACTTTTTTTTTCCTTTTTAAATAAATAAACTTTTAATTTAGGTACTACAATTTTACACTTGCATCAACTTACTTCGATGTCTCGACGACACAAATAGGATCTCGAAACCAGAAGTTTCCTATTTTGCGCCATTTCCCGACAGTCAGCCCATCAAGTTAAGAACTAGATATCTACTTAGTTACTGTTTTAATAATTTTCACTTCTAATGTCTTTCCAAATTTATTTTAAAAATAAAATGCTAGTTTCCCAGTTGTTATGTACGACTCTCGGCTCAAAGGCCTATACTATAAAGAGCAGTCAAACTTTGTGTGTCACCCGTGCTCACTACCCCACAATAAAAACTCCCCTGGGGCGCTTCCACTGATTTTATGATGAAAAATGACCAGCAAGCAAACAGGGACTGTAAAAAGGACTTTGTTCATTAAACAGTGCGTTTCTAAATTGAAAAATATAACGTTGAAAAACAAATTGGTTATGGGTTTTGGAATATTTTGAAATAACACACCGTATTTAATTGTCTCATATGTGAGCAATTATTCTTATCCATCAATAAGGAAGTTCAATGCCCCAGTTAAACATTAAAATTGTTGATGATTCTGATGAAGGATGATATAAGATTTGAAGCAAAATGTAGAGAGAATTACAAATATATCAAAAACTGCTTTTCAGTAGTTGATTTTATGGAATACTAGCTATTTTCCGCGGCTTCGTCAGCGTGAATTTCCTACTGGAAAGGTACTCATTGTCCTTCTCAGTATTTCTAACTATGGGTATGCGAAATTTCAGGAAGACAGGTTTATTAGATTAAGCATGAAGAGGTAACAAACAAATAAACGAACTCACTTTCGCATTTATAATATTAGTTAGGATGAGGTACCTACCTATTGGTAGTCTTATTTCTTTCAAGTAAGTGCTTATATAATTTCTCAGTTAATATCCTCTCTATGTTTGTTCGAAGTAGGTCTGTAGGTCTGTGTGCTTGAATGTAAATCACAAATTCTTGATAGGGTCTTCCGTAGCTCTCACATTATTTTTTTTAAAACAAAACTGGTCATAGGCCACTTTAAGAGTCATCATTTTGTTTTCTTGTCTGTAAAGACACTCTAAAACAGTCAACACAAAATATATTGCAACACTTAACGCTCGCGTCTTTTAAGGAACCAAATAGCTCATGATGCTTTAACAAATGTTCATAGACATTTCATAATCCAGTGGGAGAGACTGGCTAAATGTTACCATAGACGATAACAATAAAAAAGAATATCATTTTTACAGGCAATGAAGCCACAAAAGTCAGTTGTCAGCGCTCAACCTGAATTCATTCTTTCGGGTCATAACAGACCCCCCAAAAGAGACAATTAGGATGTATTCACATTGGATAATTTTTTGACCTGATATTTTATTGAATGGAAATTATTTTAACAATTAATATCGCCAGTTTGATTACCGCGATAGATTTATTGCTTTAGATAGGAATCTCCTAAAAGAGACAAATAGGATGCATTATTCACGTTGGATAATTTTTTGGCCTGATATTTTCTTAAATGGAAATTATTTTACAAATTAATTCCGCCAGTTTAATCAAAACTAGCACTTCACCGAGATGAATTAATTATCGGGCAGATTATTATAACAGGTATCTGGTATTTACGAGTAGGTACTTCAGTTTTACTATATTTTAGTGGTAGTTAACTATGTTTTTTTTTATTAAAAATGTGTAAATTTAAACATTTTAATTATCGTTTCTTATTCTTACCTGAAGCGGTGGTGGCTGAGTGGTAGGGCGCCTGCCTGTGGATACAAAATCCCAGGTTCGAATCCTGCCCGGGCTACATGATGTAGTGATAACTACAGAATTATTTTGAACTTCTAACTGGTCTACCTTGCATGTCACATTTTAGGTGAAATAGTTGATATATTGGGATACTATTCCTGTGGCGTATTACCTGCATGATAGGCTCTCGACGCACCACAATAGCAGGCATTCAAATCCATTAGTTTCCAGACAAATTGAATGGGAAAGTGACACACCGGTACACAAACTTCATATGTTGTTTTTACAATACTTATTAAGAAAACAGGGAGACCCGCAAATCAAAACGTTCTTTGAGTCACGCCGAAACCATTGGTAGCAATAACTCGACGCGATTTTGTGTACTTACGGAATTATATTGAAAACTAAACATTCATAACAAAACATTCCATGATTAAATTAGACTGTCAACAAGATCTGCAGAGTTGGACGTCTGACATTGACAGCTGGTGACACACGTTCCGTCTTGGGTCCTAACAAACCTTTCTTATCATAAAAAAATAAGAAATCATGGTAGGATTGTTGTAGAATTTTAATTATTCTCCTTTAATATCGTCGACTTAGATTATTATAATATTCAACGAATAAATACCTTATTTAAACATTAGTTCTTTTAAAGAATATTAAAAGTTGGTTTGACGTGCGTTCGAATTAAGCGAAACGGAGCGCGACAAGATGGAATGTCAAATCGAGTTGAGAGGATTCGCTCTCTTCCTGGATGGCCGCCACGAGTATGTAACATGGCTTGAGCAATTATTAATTTTTTGGGTTTTTTTCACTTTCGCCGCCCTCGGCTCCCCGTCATGGGACTATAGTTTAACCTTTAGTTTTTAAATCCGCGATACGCGCAAGGACACAGGGGATATTCGCCGCCACGAAGTTGTCGGGAACATGAGCTGTTGAGATCCACGTGCCCGCCCGGCCATATGAATTGACGCTTCCTGGAGTGTCCTCCCATCGCCAGAGGGTGCGGTTTTCCCGGACCGTGGACCGCATGCCACGGCGCAGGCCCCGTCGTCGGCGACCCCAAGGTGCAACACACGGATCCTAACCTTATTTCCAAAGGCCGCATCGCCGCCTCCGATCCGATGTCCCCGTAGTGGCTCAGCGCAAACCTCGGAAGGTCCAGCCAGCGTCTACTATCTCGCATACAACGGAGCGTTGCAGGAGCGCCGCGCCGCTTTGATGACGCGACCAGCACCAGTGCTCGAACCCAACGGATCATAATGGTGAACGGGACAACGTTCTAAGTGCGCACAGACGTTTGTGTACGGACCTGGCCAGGTACCCTATATTTGGTTTATGTTAATTTTAACTTTTTATTGCGGCAAAGACTTAACAGATTTTGGTATTAGTATAACTGTGCCCGCCTTCAGCGGCTATTGTGCCTGTTGAATAAAATGCTATATTCTTAACAGATTTTGGTATTGATGTAACTGTGCCCGCCTTCAGCGGCTATTGCGTTTATGGAATAAAATGCTATATTCTATCCCAACCATATTGTATTAATGATATCACCCTGCCCATGACTCCCAGGACTTAAGACTTAATAGACAAGAGGTCCTTGTACTTCAAAAGTACGAGGCTCTATCCTGAGCACTACATCCGGCTCTCTTTAAAGTAAGTGTTCGTGTATAATCGCACTGCGCAGGGATATTGCCAGTCTTCGCTTCAAATAGTTGGGGACCCCTGCGCACACGCACCAACAATACACTTTTTATTTTTTTTTATTTTTTATACACGACAATGGCGCCTGAACTACTATATTTTTGAGCCTTTGAGTCCTGTGAGAGTGGCAGTTTTTTTCTAAAAAAATAGTTTTTAAATTTTTTAAACTCGCTCACTTGTTATTTTGAAATTTTGGTGATATCATTGACTGTAAAGTTATTATACTTATTGTGTGTTAGGTTTATATGCGACAGGGTTGTAAGCATACATTTAATACAATTCATAGTAATTATTATAATATTACTAAATAATATTATAATTATATTATAATATAATAATTAATATTTTATTTGGGCTTCGCTATGAATAAAAAGCATAGCGCTCAGCCATAATTCCTATTTAATCTCAATTTGAGAGCTAATTTATATTTATTGACAGGGAGTAACCTGTATATATTTAGAAATTTATCAATTATTATAATCTATTACATACCCTGACACATATAACCTCACATTCTTGTCAACATGTCGGACGGCGAAAGGGAAGAGCAATATCACGAAGTAAGTGGGGAGGCAAACAAACCACCTACCACTACTACTTCCTCATTTGTTAATACACGACCACGGGGAGGTGCAATTGACACCCACCCACCCGGCCCTTCCACACTTAAAGCGTTACAACCCACATTGTCTCAACTAGGAGCTCCCGGTTTAGTACGTCAAGCCAACTCAATGGGTAGGACTACCTATGTTACGGAGACTAGGGAAGATGACGAAGATGACGGACGCGTTATTCACATATTAAAGGAGGACCATTTGAGGTCGTGGTATTTAAAATTTTAGGGTGACTCAGACGTCACAGATTTTTTTCTTAGAAGTGATGATTTTAGGTGTAGTCGAAACACTTCAGAACATAAAGTACTGAAATGTTTTTCTGACTTACTTAGTGGTAGCTATCTTTGAATAGCATTATTAATGTTGCCACCGGGCACACACCATTTTTGTTAGCTAAAGGTCGGGAGATAATGACGGATGGCATGTTGTCGAAAAGAGGCGGCATTCCAAATTCGTTAATACCTTCAAATGACCAGTCGTTCAGCTCACTTTTTCTCCGCTAAACTAGCACCGCGCTTTGTGAAATGTAAAGTTGTCAGGAAGCATTCGGATGTTGTTTACGACTTTCAGGAGATAGAAACCGGTAAAGTTGGAAAATATCATGTCAAGGACATAATAAAAGTCTCACAAGGTGTGTCCCCTAGCTAGCAACTTTCTTATTTTAAACTTGGTTATTTTGGATTGGTATAACCAATCAGAGGCCTCATTTTTCACATATGACATGACTCACATGTGAAATTTTTTTGTCAAGCGTTTTCATGAAAACCAATTTCTTTTGTAACTACACACTCTAGGCGCCAGAGTAAATATAAGGATATGGATTAATACTCCTTAATTTTTGAGAAAAAAAGGAAAATAAGTTTTTTCCCTTATACAATGTCAGCCCAACGGCTATACATTTTAAATGTCTATTTATGTGAGAGCTCTCCATTAGTTTAAAGACTTTATTAGGTTTACAATTTAATTACTAACTAGTAAATTATGTAGGAATCCTAGATTACTATACTTAATTAAATCTCAAATAGTTTTTCTTATTATACATAAGTAAGAACTATATTACTTTAGATAATTCTTTATTATTAGTATGCTACTTGCGATTATCTCATTAGAAATCCAAGTATGATTGTTTTAATGCAGGGGAATTGCAGCGGTCTGGCCAGACGCTGTATTCCTGACACTCAACATAAATTGAGTTAGTTTTAGAACTCTAGAACATACATTTTAGTTTAATATATGAAATAGCATGAGTTAGTTTCATATATAGCTGATAGTTTTATATTTAAAAATATATTGCCGTAGGATAGGTGAATGTTTTCTCCGGTTACCCCGGCTGTTTCGGCTAAGTACGACTTAACCTCTTTGCCGAAAAGGGGGGTATTGTAGTGATAACTACAGAATTATTTTGAACTTCTAACTGGTCTACCTTGCGTGTCACATTTTAGGTGAAATAGTTGATATATTGGGATACTATTCCTGTGGCGTATTACCTGCATGATAGGCTCTCGACGCACCACAATAGCAGGCATTCAAATCCATTAGTTTCCAGACAAATTGAATGGGAAAGTGACACACCGGTACACAAACTTCATATGTTGTTTTTACAATACTTATTAAGAAAACAGGGAGACCCGCACATCAAAACGTTCTTTGAGTCACGCCGAAACCATTGGTAGCAATAACTCGACGCGATTTTGTGTACTTACGGAATTATATTGAAAACTAAACATTCATAACAAAACATTCCATGATTAAATTAGACTGTCAACAAGATCTGCAGAGTTGGACGTCTGACATTGACAGCTGGTGACACACGTTCCGTCTTGGGTCCTAACAAACCTTTCTTATCATAAAAAAATAAGAAATCATGGTAGGATTGTTGTAGAATTTTAATTATTCTCCTTTAATATCGTCGACTTAGATTATTATAATATTCAACGAATAAATACCTTATTTAAACATTAGTTCTTTTAAAGAATATTAAAAGTTGGTTTGACGTGCGTTCGAATTAAGCGAAACGGAGCGCGACAAGATGGAATGTCAAATCGAGTTGAGAGGATTCGCTCTCTTCCTGGATGGCCGCCACGAGTATGTAACATGGCTTGAGCAATTATTAATTTTTTGGGTTTTTTTCACTTTCGCCGCCCTCGGCTCCCCGTCATGGGACTATAGTTTAACCTTTAGTTTTTAAATCCGCGATACGCGCAAGGACACAGGGGATATTCGCCGCCACGAAGTTGTCGGGAACATGAGCTGTTGAGATCCACGTGCCCGCCCGGCCATATGAATTGACGCTTCCTGGAGTGTCCTCCCATCGCCAGAGGGTGCGGTTTTCCCGGACCGTGGACCGCATGCCACGGCGCAGGCCCCGTCGTCGGCGACCCCAAGGTGCAACACACGGATCCTAACCTTATTTCCAAAGGCCGCATCGCCGCCTCCGATCCGATGTCCCAGCATATTAGTTTATTCCATAAATAAGATAGCATTTTATTCCATAAATGCAATAGCCGCTGAAGGCGGGCACAGTTACATCAATACCAAAATCTGTTAAGAATATAGCATTTTATTCAACAGGCACAATAGCCGCTGAAGGCGGGCACAGTTATACTAATACCAAAATCTGTTAAGTCTTTGCCGCAATAAAAAGTTAAAATTAACATAAACCAAATATAGGGTACCTGGCCAGGTCCGTACACAAACGTCTGTGCGCACTTAGAACGTTGTCCCGTTCACCGTTTTGTGATCCATTGGGTTCGAGCACTGGTACTGGTCGCGTCCTCAAAGCGACGCGGCGCTCCTGCACGCTCCGTTGTATGCGAGATAGTAGACGCTGGCTGGACCTTCCGAGGTTTGCGCTGAGCCACTACAGGGACCTCGGATCGGAGGCGGCGACGCGGCCTTTGGAAATAAGGTTAGGATCCGTGTGTTGCACCTTGGGGTCGCCGACGACGGGGCCTGCGCCGTGGCATGCGGTCCACGGTCCGGGAGAACCGCACCCTCTGGTGATGGGAGGACACTCCAGGAAGCGCCAATTCATACGGCCGGGCGGGCACGTGGATATCAACAGCTCATCCTCCTGACAACTTCGTGGCGGCAAATGTCCCCTGTGTCCTTGCGCGTATCGCGGATTTTAAAGCTAAAGGTTAAACTATAGTCCCATGACGGGGTGCCGAGGGCGGCGAAAGTGAAAAAAACCCCAAAAAATTAATAATTGCTCAAGCCATGTTACGTGTCTCGTGGCGGCCTATCTAGGAAGAGAGCGAATCGACTCCACTCGATTTGACATTTCGTCTTGTCACGCTCCTTTTCGCTTAATTCGGACGCACGTCAAACCAACCTTTAATATTCTTTAAAAGAACTAACGTTTAAATAAGGTATTTATTCGTTGAATATTATAATAATCTAAGTCGACGATATTAAAGGAGAATAATTAAAATTCTACAACAATCCTACCATGATTTCTTATTTTTTTATGATAAGAAAGGTTTGTTAGGACCCTGAGACGGAACGTGTGTCACCAGCTGTCAATGTCAGACGTCCAACTCTGCAGATTTTGTTGACAGTCTAATTTAATCATAGAATGTTTTGTTATGAATGTTTAGTTTTTGATATAATTCCGTAAGTACACAAAATCGCGTCGAGTTATTGCTACCAATGGTTTCGGCGTGACTCAAAGAACGTTTTGATGTGCGGGTCTCCCTATTTTCTTAATAAGTATTGTAAAAACAACATATGAAATTTGTGTACTGGTGTGTCACTTTCCCATTCAATTTGTCTGGAGACTAATGGATTTAAATGCCTGCTATTGTGGTGAGTCGAGAGCCTATCATGCAGGTAATACGCCACAGGAATAGTATCCCAATATATCAACTATTTCACCTAAAATATGACATGCAAAGTTGACCAGTTAGAAGTTCAAAATAATTCTGTAGTTATCACTACAATACCCCCCTTTTCGGCAAAGAGGTTAAGTCGTACTTAGCCGAAACAGCCGGGGTAACCGGAGAAAACATTCACCTATCCTACGGCAATATATTTCTGAATATAAAACTATCAGCTATATATGAAACTAACTCATGCTATTTCATATATTAAACTAAAATGTATGTTCTAGGGTTCTAAAACTAACTCAATTTATGTTGAGTGTCAGGAATACAGCGTCTGGCCAGACCGCTGCAATTCCCCTGCATTAAAAAAATCATACTTGGATTTCTAATGAGGTAATCGCAAGTAGCACACTAATAATAAAGAATTATCTAAAGTAATATAGTTCTTACTTATGTATAATAAGAAAAACTATTTGAAGTTTAATTAAAGAATAGTAATCTAGCATTCCTACATAATTTACTAGTTAGTAATTAAATTGTAAACCTAATAAAGTCTTTAAACTAATGGAGAGCTCTCACATAAATTGACATTTAGAATGTATAGCCGTTGGGCTGACATTGTATAAGGAAAAAAACTTATTTTCCTTTTTTTCTCAAAAATTAAGGAGTATTAATCCATATCCTTATGTTTACTCTGGCGCCTAGAGTGTGTAGTTACAAAAGAAATTGGTTTTCATGAAAACGCTTGACAAAAAAATTTCACATGTGAGTCATGTCATATGTGAAAAATGAGGCCTCTAATTGGTTATACCAATCCAAAATAACAAAGTTCAAGATAAAAAAGTTGCTAGCTAGGGGACACACCTTGTGAGACTTTTATTATGTCCTTGACATGATATTTTCCAACTTTACCGGTTTCTATCTCCTGAAGGTCGTAAACAACATCCGAATGCTTCCTGACAACATTACATCACAAAGCGCGGTGCTAGTTTAGCGGAGAAGAAGTGAGCTGAACGACTGGTCATTTGAAGGTATTAACGAATTTGGAATGCCGCCTCTTTTTCGGCAACATGCCATCCGTCATTATCTCCCGACCTTTAGCTAACAAAATGGTGTGCCCGGTGGCAACATTAATAATGCTATTCAAAGATAGCTACCACTAAATAAGTCAGAAAAACATTTCAGTATTTTATGTTCTGAAGTGTTTCGACTACGCCTAAAATCATCAATTCTAAGAAAAAAATCTGTGACGTCTGAGTCACCAGAAAATTTTAAATTCCACGACCTCAAATGGTCCTCCTTTAGTATGTGAATAACGCGCTCATCATCTTCCCTAGCCTCCGTAACATAGGTAGTCCTACCCATTGAGTTGGCTTGACGTACTAAACCGGGAGCTCCTAGTTGAGACAATGTGGGTTGTAACGCTTTAAGTGTGGAAGGGCCGGGTGGGTGGGTGTCAATTGCACCTCCCCGTGGTCGTGTATTAACAAATGAGGAAGTAGTAGTGGTAGGTGGTTTGTTTGCCTCCCCACTTACTTCATGATATTGCTCTTCCCTTTCGCCGTCTGACATGTTGGCAAGAATGTGAGGTTATATGTGTCAGGGTATGTAATAGGTTATAATAATTGATAAATTTCTAAATATATACAGGTTACTCCCTGTCAATAAATATAAATTAGCTCTCAAATTGAGATTAAATAGGAATTATGGCTGAGCGCTATGCTTTTTATTCATAGCGAAGCCCAAATAAAATATTAATTATTATATTATTAATTATAATATTATTTAGTAATATTATAATAATTACTATGAATTGTATTAAATGTATGCTTACAACCCTGTCGCATATAAACCTAACACACAATAATTATAATAACTTTACAGTCAATGATATCACCAAAATTTCAAAATAACAAGTGAGCGAGTTTAAAAAATTTAAAAACTATTTTTTAGAAAAAACTGCCACTCTCACAGGACTCAAAGGCTCAAAAATATAGTAGTTCGGGCGCCATTGTCGTGTATAAAAAATAAAAAAAATAAAAAGTGTATTGTTGTACGGTGTGCGCAGGGGTCTTCAGCTATTTGAAGCGAAGACGGGCAATATCCCTGCGCAGTGCGATTATACACGAACAATTACTTTAGAGAGAGCCGGATGTAATGCTCAGGATAGAGCCTCGTACTTTTGAAGTACAAGGACCTCTTGTCTAGTAAGCCTTAGGTCCTGGGAGTCACGGGCAGGGTGATATCATTAATACAATATGGTTGGGATAGAATATAGCATTTTATTCAATAAGCACAATAGCAAGGGCACAGTTATACTAATACCAAAATCTGTTAAGTCTTTGCCGCCATAGAGAATTAAAATTAACATAAACCAAATATAGGGTACCTGGCCAGGTCCGTACACAAACGTCTGTGCGCACTTAGAACGTTGTCCCGTTCACCGTTTTGTGATCCATTGGGTTCGAGCACTGGTACTGGTCGCGTCCTCAAAGCGACGCGGCGCTCCTGCACGCTCCGTTGTATGCGAGATAGTAGACGCTGGCTGGACCTTCCGAGGTTTGCGCTGAGCCACTACAGGGACCTCGGATCGGAGGCGGCGACGCGGCCTTTGGAAATAAGGTTAGGATCCGTGTGTTGCACCTTGGGGTCGCCGACGACGGGGCCTGCGCCGTGGCATGCGGTCCACGGTCCGGGAGAACCGCACCCTCTGGTGATGGGAGGACACTCCAGGAAGCGCCAATTCATACGGCCGGGCGGGCACGTGGATATCAACAGCTCATCCTCCTGACAACTTCGTGGCGGCAAATGTCCCCTGTGTCCTTGCGCGTATCGCGGATTTTAAAGCTAAAGGTTAAACTATAGTCCCATGACGGGGTGCCGAGGGCGGCGAAAGTGAAAAACCCCAAAAAATTAATAATTGCTCAAGCCATGTTACGTGTCTCGTGGCGGCCTATCTAGGAAGAGAGCGAATCGACTCCACTCGATTTGACATTTCGTCTTGTCACGCTCCTTTTCGCTTAATTCGGACGCACGTCAAACCAACCTTTAATATTCTTTAAAAGAACTAACGTTTAAATAAGGTATTTATTCGTTGAATATTATAATAATCTAAGTCGACGATATTAAAGGAGAATAATTAAAATTCTACAACAATCCTACCATGATTTCTTATTTTTTTATGATAAGAAAGGTTTGTTAGGACCCTGAGACGGAACGTGTGTCACCAGCTGTCAATGTCAGACGTCCAACTCTGCAGATTTTGTTGACAGTCTAATTTAATCATAGAATGTTTTGTTATGAATGTTTAGTTTTTGATATAATTCCGTAAGTACACAAAATCGCGTCGAGTTATTGCTACCAATGGTTTCGGCGTGACTCAAAGAACGTTTTGATGTGCGGGTCTCCCTATTTTCTTAATAAGTATTGTAAAAACAACATATGAAATTTGTGTACTGGTGTGTCACTTTCCCATTCAATTTGTCTGGAGACTAATGGATTTGAATGCCTGCTATTGTGGTGAGTCGAGAGCCTATCATGCAGGTAATACGCCACAGGAATAGTATCCCAATATATCAACTATTTCACCTAAAATATGACATGCAAAGTTGACCAGTTAGAAGTTCAAAATAATTCTGTAGTTATCACTACAATACCCCCCTTTTCGGCAAAGAGGTTAAGTCGTACTTAGCCGAAACAGCCGGGGTAACCGGAGAAAACATTCACCTATCCTACGGCAATATATTTCTGAATATAAAACTATCAGCTATATATGAAACTAACTCATGCTATTTCATATATTAAACTAAAATGTATGTTCTAGGGTTCTAAAACTAACTCAATTTATGTTGAGTGTCAGGAATACAGCGTCTGGCCAGACCGCTGCAATTCCCCTGCATTAAAAAAATCATACTTGGATTTCTAATGAGGTAATCGCAAGTAGCACACTAATAATAAAGAATTATCTAAAGTAATATAGTTCTTACTTATGTATAATAAGAAAAACTATTTGAAGTTTAATTAAAGAATAGTAATCTAGCATTCCTACATAATTTACTAGTTAGTAATTAAATTGTAAACCTAATAAAGTCTTTAAACTAATGGAGAGCTCTCACATAAATTGACATTTAGAATGTATAGCCGTTGGGCTGACATTGTATAAGGAAAAAAACTTATTTTCCTTTTTTTCTCAAAAATTAAGGAGTATTAATCCATATCCTTATGTTTACTCTGGCGCCTAGAGTGTGTAGTTACAAAAGAAATTGGTTTTCATGAAAACGCTTGACAAAAAAATTTCACATGTGAGTCATGTCATATGTGAAAAATGAGGCCTCTAATTGGTTATACCAATCCAAAATAACAAAGTTCAAGATAAAAAAGTTGCTAGCTAGGGGACACACCTTGTGAGACTTTTATTATGTCCTTGACATGATATTTTCCAACTTTACCGGTTTCTATCTCCTGAAGGTCGTAAACAACATCCGAATGCTTCCTGACAACATTACATCACAAAGCGCGGTGCTAGTTTAGCGGAGAAGAAGTGAGCTGAACGACTGGTCATTTGAAGGTATTAACGAATTTGGAATGCCGCCTCTTTTCGGCAACATGCCATCCGTCATTATCTCCCGACCTTTAGCTAACAAAATGGTGTGCCCGGTGGCAACATTAATAATGCTATTCAAAGATAGCTACCACTAAATAAGTCAGAAAAACATTTCAGTATTTTATGTTCTGAAGTGTTTCGACTACGCCTAAAATCATCAATTCTAAGAAAAAAATCTGTGACGTCTGAGTCACCAGAAAATTTTAAATTCCACGACCTCAAATGGTCCTCCTTTAGTATGTGAATAACGCGCTCATCATCTTCCCTAGCCTCCGTAACATAGGTAGTCCTACCCATTGAGTTGGCTTGACGTACTAAACCGGGAGCTTCTAGTTGAGACAATGTGGGTTGTAACGCTTTAAGTGTGGAAGGGCCGGGTGGGTGGGTGTCAATTGCACCTCCCCGTGGTCGTGTATTAACAAATGAGGAAGTAGTAGTGGTAGGTGGTTTGTTTGCCTCCCCACTTACTTCATGATATTGCTCTTCCCTTTCGCCGTCCGACATGTTGGCAAGAATGTGAGGTTATATGTGTCAGGGTATGTAATAGGTTATAATAATTGATAAATTTCTAAATATATACAGGTTACTCCCTGTCAATAAATATAAATTAGCTCTCAAATTGAGATTAAATAGGAATTATGGCTGAGCGCTATGCTTTTTATTCATAGCGAAGCCCAAATAAAATATTAATTATTATATTATTAATTATAATATTATTTAGTAATATTATAATAATTACTATGAATTGTATTAAATGTATGCTTACAACCCTGTCGCATATAAACCTAACACACAATAATTATAATAACTTTACAGTCAATGATATCACCAAAATTTCAAAATAACAAGTGAGCGAGTTTAAAAAATTTAAAAACTATTTTTTAGAAAAAACTGCCACTCTCACAGGACTCAAAGGCTCAAAAATATAGTAGTTCGGGCGCCATTGTCGTGTATAAAAAATAAAAAAAATAAAAAGTGTATTGTTGTACGGTGTGCGCAGGGGTCTTCAGCTATTTGAAGCGAAGACGGGCAATATCCCTGCGCAGTGCGATTATACACGAACAATTACTTTAGAGAGAGCCGGATGTAATGCTCAGGATAGAGCCTCGTACTTTTGAAGTACAAGGACCTCTTGTCTAGTAAGCCTTAGGTCCTGGGAGTCACGGGCAGGGTGATATCATTAATACAATATGGTTGGGATAGAATATAGCATTTTATTCAATAAGCACAATAGCAAGGGCACAGTTATACTAATACCAAAATCTGTTAAGTCTTTGCCGCCATAGAGAATTAAAATTAACATAAACCAAATATAGGGTACCTGGCCAGGTCCGTACACAAACGTCTGTGCGCACTTAGAACGTTGTCCCGTTCACCGTTTTGTGATCCATTGGGTTCGAGCACTGGTACTGGTCGCGTCCTCAAAGCGACGCGGCGCTCCTGCACGCTCCGTTGTATGCGAGATAGTAGACGCTGGCTGGACCTTCCGAGGTTTGCGCTGAGCCACTACAGGGACCTCGGATCGGAGGCGGCGACGCGGCCTTTGGAAATAAGGTTAGGATCCGTGTGTTGCACCTTGGGGTCGCCGACGACGGGGCCTGCGCCGTGGCATGCGGTCCACGGTCCGGGAGAACCGCACCCTCTGGTGATGGGAGGACACTCCAGGAAGCGCCAATTCATACGGCCGGGCGGGCACGTGGATATCAACAGCTCATCCTCCTGACAACTTCGTGGCGGCAAATGTCCCCTGTGTCCTTGCGCGTATCGCGGATTTTAAAGCTAAAGGTTAAACTATAGTCCCATGACGGGGTGCCGAGGGCGGCGAAAGTGAAAAAAACCCCAAAAAATTAATAATTGCTCAAGCCATGTTACGTGTCTCGTGGCGGCCTATCTAGGAAGAGAGCGAATCGACTCCACTCGATTTGACATTTCGTCTTGTCACGCTCCTTTTCGCTTAATTCGGACGCACGTCAAACCAACCTTTAATATTCTTTAAAAGAACTAACGTTTAAATAAGGTATTTATTCGTTGAATATTATAATAATCTAAGTCGACGATATTAAAGGAGAATAATTAAAATTCTACAACAATCCTACCATGATTTCTTATTTTTTTATGATAAGAAAGGTTTGTTAGGACCCTGAGACGGAACGTGTGTCACCAGCTGTCAATGTCAGACGTCCAACTCTGCAGATTTTGTTGACAGTCTAATTTAATCATAGAATGTTTTGTTATGAATGTTTAGTTTTTGATATAATTCCGTAAGTACACAAAATCGCGTCGAGTTATTGCTACCAATGGTTTCGGCGTGACTCAAAGAACGTTTTGATGTGCGGGTCTCCCTGTTTTCTTAATAAGTATTGTAAAAACAACATATGAAATTTGTGTACTGGTGTGTCACTTTCCCTTTCAATTTGTCTGGAGACTAATGGATTTGAATGCCTGCTATTGTGGTGAGTCGAGAGCCTATCATGCAGGTAATACGCCACAGGAATAGTATCCCAATATATCAACTATTTCACCTAAAATATGACATGCAAAGTTGACCAGTTAGAAGTTCAAAATAATTCTGTAGTTATCACTACAAGACTTAATAGACAAGAGGTCCTTGTACTTCAAAAGTACGAGGCTCTATCCTGAGCACTACATCCGGCTCTCTTTAAAGTAAGTGTTCGTGTATAATCGCACTGCGCAGGGATATTGCCAGTCTTCGCTTCAAATAGTTGGGGACCCCTGCGCACACGCACCAACACATACACTTTTTATTTTTTTTTATTTTTTATACACGACAATGAGTTTGTATACCAATCTGACTCGTGTTAGTTTTCATCGACCACCACTTGCTTCCGGTGAAGGAAAACATCGTGAGGAAACCTGCACTCTGGTTGATGATTATCAGCTAGTGTGTGAAATGGAGAAGGCAATGGCAAACCACTCCATTAAAATTGCCAAGAGAGTCGTTGCGTGTGTTTCATTCCATATAATGACCACGACCCTCAGTCATGAGGAAATACGACTAAAGAGAGAGAGATTCTTACCTGATTAATTTATTAAATACTACTAATTAGCTTAAATGCATGTGGCCTGATGGAAAGTGGTCACTGAAGCCTATAAGCTTATTGAACAATTTTATTACATGTCATGTCATCAAATGTCTCAAATGTATCTAATAATAAAAAGTAAAAATTATTTCAAAATTTAGTCACCATGTGAAACAATCCTTACTGCGCTTCATGTCTTTTATGAGGTACATTAGTCCCTGAATTAAACCCCCAGAGTATTTCTTGCGCTCGTGAAAATCTATGGACCTGATTATGTGTACTGTCCATGCTTCCGTTATAGTCTTTATGTTTAGTGCTTTTGGCCATTGTCCTTTGTTTGGTAATGTCTAGAATGTAGTGGAAAGTTAGGAGACCATAGATACACGTAGGTATAATATGTATACCGTATTTGATTATTTCGTAAAAGTAGTTTTACTTTTTAAAAGTTTATTACTCGTAGACAATTACATTCAATATTTCATGATTACGAAGATCACACAAATAGTTAAGACAACATCACAGAACCCTGGTAGGGTACAACGGTTGATCGACAATTCGTTACAGATATTATGTGGAATGAAATACAAACTTTACCTGTTTATTAGTGATTCGGTTTCCTCACGGATGTTTTTCTTCGCCGAAAGTGAAGTGTGGATAGATTAAATTTACCTTACATGGGTTAGATATCTCTGAAAACTCTCAAGGTATCGTAATGTAACGCGGCGAATCGTTCATCCTCTTTGGATCCATTTATGCGTGAGCTGGCACATACATACTTATTTCACCTGTCATAAATTTTAAACTGTATTCATTCATATTCGATTCTGCATTCTGATTGTCATTCTTGGCCTCGTATCTACCGATATACATTACTTTATTTGTGAAGCTATTTTAAAATATTATTATACTATAGACCCTTATCGGGTATGTATTATTAAGTTTTATTAGTTGTTTCGGAAGTAATTCTAAATTTATAGTGAAGTGTGTCTTGTTATCTTTTCTAACCGTTATTATATTTGTTTTAGGTCTTATGTTTTTACCAATAAATTACTATACACCGACCCTAAAGATTACTTTTATTATTATATGGAGCTCACGCTCCAGTAAGATAGAGTATCTACTAACCATAGTACGAACCCTTTCGATCACTACTGTCGTCTTGTCTACGCGACCACTTGTCTATTATTCTCAACGTTTCCATAACAGTTATACAATTTGTGGTTACAATTAAAAAAAATGCATCTTCTTAAATCGTTGGAGAGACACTGTGGAGGCTGATCTGCGTGAGTTGGGAGCGGGAAACTGGTGCGCCATCGCGCAGAACAGAAGATTATGGCGCTCTCTTTTTTCGGAGGCCAAGATCGACTTTGGGGCAGGGCTTGAAACCGGTTAATAAAAAACCTAAAAAATAAGTGTTTTGACCTGGTTACGCAGTAACGCTCGGGCCATTACGATCGGAGTGAAAACCCTTTTGAATCGGTCTCGCGAGCGGAAATTACCTGGTTAATCCCGCGCGGGCGAGTGACAAGGACGGGTATATCGCTCAGCGTTTTATCTCACTTACGCATTTGCAAGAGGAACTGAAATGATATCGCGCTTTGAACATAACCAGAAATAATATATGGTTTGGCTCAACCGTAACTGATTTAAAACGCTCTTTTTTTAAATGTATGGCGCATCGAGTGAGCTGGTTTAGAATTTTAACCAGGTTAGCAAGCCCTGCTTTGGGGTCACTGAGCTAGCAGAGTAGTAGTAACTTCTTAAATAAATAGATTGGCTCCGAATAGCCTCCTATACAGCACAGCATGATCATAGTTTTAGCAGTAATAAATCATGCTATAGAGAAGCTTAATTACTTCTGAAATTTAAATACATGTTTTCTTTGTCGCATGTTTTCCAATATTAGTATTGTAATTTATACCATCAAGAACACATCGTTATAAAGTAATTAGTGGCATGAAAATATTGTCGTTTAGTTACATTGACTTACAATTAATGCAAATAGACTAGTCAGTGAAAAATCTCTTCTATCTGTTCTATTTCTTGGTAGTAATCGTCAAGTTATCTCTGCTTTAAGAACACTTAAAATATATAATCCTAATTCTGACCACTAAAAGACATGAAAAGAAAGAAAAAAAATAAAAATGTGTGTATTTTAGAATAACATTATCTTTATTTATATTAACCATAGAGGTAGGAATAGAATTGGTCTGTGCTTGACCACACAACAGAAAAAAAATTATCTAGGCGAGAATCATCGTCATCTGGATGGCTATAGGTAACGCTCGTTCTAGAACGAGCGTTACCTATATAGCCGTGTTTGACTCTCATTAAAGTTTACACACACTTTTTCTTTTTGGTTCACGAGTCTAGGCTAGATGGACTCTCAAACTGGTTGATATTACCTTCAGAGGGTTTTCACACGAGGACAGCACGCTGTCTGCGAAGCTCCACTTTTTCACTTAACATATGGCATTATATTTTGGGGCAACTCCGTGAACATTCATTCCACATTTGTGCTACAGAAGAAATGTCTTCGAATAATGTTTAACTTGAATAGATATACATCATTAAGAAATGTGTTCAAAAATAGTAAATTCTTAACTTTGACGTGTATCTATATACTAGAAATTTGTTTATTTGTAAATGATAATGATGAATACTTCAGAAAAAGGAATAAAAATAGAGACAATTTACGACCTCAATATAAATATGATATATGCATTGTTGAATCATCCAGCGCAATATATTCAAAAAGCACCTTTATAGCAGGTATAAAATTTTTAACAAGCTGCCCCTTTATATAAAATCTTTAAATGGCAAGCCTTTTAAGAATGCACTCAAAAACTGGTTAATTGAAAAATGTTTTTATGACTTAGACGAATATTTTAACAGAACTGACTAACTATTATTATTGAAATCTTATTGAATATTAATGAATTAATGTTATTATTTTTTAAATCTAATTTTATATGAATTTATTTTGAAATATTGTACGTCCGAAATGGGCAAACTGTTGTGTCTATATAAAATTTGTAACATCTTTCTATGTACACAGTTGACAATAAATGATTATCTTATCTTATCTTATCTTATCTTATCTTATCTTATCTTATCTTATCTTAAAAAAAATAATAAGCGGATGGTTTTTTCATTAAAATTTAATCCAGCAATTAATATCAAAGGTCTGTAATTGTCAATAAATACACCGAGGGTTCAGCACATTAGAACCTTGCTAATTAGTGACTTGCCGTTTTGTAAACATTCTCATGAAACGTGCGGGTTATAATTGACATCGTGGGTTCCAGTATTAAGGTTTGTGAATAACTATGAAACTTTAATGAGGTAACTGAAATACTATGCTTATTTCTATTCGAATAGTCAAATGTGATATTTTTATGATTTTGTTGCTGGTTCACTCGCTGTGAATCAATATTACTAAAACAGTTAAAACTAGATTAAATATTCTAGTTAGTTTAAGAACTAAGTTAATATAATTACCTAAGTTTATAACAATTTTATTAACTTATTTAGATTCCTCTAGTCTTTCATTAGTCTTTACTGGGATCAAATTTAAAGTTCATTTGAAATTAAAATGATAATTGCTTTTAGAAAAGAAAAATAAATTATTAAACTATGGACTTTACATCTGACTTTTTAAATGTATGAGGTCGTAAGTAATTAAATAAGATGGCGCAGTAATAAAAATAAGTTATCCTAGAATCAAAGTCATTTTCCACAATTCTAATAAATATAAAAAATAAAACAAATCTAGAGATAAATTATATGGATGATCTCGTAATTCTGCTCAAATTTTGTTATCTACATAACTTTTTTTTGTTATGTTTAGGTACATAAAAAAAAATTGAGCAGAATTTCGGAATCGTATCATTACACAAAGTTACTTATATGACGTAATTTTCCGTATATAACCTGCACTAGCTCTTATTAAATAAACAAGGGATTTGATTCCTCTTACCAGCTCCAAGGGATTAAGGGATAATATTTATATGTATTACTTAGTCGGTAAGTAATGGTTCCGTAAGCGGATTATCTATAAGGTCTTTGTGGCTTCGTCATAATACAATTAAAGGTAAATAAAACGTGTATACAATCATTTATTATTGTATTCGCATCCGCATTTATTCCACTATTTACTTTGAACAACAGAAGCTTTTTAGTAAAAGGGATTTCAATTTTTTTTTTTACTTTTGGCTATTATAATCTTAACCAGATAGACGGAAATGAAAAGGTTATCTACACACAGCAAACTCCACCAGGCCTCCAAACAGGCACAGGATCGCGTTACCTGGAGGGCCCAAATCAAGAGAGTCACAGCTACTAGTGGCCCTTAGCCATGAGGATACGACTATAAAAAAAGAAGATTCTAAGATTCTGATCTTCTTGGGTACAAATAACTAGAGTCATAGACTTGTGATATATTTGAACTAATAAATGTTGGTTCTTTAATTATGATTATGAGAAACTTCAGAAAGTGAATAGAGGTGTATAAACTGGAATAAAAAAAAATTCTTCTCAATTTTATATACCTACACTGAATACGTTTTTTCCAAAATTTGATAGCAATAGGAAACAGGAAATAAAACAGTATCCTATTGGTTTTTACAATAGACTAATATTTTTTTTTACAATATTTGCAGTCTACATATATATCAGTAGATATACTATATCCTTATACATATACTCATACCGTTAATCTCTGTTCCCACCCCCTCCCCCTCCCCCCGGGACGTTCACCTGCATTATGCATTCCGTCTGCACCCGCTTGTATGCTCAATTTTCCATCCCTTTAATTCTTGCAAGCAGCGCTCCGGTCTTTGAGATGTGCCGCACTTTCTTGCTATTTTAAGTTACTAGCGCCCCGCCCCGGCTTCGCTCGGCAGGTACAGTCAAGCGTCATAAGTGCAGTCATACTTCGAAGACCTTATCGCGTAGCCTTAATGATCATATTACATACATAGAATCACGTCTTTATCCCTTACGGGGTAAAGCCAAGAGTCGGGAGACTCGAAGGCCACGATTAGCTGAATAGTGGGCTCTCTGATGGAATGGAGATTCAGGCATAATGATAGGTTGCTAGGCTAGCCCATCGCCTATGAGTGGAGGAATCCCCAGCCCTCGATTGACTTTTACAATCTGCGCAGGAAGAGAAGCAGCTGGCACATTCTATGTTTTTTCTTAGCTCCCAGGCTAGCATGGAAGCACGATCATAATGCCTTGTAGATTCTGACTGCACTTTTGACTCTTGACTGTACATACATTAATTGTAGCCTATATAACTCAGGTATAATATAATGTATAGTTTTCTATTGGTGAAAGAATTTTTGAAATCGGTTCAGTAGTTCCGAAGATTACCACCTACAAACAAACTCACTTACAAACACTTCCTCTTTATAATAAACTAGCTTTCGCCCGTGGCTTCGCCCGCGTGAATTTCTCACGGGAACAGTACTTTTTCCCGGGATGAAAGGTACCCTATGTCCTTCTCCGTACTTACAGCTATGTGTATGCGAAATTTCAGGAAGATTGGTTCAGTAGATAAAGCGTGAAGAGACAAACAAACAAACAAACTCACTTTCGCATTCATAATATTAGTTAGGACAACTAAAATCGACTTTATAATATTAGTATGATTACTATTTTAGCTTTATATTCATTACTAAAAATTATATAGGTGTATATCTCGGGTTGCAGAATAAATAAAAATTTGTTATTTTTCCAATTAAATCTAACACAGAGCAGAAAAGCTTTTTTTGCTTTGTTAGAGCTAACAATCCTTAGTTTTGGTTGCAAACTCGTAATTGGACATATAATACTAAACTTAAGCATAGGGATTCATTCATTCGTTAAATTTAATTTAAATTTTCGATCTGTATTTACTTAAAAATATTTCTCCTTTTTGTTGTAATTTAATTTAGGTACAAAATTACCGATATTTTTTTTATTTTTTAAATGTTTTAGCCCTCTTTTTACCAACTCCCGCATTAGATCTCAGGGAGGGGGGTGCCTGAAAATCAGCGTTGTCTCCAACTCATAGTTGGGGACAACACAAGCTGAGCATTCCTTTGTCTACTTCTGTGCAATTAGTTATAAGACATAATATTGAGCTTGAAAATTGTAGTATGGCAATAAATGATTTTTTTTTTTTATTTTATTTTATTTATTTTAAAAATAGTGTTCTTTTTACTACCTACTCTATTACTTTGAACTACTCTACTTTTCATAGCTTTTAATTTTTTTTGTTATATGAGAGTTTTTTCAGTTAATCATTCGTTAAATTTAAATCAAATTTTCAATGAAAATAGTGTCTTTTGTACTACTCAACTCTACTTTTCATATCTTTTAAAATGTATGTTAAAAGAAAGTTTTTAAAATCAATTTCAGACGGAAAAACAAACACCCTATCCAATATATTTTAAAATAAAAGTCAACAAATTAATATTCTACCGATGATTCTAGTCCCGATGGATTCGGAATCCAATTTTAAATTCTTATTTAAATAAGGCCGCCCCTCCACTGCTCGGAAAATTAGACGCGACGTTTGCACATTTCCTTGAGCATGCTTAAAAATACAGATAATATTATGCTAGATACCGCATGCTCTATGACCGGTCTAGCACTTTATTTGTATGAAATAAGTGAAGTCATTCATTTTTAGAGCCATTTCGATCTCTAATCCAAATAAGTCGTATCGAAAATAACACAAGAAATGACATTAATGAGTCTCTTTCATTTATTTATTTATAAGTTTCATATACTGAAAGTTAATTCGTCACATCTACTTCATACATATATGTGATATCGAATTAACTGTTTTGATGAATCGTCATTATAGCGCCCCGTATTGATCAATTGTACAAAACAAAGTAATATTATAGTGATTCCGTTTTTGCTAAGGTACGGAACCTTAAAAATTACAAGACACTTGATTGGTGTCAATGGATACATTTAAAAAATGATACACTCGGTTCTATAGTACTATATGCAGCGGAAGGATTGAATTATTCTTCAGTATTCTTCTAACTGGTTACTAACCTGCGGTAACGTATGCGGTCAAAGGGTTTTGGGAAGATGCAGTGTCTAGCCTAATATAAATCTATGCTTAAACGCGTGGGCAAATGTAATTACTTTTAGATGGGAAGAACTTAGATGGCGCCCTAGTCGCTGATTGAATCAGACATTTCGGCGTGCGAGGCCCTTAGATTTAGCCATGTCATGGCAGAAGGTAGAATTATGTTACTCGATATTTTTTAAAGAGGGATGGAGGGATATCGTATGGAATATTAACGAGATTTTTTTCAAAGTTTTATATCAGGTACCTACATAACGGTTATACATATATATTATCACGCCTTTTTCCCGTGAAGGTAGCGATTTCCACTTGCTATGATCCTTACATATATATCTTACTTCCTCTGCATAATATATGTTATCATTAAATAACAAATTTTGTTTCATATTCATTGGAGGAAAGTAAAATACAACGAGGTATGATTTTTCCCCTAAATTTCTCACAGAAAAATTAAAAATCTACACAGAAGTTATAGATATACTAGCTTTTGCCCGCGGCTTCGCCCGCGTGAATTTCCCACGGGAACAGTGCTTTTTTCCCGGGATGAAACTGTACCCAATGCCCTTCTCCGTACTTCGCGCTATGTGTATGCGAAATTTCAGGAAGATTGGTTCAGTAGATAAAGCGTAAAGAGGTAACAAACAAACCAACAAACAAACTCACTTTCGCATTTATAATATTAGTTAGAATTAGGATGCAAAATTTTGTTAAGTACTTAATGAAAATAGGTGAAAAGGTATGACGTATCCAAAGACACAATTATTATTGAAACAACAAACAATTGCTACCATATCAAATTCATAGACATAAATAACGAAAACAAAACAAAGAAAAAACTTGCACCCTTTCATCTCCACAAATCATCTTACGTTGCCAAAAACATACCTACGAGGCAAACAAAATTTTCAAACCACGGTACATCCATCAATCCAACGCTACCCTTAACAATATTTTACTTCAGTAAATTTATAGCAAACATGCCCCTACCAACATCAAAGGTTACCAACACACTGTAAGGGATAGTTTTTCCACAAGATTAACTCCCCTAGGGGATGATATGCCACATAAAGAAGGAAATAATTAGCTGAACCAGAAGTTTGGGGAAGTCTTATACAATACCCTTAAATCGCATAGTTTATTAGAAAGAGATGACATAGACTAACCAGTAAAGATGTAATCTAGATAAAAAGAGCTTT
The DNA here is from genome assembly GCA_018467065.1 of Ephestia elutella. NCBI lineage: Eukaryota > Metazoa > Arthropoda > Insecta > Lepidoptera > Pyralidae > Ephestia > Ephestia elutella. The sequence continues at coordinate 15,118,732 of CM031586.1, read as the reverse complement.
TCTTTTTAAAAGAGCTGGGCCGTCGGATTTTCAAGCGATCCAATCATAGACGCTCTGTGTCGTTTCTGGCTCAGAGGCTCTCCTTAGCTGTTCAGCGTGGGATGCGGCCAGCATTATGGGGACCTTTGGGCCAGGTTCGACACATGGTCTAATAGAATAAATATAAGTATTTGTAAGCTTGTTGCAAAAGCGTTTTTGACGAAGCGTGTTGCGGATTTCTATGAAGTTTTTGACGAAGCATGTTGCTGATAAATATTTGTGAAGATTTTTGACGAACCGTGTTACTGATAATCATTTGTACTTCTACATATTATTCAATGTTTATAAATAAAGTTATACTTTATCTTTTCGTACTTGGACATTCCGTGGCGGAGTCAGATAAAATGTAGTTAAAAAACTAAAAAGTTGGTGTGTGCCTATGATCATACGACCTTATCCTGTACCTAATCACAATAAGCGAAAGTTTGGATATGGGTTTGTTACTCGATCACGCAAATTCTGCTAGATGCATTTCAATGAGGTTAAATTTTAGTCAGTGTCGTAAATAGCCTTTTTTGCACCCCCTGTGTGAGCTTCTTTAACTGCACCCTAGTTTTTTTTAGATATAATAGGTGACCCTAAAGCAATGCTATGTATAGGTTTACTTTATTTAATTCAGATTGATATTTTATAAAATAAAGCACATGTAACTTTGTGTAGCCGGCCGGCCGCTTGACTCCAATAAACACTGAATTTAGTAGGTACACGTAAAGAAACTTCCGCTAATAACACATAGGGACTTTTCATCCCGAAATTCCGCAGTAGCGAAATCCGTGGGTGCAACTAGTAAAAAATAAAGGCTATTCTTGTCCACATACAAAAACCATATACAAAAACTTATCGACATCTGCTACAGATTTGAAACATGATTGAGTATGCAAACTTTTGCAATAAAGATTGCCAAGATTTAAGTTAATAGTAACCAACTACTTATTCCCAAAGCCACAAGATTGCACTTAGCTGATTGGGTGCTGGTGTAAAATTCAGGAACTACATTTTCCTTACAAATGCTAGCTAATTTCATAAAAGCCTGCTAAGGGAGGGTGCATCCGTAATGTTGTACTTTCAGACGGTAGAATTTTACGGGAAGCTGCGAATTTCCTCATTTCCTCAAATAAAATATCGCTGTTTTCGAATTGTAGGAAAACCCTTCAGGGCAAAAGTGAGATTATGGAAATTCAAAGGAGATGTTGAGTTCTATTTATTGTGAATAGAAATAATACTGCAATACTTTTGAAATAAAACCTGGAAAAGCACATGATTAGTTTTTAAAATAAAATGATTACGTAGGCATAGACCGAAGTTCTAAATAAACTAATCTATAGGATTACAATCAAATAATCATTAATATGGAACATTTCCTGCCTCTAGATGTAAACTTTGATCTTTTTTAATATATAACTATTGTATATACATTTCCTGCCTCTCCATTTATCTCTATCAGCGATGTACTGAGTGAGTACGAGTAGACAAACAAACATACAGAAAATGTTTATTACATCCCACTACGTAGGTAGGTAGGTACTAAAAGTATTTGTGTTAGGTTCTGAGATTTTTTTTTAAATTAAAAGCATACATTTGGAACATATTTAAAGTAAGTCAATAACAAAAATAGAAAACACACATTGAACCTGAATGAAGGAATGAGAATGACAGAATTAATTAAATCTAAGATCGAACTCCAAAGTATTAGCAGCTCTCTGTTCAAGAAAATCAGGAGTCACGCGCTTTTACGCGAAGAGGCCCATAAAAACAGGTAAGTACAGCCTTAAGAAATAAAAATAAATAATTGAATTCAGACCCTGCGTACTGATGTCGAAATAAAAGCCGAATTTAGCCTTTATTGTGCACTTAAAGAAAGAAGATTAAAGCCCAAGTTTTATTTCTTAGAATTACTTAATCTTAAATAGCTTTAGGAGTAAGACAAGTTGATTAGATACAAAAATAGTGGGCTATTTTTAGATTGAACTCGCGCTTATGTAAACAATCTAGACATTAACAATTCATAATAGAATAGACAAATAAAATAAAGTTTTCTAAATATAATGTTGTATTAACAAATAATTTTTGTACCCATAGGTTTGACCTATAGATTTTGTAGAATTTAATTCGTAGATATAGTCTGTGTTTGTAATAAACTTGTTGATGTTTATTAAATCTAAGCATTGCATTGAGCGTGTGCTGTGCCGTGAATAGCAGGCCTTTGTTTTGCCTGCTGGCAACATTGCGCGGACGGCTTCCGGCCGTCGACATTCAGTCGTCCTTGGAACGCGCGCGCACGAGGCCGTGTCGCAGGAAATATCGCGGTGATATAGCCACCATCTTGGGTTGTTGCATTTTGAAGCCGCGCGGCGTGGCGTTAATTTTGTTTGTAATAACTGATTTGAGTTATAATTGTGAGCTTCCTTTTGTTAAATAACTATTGAACGTTCGTGTTTGTGAAAAACCCTGTTATTGTGACTGTTTCTTGTGAGATGCGAAACGTGGCTGCCTGGAGGCGCCGAATCCCGTCGCCGAGTGGAACTGCTGGAAGAAACCTACGTATTTATTCTGGGGAAGAGATCTCGGGGTAGGTTGGGTGTTTAGGGACCGCATCCACTTCCGAAGACACTCGAAGTTGGATCTGAAGATTAAGAAGATTCAGTTTGGTAAGTGGTTTGAATTTTAGTTACTTAGTTATTAGTACATAGGGTTCTATAGCTCCCTTTATAAGCTATAGTGGTAGCAGACTGCGTATAGGTTAGGTTTTAGGCTCTAGTCGGACAGACGCAGTGCCGTATATAATCTTTACCGTCGGGTATCATCGGGCCTTTTTGGGGACCTATAGGTCTCCACTTAAAATCTGGTCTTTTTCGGTGAAGAGGTTCACGGCGCTTCGTTTGTCCGGATTCTCTGCGCACATTTTCTGGCAGCAGAGCGTAGTTGTTCTGCACATTTTCTGGTAGCAGAGCGTAGTTTATCTACCCTCTATTTGTTCGTTTGTAAAAAATAATTAATTGTTTGTAAAAATTATTAGATTTTTCTTAGTTTGTTTGTATAAGAATATTTGTAACCTTTTTTGTATTTGTTTGCGGTTTGTACCGTGCGTTCCGGGTTTGTGCCATTCTCATACCTACCGCGGTTCTTCGTGTAGTTGTTTGATTTTGTTGTTTTTTATTTACCTTTTGTTACTTTTTGTTTGTGACTTGACGCGATGGCGAAGGTCCCCAATGCTAAGGCGACACTCGCCAACGAATTGAGATGGTTTGTGACGGCCGGTGGACTCCTGTCCCGGAAGGACAGGGAGGCCGCTATACTGGAAAGAGCGGATCAGCTCCGCTCACGATTGAACAACGCGGAAGCGGCCATGGCGGCGCTTACCGAAGCCGACCTTACCCCGGAGGTCTACGCAGGTCACGTGGCGGACCTGGACCAGATCCTGAGTCTGCACGATGACATCGTGGAGGCGGCGGCCGCAATAAGGGCGAGACAGGCTGGCGGACCAGCCCCTCGCACACCTGTTAGACAGGAAGGACCAGCGGTTACTGGTCGGCTCCCCACCCTTCAGCTGTCCCACTTTGGGGGTAGGATGGAGGAGTGGGTGGCATATAAAAATATGTTTGAGTCCCTGGTCGTAGCACGACAGGATTTGTCGAAGGCCCAGAAGATGGCCTACCTCCTTTCCACTCTTGAGGGTGAAGCGCGGTCGCTCATCCAGCACCTCCGGGTGGAGGACGACCAGTACGATACGGCCTGGGAGTTATTGAACTCCCGCTACCAAAACTTACGTTTGTTAGCGGATGCGCACGCCGCACAGTTGATGGCCCTGCCCAAGGTGGCCAACAGGGCACAGTTGCGCCTGCAGTTGCTCACGCCCGTTACAGTGGCCTGTAACGCGCTCCGCACACTGGGGCTGCCGGTGGACCAATGGTCCTTTTTGCTGGTGCACATTGTACTGGGCAAATTACCCAATGACATCCGCTCGCGATTTGAGCGCGAGAATGCGGAACGGGATAGCACCACCCTACCAACATTCACTGACTTGGTGAAGTTTTTGGAGTTTGAGGCACGGGCGGCTGAGAATACCATGACGGACTCAGCGCCATCCAGAGCGCCTGAACGTAGGCCCCAACAGGGACGGCAACCGCCACCGCGTGGAGCTGGTGTGCGGGTTGCACACACGGCAGCAGTCGCGGGGGACGCGGACTGCCTGCAATGTGGCCGGATGGGCCACAGCCTGCTGCAATGCAGGGACTGGCAGAGACTGCCAGTACAAGATCGGCGCCGCATGGCAAGGCGGCATGAACTTTGCTTTTACTGTTTGGGCAGTCACTATGCACGTGACTGTCCCAGAGCCATACCATGCAGTGCATGCCGTGGGCTGCACCACGTGATGCTCTGCATGAACCGGAACGGGGATGGCCCCCGGTTGTTGAGGCAGGGGTCCCCTATGGGCGGGGGCGCTCCTGCGCGAAGCCCTCCACCATCGGACGGAGGACGCGGCTTCGCTCGTCGCACCCCCCTCGGGAGGGGGTCGCGTACCGGCGCGGGTCTTGGCGGACCGGGACCACGCGCCCCAAGGTCGTGGCCAGTATGTGGCTGGCCAGGCCCCGGATAGGGCCCCCATGGGCGGGGGCCCTAGATCGGACGTGAGAGTGGGGACACCCCCCTCCACGCGGGTTACCAATACCCAACACATGCAGCCGCAGCGGTTTTCTCCGCCGCTGCACGAGTACCCACGGCTGGAGTACCACCCGCCGTACCATATGTATGGCCGGGCCGCGGGTTCTGCCCCCCCTCAGATGGGGATGTGCACTCGCCCGCCATATTATCCGGGTCAGTGGCGCGCCCTTGGTTTGGAGAGAGTGGGGAGCCCGTAACTAGCTTGCTCCCTTGCTGGGACAGAGCCGCGGACGGTTCTGCTCCCTACCGCGGTGGTCCGCGTATGGGGTCGTGGGGGGGAAGCCATTAATTTGAGAGCTCTGTTGGACTCAGGGGCTCAAAGCAGTTTGGTTACCACTCGAGTGGCACGCCAGTTAGGTTTAGTCGTGGAAGACTCGCCTGTGCCACTTCTTGGAGTTGGTGGCATACAGGTGAAGTGTCTGACGGGCCAGACACTTGGTACCTTTTCTTCGCTGAAGTCCTCCACAATGAGGATCACGACTTCGGCTATGGTAATGGATACCATTGCGGGTTGGCACCCCTCGACAGACATACCGCCGGGTGTGTTGTCTTTGGTTTCGGGTCTGGATTTGGCCGACCCCTTTGTCTTTCATCCCGGCCCAGTGGACTTGCTCCTGGGCTCGGACGTATTGGGTTGGATTTTGTTGGGTACACAGAAGGCTCTGGGTTCGTCTTCACTGATGGCAGTGTCTACGATTTTTGGTTTTGCCCTGATGGGCCCTGTGTTTGATAATGGCACCGCGGAGGAGCCACCGGTTGTCGCATCTGCGTCCTTGGCCAAGACCATGCAAAGGTTTTGGGAGGTGGAGGAGCCACCTATGAGTTCCAGGATGGATCCGGAACACGCTGAGTGCGAAGCCCTTTTTCGATCGACCACGGAGAGGTTGCCCTCCGGTCGGTTTGTAACTAGGTTACCCTTTGTTGCCTCTCGTCCTAGCCAAGGGCAAAGTAGGGCGCTTGCGGAGAAACGACTGCTGTCCATGGAGCGACGTATGCAGCGTGACCACGTACTTCGCGATAAATATATTGAATTTATGCGCGAGTACGAGGATTTGGGTCACATGTCTCCGGCTCGAGTTGATTGGAGCTCAACTGAGCATTATTTTTTGCCCCACCACGCGGTGGTGAAGGCCTCAACGGGCAAGTTGCGGACTGTCTTTGATGGGTCCGCACCCACTTCGAACGGGGTTTCGTTGAATCTGCGTTTGCATTCGGGTCCCAAATTGCATAGGGACATAATTGACATCATCTTGAACTTTAGAAGACATCAAGTGGTTTTTGGTGCGGACATCCGGATGATGTTCCGCCAGACAGTCATACATCCTGAGGACAGGCGATTCCAGTTGATACTCTGGCGTGAGCGCCCTGAGGATCCTGTGACGGTGTATGAACTCAACACAAACACGTATGGTTTGAAATCTAGTCCCTATATCGCCATCAGATCATTGCTTGAATTGGCAGAGCGGGAACGGATCCGCTTTCCCCGTGGGGCTTCCGTGCTGTCACGTGACTTGTATGTAGATGACGTGTGCACCGGAGCCCAAAGTATTGAGGAGGCCCTCCTACTGCGGGACGAATTGATTGAAATATTGAAAACGGGTGGCTATGAGCTACGTAAGTGGTTGTCTAATGAGCCTAAAGTTCTAGAAGGGATCCCGGAGGATCACCAACAGAACCCTCACCTGTTTGAGGATGTGGATGATCCCAACAGGATAGCGGTGCTGGGCATGCAGTACCAGCCGCTAACCGATATTTTTACATTCCAAGTGGACTTGGAAATACCAAAGGTCTGGACTAAGAGAACGGTGTTGTCAGTAATAGCTCGTATGTTTGATCCAAGCGGTTGGATCAGTCCAGTAATATTCTCTGCGAAGTGTCTTCTTCAGAGACTTTGGACTTTGGGCGTCTCGTGGGACGAGCCGCTGTTTGGCTCTCCATTGGATGATTGGCTCGAGTTGTTTTCATCGATTAAGGAAGTCAATCGGATTGCCTTGCCTCGTCGAATATTGCCCCCCGGGAAATATCGAGCCAGCCTGCATGGCTTTTGTGACGCGTCGGAGCGAGGCTACGCCGCGTCAGTCTATATGCGGACAGTTGACGCCGATGGCCGGTTCAATGTCTCGCTTTTGTTAGGGAAGAGCAAGGTCGCCCCCATCAGGACTAGGCTGACTATTCCCAAGCTTGAGTTGAGTGGAGCTCACCTTCTCTCTAAATTGTTGCATCACGTTGCATGTGAGCTGGCGGCCACGGTCAAGATACGGGACATCTTCGCCTGGTCGGATAGCCAGGTCGCGCTTGCATGGTTGCGCGCGGCCCCACATACCTTGGAGGTTTTGTGGGAAATCGGGTTTCCCAAATCCAGAATATCGGAATTGATATAACATGGAGACATGTGCCGGGAGAGCTTAACCCAGCGGACTGTGCCTCCCGAGGTTGTACGGCACCAGAATTGGTGTCACACCCGCTCTGGTGGGGTCCAGAGTGGCTGATGGGATCAGAAACTTCTTGGCCTGTCTGTCAGACAGATGTTACTTCTTTGAGTTTGACTGGGCTCCGTGTACATGCTGTAGTCGCTGAGACGACGTCGGAGCCGGATTGGCTACTTGCTCGGTATAGTAGCTTGGATAAGCTTCTGGGTGTTACCAGTTGGATTAAGCGTTTCATACATAATTGTAGAAACCCACAGGCAAAGCGGTTGGAGCCGATTGCAGGTGCAGAAGAGCGCCGGAGCGCATTGTTGCATTGGGTCCGTGTCGTGCAGACCGGACGGTTTGAGTCAGAGCTTCGTATCTTGCGCGACGGACGCGCTAAGTTGAAGGGCGCGGTCGCTCGTTTGAACCCGTACATCGACTCGGATGGGCTTCTTCGGGTTGGAGGCAGGCTCCGGAAGGCGGATCTTCCATATGAGACTCGCCATCCTCTGTTGTTGCCCAAGGGCGGACCCTTGGTGCAGCTTTTGGTGTCTGATCGACACATTCGTAACGCCCATGCTGGGTGCAATGCTTTGTTGGCTATTTTGCAACGCGAGTTTTGGATTTTGTCTGCCCGAAGAGCAATCCGTAGTGTCCTGTTTCGATGTATTGCATGTTATAGGTTGAAGGCATCCACGATGCAACCACAGATGGGTGATTTGCCCGCTGATCGAATCCGACCTTCGAGGCCGTTTGACGGCGTTGGAACCGATTTTGCCGGTCCCTTTTCGATCAAGGCTTCTCCCTTTCGTAATGCCCGTATTGTGAAGGGCTATTTGTGTGTATTTGTTTGTTTGGCCACCAAGGCTGTCCATTTGGAGGTGGTATCGGCTCTGACTACGGAGGCCTTCGTCGCCGCGTTGGATCGCTTTGTTTCGCGTCGAGGTCTACCTTCCCTTATTAGGTCTGATAATGGCACAAACTATAAGGGAACTGTAAATTATCTTAAGGATGTTTCTGTGTTTATTGATAAAAATTGTACTAGTTTAAGTCAAATTGCTGCCCAAAGGGGAATAACCTGGAAGTTTAGTCCCCCAAGTTGCCCCCATTGGGGAGGGATTTTTGAAGCGGCTGTGAAATCCGCAAAGACCCACCTCCGCCGCATTATCGGAGAAACGGCTCTAACTTTTGAAGAGCTGGCCACAGTGTTTTGTAAAGTTGAGGCGGTCCTCAACTCTCGTCCTCTCTGTCCGCTATCTCCAGATCCAAATGACTTGGAAGCTCTCACCCCTGGTCATTTTTTGGTGGGAGGGCCTTTGAATGCCCTGCCCAAATACCCGTGGAAGGACGAACGCGTATATCGGTTGTCGCGTTTTCAAATGTTGCAGCAAATGAGCCAGGACTTTTGGCGTCGCTGGTCGCTTGAATATTTGCATTTGCTGCAGCAAAGAGTGAAGTGGACAGACAGGACTGAGCCTCCCAGGGAGGGTGATTTAGTGTTGTTAAAAGAGGCAAATTTGCCCTCATTGCTTTGGCGACGAGCTCGCATATTACGTTTGATTCTTGGCGGAGATGGCACTCCGCGTGTGGCTGAGGTGTTGGTCGACGGTTCGATTTTAAGGAGAGCTGTGACCTCTCTCGCCTGCCTTCCCGTGGAGTAAGCTAGCGGTCTGCTTCTCAGACCGGGACGGGGGGATGTTTGTAATAAACTTGTTGATGTTTATTAAATCTAAGCATTGCATTGAGCGTGTGCTGTGCCGTGAATAGCAGGCCTTTGTTTTGCCTGCTGGCAACATTGCGCGGACGGCTTCCGGCCGTCGACATTCAGTCGTCCTTGGAACGCACGCGCACGAGGCCGTGTCGCAGGAAATATCGCGGTGATATAGCCACCATCTTGGGTTGTTGCATTTTGAAGCCGCGCGGCGTGGCGTTAATTTTGTTTGTAATAACTGATTTGAGTTATAATTGTGAGCTTCCTTTTGTTAAATAACTATTGAACGTTCGTGTTTGTGAAAAACCCTGTTATTGTGACTGTTTCTTGTGAGATGCGAAACGTGGCTGCCTGGAGGCGCCGAATCCCGTCGCCGAGTGGAACTGCTGGAAGAAACCTACGTATTTATTCTGGGGAAGAGATCTCGGGGTAGGTTGGGTGTTTAGGGACCGCATCCACTTCCGAAGACACTCGAAGTTGGATCTGAAGATTAAGAAGATTCAGTTTGGTAAGTGGTTTGAATTTTAGTTACTTAGTTATTAGTACATAGGGTTCTAGAGCTCCCTTTATAAGCTATAGTGGTAGCAGACTGCGTATAGGTTAGGTTTTAGGCTCTAGTCGGACAGACGCAGTGCCGTATATAATCTTTACCGTCGGGTATCATCGGGCCTTTTTGGGGACCTATAGGTCTCCACTTAAAATCTGGTCTTTTTCGGTGAAGAGGTTCACGGCGCTTCGTTTGTCCGGATTCTCTGCGCACATTTTCTGGCAGCAGAGCGTAGTTGTTCTGCACAGTCTGCAAGCATACATATACAACAAATTGCAACATTTTTAACGATTGTTAATAGTACACTTACTACTACTATACTACTATATACTACTACGACAGATATAACACATATTATATATTATGTTTATAAGATCTCACCTTCTGACACTCATAAATCTTGTCATAAAATCGCAATATTTTCACATCTAATTTACATTTGTACTATTTTGTACTTCGGGATATCGTGAATTTCGCATAATATTGAACCTTTAATACCTATAGAAAATGTGCAATTACATAATTTCCCTGATATGAAAGAAATTATCTCCTAAAAGTTGATGACGTCATAAACATTCAAAGTTACCTTGTTAGAAGTTTATGAATTATCGCGTGGATTCGTGTAAGGCAGGTATACACTAGCCGATCCAATATTGACTCGACATGCCCATGGCGGGGGGAATAATGTGTTTCCGTTTGCCCTGCGGCATATGACGTTCAATTTTATACGTATGACGTCAGTAGCCGACAGGTAAATAGTATGTTGTTTACAGGTATTTACTAGAATACGTGGAATGGCAAACGTGGTGAAATGAAGCTTTGTGTAATTGCGATTACATTATTTCTTCTTTCTTTCTTTCTTTTCAGCCTTTCTCTACCAAATAGCTGGTGTAGGCCTCCTTCAAACCTCGCCATCTTTCTCTGTTTTGGGCAGTGAGAGTCCAGTTGCTGCCTGCGATCTTTTTGATGTCGTCTTTCCATCTCATTTGTGGTCTACCCCTGGGGCGCTTTTGATCCCATGGTTTCCACGTTTGTGGATCCCACGTTTTTCTGGCAATGTGGCCGGCCCACTCCCATTTTTTGGCCAAAGAGTGGCCAAGTTAAAATGGGATTACATTAATACATTAATCAAGGGGATCCCAATCATTACATTATTTATCTATTCCGAAAAATAAAACCTAAGACCCCAATTTACCCCTATATTTCGGTCTTAGGTTTTATTTTTCTGTTACTGTAAGTTTTCCATCGCAAAGATTTGCCATCAATTTCAAATCTCCATACATTGAAAGTAAATTTGCCGTCTCGATAAAAACTATACGTATATTTGCTACGGGTAGGTAGGGGTTGTAGTTAATTTGCCAGCAACGTTTATTTAATAAGTCTATCGTTTAGAAAAGTAGCTTAAACGAGAGTAAAATACAAATTTTATGAAAGTTATCTAAACACAGTTTTTAAAGGCAACTTTGTGGCATGGTGACAATTTGTCATTGTTTTTTTTTATGAAAACTATGAAAATTCAGACATATCATCTCTCTCTCTTTAGTCGTATTTCCTCATGACTGAGGGTCGTGGTCATTATATGGAATAAAACACACACAACGACTCTCTAGGCAATTTTAATGGAGTGGTTTGCCATTGCCTTCTCCATTTCACACACTAGCTGATAATCATCAACACAGAGTGCAGGTTTCCTCACGATGTTTTCCTTCACCGGAAGCAAGTGGTGGTCGATGAATACTGACATGAGTCAGCTTGGTATACAAACTCATGTAGCCCGGGCAGGATTCGAACCTGGGATTTTGCATCCACAGGCGGGCGCTCTACCACTCGGTCACCACCGCTTCATAAGGAAGACGCATCATAAGGAAGCAGTAATTATTCTGGAAGCCGCAAGCAGTGGTATTTATACAAATCAAATAGTAAACAAACTGCACCAAGTCAGCTCCGAATATGTCCGGTTAGCATCTCAAGAATTCTCAAAAGAGCCCAGTGCATAATATATTTCGTCTCCTCATTACATGTCCTTTCAGTGATTCTGGGATCCAAGTCAAGAAAAATATTAAGACGGAGCGATTCATTTGCTCATTTCCGTGACTAGGCAACAGTATATCATCATGTCCCCACTGGGACATGATAATATGCAGATTTGGTGGGTCTTAACGACTACTAATAATGCCTTTTTTACGCACTTGCCTTCTGAAGCACGAAGGTACTGAAGATAATACATTTTTGGTCACCAAAATCCCGTGACTGACCATAGCGGGCTTAGCGTACGAACCACTGCGCTCCGAGCTACCCCATAATTAAATATAGTTATAGACCGAGAGGTCACGGGAATTTTCGTAACGATTAGGGAAACGGATAGACTTGCTTTTATGGGTTGTAGAGTAGTCCCCTAATGTGAATGATGTCGGTCTGCCGGCTCTCAGTGGTAGCTTCTTCGAGCTATAGGGCCTGGAAGGTGCTTCATTGTTGCGAAAAAAAACGATCTGAGGAATGGTTAGTTTTAGTACATATTCAAAGTATGGCATCTCCGCATGTGAAACAAGTTGGTCTGCCGGCTGTCAGTGGTTGCATTTCAGAGCTAAGAGGCGCGAAAGTCACTGCATAGTTACGAAATAAAACGGTAAAAGAAATGGTCAGTTTTAGTTCTTATTGAAAGAATAGTGTCTCCACAGGTGAAACAAGTTGGTCTGCCGGCCTTCAGTGGTTGCCACTTCGAGCTATTTCGAGCTATAGGGCCTGGAAGGGGCTTCATTGTTGAAAAAGAAAATTATCAGAGAAATGGTTAGTTTTAGTACATATTCAAAATATGGCATCTCCTCATGTGAAACAAGTTGGTCTGCCGGCTATCAGTGGTTGCCACTTTGAGCTATTAAGGCTAGAAGGAGCTTCATTGTTGCAAAAAATAGAAAACGATCTGAGGAATGGTTAGTTTTAGTACCTATTAAAAGAATGCAATATTAGCAAAAATAGTATTAATAAAAAGTCTTCTTATTAAGATCAAAAATGAAATACATAATCAGTTTTTACCAAAATCGACGTAGATTTTCTGAAGAAAACCTTTTTTTCTCTAGAGGCGATTTTTTTCCCCACAGTGCGGTGGTGCGCGGCGCAAGTTTGAGGTTGGGTCAAACATACGCAGATACGACAGCGGCTGGCATGAACTAGAAAAATTCGCCTATTTTCCCGCTTTTCAATGTTTTTTTAGACTTTTTCCTCAAATAAGCGACTTACGTGAACGATGATAGCTCTGAAATACAACCACTGACAGCCGGCAAACCAACTCGTTTCATCTGTGGATACACCATTCTTCCAATTGGTACTAAAACTAACAATTTCTCTTATCGTTTTTTTTTTGTAACTATGCAGTGACTTGCGCGCCTCATAGCTCTGAAATGCAACCACTGACAGCCGGCAGACCAACTTGTTTCACATGCGGAGATGCCATACTTTGAATATGTACTAAAACTAACCATTCCTCAGATCGTTTTTTTTTCGCAACAATGAAGCACCTTCCAGGCCCTATAGCTCGAAGAAGCTACCACTGAGAGCCGGCAGACCGACATCATTCACATTTGGGGACTACTCTACAACCCATAAAAGCAAGTCTATCCGTTTCCCTGATCGTTACGAAAATTCCCGTGACCGCTTATCCTATTAGGACTACTAAATAATACTCTGATTTACAAATTACATTTATTTGTCTTACATATTATTAGTCTGATTACTTAAATTAAGTATAATATATTTTCTGTCTTATTCATAAAGAAGCTATTGAACGTTTTAATTAAAATGTGTTTTGTCTCGTTCTTTCAATGTCAAATATTTGAAAGAGAGATAAGGCCAAAACATTTTAACTAAAAAGTTCGTTACCTTTTTTCTGAATAAGACAGTATAGAATTCCATTTTAATATTATTTTCAACGCGCGCCGTCTTTATTTTATAGTCTGACAAACAGACCTGGCGGGGCTTTTCATGCCCCGGGTACTCTAATTGGTCCCATTGAGACCAAAGGGGTCCACCAACGTGACCGGGGCGAAGGCACGTAGAATTTTTATTGACTAGTTATATTCTCTGGTGTCATTTCTCGTTTGGGGTGTTACGAGTGGCCAGTATTTTATTTTTATGGCGTGATACGAAGTCTGGTCTTAATTTTTAATCTATCGACGACTACGTCCTGAATTTCTTTCAGGATAAAAGGTAGGAGATAAATTCCTCTTATTCACAAACATGCAAACTCGTACATATTATCACGCCTACATATAAAACGGTTTAGATATAATTTATCTTATTACTTACCTCAATCAATGACTAAAAAGAACTAAACCGTTAGATTTAGTGTAGTGATAATAAAAACAGATCAATAGTGATAGTGATAAAATAGTGCAAATAAAGAGACACATGATCAAAGTGCCTTCCCCTTAATAGAGACAGTAAGAAAAGTGCCGATGGACACATTCTTAATTCTATGGACTTTATAAAACTAGGACAACATAAAATTACACATTAGCCTGTAAATAGGCTAGATTGTAATAATATTAGCGTATTTAATTTATTTAAGTATGTTAAAAAAAGGAAAAAAAAAAAAAAAACTTACCTCAATCCCTGAAACGATTGTTTTTGTGTGTATGTTAGATAGGTACTTAATTACCCAAAACCTTCTTGACGGTAGTCAGTCTAGAAGGTTATAAGGGCACATGGGCATAAAACTGTACTTTTTACCCCTAATTAGTAGTCTCATGTTCAAAAGATAATTTATCCATTTGTATTATTACGTATTGAAAACCATGTCAATGATATATTTAAATGCAACCTATATTAGACATTAACTACAAAGTATTTTCCAGAATAATAAACAAAAAGCTGCTTTGATGGCTTCCTCTACAATTTTAATGCTCAGCGACGCTAAATGGTGTTTAAAGCACTCCCGGGGCAAAATAAAAACATTGTGGTTTTGTTTGTAATATTTACTGTTAAAACTGAACTGGACTGTATTGTTAAACGGAATATGTAGCATAAAAAAGTGTATTTTAAATGTTTTACAGTTTTGTTTCATCGGTACTAATATCAGTCATATAAAACAGAATTATTGAAATAGGTTGTATAGACGGGCTCTTCTCGGGAATCCTCTGATTAGACATTCTTTGATTTCCTTTGCAATACTTCATTCTTAAGCGCACTACACACCAAAGCCGCCGACCCGCCGACACAGCCCGCCGACACAACCCGGCGGCCTATATGAATAGAATTATATCGGCAACACAAACAAAAAAAAAAGTTGCCGACATAGGTCGGCGGGTCGGCGACTTTGGTGTGTAGTGCGCTTAAGAATTCTGCTTTTCTTTTAATCTAGAAATGAATCATCAACCAGAATGTGTAAACTCCATTTATTCTTACCAGTCCTATCATGTGAGCAATCTATGGTAGATTGCTTACATGATAGGTCTTTTTATGATTTTACAACAATATAAATTAAAATAGACTTTTTAGGAAATTACTTTCGTGGTTAATAAATGTTTTACTTTAGAATGTTTAGGTTTGAACTAATATTTGATTTATTTTCAACAAAATTCAACAGTCAATCTTCAGATTGTTTACATGATAGGACTGGTAAGAATAAATGGAGTTTACGTGTACCTATTTTAGTTAATAATAATAATACATACATACATAGAATCACGTCTTTATCCCTTACGGGGTAGATAGAGCCAGAAGTCGTGAGACTCGAAGGCCACACTTAGCTTAATAGTGATATGGCCCGGTATCACACGGGTAAAGCGATTTACATTAGAACCAAGAGAGAGTGTGAAGACGATATATTTGTATGGCGTATAAAAAGAAAGATATTAGTTTTTTAAAATAATATGTTTATTATAAGTAATGTATTAAATATCAATTTAAGACAAAGAAGTAACGAGCAAAATAAAATAATAAAAGAGCTGATAAGTATCGGATGCGTCGTAAGAACCTGCTTATGTTGCCACAATATTTTCCAGAAAAACTCCGCAAACAGGAAAATGTGTTGGCAATCATCCCTTTATGACGAGAATGGCGTAATTGTGTGAATATTCGTAAGGAGCACTCTTATTATAACACTGAATTTTCCTACATTACTGCTGTCAAAGTATACGATACGTTTCTACGGAATATGGGATAATGACCTAGAATAACAAACGAATTTATATGCCTTTTTTATACGCCATATAAATATATTGTCATCACATTCTCTCTCTTGGTTCTCATGTAAATGGCTTCACCCGTGTGATACCGGGCTATATCACTAGTAGATATATTAATCTTAGGTTACCACTATTTTACCTATAACCCTAGAGTCTAATTATAAATAATTTTATTGAATTATATGGTTGAAAATTTATCTAAATTAGCTTATTCTTAGCTTATCCCACTATAGTGAATTTCTGAGTATCATGCAAAATCTATTTGAACAAATTTTGATGAAATATGGTACATGAGAAAAGTACCGGGTGTAGCACAGAAAGTACTTTTCATTCTGAAATACCCATGGGAGTCTGGAGTGCAGTTATCTATGTATGTATATGTATAGTACTTACCTAAATGGGCTCATAATATTCCTCTAAATACAGTGCTTTGGCGTGGTTTTAGTTCATTTGCCATCCAAATACATGTTGTACAAACATTAAATGTAATGTGTAATCGGCTTTGCAATCTAGGTCTATTTATTTATGCTCAAAGATAGGAATAAATACTAATGTTCATCATTAATTTGGTATAGATTTGTATGAATTTAGGACCGAAACACCACTGACAGTGTAGTCTAATTGTACGTATGTTTTCAGGGGCTTATTATTTAAAGAAAAACAAGTTTTCTTTACCTGTTTCAGCCTTTTTCATCATTCCAAAAAGAGCAGATAAATAAATTCCAAAAAGGGCAAGTCGGTTACCAGTTTATTTGGTTCCCATTTATTTTTATCATGATATAAAAAAAAACTACTGATCAGATTTTGATGTGGTATTCTCCAATGGCCGGGCCGAGAAAGATTTTGTGTATTATTTTTCTGGGCGAATCCATAGACTAGCTAGAGATACAATAAGTTTAGAACAAAATACTGTAATAGCTGATTACTGAACCGTGCATATCCGTAAAGGCTTTGAAACAATGCACAGTACACAGACGTATAAAGGCTTATGGGCAGCCTGAACTGAATAGCCTGGGCCCAGACTCGCAATAGCAAGCCAGCGCTTCTCAACCTACTTTTATTTGTTTATTTAATTACACATTATAAAAAAAATTACAGGCTTACTTGGGCTATTGTTTTACCAGTAACGGGTAGCGGGTAGTGCAATTGTCAGAAAGAAACATTAAGTGTTATTAATTTTAAGACTTTTCTTATCTACGGTAGAACAGATACTGTTTTTCCGTTAGTATATCGTCGGTCCCAATTAAAAGAGTCGGATCTGTAAAATTGCCATTTTCATTTTATTGCGCCAATCCTTTAAAAAACGCCATTATTTTATTACTACATTCACAGTTTTTAATTTTTGCTTTAATTTTCCGAAATATTAAAATTAACAAAGACATATCTTCTACAGTATCCGTTTAATATTGTCGGAAGAAACGTTGCGACAGTATTAGCGGGGCGCTGGGAGGGGGCGAACGGTCGGTAGTGCCAGTACCCGCTATGTTGCACGGACAGATGATCAATTCGCGCGCTCCTCGCTTAAATTATTAAAAACTAACGTTTGCTGCGTTACACTCACTATGGCAAGTAGGTAACCGATCGAAAAGGTTTATACAATCAGTTTTGCATTCCAATACTGATAATAATCCACGAAAAAAGAGGAAAGTACGAGATGGCATTAATTCAAATCACAACGATTTTTGCAAAGGGAGAGGTTACATTGTTATCTATGTAAAGTTCTATTGAAAATAGCGTGTTTTTACGTTATGTTATGAAATAATATACAAATAGTATTTCTCTTCAATGTTTGCGTATAAAGATTTGTATGTCCCTGTTAAAATGTCGGATGTGGTAGTTCCGACATTTTTTTTACGGAAATACCTTAAGTACTATTGTCATAAGTAACACATCCTACATTTTTTTACGAATATACATTTTCTTTATATGTCGTAAGTAACACATCCGACATTTTTGCATGGAAATAAAATTAATGCTAATGTCGTAAGTAACACTTCCGACAGTTTTAAAGGGATCTTGAATAGTGTGTTTTGTTTTAAGTGGCATTACCGGCAGTTTTTATAGAAAAAAATTGCATTATTTCCTGTTTGAAGTATCTTTAATTTGCCACAATGGCCTTGTAAAATAATATTTTTTAATATATATTTTTCTTTTTAGATGCACCTGAATTCCCTATACTAAAAAAATAGAGGATGAGTTGGTACAACTGCAAGATTTATTGGGAGATGTATTTAATGATGAAAATGAATATCATTATGATACCTTAATAGATGAACAAGACATTGTTCATCATATCCTCCCTGACGTGTCCGTACACTGAGAATCTTGTAATCTCCGTGGATAGGAACGGATATGACTAGCAAAACCAAACTTGGTTTTGAAGATCCGGTTGCATGGCGCACAGTGCAACTGACATAGGTTGTTGTATGTATACGTGTAGGAAGGCTTGAGACGGGTTTTTCGTAGAAGGCCTCTTTGACAGAGCTGCGCCGTGCTTGCCTCTGCCTCGCAAGCTCTTCCCAACGTTCTGTTGGAATCTCACATGCAGCAAGGTGACGTTTTAGGACATCTTTGTAACGCAGGTATTGACCTCCAGCTTTGCGTTTGCCTTTATGCAGCTCTTAATAGAAAACATACTTGGGCAGCCTAGAGTCGTCCATGCGTACTAGATGTCCACACTATCTTAATTATCCCTGAATAAGCAGAGATTCTATACCCATCATTTAAGTCTTCTGTAAGATAGTAGTGTGTGGAATTCAATCCTGCCACTTAACTCGAAGAACTGAGCGCAAGCACCGCATATGAAAGGCGTCAAGATGTTTTATGTCATCTTTGTACAGACACCAAGTCTCGGTAGCATACAGCAATATAGGTAGTATTATCGCCCTATACACAACCATCTTTGTATGCAGTTTTAAGTCATGTGAATTCCAAACACGAGATCGTAGTTTTCCAAAAGCCGATGCAGCCCTAGCAATGCGTGAAGGAATTTCAGTCTCAAGACGATTATCGTTACGTATATAACTGCCCACATAACCGAAGGATGTGCTTCCTCCAAGGCCTTACCACCTAGGTATATTGGTGTATCATTACTGACAGTACCACGGGCCAGCTGTTTGAGCACTTGAGTTTTAGAAACGCTTATAACCAAGCCAAACTTTTTACACGACCCATTCAGGTGGTCCAAGAACGACTGCAAACTGCTAGCATCATCGGCCATTAAGCAGACATCGTCTGCATAAAGTATGTCTAAGACAGTTAAATCCAGTACCTTTCGTTTTGATTTAAAACGGGATATGTCAAACACGGTCTTACCTGTTCTTACGTCAAGGTGAATTCGTCCACTGTGATTAGAGGCGTCCCCCAGGACAGCAGCAAAATAAATAGCAAATAGGGTAGGAGCCATCACACAGCCTTGCTTCACGCCACTGGTAACTGGAAAACGCTCTGTAAAGTCGTGTCATGTTGGACTCTGGCCATCATGCCGTCATGAAATTGCTGGATCAGAGTAACAAACTTTGCAGGACAGCCAGCCTTTTCAAGAACAATCCAAAGGGCAGATCTCGGTACACGGTCGAATGCTTTCTCCAGGTTAACGAAGCACATATTTAAATCTCGATGTTGCTCTTTTCTCCTGTAACTTTTTTACAACAAAGATAGCGTCAACCGTCCCCCTGACAGACCTAAAACCGAGTCTGCGATTTATAATATGCGCCAGAACCTTTCCAGCTGCGCTTAGCAAAGCAATACCTCTGTAAGATTCACAGTCGGAGAATCACCTTTTCCCTTGTACAATTTGCAGATATATGGAGGTATCTTTCCAGTCCTGGGGTACAACCCCAGACTCCCATATCCGCAAAATAAACTCGTAGAGACTGTTCTTGACGCTCTCACCACCTTACTTAAAGTGTTCCTCAGGGGTCCCGAAGCTTTCCCATTCTTTAGTCGGCTAACAGCTTGAAAAAATTCTTCATAAGATGGAGGATTGTCCAGCTCTATAGATATAGGTAAAGATGGAAGAGAACTAATGTACTGAAGATCAACATCCTGACTAGGATTTAAGACCTCACTGAAATGCTCAGCCCATCTATTCAGTACTTCAGCATGCACCACAAGTCGTCGTGATTTGTCACTGCTGTATATGAGACAAATATTTTTGAACTGTGGACCAAAAATAGTTTAGAGACTATCAAAGAAACCCCAATTTGCTTACTGTCTGCGAGATTTTGCAGTTCTACTGACAAAAAAGAACACGACTACTAAATAAGAAGTGTGCAATGAGTATATTTTTTAACTTTGTATGTTTTTATAGTAACTATATTTAGTCGTTTCTAAATAAACAGGGTCTAACAAAATATACTGAAACTATTTTAAGATATAATTCAGTTCATGATACTAAACAACTTTCTCCAAGAAACTTATATCGCAATATGAAAAATAATTTTGGCATCCCATACAGGTTGACCGATCAGCTGATTCGAGTTTATAGTTATTAACAACACATACGACAAGCGAAAGTGACGTACGACCAGAAAAATCAGTCGCATGTGGCACTTTCGACAAATTGCAGTGATTCGAGTCCAGACAAAACAATCGGAAGTGGCTCTTCCGACAAACGACTGTGACACGTGTCCAGGCAAAACAGTCGTATGTGGTACATCCTACAGATAGTATTTGTTAGGTATCGGTTAAAAACGTAGCAACTGTCATTTCTGCTATTTCTAGTGTTAAATTTCTATATCTGTTCATACACATTTTAAGGGTAAATAAAGATAATAAAATATTCCAAATTTCACAACAATATTCCACAAAATGACAAAGTTATACACAAAAACTTATTTGGCAAACTTTGATCGTCTTTCCTGTAAACTAGTCATTTCGCAGATCCGACTATGTTAATTGGGACCGTCGATATAAGTAAAGCCGCTTTTATTGGTATACCAAAACCCCGTACTAAAACTTAAGTCGGCAAAAAAGTGAAATATTACTAATCTGTACAAATAAATCTTTATAAATTCGTCATCCCTTTAAAAGAAGGCAGTCTTGCAATATTTTACTTAGGTTATTTTATTTAAAGTTTAAATCATAGTTGATTTACGTAGATAACTATTTATTTGTCATTCTGCTTGTCGAGTTTTAGAAAAAATGTTACCTACGCCACTTACCAAACAATCCATGTACAATATTTCAATCAAAATCTGCACAGCGATTGAGGTGATGATTTAGTGACAACAATACTTTGCCCTTTTTATCATTATTATCATACAACAACAACAACAACAAGAATTCTTTATTGACACACAAGAAATTACATTTTAAGATACATAAAGTAACTTACAACTAAAAAACAAGAAAGGAAGATGCGCAAAAGGCGGCCTTATCGCTGAAAACAATTTCTTCCAGGCAACCAATTGAGAAATTGCTGAAGACGAAATATATGTTGTGCGGGTTGGGTATACACAGCCTTCCGTGGCCCACTGCTGGGTATAGACATCCTTCCGTCTACGATCCTACTTCAGTATATGCTTTTTCATAATATTAGTACTTAATTAAATAAATGAAATATTTGGAAATAGTAACAGATTGAAAAGCATTGGCCTACTATGGTACTGAGACGGCTTAGGTCAGTCGTGCATGACGATGCGCCGTTCCATTGCCTGTCGCTTAGAGGTGCATTACGTTAGTTAAATACATAGAGAGCAATGTATGTGAAATACATTATCATCTATCGGCATTAAAACGAGTCTATTTTCCAATATGCAATTACAGATTTGACATTGGTAAACTCTCTTTTATTAAATTAAGATTGATTATTTAATTTTTTATGCGTCAAGAGCAAACCCATCTTTAATAAACCTACATGCTTTGAAATAACATACATACATAGAATCACGTCTTTATCCCTTACGGGGTAGACAGAGCCAAGAGTCGTGAGACTCGAAGGCCACGCTTAGCTGAATAGTGGGCTTTCTGATGGAATGGAGATTCAGATATAGTGACAGGTTGCTAGCCCATTGCCTATGAGTGGAGGAATCCCCAGTTTAAAGCCCTTTCCCTCGATTGACTTTGAAATAACATTTTTTGAAAACTAGAAACTAAAACTAACTAACTAAAAATAAACTAAAACTAACTAAAAAAGAAAAATAACTTGTATAAAATCTACACACACAAATCAAATCTGCATAGTTACAAGCTTACGCACACATCCAGCCGGGCACAAAGTTAAGTTGCAATTTCTATTAATGGTCTTTTCTATTGTACTCCAAAATAACAAAGCAAAAGTTGACTGTGAGCCTCCGTATTCCCTTATTAATAGCTTGTAATCAAATCAACAAGGGTAGACTTGTTTCATATAAATTGGGTCCATGTTCTTGGATAGTGTTTAAACCGGGTATAAACCCAGCGGTTGAAAGTTGTCTAGTAAAGTTTAGGGTTCTTGGCTTGTCTTAAAAGCGTGATAGTTGGGATTATGTTTATTTAGTTCGGGAATTCCCCTTCTTGTTACTTCTAGCTCTATTTTGAATTATGTGTTAGTTGTTACTGTTGTGAGCGGATTTTCAGGGAATTTCGTACAGCAAACATCGTAACCTATTAAAATCATAACCTGTTAGAAAATAAATAACCGAAGGATATGGTTAAGTTAATGTAAGGAAAATAATTAATTATCGATGGTCCGGAGGGTATGGTTAGGTTAAGGTAAGGTTTTTCAATTTTATTGAAGATCATAAGTAGCTGCAAGTAATCTTCATACTTACCTAATTTAAGAGTGTATCACGTCCGCGCGCCCGACCGAGTTTAGGTATTTGATAGACCTCAGCTGGCTGTGTGCAAGTCACACGCACACATCGACGTGAGATTGCCGCCAACCCGAAGTAATAAGTGACAGGGATCCGACAAAGGATTTGTAGGTACCTATATATATATTTTTTCTTGCTTTACGGTAATGAATACTAAAAATAAAATTACGACCATTTTCTTATGTAAAACATACTTGGCGCGACTTGGCAGTAAAATGGACACGAATGCCGCGACAGAAAATAGCATGACCGTCGTGCCAGGATGCTAAGATGTTAAACATCTGCCTGGCATCCCATGAAGGCCAATTTTTCGGGATGAGGTTTACAAAAATAGTATTTTTGGATCCAAGATAAGGACAACTTTTTTTTAATTTTGCAATATGGGTATTGTTTTATAAGTGTTTCAGTGCGCTGATTACGAAAATAACATTTATTTTGGAATCCAAGATGGCGGACAACTTTTTTTTCACGTTTACAATATGGGTATGGTTATATAGGTTTTTGGGGACGCTGATGACGAAAATAACATTTATTTTGAGATCCAAGATGGTGGACCACTTTTTTTTTCAATTTAACAATATGGGTATGTTTTTATAGGTTTTTCGGTGCGCTAATGACAAAAATAACATTTATTTTGAGATCCAAGATGGCCGGCAGTTTTTTTTTTCAAGTTTACAATATGGGTATGGTTATATAGGTTTTTGGGGACGCTGATGACGAAAATAACATTTATTTTGAGATCCAAGATGGCCGGCAGTTTTTTTTTTCAAGTTTACAATATGGGTATGGTTATATAGGTTTTTGGGGACGCTGATGACGAAAATAACATTTATTTTGAGATCCAAGATGGAGGACAGTTTTTTATTTTATTTTACAATATGGGTATCGTTTTCTGGGTTTTTGGGGACGCTGATGACGAAAATAACATTTATTTTGAGATCCAAGATGGAGGACAGTTTTTTTATTTTATTTTACAATATGGGTATCGTTTTCTAGGTTTTTGGGGACGCTGATGACGAAAATAACATTTATTTTGAGATCCAAGATGGAGGACAGTTTTTTATTTTATTTTACAATATGGGTATCGTTTTATGGGTTTTTGGGGACGCTGATGACCAAAATAACATTTATTTTAAGATCAGCGTCCCCGAAAACCTATTAAACGATACCCATATTGTAAAATAATAAAAAAACTGTCAGCCATCTTGGATCTCAAAATAAATGTTATTTTCGTCATCAGCGTCCCCAAAAACCTATAAAATGATACCCATATTGTAAAATAAAATAAAAAATTGTCCGCCATCTTGGATCTCAAAATAAATGTTATTTTCGTCATCAGCGTCCCCAAAAACCTAGAAAACGATACCCATATTGTAAAGTAAAATAAAAAACTGTCCTCCATCTTGGATCTCAAAATAAATGTTATTTTCGTCATCAGCGTCCCCAAAAACCTATATAACCATACCCATATTGTAAACTTGAAAAAAAAAACTGCCCGCCATCTTGGATCTCAAAATAAATGTTATTTTTGTCATTAGCGCACCGAAAAACCTATAAAAACATACCCATATTGTAAAATTGAAAAAAAAAGTTGTCCGCCATCTTGGATCTCAAAATAAATGTTATTTTCGTAATCAGCGCACTGAAAAACTTATGAAACGATATACATATCGCAAAATTAAAAAAAAAAGTTGTCCGCCATCTTGGATCTTGATTTAGATTTATTTTGATTTTTATGATTTCGATTTCTATGATTTCGATTTATTACGATTTCTATGATTGCGATTTATTACGATTTCTATTTCATCAAAAATTGTCGGCCATCATTCATGAGTATGAAAATGGTACCTATATAAATTTTAAAAAGATTAAAAGTAATAAATATGTAACTTTGATCTACATTACTCTCTGCTGTCTGTGAATACATGAACACGCGAAAATTAAATGCCTCCCGAGCAGCAGAGCGACGTGGATTCCCTTTGACTCTTACCGGCAGACTGATTTTTCTTGGGCTTGGAACTCGTATATATTGAGCGATGGCATTGCCATACAAAAAATGTATGGGGAATTTCTTAGTGAATTGTTACGATATATAATATTTTTATCGAGTTATTTTTCAAAAATCTAAAACGAGCAACTTGTAGCTAGTTTAATAAACTCGCGATTTAACATTATGTAGAAATTATAATTTGTGTTTTACATAATGATTTCGTTAAAGCCGTGAACCTTGTTTTTCGTATTTTTCATGTTTTCTGGAAGGTATTTACGCAAAAATAAAAGGCAAAATATTTTTATCTGTCTCGCATAAGTAGTAGCAGTTATTTGAGAAGCCTATAGTACTATTTTTATTATCAATAATGATCTAGTTTTGGCACCAGGGTCAATTCAGTAACGCCTGTTTTGGCTAAAAACGTGTGATGCAGGCTTAAGACACTGCCTACCTCATCAGGAATCACAGATGGAAAGTTATTTTATGTAAAGATAGCGTAATATTATGTATTTTATTATATAAAAATAAAGTACTTAAGCTAAGTTACCACTGTAAACTGATAAACCTTAATTATTCGATTTTTTGTGGTCCAAATTTATAAACAAGTAAAAAAATCTTGGATTAAGACATAGCATTTCAATTCAAGTGCCATCGAAGTAAACATTTTTTTCATGTTGTTTTGTACCCTTAATTTTTACTTTTACCAATCGACTATAAATCTTCAAAAGTCTTCATGCTCAGGGCTCTTTAGCCCTTCATTCCAAAGGATGCTTCTTTGCCCTTCAATCCGAGGGATCCCGAGTGTCACAAGGACTCTCCGAGCTCTAACGTGCGAATTATGAGCACATGTTTGGTGTCTGAGAGCTCTTGACACCGACCAAATAGGGATGTTAATTTTTTTTTATTACTTTGATTAAATAACCACTTGAGAAAAACGAAATGAAATTAGTTCCGTCATAACTTTGAAAATAGTACGATTATTGATGTTTTAAATTTGGTATTAGAAAAAAAGATTACTTTTACACTTAAACGGAGTATTTTTTAACTAAACTGTGTTTTGTGTTTCTGTGTTGTGTTTTGTGTGTCTACCCTGTAAGGGATAAAGAAGTGATTCTATGTATGTATGTCTTTTGCAAGGGATAAATAAACGTTAGCAAGGAATAACTTCTCGGTTTTAAGACGGTTTTCATATAATTCAATTTCTTTTTCCTTTTGTATACGTAGTATTGAGACTCGTTTTTTTTTCTTATTTTACCAAATTTAATATACATCCCTATTAGAAGCACACGTTTGGTGTCTGAGTGCTCTTAACATCGACCAGGGCAATTCTGAAGGGCAGGGTAATTACATTCTGCCGTGAAGTAGATTTGCCCTAATTGAGTTAAGGTTCAACGCTAAGTATTCGAAATATTTGCGAAGTTTCGCTTGATTTGTTTATTGAGACGAGTTTCCTTATCTTGTTAATTTTACGGTGTTTATTGAGTCGGAAAGGGATAGCTCGCCTGTGTTATTGTTGGTAATTTCTTTGTAAATTGTTATGGAAAAGAATGATTTATTTTCCTTTGAAAACAGTTTGTTTAAAACTTATATTAATGGAATTTTAACATCAGACATATTTACATAATGGTGCTGGTATACCAACGTAAATAAAAATTACCTCCTTCTCTAATAATAATATTCGCCCCAATTTTTGTGTATTACGCCCAATTAAAACTTTTTTTTACTTTTTTTTACTTTTTTTTTCATCATCTGGTTATAAGAATAGTCAAACCCATATGCTACTCGGATATTTTTGATGACCTCTGTAAATGGATGACTAGTATGATTGGTTATCCGAAACAGCGCTATATTATACTTGATTTTTATATTTATAGCTTTTTTCTTAATTTATAGTTTTAGTTTTAAGTATGAGTTTAATTTTAGTTTAGTCTTATTTAATCATAAATTATAATTATTTCATAGTACACACTATAATGATTATTTTAAAATGACACATTTTCCATATTTGCGGCATATGTTAATCTACTGAACTAGTAATACCTATTGTGAGTTCGTTAGCTAATTGGCCGACTATTCTCACTAGTTACATTACCTTAATTAACTCTGTCAGGCACACGCGAAGTAGAAACCTACGGCGTTTGCAATAAGCAAGTTTGACGTTCAAATGGAATAAATGGTAATTAGTACATAAAAGCGAACTTCGAAGCGGTGGTGGCCAAGCGGTAATGACACCCACCTGAGGTCGAGACTCGGGTTGAAATCCTACCTGTGCCACATGGGTTTGTAGAATCTGACTCATGTATGGTAGTTTTCGCATAGATCACCACCTGCTTCCGGTGAAGGAAAACATCATGAGGAAACCTGCACATTGGCTGACTGTTTAGTTTACTAGTGTGTATATGGCTACTGCCACTAGATGGCGGTAGTCGTAAAAGTCATGTTAGAAGCCTTTAGGCAACTTGAATAAAATCTGACACCAGTGTTAGTAATAACACACTCGATAAGAAGAAGTACATAAAGCACAGATGTAAAACAGCTACCAATACACAATATTGTTAGTGTTTCTAAGGTAAAATATATTAAGCAAGCCGTAAACCATCCTTAAAACTGAAAAAAATCCTGTTTTTTTCTCTATCTATGCAATAGTCAACATTTTCTACTACTAGATGACAATAGTCGATAAGTCATGTGAAATGACTTTACACGACTTAAAAACATCTGACTACCCAAACACACTCGCAGGTATTATCTATAACACTGGTGTTTGCAAGACCTTTGCTCGGGAAATACAGAAACATTACACAAATTACATAAATTACACATAAGTACACATTTACATAAATTGTAGCCTATGTCACTCAGGTATTGTAGCTCTCTATTGGTGAAAATAATTTTGAAATTGGTTCAGTAGTTCCGAAGATTACGTCTCCTACGAACAAAGTAGGTACAAATTGTACCGAAAACAGAAAAGTGTATGAGTATTAATTCTGGTATTTAGGTATGTTACAAACCGAAATGGCTGGACCGATTTCAATAAAATTTTGCATGGTGATACCTTATACCTTTTTACACTTCCTCTTCTTAATATTAGTGTGTTAAGAACATTTATGACGACCTCCGTGGCCCAACGGTCATCACGCCGGACTGCCACACCGGAGGTCCCGGGTTCGATCCCCGGTCGGGTCAAGATGGAAAATGATCTTTTTCAGATTGACCCGGGTCTTGGATGTTTATCTATATATGTATTTGTTATAAAATATTGTATCGTTGAGTTAGTATCCCATAAACTTACTTTGGGGCTAACTCAATCTGTGTGATTTGTCCGTATAGGTAGATTTATATTTATTTAACATTGATAACGATCGTTATATGACATAATACACCCAAAAAATATGGCAAAAATAAGTCCTTGTGGCAAAGTTACCTACTTTTTTTATATGTATCTATCCCAAGATAGATGCCAGTACAAAACATGGCATCAGGAACAGGATATGGCAAATTTCCCGCACCTAGTACATATTTGAGCTATCTCGTTTGAATCGGGCTCTCTGACTGATGGCTCGCCTCGTGCGCGCGTGATGTGTGGTAAATCCTGAATTGTTTTAGACGGGGAGCTAGTATACCTACAAATATTTTCTGTCTTATTACAAAACGATGTCTAAAGTTAAATACTTGTTTAACACATTACCCTTACAATTTAAATACACGTGCTTTAATGACACTTTCTAGTTGTCAGTATCTTTTTCTTATGAACGGGTAATGTGTTTAGCAAGTATTTAACTTTAGACATCGTTTTGTAGTAAGACAGTTTATGTTTATTAAAAAATTGAAATGATAAATTTCTCGAAACAAGGACTTAATTACGCTATTTCGTTAAAATCGGGCCGTTTGATTATGGCTCACCTCACGCGTGATGGTTTATTCAAAACCGCTGTTGTCTGGTAATGGTAAATCCTGAATTGTAGCGGAGATGTTATAATTAGGTACCCTACTTCTGTATAAAAATTGACTTGGTGTAAAAATTAAATACTAATATAAAAAATAAGAAATAAATTAATTTGTAATTTTAAGATTTAAGACAAGTAAACTCCAAACAATGTAGCGTCATCTTAGCAACAAATTATCTCATTGTCTGTCCTCCATTTATCAGTATATAAATTTTGATCAAGAATAACAAATTAATAAATAATAATCTAACGAATTTAGTCTCGAAGCTCTTGGACTAAAATAGGGAAAGCTAGCTCCGGTACCCAAATGCTCATTTATCTGAAAGTGATAAATAGGCTTGCATGAATATTCGGGGGGTAAACCACCCCTTGGAGTTTGATAATGAATATATTATGAGCAAATCTTACCTGTTCCAAGTAAAATTCACCCTATTAAGTACGTTAGAATGAGTTTTATTAATGGGTTGAGTTACTTAGTTGAAAAGATTGATTTTGGTTGAGTAAGCATTGGTTTTAGAATGTCTGTTTTCACCATTGATTTAGAAGGTGTGTGCAAAACCAAATGAAAATATTACTAGTATTACTCTCAATCTTCTTATTTCTCTCTTTTTAGGCGAAATGGAATTCTTAGCATCTAATTAGCATATTTTGTATTTAAACTGTTTTTGTGGAGAAGATCAATAAAGAATTTGTTATTATTATTTATTAATGCTAAAATAAAAATCATTTGTTCGGAGGTTAGTAGATATTGAGACTACATCAATCGTAAGTATTGTTACAATTTTATTATTTAAATAACTTCACTCCAAACCCTGGACTTTTAGAGTTAAAAAAAAATGCAGCCTAAAACACAGAATAATAACAATTTACTACGAAAGTAATAAAATAATGATAAATACTTCGAAAATGGATGTTACAAAAGGTGTTATGATAACAATAGTCGACCACAGGCCGTATGGCGCGTGCCTTCGATTCCCGCTCTATAACGATGGTAATAATTAAGCAAATCGTTGCTAGTGATTTCTAGATCAAATATCGATGTAAATAGGGTATTTGACAAGGTGTAATTTTTCAACATATTTTTGAATAAATGGAAAGATCTTATACAAGTTTTATAACAAACTGTTTTTATTTTTTTTATTTTCGATTTAATTACCTAGTTATTTCAAATTGAAAATTCATACCAACGGAATACGCCGAACAGTTACCGAACACTGCCGATTAGCCCGGTGACGTCACACAGGTGTTTTCCCTATTCGGTGCGCCTCCCCCCGCCGGCACGCAGGCCCGCGCGGGTGTGGAGCTCGGGTTTGTTTCGTGAACTGACAAGAAGGTGATCGGGCTTTTTCGGGGCATCGGATTTTTTGGTACTTTTAATTAGATATAACTTGATAATTAGGTCGAAATTTTAAAAAATAAAAACAGTTTGTTACTACACTTTTACATAATCTTTCCATAAATCAAATAAAAAAAACCTTGTCAAATACCCTATTGATCAAAGATTATTCCTAGAAGAAAATGACTTTCTAGAAAGAACTTACTAGAACAATAAAAACTTAAGCAAAAACAATGTCTTTTAACCTTTATTAAAGTAGAGCTTTTTCATAGTAATATTCTTGAAATAACAGCTAATTTAATATAAGATATAAGAAAACAGTAGGTACCAGAAAACTAATGCAAATACTTATTATTTAATTAATTTGATTTAATTATAAAAACGACAAAATTGTGTATTCTAGTTATTATGGAATTAAAAAGTTATAATTCAGTTAGGAATTAAAAAGTTAAATTGTCTTAATAAAAACATTTATTTTCAACTAACTTTTGCTCGCGCCTTCGCACGCGTTATTTTTCCACGGAAACAGTGCTTTTTGCCAGGATGAATTATATCGTATGTCCTTGTAAGTACTTCTGACTATGGGTAGGCGAAATTTCATTAAGATTTGTTCAGTAGATAAAGCGTGAAGAGGTAACAAATAAATAAATATAAAAACAAACAAACTCACTTTCAACAGTATGCGTTTGTTTAAGACCTTACTAATTCCCAGTTCTGCACTTAAAACATTGACCAACAATTACTCCTGATTTAGCTAAAATGTTCTCCTCTGACTACTCTGGAAGTTCAAATACTCCTACTATTCAATAGACTAGCCTTAAAAAAACAGACAGCTCTTCAGATGTGCAGCTTAAAAATGGAAATACAAAATTCACATCCCTAAAGTTGGTGGTAACAACTGTGCTCATTAAACGCTGCGCTGCGACGTCTCGTCCTGTTAGCCCCAGGCTTACAGCCAAATGTCACGGGATTGAGGTGCTATTTTTTATTCACGAATACCGGTGAGACGATACATTTCAAAAATAGCATCCCTGAGTATTCAAGGTATATCGTATTGATGGCTAGATTACTAGGTCATGGGTGCAGCTATATGGTACCTGTGGTTAGTGCTCAAAAGTTTAAATACAAACTTAGCGTCTGATACTATTTGAAGGATTGTAATAGAAAGTACATATTTTGCGGTCTAGAATTTAAAAGTGATACCTATTGTTACTCTCTCTCTCAGCCGAAAGACGTCCACTGCTGGACAAAGGCCTCCCCCAAGGATTTCCATAACGACCGGTCCTGTGCTGCCCGCATCCATGCGCATCCTGCGACCTTCACCAGGTCGTCGGTCCACCGAGTGGGAGGCCTGCCAACACTACGTATTCCGGTTCGTGGTCGCCACTCGAGAACTTTTCTGCCCCAACGGCTATCTGTTCTACGAGCTATGTGCCCCGCCCATTGCCACTTAAGTTTCGCGATTCTGCGGGCTATGTTGTTACTCAAAATAGTGAAATTCTTCATTATATCATCTAATTGATTATTTGCTTATGAAGTCGATTTCCTTTTCTTAATCTCATTATTATCTTATTTAATAATTGTTCACTAATATGAATTAATTAGTGGTTCCCTATGCACTTAGTTTTACTATATTTTGACTTTCCTTTCTATGTGTGTACCTATATGTCGTGTTCAAGAATTATTAAATAAATAAATAAACGATCAGATGATACTCAAAATCATATCATAGTAGCTTTTGCCCGCGGCTTCGCCCGCGTGAACTCTGCTTTTTCCCGGGATGAAAGGTACCCTATATCCTTCTCCGTACTTCCAGCTATGTTTATGCGAAATTTCAGGAAGATTGGTTCAGTAGATAAAGCGTGAAGAGGTAAGTTAGGATTGTAAGAGCAATCCCGAGTAGTTGTAAATTGAATTACAAAGTAGCGATTAACTTTATATAATATAATAAATATATTATAAATATATTTATTTAAATAATATAATTTATTTACAGCAAACCATTTAAAGATCATGATTGATCAACCCCACAGACCCTGTCAACCTATTTACCAAAGTAGGTATAATTAACAAGTAGTTAAAACGAATTTCCAAAACAATTTCGAAAATGGTCCTCTAAATCATAATTAATTCATAATTAATAACGCAGGCTCTGAAAAGCGGAATAATAAATTTTAATTATGATAAATGACGTAAGGAAAGCTATTGAGGACTGTACAAGTAAAGGGTTGTTGCTTAAATTTTGATAAACAACTTTTACAAAACACCAAAAGTACAGAAAATGCGTAAAATGCTCTGGCAGTCAAATATCATAGCATAATTATGATTCAAGTGTGCTATGTTGGTAATCACGATGCAAGGCTTTCTTATCAAGAAGAGTGTTTTGTTCTACATCAGAGTAAAAATTTTACACGGGCTTCAGTTCTAACATCATTGCATTATTTGTGATAAGTTTAACCTGATAGTGATGTGCCGCCAAATAGTCCCTGTTTTCGAAAATTTCTGCTTTGGAAAATTTCCGAAAATTCTTTGGAATGTCTCGGTTTTTTTAATTTTTCCGTTTTGGAGAATATTTCTGAGTTATTTCCAAGAAAGTTTCCGTTTTTTCTTGAATATTTCGAGAATGGCAAACCACTAACTACGATACTCGATGGGCTTCCAACGAGGGAACTCCTCAAAACCGTTATATGCACGGCCAATAAATTTTTAAAAGCTTGTCTTGATTGTTTTTATAGTCTTCCTGGTGACCTAATGTCATTATATTATTATTGTAGTGTTATTCATGGATGAGAGACTTTGTTTAATGTGCTATACATTAACAAAGTCTCTCATCTGTACTTTAATTAATTTAAGCACGGCTCCACGGACGGACTGCTTTGAATTTATTTCACGTTCAATTTAAAATGAACCATCTGAATTGACAAATAGGTCTTCGTGGATCGATTTAGTTGACGCTCGCTATCTGTCAGTTTTACCATTTTCGCTTCAGTAAATAAATGTGCTGCTGAAATCCAAAATTATTTGAGTAAAACCGTCCAACCTTTATCAAAATTAAATTAAAAGATTTTAGATATCTGTATTATTTACCAAGAAATGTCAAATCGTTTTATACCTTATATCATACAAATAAACGAATGGGAATTTAGTCCTAAATGTCTCAACTCACTCTGTTCACCTGGGTAATATCACCTGGGTAAAAAGAGTAGACTTTTTAGTATCTTCATTTCACCTCGGACTCATTTCACCTAGGTATGTCACCCCGGTGAATTGATTCGACAAAATTGGTGTCATTTGTTCACTTTCGCCTTTATTCACCCAGGTGATAATGGGCCACTTTTTTAGTAAATTTAGTATACTTTTATCACCTACATACAAAATCTAAAAAAAAAAATACTCAAATCAAGGTCAAGTTAATATCTTAATCAGTACAATGTAAATTATCTTAATAAGCAGTACAAAAGTGATCATCAGGAACACTCAGTGTGTAAAAATTTGTTTAATAATAATCAAAACATCCATACTAATATTATAAATGCGAAAGTTTGGATGTGAGTTTGTGAGTTTGTGAGTTTGTGAATTTGTGAGTTTGTGAGTTTGTGAGGATGTTTGTTACTCAATCACGCAAAATCTACTGGACGGATTTCGATGAAATTTGGTACAGAGGTAGATAATGACCTGGAATAGCACATAGGCTACTTTTTATCCCTGGAAAAAGCACTGTTCCCGTGGGAAATTCACGCGGGCGAAGCCGCGGGCAAAAGCTAGTTATTTATAAATAAAAATCAACGTAACGTACGAGAAAAAGGCTTACTGAAACAGTCAACATCGAAAACAATATTTAAAAGTACCCACCTAACTAAAACCATATTTATTACTACTTACCATTCCGAACAAGAAAATACTATATCGCACTAAAGAAAATGATTAAATTTTTTTATTTTCTTATCCGTAACAATCACTTTTGAATTTCTTATAAGGTTTAATTTACATTAAATAATTAAGTATAGTAACAGGGCTTTTAATTTGAGAGATTGTACGCGGGTGATTAAATTCTACTAAATTGATAAAAAAGTGGCCGTATATCACCTGGGTGAATTAAGTCCAAGGTGAATAAATTACACTAATTTTGTCGAATCAATTCACCTGATGAAATTTTCTGGGTGATATGAGTCCGAGGTGAAATGAAAATACCTACTAAAAAGTCTACTCTTTTCACCCAGGTGATATCACCCAGGTGAACAGAGTAGAATATACCCCTCTAACATTTAGAAAAAATATTCGAACATTATTTACAACGAGGGATAAGTATCTTTTGGTTTGGGATGTTCTCATGAGAATTTCGGAAAATTAGACAACACAAATAGATAATCTGTTATCTAAGTTATAAAATAGTATAAATAATAATACTTAGGTACTAAATTGTATTAGCTGTTGAAGCCATTTTAACAGTCTCAGAGGTTTAGGTACTTAAAGCCAATACCTACCTACACAGAAAAATTGTTTTTTATCTTTATTTGTTTGTGTTTTTCTTTTTTGTGCAAGGGTAATTATAATAATTGTACAACAAATAACTTCTTACAATGATCTATTTAAAATGGTAATAAAAAACCTTAATTATTTAGATAATTTCTTTCTTATCTAAGCTAAAATTAAACCATTAAGTAAGCACAAAATTAAATTTATACCACGAAAATTTGTCAAAAATCGCCATAAGACATGTTGGCAATAATCCAGAGAACAAAGAAATTCCCCTAATACTTCAGACCGCTTATGGCCGACTGCTTTAAGCGATATTCGGACACAAAAAATCATAATTCCTCTCATTACTGGATCCTCTCGTATTGGGGGAGGGAGCATAATCCTATGAGACAGGGTTGCCACTTTTTTTTTTGACTTATATTTCGCGTTATTGCCTGGCGAATTTTAAGAAAATCTTGTTACCAACCTCTGTGATATAACTGTCAGTATTTTTAGATTTACGATTTTATTCATTAAAATTGATGATTATTGAATTGTATGCCAACTTTCTTTGTTTGACTTTCAGTTGTTGGTTCACTGTTTTCTTAAAAGATATTCATGATAAAAAAAATATCCGTCATGCGATGCATGGCAAATGTAAAACGAGTGAGCATTGTGGCAAGATGCATCATGCCTATTTCCATCATGGCATTTAAGTTGATTTTACTGCCAAGCTGCGCAAATAGATAATTTACATCAAATTTTTTTTTTTTTTAATTTTTGCTAACAATTAATGAAATTATGTGTCTGACAACCCTATGAGGACAATGCTCTCTAAATGAAGGTAGTCAGGCTGGAATTAGAGGCATATGCTTCCGCTCCAACTCCACCGTGTCTAATGTGCATTTATTGCACGATATATCGACCATAATATGGGTATATTTGTTGCTAAATTTTAATGCTAAGCTCACTATTTAGAGCTTGATAGAACGAAGGTTTATTTAATTGTTAAAGTACTCTCATATAGAAATTATAGTCTCTCATCTATACTAATTGCATCTGAGATGCACAAACATCCAAAAATAAATATTATATTTGTTATTGTTAACTGCGATATGTCATAACTAAGTCTAACTTTATTTAATTCAAGATATTCTATTACAATCCTAACATTTTAAATGCGCAAGTGAGTTTGTATATTTATTAGTTGGTTTGTTTATTTATAAGTTTGTTTATTGATTTGTTACCTCTTCACGCTTTATCTACTGAACCAATCTTCCTAAAATTTCGCATACACATAGTGCAAAGTATGTCTGAGAAAGACAAAGGGTGCCTTTAATCCCGGGAATAATCTCTGTTCCCATGGGAAATTCACGCGGGCGAAGCGGCGGGCAAAAGCTAGTTTGATGATAAATTAGATTTGTGAATATTGAATCGTCAAACATGGTACATTTCATATGAAAGTGTCGAATTAGCAATAATCGGCGTTAATTATTACCTTCGATAACCATAATGTAGAACGGATCTGGTAATCATTTGTTAATAGCGACATTTGTACACAATCACCAGCGATTAGTGGTCGTTGTTTATAACTAATTTAATAGGATTTATTTGCATTTTGTTCTAAAATGAATTGCGATACTTTATAGGAACTATTTCTAGAATCTATAGAGGGGAAAATCGTCCATACGTCAAAAACTAAAATTTATTACACTACAATAAGTTCAGTAACACACTGAAAATTATGTAAGTACCTTCTTATGTCATCGAGAACCTTCATTAACTAATCAATGTCAAATAAAAATTATCACAAAGGTACCTTATTATTATTACATACAAATTATCACACCTATTAATTACCTATTAATATATTATTAATAGATAATAATGTACCTTTATTATATACCTACATAAAATTCTCTGCATGACCCAAAGGTTGGCTGGTAGATAAAACCTTAGCATTAAGCCCTCCTATTATACGTTTACTTCTGTATTTTTTGTACAATAAAGGTTCATCATCATCATCATCTCTCAGCCGAAAGACGTCCACTGCTGGACAAAGGCCTCCCCCAAGGATTTCCATTCAATAAAGGTTACATAAAATAAATTAAAAAGTGTTTCGGCAGTCATGTTGGAATATTTCAAGTTTTTCTTATATAAATTTGAGCCACTTTATTTGTATTCCGCGCTGAGCCAGCCGGGGCGCAAAGGTACAAAGTATGTTAAACTTAAAGCGCTACAAACTTGTGTTCCTTTGATGGAATATCTACTGAACAGAAAGTAAATGTCTAAAACTATTTATTGATATTTTTTCTTTAATTTTCATGAAAAATTAAACTAATGATGTAGGTTGATATGCGATTTAACGAATAAAATTATGTCACACAAAAATATGAGGATAGCTGAATAAATATAAAAAATCCTACTTCTTATAATCCTTCTAATATATTTATAAATTTTATAAATTTGACGACCTCTGTGGTCTAACGGTTATCACGCCAGACTGCCACACCGGAGGTCCCGGGTTCGATCCCCGGTCAGGGCAAGATGATCTTTTTCAGATTGGCCTGGGTCTTGGATGTTTATCTATATATGTATTTGTGATAAAATATAGTATCGTTGAGTTAGTATCCCATAACACAAGTCCCGAACTTACTTATGGCTAACTCAATCTGTGTAATTTGTCCTTATATATTTACTAATTTACTAATCTATACATATAATAAAACAGTAAAAATATTTTGTCTGTACATTAAATATTTTTGACTGAAATGGACAGAGGGAGACCTAAAAAGTACAATAGAAAGCAAAAAAATTTTTTTGGAATTTCTTGTCTGTCTGTCTGTCTGTCTGTCTGTCTGTCTGTATGTATGTACGCGTTTCACGCAAAAACTACTGGACGGATTTGAATGAAACTTTTTTTGTTGTATAGCTATGAAGCCTGGGCAACATATAGGCTATAATTCATTTAGAAAACTGGAACACCTGATGAAGAACCATAACGGAACAGCTAAACTATAAGTAATATGGAAATGGTGCCTTAACAAAAATCGTTCAACCTGATGAGCATTTTCTGCCGACGTATAAAAATTGAAGATCTGGAACATCTGATGAAAAGCTCCAAGAGACCAGCTAAACTATAACATATATGGAAATAGCGCCTTAGCAAAAATCGTTCAACCTGTTGAGCATTTTCTGCTGACGTATAAAAATTGAAGATCTGGAACATCTGATGAAAAGCTCCAAGAGAGATTTTTCATCTAAGCGAAACTCACGCGGGCGAAGCCGCGGGCGACAGCTAGTAATATTATAAATGCGAAAGTTTGGATGTGGGTTTGTGAGTCTGTGAGTTTGTGAGGATGTTTGTTACTCAATCACGCAAAATCTGCAGGACGGATTTCGTTCAAATTTGAAATACAGGTAAAAAAATACCGGGAAGAACACATAGGGTACTTTTTATTCCGAAATTCCCACAGGAGCGAAGCCCCGGGACGCAACTAGTAATGTATAAACATACCTACCTATATAGAAAAAAAATGAAATAATTAAATCATTCACCATTACAGAAAAACCGAAAGCAGATTATAAAAAATATATAAAATAAGAAACAGAACATAACATAGGTTGAACACAATAGACTTTGTCTTTAATAGGGTAGATGACAACAAGTCAAATTGTTTACTTTTTTCTAAATGTCAAAAACAATAATTTATATGGGACTTGTATGACAGTACTCAACGGTGACGTCACTTTTAACTTTTAATGGAGTCAAAAAGCATTCCCAATATACATTAATTAGAACTAAATAATAGTAAACCATGTTATAAATAATATAATATATAATAATAAAATTGATTAATTAAAGTGACATTCAATTATGATGTTTCATTATTTAGCATCATATATTTTATTTTTTACCCAGTCATCATCCCTATTTGCACAGCCATTTAATTCCAAGCCATTATCATACTGCCTCCTATAGTGAAGCAGTCTATTATTCAGCTTGAAGTACGAATTCATCTAACTAGTTAAAAGTTGGAGGAAGCAAGTTCAAAGCTACGAATCTACGATCACTCGAAGCTCAAAAGAATTGAAATACTTTTGCATGCCATTAGTGAACGCTTCTGTCTGCTTGTTAGTGATTTTATTATAAGGTCAGCTTCCTAATAGCTGAGACTATTCGAGACTCTTCTTCAGGTCTCAGATTTTTTCACAAAAAATATATTTTTTATATTAAAAAGAAATTAACATTGAATGTAGTTAGGTACACTTCAAATTCACTTCCAGTCCGACAGACATAATTATAATAGAACTGTTATAAGAATTCAAGTGCTGTTGATTCATCACTACATTTAATAAAACTGTAACTGGTTTGTGTCTGTACATAGAAGATTTTTAGGAAAAAAAACTATTAGAGGTCTTTATGGAGCCAATAGAAGCCAAAACCTGTTTTTGTAAAATTTTTGTATGTCTGTCTTTCTGTCTGTACGTTTGTACGCGCATGACATAAAAACTACTGGACCAAATTTGGTGCGGTTTTCACTGTTCATTATAAAAAGTCTAACTTAAAATCTAGTGTATGTTTCATGTTGATACGCCGCTAAGAACCTGAGATATGCGCAGACGAAGTCGCGGACACAGGCTAGTTAATAAATAAATTTAAAAAAAAACTAGAAAGGACATCTTACTCACGCTAAAAAACATAAATTTAGAATAAAGTGAATCTATGCTAAAAACAGGTAGGTATAGGTACAAATACGTATATAGCAATTCGTAATTGAAACTTCAAATTTGAACGGAAATTTGATTTGTGTATTTTCACTTCAGGTCTGAAAAAAAAAGAAAAATAAATATTGCCCACATAATAAATTGTTGAATCAAATCTCAATAGCAATATCACTGATACATATCACCCATATCAAAACTCCAGCAATAAGTACTTACAAACGAGAATTCCCGACGAATGTGAACGCTTTTAAAAGTTTCCGAGTGAAAAATCGGCGTCGGCGCGCCGCTAATTTTAGGCCATTGATCATGGGCCAACAGCGACTGACGGGAAAATGGTCCTTCGGAGGCTGTAAAATGCTGCTCGATGTTTTCAAGATCAAGAAAACCGAAACGTCGTTTTTTTTTGTTGCTTTGAAGTAGTTTGCTTTTGCTTTGTGCATTTGAAGACAACTTTAAAGTTTTAAATGAACTGATAAGAAAACTTACTTAGGTAATTAGTAGATTTTTAAAATACTTCTAATGCAAATACTTCTAACTTTCTTATGCTCAAGACGATTTGAAAGAATTAAAATTTATTATGCATTGAAAACTTTTGATAAAAGACTTTTTTTAAATGAAATTGTATTAAGTTTTAGTCTCATTATCATACTTCGAGCAACAAGGACATCTGCGCGCGGAACGGAAGAGTCCGTGTTGCTCTATGCTAAAATACAAATACTCAAGAATTTGAAAAATATTGCGGCATTTTAACAACACGTCTATAAAACTTGATAGTAGTCTCTATAGCAAATTTGATTTATAGATCCTTTCGACTCGTATACTAACTGTAAGTGAAACGTCGAGGAGTATAAGTTATCTGAACTGCAGTTTTCCTCGCCTAGAGTTTATTTTATTACTAGCTTCTGCCCGTGGCTTGGCCCGCGTAAAATTCCCACGGGAACAGTGCTTTCTCCCGAAATAAAAAGTACCTTATGCCCTTCTCAGTACTTCTAACTATGTGTATGCAAAATTTCAGGAAGATTGGTTCAGTAGATAAAGCGTGAAAAGGTAACCAACAAACAAATAAAAACTCACTTTCACATTTATAATATTAGTTAGGATATTTAAACTTTATTGCACAACAGTCAATTAAAAAAGTTAAATGAGCGAACTAAATACAAAAACATTATCAATAATACAACAGTACATAACAGTCTTATACAACGTATTAGGTAGAATTCGTAAATAGTCTTATACAACGTATTAGGTAGAATTCGTAAATGTACATGGTAGATATTCTCCGTTTGAGAAAATTCAAAGTCAAAAGGATATCTGTAACAAAAAAAAACCGACCTAAACAAACTTAACTTTGCAGTTCGATCCCTATGATTCATACTGAATCCAACGCAAAAATAAGTTTGTAACACTTTTTTTAAACTTCCAACAATATATTTACTACTTTCAGATTTATTCCTGTACTGTTAGACCTTGCTTTTTGCCAAATTTCATAATTTTAGGTCAACGAGAAATACCCCATAGGTTTTGATTGCTGTCTGAAATCGCAAAATATGCAAAAATTCGCAACATTTACGGGAATATCTCCTGATCGGGTACACGAATAATTTTGATTATTTTTTTGCAGAAAGACACCGAGGATCCGAGTATTAGATACCTATTAATTTCAACTTGATACCTTTAACCATTCCTGAGAAAAAAAGTTTGACAGACAGACGGACAACAAAGTGATCTTTTATGGGTTCCGTTTGTGCCTTTTGAAGTACGAAACCCTAAAATAACCATGAAACGACCTAAATTTAAATCCAAGACCATAAAGTACGTTGAAAATAGACGGCGTTAACCACTAAACCAAGGTTTAGACTGATTAAATAGGACGCGGTTAAGCAATGGAAAGAAAATGTTTTCTGTTTAGTTTGCCGGGTATAAAGTTCTGTATGTTGTTACGGATTTGCGATCGCAACGCGTTGGTTCGAAGCATTCGCTGGTTAATCGAGTTTATGCTGTTTTTACTTATGATTTATCTATACTGAACTTTGTTTAAGAAGAGCTGGAATTTAAATCTTGATCAGTTATGAGTGTGTATGTTATAATATGAATAGTAAAATATTTATTAGGCCAGTCAGTGAGTTGAAGTCTTATATGTATGTCTAGTTTATTTCAATGATAGGTATGTTGGTATGATCCCAAACTACAGCAATTCCAATCATATTTTTTTCAGCCTTTAAATATAAAATTTCAAAAATAGGTTCAATCCACAGAAAGTTCTAAGTCATTGGTTTGTAGAACGCAAACTTCATAATGATCATTAGCACAGCTAAAATTGCAAACAATTATGTGTGAAGCGATGGTGACCGAGTAGTAGGGCGCCCGCCTGTGGCTGCAAAGGTCCCAGATTCGAATCCTGCCCATGCTAAATGAATTTGTATACCAATCTGACTCAGGCAATGGTAGTTTTCATTGGCCACCACTTGCTTCCGATGAAGGAAAACATCGTGAGGAAACCTGCACTCTGATTATCAGCTAGTGTGTGAGATGAAGAAGGCAATGACAGACCACTCCATTAACATTGCCAAGATAGTTGTTGTGTGTGTTTTATTCCATATAATTACCACGACCCTCAGTTATGAGGAATACGACTAAAAGGTAAGGGAATGTGTAAAACTAAAAACTGCGATGCCTAGACAAGCGTATGACTCTCAAATTATAATGTAGATAGTCATCAATTTAGTCATTATCGTTTGAAGCCGAAGACAGTAACAAAAAAAAACGTATTTACTTAACGATAATTTCCACAAAGGCTAACCAAACGAGCCGAAACAGGAGCTATGTTCGAGCGCAGTGACCCGTCAAGAAATCTCATAAACACGAGAGGACCTCTTGAGCCGACTAGTAAACAGGCTTTCAAAAAAGACAATCCAAGTTTGCCAGAAAGTTTTTTAATATTCTCACCGCTCACGGTAATCCCGACCCTCAAGGCAAGGTCTCCCCAAGAGTAATTTTGCATGGAAAGAAACGACGAAGTTTTGGACTTGTAACCTCTATATTTCAATCAATTCTGTTAACTTTGAACAAATAGAGTAAATTCGGATTATGAAAAACGTCATATAACAAAGCTTTAGCTAAGCTAGTGTTAAGGAGGATTCATTGAACCTGATAATAACTAAATGCCTGTTAATCTAATCATTCCATTCAGTGCATTGGTTCCGTAACTCGAAATGACAAACAGAAACCATATAAGATCACTACTGTATCTTTCTATCATTTAGTAATAGGCAATTTTCATTGAATCTGATAGACCAATTAACTTGACATTATAGTTCACAAAATGTACTTATAGTATTGTTCTGTTAGAATTGTCTAAGAAAATTTCAAATCAAAACTTAAAAATCTTAAAAAAACAATGTTTTCGTAGCCAAAATACATCAACTGCCAAAATCCATTTGGCCCGTACTAGGCTAGATTGCTTCACATGATCGTCTGTAATATCTACATTAATGTAAAACTGAATGTAAAATTAAGATATAGCAAACTTCAGGACTAGCACGAGGGATTATGTTACTCAAAAACACGATTGCATAAAATTTTCTCGATAGAAAAAAATTGCGAAGTTGCCTCCAAATCACCTATAATTAACACTTTAAACTGCTATTATTCAAGCAATACATTAAAATAAAGATTGAAAATTTTTGTATAAAGTACTCTATAGATAAGGCAGGGATTATGTTACTTACTTTTTTAAATATCTTTTTATAAAGCTTTTAAAAAAATAATACGTATAATTGCCCGCATGCTTTAACCATCCGCCTCTGAGCCGCCGCGCCGCCCGCGCCCCGCCAGCAATTTATTTAGAACGCGGATTGGATGCGTGCGGGCGAACTGGGTAGCGGGTAGCGGGGGAAAATCTTAGTTGTCATTGGCCTAGTGCGGGCTCTTAAACATAACAATAACGTTAACTTTTGTTTTACTATTTGACAACCGATGCAATTATTCATAATAAAAAAATAAAATATTTACAACTAGAATCGTCGGTATACGATAATCTTAAAAATAAAACAATAGAAAAATAAATCAGTCAAAAATCATCCACCCCGGACTGTACCCGGCTCAAAGGTACCCATAACGCTTGCCGCGTTTCCCCTTTGAATAGCTATAGATAACCTTTGAACCAGGTACCATCCGGAGCGGTAGTCATATCCACGGCACCTTAAACGCCATCCTATCTCGCTATTAAAATGCTTCGCCTTTAAACACCATGGCCCGGCTGTTTCAACGGCAACTGGAACGAACTCATACAAATTGGATAGAACCGAATATTTGACAATTTTATGCCCAGCTGCCACTTTTGCAGCCGCACCCGGAGACCGCATAGAATTAGCGAGATAGGACGACGCATACGTGCTGACACAAGTTGCGTCCCATAATAAACATCGTCCTCTCTGCCAAGGAATCAACATCAGACCATCAGGTCGCTGCAATTTGATGCAATTAGTATTTTGTCTAACTGATACTGTTAAAGTTACTGTCACTGCGTAACAAGTGTATGGCAACACTGGTTTTTTGAGCTGTTTAGTAAGCGTTAGTCATTTTTTGTATTTTTTTCTGAAATTGCCTACCTATACCAATCCAATTTATCTTCATGCCCTGAGGTTACGTAACTTATATTATCACTAGCTGTTACCCGCGGCTTCGCCCGCGGCAAAAAAGGATTAGTCATTATCCCGCCCCTGTGAAACTGTTGCTTGAGCGCGAGTTGGCACTTTATTCACGATGGAGCGAGTTGAAAAAAAGGTAAAATAACAAATAGGCAAAATTACAAATTCATAGACAAATACCGTTTATACACTCGCAGCTCGCATATATATGTGTGCATGAAATTAAGTAAGGCTGCTTGCGTGCGTGTCGTGATTTTCAATCAAAATGGCGCGAAAATTTTATCGTTACCATTCATTTCAGCGCATAGATAGATATATAGATAATATAAAATAATAAAAAAACGTACCAACAGGTCATAAAAAGTAACCTGAACCTAATTTATTTTCTGCCTTCAAGTCTTTCCGGGCGGTAATAAAAAAAAATAACCTGAACCTAACTTCTTTTCCGCCCTCAAAGTCTTTCCGGGTGGTCATAAAGAGTAACTTGAACCTAACTTATTTTCTGCCTTCAAGTCTTTCCGGGCAGTAATAAAAAAAATAACCTGAACCTAACTTCGTTTCCGCCCTCAAAGTCTTTCCGGGCGGTCTTAAAAAAAATAACCTAAACCTAACTACTACTATATGATCTTAGCTTCTCAATATACAAAGTTACCACTCAAAAAATTTACAATTTCGGAAACATTGTTTATTTTTAAACCAACCGCGAATTGGACCAACTGCGAATTAAACCAACCGCGAATTTGACCAACCGCGAATTGGACCTTTTTTGGAACAATCGCACCTAAACCGTGTCAGTGATGTCTACAGCGAAGTGCTGGGCG
This sequence comes from Ephestia elutella, assembly GCA_018467065.1. NCBI lineage: Eukaryota > Metazoa > Arthropoda > Insecta > Lepidoptera > Pyralidae > Ephestia > Ephestia elutella. The sequence continues at coordinate 15,074,454 of CM031586.1, read as the reverse complement.
GGGTGGGGTGCGGTATTTGAAATGAGTGCGGGGCGGTGAGTGACCAATATGTACAGTCAAGAGTCAAAAGTGGAGTCATACCTTAAATATCATATTGCCTTGCAGGCGCGCAGTCCTTCATTGTGTGCGTTACGTCCATATTACGGACGTATAATTACAATAAGAACACTACTCACACTAAGCTAATTATCATATTACCCACCCACACCAAGACACAACTCTGCTGCATGCTAGTGCTTCGTGCTCATACTGCCTACGTGCTGCCATCTATCAAATTTACGGGGTACTAAGTAGTGAATTCTGACTCAGAAATAATAATACACTAATACACTACCTATAGTTTATTATAAAGCAAACCAATAGTGGTGAGTACGGTGACACGCAACCAATTGATAATTTCGTCACAAGTTAATGCATCTGCTGGTCTAATCGGTAGTCGGATGGACTGCAGTTGATACAGGTCAAAGTTCGAGTCACATCCAGATATTTTATTTTTCATATTAAACTCAATTCATAAGCCAAGAGTATTTTTATATAATGTAATTGATATGCTTTTATATATTTGTTATGAAATAAAAATTCTCAAAAATCATGACAACTATTTATTCATGTAAATAGGTATAGTTAGTATACTTATGTAAAATTTATTATTATAAACTACACTAACAAATTCAAAATTTATGTTTAATCACTTCCCTATCTAATTACAGAATAAATAAGAACTTAAAAATAAGCATTCTGTAGTAAGTTACTTATAAGAATCTGTTCATTTATTTTATATATTATTACTAAATTATACTTTCGCTTTTTTTTAGTAAATATTGAGGTTATAGCTTAAGTATTCGTTTTCATCATGAAAAGAAGATTGAAACTAAACCTCAACATCTAACAATTTAACAATTTATCTCCTATTACGAAACATAACCTTGTATTTGTAATGCAAAATACAAAAACAAGTAATAAGTATAAAAATAATTTAAATAATGTTTATACTTTTATAAAACCAGATTTGATACAATAGAAAGAGGACAGTTGGAATATACCTACTTAATGAATGAACTCACTGATTAAATTTAAACACAAATAATTAACTCACTATTTTGTAAAGTTGCCGTTGTTGTCTTATCTACACATATTTCAATCACAAAAAAACTGTCCTAAACATCCATACAATGAGAAACTAATTCTTCCTTGCTCATCTTCTATGCACCATCAGGCCCCATAGATTTTCTATGGAGTTGAGGTTAGAAGACCGCGCTAGCCAAGGATGACATTTATTTCTGGAAGCGAAATAAATTATCCAGTTTTTTTATGCACGCCACCAGCTTGATATGCACGACGAACAGTAGATAGGCATCGAAACATCAAATAAATCAGCATAACGCCTGGTAGGTAAAATCATCGCCTTCATATTCTTCCAACATTATTGTTGCTGCTGCTCAGAGATAATAGCCGGTCTTCTACTTTGCGGCAAGGCTACCCTGCAGCAAGTCGCTACACCCAACGTGTTGTCCACTAAAAAAATATAATAATATATAATTAGGTATTTAGTTTATATTTAATTTCAAAACTATCACTTATGCAAAGCAAAATCACGAAGGAAAATATATCAATACAATACATTAATATTATGTTATCATTTTATGTTTGAATTAATCACAAAATATTACACATTTACACACACATATTTCAAATCACAACTATTTATTTGTTTAAAAATACTCACACTTAATCCAGTTCCTTTCATTAGAAATTGAGACTATTTTGCAACCACTATCATGCAAAGTAAATCCGAATAGTCTCCATAATACCTACTTATAATGGCCTATATTGGCAAGTGTTGGTAAAGTAATATTCCACAAATACTTAGATAACTATCACTAACAAATGCGTTCAACTAAAACGAGAACTCGGTTGAAGTGATAAATTTGCGTCTGTCTTTTTTTTCATTCACCGTCAAATATTCATTTTCATAGCTGGTCCATACTGACCACCCATGCGAAGTAACGATACCATAAAGTTAGAGCAAGGATTTTATAGACATACTATGAACGTTCCGTATCATTCATAGTATGTCTATGAAATCCATAAAAGTATGAAGCGCTCGCCGACTCGCCGCGCCAGCCTACCTACTTCTATGGAAACATCGTATTCGGTCGGTTGACATTGCACAGACACATAGGCGTTTTACAAATAACACACAATCATAAGGTCTTAAGTGCAAACACTTCTATAATCAATTAGTATGAGAAATTCTGACTCCACTTCTGGAGATGTCTGTACATTAGTACTACTTACTAATCTGTGGCGCTACTGTTTTCGCTACACTATATGGTATACATAAACATTTATAAAAATATTACTCGAAAGAACATTCTTCGTGAAAAAATATTGAAAGAACTTCTCCGCGGTAAAGTGCCATCTCGTGCCAGGCCGTGAGAACTAAAGGCAAGTATTTAATTAAAGCGCCATCTAATGACAAATTAGATATAATGGAAAAATTTAGTATACCTCATACGGCTATGTTGCGCTCCCCGCCTCTGCACGCAATGTACATCACAACCAACGCCCTGAAGTTCCTTCACACACATAATATAAAGAAGTTTGAGCAGAGTGCCTTAGTCCGTGCACACACTTAGCAGCAGTCCGCACACCTCGACGTATCCGGGCATACTGCCGGCCGGTGCAACGGCCCGTTTTATATGGAAGTAGTGGGGAGGCTGTCGTAACGTCACTTTGACGTAACGTCACTTTGACGTACCGTCACTTTGATGTAACGTTACTTTGACGTAACATCATTTTGACATGACGTCTATTTTGTCAAATAATAGATGGCGTTACTATAATTGGTATCCCATGCCCACGGGAACCATTTTTTCCGGGATAAAAAGTAGCCTATGTGCTATTCCAGGTCATTATCTACATCTGTACCAAATTTCATCGAAATCCGTCCAATAGATTTTACGTGATTGAGTAACAAACATCCTCACAAACTCACAAATTCACAAACTCACATCCAAACTTTCACATTTATAATATTAGTATGGATTGTTACAATTACCTCTTTGCTAACGAGCTCTTCATAATAAGGTACATGTTAATATTACCCGGAACTGTCCAGCATAATTATCTCGTCTGAAATTCCATTACGGATACCCGTGGCGCTCAGAAAGGCTAACTGAAATATTTACAGCTTCATTATACGCGGCCATGCTTAAATTAATTGTCTACCTTTATGCATAATCCGTTTAAACTAGCCAGAAAAAAAAGTTAATATTTTTATTTAATTTTTATACCTATAAAATTAAATAAAAATATTCAGATAGCCGTTGGGGCAGAAAAGTTCTCGAGAGGCGACCACGAAACGGAAAACGTAGTGTTGGCAGGCCTCCCACTCGGTGGACCGACGATCTGGTGAAGGTCGCGGGTTGCGCATGGATGCGGGCAGCGCAGGACCGGTCGTTGTGGAAATCCTTGGGGAGGCCTTTGTCCAGCAATGGACGTCTTTTGGCTGAGAGAGAGGGAGAGAGAGATTTAGCAATCCGCAGATTGTAAAAGTCAATTAAGGGAGAGGAATCTAGGGATTCCTCCACTCATAGGTGATAGGCTAGCAACCTGTCACTATTTTCGAATCTCAATTATATCAATAAGTCCACTGTCCAGCTAAGCATGGCCTCCGAGTCTCATGACTTTTGGCTTTGTCTACCCCGTAAGGGATAAAGACGTGATTCTATATGTGTAGGTACTGTAATGAAGGAGGTCTGTCAATAGTTCTAGACCTCTCTCAGTGCATTCCACAAAGAATAATAAATTAAAAAGAAGAGTATTGAATGTTTGTAAATGTGACACAGTCGTGTGGGATCTGAGCTGCAGGCTCGTCCTTTATAGTTTTGCTTATGCAATAAAGAAAATAGTATCAGTGACGAGTTATTTCATTGAAGAGTTCACCTAGCAGGGAGACTGCTGACAGTACTTATAAAAACTGGAAAGCAGTACTTTTCTACACGTGTACCAAATTTTATTGAAATCCGTGCTGAACATTTTACGTGAGTTATTAGTAATATTTATTTAAAATCTTGTCAAAATCTTGTTTGTTGATCTACTATTATTTTACTTAGACAAATAAAATAATACCTATCTATTTTAACATAAACATTTTCAAAGACTGTATAAGTTCTCTTGATTTTCTCTCCTTTATTTTTATTCGTGGAATTCGAAATCATTTTATATCTAGTAATAAATTTCTATGAATATATTATTTTGCAGTAATCCGTTAACAAAATAACATAGTAATTGAAATTTATTTCATAATACACTTTAGCTTTTATTCCAAGTACAATTCTACTAACTGTGTACAAAATTTTATTACGTCGTATTTAGTAAACAACCCTAAAATCTATCGTTACAAATTTCATATTTCGTATAAGTAATAATTTCGCAGAACAAAAATTTCTTGAAAACAAATTCTAACATGTAAAATGCTTTAAAGCTATAAAAATAAAACTACTTAGCTACAAATAAAAAAACTTCACATCAAATTAACTATATTAGGAACTAGAAAATAAAACTCCTAATACAAAAAGTCAAGCACTTTGGCCCTAATTGACGGACACCTCGTCTACTGACTGCGGAGTTTACAGAAAAATCCCATTTTCTAGTAACTTGTTCGACGTGAAGTTAGCTAGTTAGCCTGGCCGGTCTGAACGAGGGGGAGGTTCAATTTCTTGTGGCTCACGTCAGCGTGGACTTCGGTGTGGTTCATAAGCTTAACGCGTTTGTTTATTGTAGGATTATAATCCTATCCTAATCGATAGGAAACATCTTTATTATCGAGTGTGTTATAAAGAAAGACAAAATATGAATGGCACAATGGAGGCCCATTGTGAAGAACTGCAAAAGATCGCGAACATTGGCGTGCATTAGAGGCTTAGGGAAGATAGTATAATATCGGACAGTGTAAAGTAACGGCCAATGTCGATAACTTCTCTATTTCACTACATAGCGCCCTCTACGAACGCACTAGCAAAGTATACCATCCTAGACACACGATGAACCATTTTGCAGCAAGCTACTAATGCCACTGCGTGCACCGCATCGATTTCTGTGAATAAATCAATTGCGCGTATTGAACAGTTTTTTTGATTAGTTAACGATTTGCACAATTTAGCTATTATAAATGTCACTTAGTTATAAGCGTAACATACGTTTATTAAAGATTGAATTAATGATACCAAAACAAATGAGAAATGGCCTGTTGTTTTTTAATGTAATTTTTCATAATCTTTGTCACATCGTATTGTATCGGACATTGAAATTTCGTATATTATGGGACACGTCCGCATGTCCATTACTACTCCCTATGTCTTGCAGTGGACGAAGTAAGCTGCAGAACAAGAAGAAGAAGAAGAAGAAGAGAAGATAAGACTAGCGCCCCGCCCCGGCTTTGCACGTGAGGTACACACATAAATTATAGCCTATAACACTCAGAGGCATAATATGACCTCCATAATTAAATAATTTTTGAAATCGGTTCAGTAGTTCTGAAGATTACCCTCTACAAACAAAATCACAAAAACATCCTCTTTATAATATTAGTATGATAGTATGATTATAATCTGGCTGTTGGCAACTCAACATTAATTTATATATAGCAACTTTTATATATTGTTGGACAAAGGCCTCCCCCAAGGATTTCCACAACGACCGGTCCTGCGCTGCCCGCATCCATGCGCAGGCCTTTGTGAAGCAGTGGACGTCTTTCGGTTGAGAGAGAGAGAGAGATATATTGTTATTTTCATTTCTTTGTATCTCTCTCTGTGTCTGTGAGCAATAAAGCCAACACGTTATAATCTTCCGTCGTGAATTTCATTTTTACCAGCTTTCCAAATCTACAGTCCAACATACAAAAATTATAATTTTACACTGGCACTGTTAGAATCTGGTGAGTTCGCCATTTAGGTATGGCGTTTTCAACTCGTCTGACATTTCAAAGAATCTGACATTTGTTAGCCAAAATGAGAAGCACTGAGGTAGAAACTTGCCTGGCATGACAAACTGACGTGCGACAAAATTGGGAGGCAAAGAGAAGTAGTATATCACTAAATAGTCGTTCAGTTTATAATGGTAGATCATATTACAGAAGAAATAATCGCTAAAATCTCATATCTTAGAACGCAACCTCACACGGCACAGCGGAAGTGAACTGCCGAGCGGCGGAAATTGGCCTAGTCGGCGAATTAAACCGATACACGGATAAAACGGATAGGGAATTTTACAATTAGGTCGATACCCGGGATATTGAATTTTTACAGCCGTGTCAATAGTGCGTGCCCTTCGCATTTCGGGTTCTACTATTGGCTTTTGTATTGGAAAGACGTGGCAACATTGGGGTAACTTTTTTTTCGTTATAACATTTGTGCTATGCTACAGGCTCTTCGGTGCCTTTTTTCATGCGGAAGCTTCTCAAAAAATGTATTTAAAGTTACTTAGTTGTCTTATCTGAATTGTATTCCTACTTGTCAACTTTTAGGACAAAGACTTTTGATAAGACGTGTTGCTCCAACCTCAAATTACGGGAAAAGGAAAGGTAGATGATGATGTCTTTAACAGGCTGCGTACTTTTCTCGTTTCTACGCCGAGCTTTATCGTATTGATTTTGTATTGTCAAGCAACAGCAATGTGTGAGGAGAAACCTTTTAAGTACAGTCAGATGCAGAGAATCTTGACCCCCTATCTCACCAAATCCTAATCTCAGGGCGGTCAGGATTCTCTAAATTTTTCTGTACCTCCAAGATAAATAAAATATGATTATTCCTAAGATGGTTAGCAACTCAAGTCAGAATTTGTATTCAGTTCTGTAAATTTTTCTTAGGGATGAAAAGTACTCTATTAGTAAACTAGCATGAGTCCGGGACTACGTTCCCATGGGAAAATCGGGAAATCCTCATTAGTACTCCCCCAAACCCACATGCCAAATTTTTGCTTCCTACGCCCAGTAGTTTTGCGTGCGTTGTCTGTCAGTCACTCAGTGCGTCAGTAACAGCAGAATTTTATATTTATATTGATGACTAGCTTTTGCCCGCGGCTTCGTTCTCGTGAATTTCCCATGGGAACATAGCTTTTTCCCAGGATGAAAGGTACCCTATGTCCTTCTCCGTACTTCTAACTATGTGTATGCGAAATTTCAAGAAGATTGGTTCAGTAGATAAAGCGTGAAGAGGTAACAAACTAACAAACAAACTCACTTTCGCATTTATAATATAAGTTAGGATTAGGATAATCATGGCCCGTGTCATGTTTCAAATTTTATCAAAACCAGCTCATTGAGGCGAGATTAAATTAAAGACATACTCACATTTATCATAATAGAACACAATAGATAGTTAGAGAAAGTAATACCTATGTTAGATAAAACTGAAAAATTAGTTAATACAGTGAAATTTGTTAACGAGCACCAATTAAATTTAGCTTTGACAGCAAAAACAGCCAATTACTAACCATTGACCATTCAAAATTAATTTATTAGGCGACATGAATTGACAAAGTCAGCTAATTAAAGCGATACGGGATTTGGTTCAAATTTAAATCTTTTGTTCTGAAACTAAACCTTCATAGGCACTATTTCAGGTAAAATTTCAAAATTACATTTCAAATCAGTATTTAGAATTACGTATTGCTGTATAAGTCTACGTACGTCACAAATGTACGTCACGTACATTTGTTTTGTAGTGAGCGTCAGAGCGGTGAACAATCAGTATTTAGAATTACGTATTGCTGTGTACGTCTACGTACGTCACAAATGTACGTCACGTACATTTGTTTTATAGTGAGCGTCAGAGCGTTGAAAAATCAGTATAGGTGGGAATTTCTTGATAAAGTATCCTATTCCCGGTATTTTTCTACCCGTATACCAAATTTCATTGAAATCCGCTTTAGGAAGCTGAAGTTTGGCACGTCGGCACCATAAGAAGTGTAGGGGAGCACTAAGAGAGGATTTCCCAAAATTCCCACGGAAAAAAAACCCGGGCCAATGCTAGTTTTAATATAAAATACAGATAGTGATAGGTGGTGCTTTTCTTTGCCTTATTATCTAAAATGGAATGAAGTATAAATAGTATTCGTATAAATATAAAAGGCTTGTGTTTAAACGCCTACCAAAAATGTATTAATTTTACTACGAATAAAATTCGAAACGCTCACCAAAACGGATAAATGATCACCAAATGGTGTATCCTAAAATATTATAAAAAGGATATCATTTATATTTTTATTCAATGCCTTTAAATTATATGCACACCTTTTAATTGCATTTCTAAACAAATATGTCATATTATCACCAAATAGATAATACCAATATATTTTGTCTCGAGTTTCAATTTGGTAATTTTTGCTGATGTAAAAAAGCAGACGATCTATCGAATATTTTTTTAAATAGCAAATTTTATAATGCGGTTCTCAAACATATGTCACTTCTTTATTGTTAAATGAAATTAGTTAAAATATGATAACATAGCAAATATACATATATTTCACTGTCAATTTTACTGGGAAATAAAAAATCAAAGTTAATATGAAAATAATCGTTTTATTTTAATGGAACTAAAAACATTAAGTTAAGTTACATTACTGCAGAGGCCGGAAAGTCAGAATTCGCTAGACGAGGAGGTTTCAAGGCCGAGCGCTAGCGAGGCCTTGAATAATTACGAGTCCAGCAAATTCTAGTTCCCGCCGAGGCATGTATAGTGCTTTTCTCAATAAATGTGAGGAAATAAAGAAATAAAAAATGTATATAAAAATAATATGAATAACTCGGGCGGTATTCCTGGACACGGCCCGCATTGTGAGGAGATTTCTTTTGATGATCTTTCTTTCTTTTGATTCGATGGAGAGGATTTTTGTAATACTATAAATTAAAAAATGTACAAAAAGAGATGCAAATAAATAAACGGATAAAAAATAATAAATAATGTCGGTAATATTTGTTATATTCGGACATTTTTAATTAAATATTTATTTGTCAATTAGTGACAAGGAAACATAGCCCAGTCATATTTTACGCAAAAAATGTAGCATAGATTTTATTTTTTCTCTCACAACGAAAAAGCATTAATATCACACACTTAAATACTCTTAATATATTTTAAAAAAAATCTGTGATAAATAAGCTCGAAGAATGCATTTTTTTTTATAACGGTAGCAAAATAGCTGTATGACAAGTTACATAATTAATGTGACATTGACAGATGAATTGAAAAGTTTTGCAGCGGCCAGGAATGAATTTTGATACAAATTTCCCGGCCTAAGGCCAGGAAGTAATGTATGAGCCAGGAATCACAAACTTCCTGCCAACTTTTTACTACAATAATGTCTACATTTCCGAGCATTTTTGAGAAAATAATAATATTAATTAAGTTAAAGTAAGATAAGTATTGTTAATTAAGTTAAAGTAGCAACTAAAATTATTCTTGTTATCAAACTTGTCATAGATTATAGTGCCATACAATAGAAAATTCTCTAGAGTGTTTGTTCTATAGAAATCGTTTTTCTAGTAAATTTTATCTTGACGCTATTTATTTCGCCTATTATTGCTTCAAATGATTTTCGTTACATATTTTAATGCTTATTTTTATAGTTTTATCATTAAGTTATGTCTTATTAAACATTAAAAATATTTTAAATCACTATATTTTATATAAAATGAGTATTTTACACATTAACTTGACGAGTAAAAACTTCTCTAAAGGTTCCAACTTTATCTATAAACTATCTACTAGTAAAACTTGTGATCTATAAACAGTTTGGTGAGATACTAGAAAAATCTCTACAGACGATTTGTAAATTTTCAACTCCTAACTTTATCTATTCATGTTTTCTTAACTATCATAAGGTTAGGTAAGGGTTATCCCTTCTCATAAGAATGAGTTAAGAAAAGGGTTGTGCCCACTTTTACTAAACTGTGTCTATAAGCGTTCTTGAACATTACTTGGGAGATATTTTACTCTTAAGGTAGACAATAAAATTAAACTGACGACGACGACTGAGAGAAGAGCGCGGGGTAGCGACCTGCGGCCTGTGCGTCGCTTGCCGGTGGCGGCTGTGTGGGTTGCGGGGTGAAGGAATAAAGGAAAGCAGTTGTAATATTAGTCTTATACAGTAGCGGATTTAGGGGGGGCATGGGGGCACGTGCCCCCCCAGACTGCTATTTTGTGTACCTACTGTGGAGGGTAATTCCATGACAGTGCATATCAAATTAAGAAATAACAGAATTCATGATTTTTCATTCAGAAATTTCATGATTTTTTGCCAATGTGGTCCTACAGTGACGCAGTGAGAGCAAGTCTTTAGGATTTGTTTCAAGGCGGGCGGCAATTTGTTGCACCTCCCCCAACATGCATAATCCGCAACGGCCCCAGAAAAAAATCCTGGATCCGCCATTGGTCTTACATTAAAGTAATCTGGGTTCAGTTTATTACTTTTGAATGACAGTCAATCGAATTTGTAGTATGGTTTTAGGTTTTATTAAAATTTATGTATGACAGTATTTGGTGACCATTTATCCATTTTAGGAAGCAAAAAGAATATTTGAACAATGCATGCAATTATTCTGATGTCTGTTTATTTATTTTGGACTATAATGTAGTATATTTTAGGACCCGCTTTATAAAGGCATTTTATTTTTTTGGAGTCATTTAATTTATTTGGTACTTAAGCTTAGGGTTTAAAAAATATTTCTGGTGAGCGTTTAAATTATACCCAATATAAAATACTTAAAAGTACACTATTGAGAAGTGATCGATTGCTCAAATTGAGCCATACTCAAATTACAGCCCAGAGCGATAACTTTAAGTGCGCATTTTATTACGACCTTTAAAATGCTGCTGTTTTTGACGCTTACCTTGTTTTTGTTAAATTGCAATTCACATTTCCTTTCGATCCATAAAATATATTTAGCCTAACCTGAGAAGTTTATAAAACGAAAGAGAGCATCCGACGAGTCAACAATTCAACTTTAAATCTTCTCTTTACGCTTTGGTTAATCCTCTGATTAAAAACCTTACTATACAGCAATCTAACGTCAAACGATTCGAAAAAATCCAATCGCTGACCAATAAATCGCTGCATGTATCTCCGAGACCACAGCGAGCGACATTTTAACTGCCCCATCGTAAACCAACGATCTAAAGCTAACACCCTCGTTGTTATGTATCAGATCGGACTGTGCAGCACTCCCGGGAAACTAAAAAACTCAAATTTACAGTGAAAGCTTGGGGCGTGAAATGGGTTTTAGTAATAGTTTAGTTTGTAATGGGTTTCGTAATAGTTGGTTTAAGTAACAGAGGAGAACCAATGGCCGATGGGGTGGGAAGCGCAGTATTGGATACCTGCAATGTTGTAAGAGCTGTTGAAGTTGGAAACGGTAGTGGTCGAGTGGTAATGACAATCGCCTGAGGACGGACAGGACCCGGGTTCAAATCTTACCTGTGCCACATGAATTTGTAGACCAACCTGACTCATGTATGGTAGTTTTCTCATAGACCACCACCTACTTCCGGCGAAGGAAAACATTGTGAGGAAACCTGCACATTGGCTGACTGTTTAGTTTACTAGTGTGTATACGGCTACTGCCACTAGATGGCGGTAGTCGTGAAAGTCATGTCAGATGCCTTTAGGCGACTTGAATAAAATCTGACACCAGTGCTTACTAACACACTCGATAAGAAGAAGTTTATAATGGGTTTTGTAATTGTTGGTTTTAGTAAAAGAGGAGAACGAATGGCCGATGGGGGTGGGAAGCACAGTGTTGTATGAACTGATGAAGGTTGCCGGAAAGCGTTAGATGCAGGCCGCTTTCTCCCTCTATCATCTGATCGTTTGCCCGATTGCATCCTCAGCATACGCGTCGGAGCCCAGGGTCCGGTTTCCTACTTTTTCTTCTCCATTTCGCACGGTCTTCGGCATCCTGAATTGTGAGATCATGCAAGATGTAGGCTGCTTCCAACCGGTCTTTATGGAAATCCTTGGGGAGGCCTATGTATAGAAATGGGTTTCTTGCGGTTGAAATGATGGTGATTTTATTAGTAAGATGAACTTCTGGTCTAATTGACGCTGCTCTAAAAGTAAAGAGGTATGTATTAGTAGTAGTGCCTGTAGATAGTTCGGTATTTCAAGATTGCGATTTGATTTTTCTTATCATACTGGTTGTTGTCATTGTGAAAAACATGATTTCCTATTGACAATTTATCGCCCCAATATTGAAATGTTTATGGCTGTTTTTAGAAACACCGTGCCCCGTTATGACACAATATATTACTTTATTATCATCATCAGCAATTTTGATGTGCCTAAAAATAAAACAGTATTCCACGGATACGGAACCGACAGAAATAAATGGAGAGCCATCGTAAGAGCAGTGGCCAAGTCCGATCCATAATCAAGATCAGTCTGTCAAGAGTGAACGGCTAAGAAAAAGAAGTAGAGAATTCCATGGATGTGGAATTTGGAATTTGACGTGGATTTGGTATTATCCGTTTGTCGAAATGAACTGAACAAAACATTACTTACTTTAATTTAATTAATCTCAAACACTTAACGAATGCTGAAATCCTAGCTCATTTACATTACTGTTATCCGGAGCCGAAGGATCCCGGATCTCGGAGATCCGGGATTCCCCGGAAATCAATAGGAGCCGGGGTTTCCAGTGCGTCATCCGTTTCGGAATCGGAACACTTGCAACTCTCTGGTCATTAGATACTTTATACATATGCTAAACTTTCTTATGTATCTTGGTTTCAACTGAATGCAGGTCAGAAACATTTTGGAAATAGGTCGAAACGAACCTGGACTGTTACAGTTATGGCTCAATTATTAACCAGATTCAAAAATTATGAATTTAGTTTGTAACCATTTAACGAATTTCAACAACATACTCTTAAGAGAAAAAGAAAGAGATAAGAACGAAATTAACATATTGGAATTTATATTTATTTAGTCACTGTCTGTATATAAATCAAAGATCAGTCAACTAAAAATCGAATAAAATAATTTTCGTCTTGAAGAATAAATAATAATTCAATAATTTTTAATTCCACTGATTTAATTAACATACAAACTTTTGCATTTGTCATTTTGGCAAAACTACTCAGAATCCATATCAACAGATTAAAAAAACTCGTAGAATACTAATCTAACATCATAATTTAATTAATTTCAAAGTAAACCTACCAAAACAAATCTTATGTACTTATAACTCAAGTCTCGATTCAATACACAATGTTCACCGAATATCAAATCCAATAAGGTCGAGACAGACGCACCTACAAGACAAAATAATATTAAACTTATCAGTACGTCTATCATTTACCTCGGGGAGAGTACGTGCCCCCTCGTACCAGCGGAGTGGACCCAAGAGATGCCATGTTTGATAGAAACTAAATTAGAACTGAAATTTTATAAGCTCCAGTCGAAAGAGAAAGTGATACGCATTACGATGTCCTATTTAGTTTCACATGGTTGGATTTCTACAAAGTTTAAAATAAAATTATAGAGTTAAAGGAGATTGATACTCCATTTTGGTCCAAAAATACGAAAGTGGTTAAAAAACCCTTATAAAAGTGCTCGGAAAAGCAATCGCTTACAGAATAGAGTTAGGGAACTATCGTCCCACTAAAAACTGGTCTCATGGACATTCAATTTCAAATGGTATTAGGGATCAACGTTGACCATTTTTTTGCAATATAACTTTTTATTTGCACTTAACAAGTACCTACCTACTTAACTTTATAATTACATTTTGCTTCATAATGATCGCCTTAATTCTTGCTTTGATCAGTCGAAAGTAAAAAAAAAACTTGCAAGATTAAATTTCTTCCAGGCATATAATGAACACATCTGTAAACTATCTTAACTATCTGAATCAGTGAAACTAACGAATCAATGAAAAAAACGAAAAGAAAAATGAAATAACGTAATAACATCGCGCAAATAAAGTAATTTCATTTGAAATGAGAGAAGCAGGTGTATACAGAATACACCTAAAGACAGTCCGTTGCTCCCACGTAAAATATTGACTGGTAACAAGATTCCGAGTCAACGCAGTCTAGTGGACCGTGCCTTATGAACGCGCTAATAACTTGGCTGCGTGCTCAGCCGGGCTGCTTTTGTGTAGTAGAGAATACTTCGAATTAATTTATCTTAGACGTGTGGGACTAATGGATATTTGTTTTGTATTAGTGTGAATACGGGTTGTTTGCTACATTTATCAATGCACAAGCCGTGTCAGTCTTGTGGTGCGAAGTTTCTGTGTAGGTAATTTAATTAATTTATAGAAAAAAAACCAACAACTGTATAAAAGTTTGATCATCGCAATCTAGTGAACCGTGCTTTTGTTCGATCGCTAACTTGGCTGCGTGCACCGCCGGGGTGTTTTGTGTGAGATAGAAGTTAATTTATCTTGAAAATATTTGGGCTAATAAAAATGAGCTTTTTATTTATAAAAGTAACGTTTATTTTATGCGACATAGAGCCCTCTCAGTAGGAGGAGCAAGCCCAAAGACCGGAGTGGAGGGCTTTGGTTACAACCAAAGTCCTTGACTTTGAAATCCAACGGCGCGCTGAGCTCGACACCAAGCGCGATGAGTTAAAAGACCGACGACCTGTGCTCAGTACAATTGTATTAACGGTGTGCTCACATGCCCACAGTGTGCGAAGATCTTCACCAATAAGATTGGCTACATAAGCCACTTACGAGCTCACGAGAGAGCCCTGAATTCATAAAGTGGTCGCCATGATCGAAATCATTCGGACATCATCATTATCGTCTCCATTTTATTTAGCATATTTTTTAATCCAACTGGGAATCCCTCGTATGCGTTTGTAACAAATAAAAATTTCTTAAGATTTTATTCGTACAGATTACTGTTTCCACGTGTTCTATAGTAGCCATTTAAATATCCAGTAAATTTCCATACTTAAATCATTTGCGCGGGAAAAAGCGGGCCAATTTTTCTTTTCATGTCAACAAACAGGTAAGCGATACATTTACAGTATCAAAGGCAATATATCGGCACAGGGCGGGAGCTTCATAGAAACGGGGCGTCAAATATACCTACTACTACTACAAATGAAACTGTACATCCGTGAACACGTCAATGTGTGCGTTAAACAACTAGGGTCGTCACCGCAAAATTATTGTTTCTAAAGACGCCGCCGCGACAATGTTGTATGTTGAAAGTGACAACTCCGTTCGTTTCATTATGTCTGCCATGCTGTTTGATAACAGCGTCTTACTGGATAATAACTTTACTCAACATTTATTCAGAATGGCAGATTAGGATGATAAGCCGACGACAAAGACACGAAAATAAAATTTAATTCTCATATGTTGCTCCCATTTACCCACAAAATGGCATATAACGAAAAAATGAATATCTAATGATGTCAAATATTTTTAATTACTTTGCTTACCTACCTGTACTCATCCTTCGGTTTATAAAAACGTCCTTCTTAGCTTGTACTAGATAAACAAAGGTTAACCGCGCAGTACCTTACCATAACAATTTAATTGAAACGACGTTTCTCTCTATCTATAAAAGCGAAACGTAAGAGTAGCTTGAGATACGCTTCGCAGTCGCAGCTGCTAACCCTGTTTCATAGTGTCCCTCGATTCAAACGGGCGGGGTAGAAGTGCGGGGTACGCCATATTGCGGGAGAGGCAGGGAGCTTCCTTTCTGTACGTAGTACTTATATTAATTCTGTGATATCGGCTCAAAACAAAAGAGGAAAATGCAAACTTCAACAAAAATGGATGTCTTCGCTCGCATTTCTCATATCAGCGTTACTCGGTTAGGTTTATATTCCATTATCTTACAAAAATACACTTACCTGTCGCGAGTTTGCGAGAAAATGAGCAGAATGGGGAAAATATCTCGTCATCGGGCGTAATGAGGCGAGATATCGGGCTTCACACGTCACCTGTGATTGGGGAATGTCTTCGGATTTGCGAACCTGGATTTTTATAAATAAAAAATATTTTTTAGTCTACATGTAGGTTTAGTCAAATCCCTAAGCGTAATTTATTGTATGTGCACGTAAGTAGGTACTTATTACTTGCAAATAATAAAACATATTGTAAAAAATATAGTTTTGGTACAAGCTACTGTCGACGGAAAAGATTCATTTTTGTATGGCATTTTCATTAAACAAAGATGTGGCATCGCACTCGTTTGATCCACGCATAGTAGCTTAAATGAGTTGATAGCAAACTAATATGATGATAAATTAATCCTGAAATCAACAGTCGCTTTAAAATGAAAGTTGCATTTAAAGTTGTGAAATCTGAAAATCCGGGCTTAGACTGGTAAATGTGCTTCGTAACAATAAGCTCTGAAGTTATTCTTTGTTATGGCAATTTTAATGCCAGTTGTAAATATTAATTAGTTAAATCTCGACGGATTTTGCTGACGTATATTTTGGAAGTTTTCAACGGGATTACCTATTTGATATTGGAGGAGTTAAACCTTCACAACACTATTTTTTGACTATAAAATGGAATTGGCTGTGGAAATAGTTTAAAAAGCATAATATTACCCAGCCGTCCAATGTTTGATATTCATCTCAGAAAACCGTTTATGATAAAATTTTGTACATAAGAACATTTCATTTATAATCTTAACAAGTGTAGGAAAAAAATATTTGAATTTATTTGAAGCGGTCGTGGCTTGACTGTGGCTGCAAAGGTCCCAGATTTAAACCCTCTAATCATCGCTACTTCATCCACTACTTGTTTCCGATGAAGGAAAACGTGTCGTGAGGAAACCTGCTCACTGGTTGATCTACTAGCGTGTGAAATGGAGAAGGCAATGGCAACCACTCTATTAACATTTCCAAGATAGTCGTTGTGTGTGTTTCATTTCATATAATGACCACGACCGTAAGTCATGAGAAATACGACTAGAGGAGAAAAAATGTTATAATTAGGTACTTGGAGGATAATGACTGATTGACATCGATGACGAAGAGTATTGACCTTCTAACTGACATTTGAAAATATTGAACTTAGGTCATTTCATTAGATAGTACATCGTCTTTATCGTCGATCGAAGCGAAACTACTATGTACGCAGAAACTCAAGAGCAAACCCATATTTAATAAAAAAAAAAAACTTGAAATTATGTAGAAATTTTCTTTATGGTGGAAGTAAAGCAAGTTTGGCCTGTGGTGTGGCCCTAGAATAGCACCAATCCTTCTCTTCCCGTGGGTGTCGTAAGAGGCGACTAAGGGATTTAAAACACCGGAGGATGGGCAGCAGCATCTTTCCGCGTACTATGCCATCACACTGCGATCGCCAACCCGCCTGCCAAGCGTGGCGATTACGGCAAAACCCCCCATGGATAAAATCCTTGGGGGAGGCTTTTGTCCAGCAGTGGACATCTTTAGGCTGAGAGAAGCAAGAACTTAGGAAGGAATTTTGGAAATTACTACGGAAATCAATGTTAGGCACCCAGAATTGACACAAACGAAGTTGTGGACAAATCCTAATTTAATATTTGTGATGGAGACGTAAATCTGAATTCATAATAGACGCCTAATTTCCCCAAAACATTACAAACTCAAGTACAGACACATCCGTCACAGAAACGACCCGGGGGGCTGTCAATCTCGCGTCTACTCAAAATATTACGGATACGGATATCATCGCTTTGATGTGCCGGAATATATCGGATATTTGGAAATAAAAATAATTGCTATCCAAAAATGTTTTTGGTAATTCATTGAAATTAGATAAAGCTGATATATAGGCAGATATCAAAGAGAGCATGTCAAATTAACAACATCAAATACTGCATAGCTATTTACTAGTGGTTCTGTGAGAACAGTAGACCTCGCGAGCCCTTATGACCACGAAATAACCCGTATTTTACCGTTTCCCTGGCTTAGCAAAGTCATTTAAGAGTTCTGAAACCAACCTACCAATGCTGGAAAGAAAGTAAAAAGACCCATCCTTACCATCCTCGTGCCTCATTTTGTCTAAGCATTTCCCCCGTAACGATCCCCAGAACGTAACACCTAACACGTAATTGATATCATAATTTTGAAAATTTATCCCCTTCCCGAAACATTGTTCTTGTGGTTGGTCAAAATTATTAAAAATTTACTGAAACTTATTTGCCCCGAAATGCATGGTATAGGTTATTTGCAATTTGCGCAAAAAATTACCAATGAAAGTTCAATTTGAAATCAACATAAAATCTTTTTCCAAAAAATTGAACCGCCTTCAATACTACACTCAAAATCAAGAAATACGAGTAATAAAGCTACCTACCGGTTGAGAAAAAGTTTAGCTTTATTATTTCTCGATTTTGAGTGTAGTATTGAATGCGGTTTTTTGGAAAAAGATTTTATTTTACCCTTTTTGTTTATTTCATTTGACCAATAAGCCAGATAAAGCAATTTTTCAAATCGGTCCAGGCATCATTGAGTAATCGGGAAACACAGTATTTGCAACAACGTTGGCCATCTATGGACTTCTTCATCAGTTTCACCTCATCAAGTTGAGTCACTTAAAATCAAGTTTTTTTTTTAACAAAAATGACATTTTTGATACAAGCTTTTATTGTAGCCAAAAGCTCTTGATGAAGAGGTACGAATCAAACGAGCCCAAACTCGATGAGATTGTGTCATTTTATTGGGGATTTCCTATAGCTCTCTTCCAGCATCAGACCCAGATACATATAGGATCATAGTACTCATCGATACGAATCCAACGAGCCCAAATTCGATGAGGCTGTGTCGTTTTATTGTCGGGTTCCTATAGCCCCCTTCCAGCTCTAGCATCAGAACCTGGTTACCAAAATACTCGTCAATACGAATCAATCAGTCAATCTAATCAGTCCAGCTATCTGCGAGTAATCGAGTAACAACTGCAATTACGTGGGCCATCTATATAGTCTTCATCATCAGTTCCACCTCACCAAAATGTGCTATTTTAAGCAAATACACAAGTTGATATAAAAAATATCCAGATCGCTTCAGGTATGCTTATAAAATTTGAAGTGTTCCCTCGATTTCTCTAGGATCCCGTCATCAGATCTTGAGACTATGGGACCAAACTGGAAGTTCCAAACAAATAAAGAATTTTTCAAATCCGTTCATAAATGACGGAGCTATGCGGGCGCCAACATAGGAATAAAATATAGCCAATTTGAAGAACCTCCTTTTTTGGTTTTTGAAGTCGTCGTCGGTTGAAAAAGCCATGTAATACCTATGATATTTGATAAAAAAACTCGATTAAATCAAGTTACTCTTGTAAACTCATGAAATAATTACCATAGCGAGTTTTACGTTTATTAAAAGCTTTGCTGCGCCATCTATGGATTTTTTTGTGAACTATTATAGTATGAGAATTTAAATATTTTATATGGAATTAAACCGGTTTTATTGAATTTCACTATGTTGTTCAGACAAAAAAGTTGCGTCTTAATAAGAATAACAAAAAAATCTAATGACATTTTTGTTTTTTTTTTTAAACAGCTGAGATATGAGGTTTTTTTTATTTATTTCCGCCATTTTTTAAAATTTCGAAAAACTGGCTCGACTAAAAAATTCTATAAAATTACCGAACCTGCTCACAAAACTTCATGAGAATCGGTTCAGAAATGCGACCTGTAGGCGATAACATCCGGACAGACAAAAGAATTTTCGGCTAGTGGAAACTGAGACGCTTCGCTCGCTTCGCTCGCTCGGTCGATAAGGCTATAAAAAATATTATGAATTTCAATATTTTTTGTACTATTTTAAAGTATGGTACATGTGTATTTTAATTTGATATTGAATGTTGATTCTCTAGAAATGCTATATTGTTTTAGTAGCATAATAATGTTCCTAATGCAAAGTTCTCCCCCCCCCATCATCGCCCTCCAATCTTTTATACATAAAGATTTTTTATGGTATAAAAATATAGGTTATAAATTCCACATCAATTTAACCTAAGAAAACACACGAGAAAAGAGAAAATAAAAATTGTTTCATTATTATAAATGCCGTAAGACGTTTGTATTTTCCGACTGAGAGCAAAATAGGAACGGATATCACACCGCGGATTCGCTTTTATGTCGCAGTGTATCGGATATCCGTAGGTAAGTAGCCATTTGAAGTTTTTCCTGATATTTGTTATAATCTGTTAGGTTTAGTTATAAAATAAAACATATAATAGGCCCTTGATTCTACTGCAGTGGAGTTTGTTGCGCCGCCTCTTCTCCACTTGCGCTTTGTGAGGCGGTCCTCACAAAGCGCAAGTGGAGAAGAGGCGGCGCAACAAACTCCACTGCTGCATTTTCTCCAAATTACTGACAAACATATTGGTAACCTTAGCTTTAAGTAATTTTATGACGTCAACTATGACGATTTAAAAATGCTATTTTTAAGCCCATTTAAATAAAAACAATTAACTTAGACTTTGACTAAATTACAAACGTAAATATCGTGCCTCAGTTGTATCTCAAAAGCCAAAGAGATTGTACTAAAGTATAGAGATGTTATAGAGACCTGTCAGTTTAGTACTATTTCTTTAGCCTTTTAGGCACAAATGAGACAAATCTAGATTTGTAATTTAAAGAATCGGCCCCCAGGTGTTATTACGGCTTATTTTAAACTCCTGATGTAAATGAGGAATATTAAAAGATAAGCATATCTTCTATTTCCGAATTTCACACACGTCTTAAATATTCACAGTATTCCGTTCATAAAATAACACTCCCCCGCATTCCATAAAAGAGTAATATTAAAGAAATTCTATCCTTCATAAGGCATTTCTGTAATATACATTTCGCGGCAGAGGATATAATAAAACGTATACTGTATCTCTAAGTTATTTTGATTTTATTTATGGTTCACCCCCTTTTCGACTCAACACAGTAAAAGTAACACAGAATCTATTAACTCAGAATCTATGTCGGTGTTGTTCATCATATGTTACAGACCTTAGGTATTAATAAATACTTTCACTAACATAATATATGACGCGGTAACCTAATATAGGTACATATTTATAAGTCAAAGTATTATAAAGTGTTAGTATTATAAAGTGTAGGTACTCTAGGTACTATAGTGACTAAAATTTAAGTCGGATTGTATCACAAACTTGCGAAGTATAGTAGAATAATAGGGTTCTAATCCAATGTTTCTTTTCGTTAACATGCAATACAATATTTTGTTTTATAACTTGGGCATTGTTAAGGTTAAATATTATATGTTTTATTTTTGCTATCCATGACATAGTTACAGTAAGTAGTGGACATTCTGTTAGCACTACCTTGTACAGTGATTTATCCCTTTTTACCCTATCCCTTATTATTAAGTCAGCCGTCTCAACCTCCATAATATTGATCTCACACCGATTTCGTGATGATTTGAGAAGTGAAAAAATATGTTTAAATCAAATGCAGCGCGTAAAATCAGTCCATTCAATTGATATAGGTATAAGACACAAAATAAGTTTGCGAGTCAGTTTATTATAAAAACCTTTCGTGTAAAAACAACTATAATACTAAAACTTGGCAGCATTTTTACATTTTTTATCCCATCAAAAAGTTTTACAAGCTGGCCCGTAAAGTACAGCCGCCGCGGCATCACTCTGCGATGTTTGAGTTCTATGACCCAGTCACAAGAGTACAATAAATCGGGACATTCTTTTACAGATAGATTTTTTAAATTTAGCAGTCATTTAAGTAATTAAAACTAAATTAGCTAAAAATTCTAAATTCTAATATAAATACTTAATCAGATAAAATAAAAAATTGTACTTAAATGGTTGCCGTCATAGGGTCTACCCTATGACGGCACTCTATGGGTACTCTAGTACCCAGGAGATTTAGACGTTACCTCTTTGAATAGTCAAACGTTGGCCAAAGTATTCCCCAGCCCTAGTATCATCATCATCTGCCTTAGGTATCTTATCCCATCATCTGGGGTCGGCGCAAAATGTCCTTCCTCTCCACAATTTTCTATCCTTAGCCATAGTATTATCCACTCCCAATACCTTCATATCCTCGCCAGCCCTAGTGTAGTAACAGATAATATCTTCTATAGGTGTCCACCCAAGTGGTACGAAACCATTAGGTGTAACGTGCCACGTAGATCGCACACATGGGAATTTTAAGATAAAGGTTAGCTTACCTTTATCATACTCATATAGAATCTTTCAAATATTACCCGCGGGTAGTTCCGGAGATTCGATACAAACTCTTAAGCTTTGTTTAGCACTAGCTTTTGCCCTCGGCTTCGCTCGCGTAAATTCACCCATTTACCATCTTTGGAGTGAATTTCCCAAAATTACTTTCTTAGTGCTTACTTCTGCTGTATAAAGAATCTCTCTGCAAAATTTCAACTTTCTTTGTTCAGAGGTGACGTCTCTGCCGTAGTCAGACAGACAGCAGCGTCGTAATTTGAATATATATAAATTTAATATCTTATTGTTGTAAAATCTGTTTTCGCGCATAAATTAATATTCGACCATATTAGATAGGAAGGACTTCGTGAATGGCCTTCCTTACTCAGTTTACGAAAAAAGTTTTTAAGGTGACGACTTCGGAACTCCACCGTGTATTTGTCTTTTACGACCACCTTTGTAGACGGAAACTTTCCTACTTTGTTTACTTGCTTACTCTGCCTGCCGATTCTGTAATGTGTTCCGTGTTTATTGCAAATATTGTACGAGTATATGGGTTATTGGAGTCTTTTGTATTCGTGTCGCGTGCTTTTATTGGGACAACAACTTGCGCATCTTTTTACTTTTTTTATTGGCCATCCAATTCATAAATTGAATCTGATGTCACCAGAAAATAGAGTAATAGTCTATTATAAGAACTTTGACCTATTAAATTCGTAGAATTGTAACCATATTGAGTCTCCGACTTGACTATACAGCAGAACATGTATTTAGCACCTACATAATTACTGTAACACCTTTTACTACCATGTTTAATGGCAAATAAAAATTAATTATGAATGAATTAAACTTGAAATTGAAGGATGACTTGGATGTCGGATGATTAATTTAAGATAACTTTTTTGATATTCAATTTTAGTGGTAAAACTCATTCAAAATAGAATTATAAGAGTAGTGGTTGCTAAACTCAGATTATTTCAAATACAAATTCTCCAAGTTGTATAAGGGGCCTTAAAACCCGTGATTATTTTGAAATCGGCTCATTACTCGAAGATCCCGGAAAAACACATCTTCCTTGAATAAATCATTCGCCCAACGCAGGCCCTGGCCGACCCTTAAAATTATTTAGGAGATATTAATGCGTCCACTCACAGCGAAAATGTTTACGCAAACTTAAATGCTTTAATTTTTCACGAGTTACCGCGTAATCCCTAAGCAATCTTCAAAATCCTACTGCCTTGGCCTATATTTTATTTCATATCTTACAAAATCTTGACGGATGTATCTATCCGCTTAGCAAAAATTAGGAAATCTAGGAAACTGCGTAAATTTCACGGGTTATTGTCACAAAGTTGACTTATGATAAAGTCAAAAGATAAGTCAATTCGATGACTTTCTTTTCGATTTTTGAACCTCTAGAAAAAGGATGGCAAAAGACAGCAGTCCACAGCTTCCCTGCGGAACACGGATATTTGTCTGAACCCAGTACTTTCTACAATATAAAGTAGTTTGGTTGACACTAGGAGTTTTAATAAAAACTTCGCTTAAAAAAAATAAAGCACTCCTCAAACTTTGGAATAAAACTAGGCTAAGGGCCCACAACCGGGTCGCGGCGTAGTTCATAATTCAGCAGAATTTCGGCCCGCCATTATCGCAATAAACGCAACGTGTTGCGATCAAACATGGGCGACGATCCGACCTAAATTTAACCGGTCCAGTTTTGGTCCCATTTGTACCCTAGCTGAGACAGGATTCTCTGAATAAGTCCAGTTTTGGTGGCAAATTGCCTATGTCTGGTCGCGATATAGCATTCGAATTGTGTGCGGAATGCGAGAAACGATACAAGATTCTTTTATTTGAACGTATATTTTGTCACGTATTTACTTTTTTTTCAGAAGAAGGTTGTCGCTTCTTGTGGGTGTTCTGTTTTATCTATAACTAGCTTTTGCCCGTGGCTTCGCTCGCGTTAATCCTTTCTTAGCGGATGCCTACGTCATAACATCTACCTGCATGCCAAATTTCAGCCCGATCCGTCCAGTGGTTTGGGCTGTGCGGTGATAGATCACTATGTCAGTCAGTCACCTTTGAGTTATATATATAGTATAGTTGTTATAAATAGTAATAAATAAAGATCGCAAAGTTTCTTTTTAGAGACTAATTATTTTTATTATAAACGTTTTATCGTAATAATTTACTTCTTACAAATTTTTCCTTGCAGACTTCATTCATATGCAGAGTTGTATTTTTAATTTACATCTGTCATCGATTTTCCCTCCGTATTCGAATTTATCTATAGATGTCGCTGACTGATTGATACAATCATCATCGCAGAGACGAACATACATACATAAATATTATTACGCCTTTTTCCTTTTTTTTAGAGACGAACATATAATCTTATATTGGGTTGCACCAAAGTCTCTCCGAAATTGAAGTTTCTGTTAAGGTTAGGTCAAAGTTACAGTAACGTTTACTTTTGTAATACTATTCGACAACTGGTGCAAGTCTTTTTTGCCTCTGTTAAGGTTACTGTTACTGTCAAACTAAGACGGTGCAACCATGGAAGTAATAAGTACTTTGTACAACAGTACTTATTACTTCCATGGGTGCAACCACAGAACATATAAAAGGGTGCAACACAGCCTTACATTTTTGCAGAGAGGTTTAAAAATCAAAATCAAAAATTCTTTGTTGAAACTTGGCCTCTCTTTCACGTCAAAAACTAATTATTTAATCATAATATATTATGTCTCAAAGCTACAAACTACTAGCATTTCGGAACGACCACTGAGAAGAAATGCCGAAAGAAACACATGAAACAGTCTTGGTCGCCTAACATGCCAGAGGGGCTATCCACAATGTAATCTGTTATTTAGCGTACCTAAATGGGGTAAAATGAGTACAAAAACTTGTAAATATAATATAAATATTATGAATATATAGTATAAATATTATGAAATATAATATCGAGTTAATCTTCGAAAGCTCAGAAGATTTAAGATCGCCACAAAAGTCAATAATGCCGGATTCTCCAGTTCCCTATAAAACAATGTTCGTCGAATCGGGCCGCCTTGAGGTTGTCCAATATAAATTCCTAGCTTTAAGATATTAAAACTTTACAATTTTCTACTCAAATAAAGTCAATATCAAGTTTTACATGTCTACGTTGTAGTAGTATTATCAATGAATTTAGTGAACGTATGTTTTATAATGACGTGTTATTTAAGTAGGTAATGTGTGTTTGTTTGGTTATATTATGTGTACTCGTTTTATTACGACATTATTTTAAATAAATTAAATATTAAGTTATTTGGTATCTATGTAATAAATTCTAGGATTGATTACGTTTCTAAAATATAAGTATTCGAAATAAATCCTATAAATTCAGGCAAAAAAACAGTGGAATACCAAAACTACTTCCACATTGCTTTTGCGTTTTAATTTTTCATCATTTATAGTTTCATCTTACATGATTTATCATGTTTATTATTTTAGAAAATTTCATAATAATTTAACATTACTAATAATTTGTCACACTTATATGGATGTGATCCAGGTCTTCGTGAACGTCTGCCTGCGTCAAATACTTCGTCGCCGATCCAGCACCTCAATTCTGCTATTTATTAACCGAAACGGATCGGCTGCGGTTCGCCTTCGTTACAGTTGCGTATGTAAAAGTAAACGGTATTCCAGTAACTTTACGTTGGCAGCTGAAACCCAAACGAAACACAAACGGTTGGTTACAGAGCCGGTTATGGAGGGCTTGTGGTGTGGCAACTCGAAAAAATTTTAGTTGCGCGTACATTGCTGCTTTTGTAAGGATAGATTCCAAAATTTTTGGCTGTATGACATGAGTATCTTTGCTCAGTGTCATAAAAGTGTACGCTTAGTTCGATTTGACAATGCCAATAACAAGTTTGTT
This sequence comes from Ephestia elutella, assembly GCA_018467065.1. Lineage (NCBI taxonomy): Eukaryota > Metazoa > Arthropoda > Insecta > Lepidoptera > Pyralidae > Ephestia > Ephestia elutella. Next base: position 15,048,370 of record CM031586.1, on the reverse strand, counting down.
TTGTTTTGATTTCGCGACGAAGCGCCATGCTTAAAGTTTTGACAGAGTAAGTTTTATGTTTTATTATTATAAATTATTGTTAGTTTCAACACAACCAAACACAACATAAATACGATGTATGTCCTACTGCTGAGGCGGATCTGTGTTCATTCGAAGAGGTTCGGGCTATTGGCCGCCACCACCTACTTAGTACTTATAGGTACAATAAAATTTATCAACTTTGAGTTTTATCTTGTAATATTTTCTTTTATTCATCTTAATATGAATTTTCTATCGTAGATAAAAATGTCACAAAACTCTCCCGCACAAGCTAGCGGTAGCAGAAGGATAACTTCTATACGGCAGTTTTCTAGTCCGGGCAATGTCCTGAAGCTGCGCTCTCAACATCATATTCCAAGCTAAATATGAGCTCATTATTTCTGCAAGAGTACAAATATGACTGCTAGGTTATAACAGAAACTGAAATGTTAACAGTTGTAAAACCAAATTTTTACAAAACTCGCAAGCAAAAGGCCAAAACCTACTAATTTGCTGCCGATGCAAAACCGCATATTTTGACATTTCAACCAACGCAGAACCGTAGCGTTTCGGTTGTACCAACTGTCAAAAACTTATCAGAATACGAAATAATAGCTGATCCGGTAACGAAACGTTATGTGTCCTTTACCAGAATACGTCAACCAAACCGTTTCGGCTGCGTAACCAATGCGTTACGGCTTCGTTTTGACAAATTGTTAGTAGAATACCAAAAGTTGTTTCCAATGCGTTTCAGATCCGTTTCGGCTTAAAATAAAATAGCAGAATTGGGGGCAGGTCTTTGTGAACCGCTGCCTGCGTCAAATACTTGGCATTTTCTGGCCAGGCAGAATTTCCAATGAACAGCTGTGGGAAAGATGCCATGAAATACCAATAGATCTCCAAATTAGGCGTCGCAAGTTGTCATGAATTGGTCACACACTGCGATGGGATCATTCACATATCCCGAGGCAAGCTCTGGAGTGGACCCTCCAGGGCAAGCGAAAATTTGGCCGTCCCAAGCAGACCTGGCGACGCACTATTGCAGCGGAGCTCAAGACAATCGGGCTGACCTGGCCCGATGTGAAGCGCGTAACCCAAGATCGAGGAAACTGGCGAAACACTGTCGACGCCCTCTGCCCCACATGGGGGGCCATAGGCCTCAAATCATCACAATAATACAACATATAACATAATTTCACAATAAATAAACAGTGCCTATGAAAGCAATGGAAGTAGTTTTTTTTTATAATTTTTAATCATTTATAGTTTCAACTTTTAATTAATCATGTTTATTATTTTCTTTCGATTAAATACGATATTTTCTGAATTAATGTTACTAATGTTAAAATACCTACACATTTTACTACTCAACTTTTAACAGCTTATAGTATGAAATCTGAACTATTGCGCTAATGAAACCAAAACAAACCCTTTATTACGCAACCAGATCGCATTAGGTGCTAATGTCGACCCTAACACAAACTTAACGCGTAGTAATCTTTGTAAATAATTGCACTTCCCCTTGCAAAGTTGGTTGATATCAACTTGGGGGTGCAACGTAGATCAGGAAAGTAGAGAAGATATGCTGAAGACCCGGCTATTTTGTTTTATAGTCTTTTTGTTCTAAACTATAGAGCAAAAACCATGTTATTATTTTCATCTGTCGATTTATCTTTAGCTGTCTATATCACACTGCTGCTTTCCCGATTCTTTTTCACGCATCTCAGCATTTGGTCTATACTTTCCAGTCAAATTTTCTGAACTTATCAGCGTGTATATTTATATCCCTCTTTCCCCATAGTACCATTCATTTCACTTGTGTTGCAACATTGATTTGTACGGTTTGTGGTACTTAACCACTTGATAGATTTTGATGAAATTTGGCAGTGAAAAACCTAAAAATACTTTTATTCTAGAGTTCCAAACTTTGGAATTCGAATGAATTTGGAATCCAAAGCCCATGAATATGTAATACGCATAGTCTGTAGTCATAGTTACAATATCTCCTTATTTCTTTTATCTATGGTCAATAGCAACTTGTAGGGGGTGAAATGATATGGGGGGTTTTAATCGCCTGTTGCGGCTTAAAGGGAGGTGTAAACTTTATGGTATATTTACGAACGAACGCCCAATAGAAATGGCCGGAAACGCTTTATTTTTTTTATTGTCGCTTTCGGTCTGCTAAGTTGGTAATAAAAGGTTTAATAGATTTAAGTGTTTGATGGGAAAAAACTAATGTTTAGGAAAGCGTTACTTGTGTATTTTTGATGAAATTCGATAATGGTTTTGTAATCTGATTTACATTTCAGTTATCATCAATACATATAATTATCATCAATCAAAACATATAACAAAATTGTAACGAGTAGATGTTTGTACTTAAGAGTTAATAAAAAAATAATAATAATAAGGTCCAATAGAAGCCAAAACGATTTTTTTTTTTAATTTTATCTCTCTTTCTGTATTCTGTACACGCATCACGCAAAAACTACTGGATGAAACTTGTTGCGGTTTTTACAGTTGTTTTGTTGAAGGTGTAACTTACAATCTGGCATAGGTTTCATCTAGATATGTCACTTAGAAACTGAGATATTAATAAAAGTAAACTACGCGCGGACGAAGTTAGCGGGCATAAGTTAGTTTATATTTAAAACTCTTAAAATTAACGTGTTGAGAAAAAATAGTTAAAAAAATAAGATCGTATGAAGTTGTAAATGATAATTTATACTTAAATTACCTCACCATTTTTTATACAAAATATATTTTTATGCCCATGGGAGCAAAGTCATCAAATACCTACATTGAGTATGAGTTAGGTAATTCTCAAAATATAGTAAGTACTCCATACCGTTGCTAATCAAATCAACATAACATAGTTACGAAAAGAAAGATACTAAGCAGACAAGTTTTGAACAAACTTTTCCTCAGGTAATACGATTTTCCTTTAGACATTTCAATCGGAAAATATTAAAGGTTAAAGTATCACAGACACTTGAGTTGGAACTTTGTAACAATCAAACTAACTTTTAATTCGCTATGACAAGGCGCTCGTCGTTACAAATGTTCGATTGGATGATACAAGTTAGAACTTGGAAACTTTTACTGACTGACTCTGAGTGTAAAAAGAAAATAACTATGTCATTGATTTATCAGGTCATAGGTTTGTTTGTAGACATTTTGCAATTTTTGTTGTCTAATTAGTCCGTATGTAAATTGATTCCTTTCGACCCTAGCTTAATAATCTTCTATTTTGTTTCTGTACGATTCGGTTCCATTTACACAAAAAATTAAGGACCAGTTTAAAAATAAATTTCTTAGAAAAACCCGAGGCAACCCTTCAAGTTGTTAAGTAAGCAGAAATACTTCCGATATCGTGTTACAAGATTGGGTGTCTGGCAAAATTAACGATTGGAGCTTCGAGTACTAGGGAACGTAATAAGTTAGCATAAATAAGGTTGCCTCTACACAACATAATTTTGTGAAATCGTATGAATTAAACGAAGCTTAGGAGTTGTTATACCTTTAGATAACTATAGAAATTCCCAGCGAGCTCTAATTTCTGCACGGAAACTCAGGCAAACGGCAAATCAGCATTTATAAGGCTAATATTACGTAGAACCAAACTGCTTTTTAAGAATAGGATGAAGTTAAAGTATGTGGAAAGAATAGGTAGGTATAGCAAAGTCTGAACCAAACTAGAAACAAGTTTACAAAATTATATGTTAAGTGCACGAATTACCTCCAGAGGTAATTCGTGTAATTGGAAATTCGTGAGTGCATGAATAAGTGGTCATGGTAACCACTGAATAAGTCTGGACCTAAAATTAAACAAACCAACTTCTTTATAAAAAGTTAAGCACTATTTTCTGGGTCTTGGAATAATTTATGGCTTAGTTTTTGACACGGGGTTCATTTAATTCAGCCGGCTTAAAGTTCCTATTTTGGTAATAATATCTTTGACATTATTACCGTCAACAGCAATTTAACACAGTCGCTCTTATTGCGCAAATTATCACCTATATGGTCGCCTATTAAAAACAGATTAAGAATAATCTTGCAAATTGTCGCATCACGACAAAAACTCGCGACTTATTCGCGCGCATTTTCGACTAATCGCCGACGACTGCGCTGGCGATGTGGTCGCTCGTGTTAATCGCGGATGTAATTTTAAAGAAAGGTATGCCGTTATCCTTTAGGGGACTATTTTGGTATCGATCGAATGTACGTTTAACTCTCCTCAGTAAAAATGTAATGTCAGTAATCTTTATCAAATTATGAAATTTTCAAGATTTAAGAAAAGTTCAAGATGGATGGATGTTCACAACTTTTCTTTCTATTTTGATGGAAATATATCTGTGCCATTGAAATTGACTTTTTCACGATATAATGCATTTGAAACAAGCTGAATATTTACTTACCTTTATTTTATTTGGCGTCATGAAGTTGGAAAAGTAAATTACTTTTTATTTCTTCTTAACTAGCGGCTTCGCCTGCCGATAGTAGGTATCGTGTGTGTTTTTCATACAAAGTTTAACCATCATAGCCTTAAAAATAGCCCATTAAATATGGGCTATTTTTAAGGTTCAGTTCAGTACTTTCGGAGATTAGCGTGATCATACATACAGACAGACAGACAGACAGACAGACAAGAAATTCCAAAAATTTTTTTTTGCTTTCTATTATTCATTTTAAGTGTCCCTCTATCCATTTCAGTCAAAAATACTAAATGTACAGACAAAATATTTTTACTGTTTTATTATATGTATAGATATCTATCTAATAAAAATTCATCAAAGTAAGTCCAGCCCGAAAGCGAACACTAAAATACAAACTTCTACAACTTAATTTTTTTAATATGCCTTGTACCGGTTGTATCAATTTTATCAAAGTTAAATACATGATTAATTTTAAAGCTTAAACTCTGTTTAAACAGGATTGTCTTCGGTAATAGCCCCCCCGGTTCGTTGGCCGGCTCGGCATCTGTCGGCTTCCTTCGTCAAAGCTATCACAGGAGCCGCCGGCGACCGCAGATTCCTTTATGAGTAAGCATATTTTACCATTAAAGGGGTCAAATGAGGCTAAAGGGGTCAAGGAATTACAAGCGAAATGCTTCCTCGAAACTGAGAAAGTTAAGATTTTGTTACGTTTTGAGAATTTTCTTTTGTTTGAAATAACTTGGTAACAATGTAGTATGAATGACTGAGTATCAAGAGAATAGAAAAGAATCATTTTTATTTTATTTTTATTTATCATTTATTTTTTTATTTTTTTTTTTTTATTCATTTTTAGAGATAGCAAAAGACATCGAAATGGAGGAAAATAACATACTGTGCCCACGTAAAAGTGGGAAAAGGTCAAGGAAAATAAGAAGAAAATATGGTATGACTGGCTATAGACCAGAAGAGAGAGGGACGCCGATAACATTACCCAGGGCGCCTTCTACCGTTAATACGCCACTATAGTTATCAAGTTCCTTTGAAACTTGAACAATACCCGGTGCAGTGCAATATTGACTGAGATTACCATGCTGGGTTCACCTTACAAAAGGCTTCTATGAAACAAGGGGTGGAATTTTATATTAAAAGAAACTGCCCGTAATCTTTTGTATTTTATTGTTTTTTTATTCTTCTGCGATATAAGTATCGAAATTCCAGTTGTATAAAAATATGTTTTCCATTTTTCATATTCTAAGTGAAAAATAACTGGGGAATTTAATAAACAAACAAAATACCAAGAATTGTTTACTAATAAGAATTTATCTTAAAATTTTGTCATAAAATCTCAGTTTTCTTGGAAACTTTGTTTTTAATATCCTTGACGGATATCCTTGGAAACTTAAGACATGAAATTTGCTGGGGAAAAACAATATTATTTATTTTAAAATATACAAGAGCCAAATCTCTTTGAGCAATTAGGTACTAACAAAATGTAAAAAAATAAATAAACTGATACATAATATAAGAAAAAACTTTCACATAATATGTGGGCTCTACTTTCCGTTTCGCCAAACAGTAGTAAAAGGCCTTCTAGTAAGCAAACTCTGGCTCCAATAGATCCTAGGATTTTTTTATGATAAATATTAACCGGGTTCCTTAGTAAATAAAAAAAATACAAAGCCACGTTTTGATGAATTATGTGGAAAAGATTGCTCCATTCATATTTACATTTAAGATTAAAACTTAGTTTAAACTTTAACCCGCAATTTCATCCGGGTGAACTCCAAGAACATCTGAACTAGATAAAAATTATCCTGTGTTATTACAGCACTATACCTATACTCTATACCGAATCTCATCAAAATCTGCCCAGCTGTTTTCGAGTTATTCGGAAACGAATAAATAAACACCTAAACTTTCGCAAAATTAGGGAATAGAATTCCAAAATTCATGTCCAATTAACATCCAGACCATCCATTCCAGTCATTGTTACGACAATAAACGAAAATTGTCATAACATGAAACGGCGAGGTATTAAAAATTCCATCATAGAGGATTGCTTGGGGCTCTAGGGTCGGACAAAAGGCCTTTTCAGCCTTTCACGCGAGCGAGATTGGTGTGAATACTAGATCCTGTTGACAACCCTGTGGAAATGATACTTGTATTGAGTCTTGTGGGCTCACTCGATTCTAGCTTTGTAAGAATTAAGGAGCAATTAGAATAACTTTTTGGTTTAACTATACATGAAATCATTCGTAGCTTCATAAATACGGTATTGAGTACCATTTATTGCTCGATTCTACACTAATGAGCAATTGGAATAACCTAAGCAGTTTATGCTATTTTGGTAAAACTATACGAAAGATCACTCGTAGTTTCATAAAGCAAAAAGTATTTAGTGACATTCAATCATTCAAGTACCTAAGAGTATTCCGATCTTCTTCAACCTTATCAATTGTAGTATAAACACCAATGGATGTTAGATTTTTTCAAATCGTCAATTTAGACGATTTTCCAACTATCATCATCTAGCATCATCAGTGTCTAGTCATATACCTACATAATAGTAAACTGATTGACTAGTGTGTGGGTTTCCTTACCGGAAGCAGGTGGTGGTCGATGAAAACTATTTTACATGCATTTTATTTTACATGCTATTATGCTATTATTCAGTCAAGGAATACTTAAATGACAAATTGATATAAAATTATTCTATTATATTTAAATTTTATTAAATTCTATTATTTTAATTTAATTTAAATGGTTTTGCAGAAATAAATATTACATACTTGACTTAAATTCACATGTGCTTTATTTTAAACTTATTTCAATTTGATATTTTATCTTATTTAATTACTCATATGAAATTTAATTTAATTTAATAGTATAGTAATTGTAATTCAATTTTTGCACGCTGTAACATCAGCAGAATATGTTTGGTTGTTATATGTAGTAATTTAAGATCTTATCTGTACCCATACTCAGCAAATAAAATATTTCATTCATTCATTCATGAGTAAGTTTGGTATACAATCCTGCAAGGCACGAGGGGGAACCTGGCTCCTTTCGATTACAAGGGTCTATCTTAACCACTCGACCAGCAACGATTCCGTCAAAAAATATAATTACAGGTATTAAATTTAGTGTTCGTAACAAAACTAATGATCATCTAACATGATATCCAGCAAACTAATGCCCACTAATGACCAACGTGTCATCAGTCGGTACACAGAGTACGCGACAAATTATCCGGACATCGTTACATACAACGACTAGACCACAGTATAGAAATGTATAGACTGATCAATTAGCACAGTGTAATAAATGTATATAGATACTTCATTTTTGACAAGTTAATTTAAGATTTAAAAGTCAATCCATCTACGTAAATTAATCAATCAACAACTAGGATGCAAGTTTCATCACGCTGATTTCTTTCACCGATATCAAGTGGAGATCTACAAAAACTTGTACACATGAGTCCGATTTGTATATAAACTCATAAGGAACGAGGTAGATTTTACCTTTCACATTTTGACCACAATAGGCGCTACCTACATACTTACATAAAATCTCTTCATCTTCTTCTTTAGCGGCTCACTTTGTCCACTACAGGTAAGTCTCCTCTAATGCATGCCGCTCCACGGTCTTGTGCAGTCCACTCCCACAATGGGCCTTCAATTTTGGCGATGTCGTCACTCCAACGGGCAGCTGGTTTGCCCTGCTTTCTTCGTCCCATCCATGGTCTCCAGTCAAGTATATTTCTGCCCCACTTACATTCAATTTACTGTCTCGCATTTTTAAATCTATATAAGCGAGCGCAACCGTAGTTCGGCCCTTATTTGCTGCGCGTTCGTCGAGCTATCAACACGTCATTTTGGTGATATTCTTCCGTCACATAATTTTCCGTATTTTCGTTCCTATTTATTTTGATTAATTAATTTTTGATAATAAATCTTGTCAAAGTATATTCTTTTTAATTTAAATTCCGCTCCTGAGCTAAAAATACCATATAGTAAAACACAGTATCACTAGATTAATCTACATTACCTTGATCGGACACAGTTTAACTCATTATAGGAAATCCACAGCATTTAGAATTTATAGCTATAAAAGTATTCTAGAAATTTCCTAGGACAGCCTGAACACTCTATAAAACTAGATTAATCTACATTATAGACTTGCGAGCACGTTGTAAGTGAATTTGTCGCCGTCCGCTGTCGGCCATCGCGGTAATCTAGTTCAAACCGGATTGGACTAGTTAGGTGTTACCTTATTTACAGGGGAGTGACGCCAGGTGAGAATGTCAGTTTTGATATAAAATTTTACCAAAACGGGGAAAAATATAATTGGTAAGACTTTCACTTCGATCTCACATGGCAAAACTTATAGAAACAAAATATATTTTATAGTTAAAAGGCCAGCAGTCAACTGTTTGTGTTTTGACTTCGACCTTATAATAATAATCATATATAAATATTAATACCTATTACAACTTTAGTAGATCTCGAGATAACAAATAAACTCTTACTTTATTACAGCTTCATTCACATAAATTTCGCCCGCCATCTGGTATCAAATTATCGTCCACAGAAATTCCGAACAATAAAAAATAAGCGTCATAATTCAGACTCTCGAAGAAAGATATTTCAAAATTACAATAGAACAGTACCTTAACGGTCCAGACATTGGGCGATGCGCCAAAAATTTTGCTGCCTCTTCCATAATTATTTGCACCCCAGATAATTTATTTAAAATTATCCCTCTCCAGTAGCTAACTCTACCTTCGTCGAGAGTCAATCTTATGGGCAAAAGCCCGGCAAATTTAGACCCAAAACGCCCAGTTTGAGCCTGAGTCTGTAGACGCAATTTTGTGAAAAGGGACGAAATTTTGTAACAGGGGATTTGTTTTGACCTTTGATAGCGCTATCATAGTTAGATATTACATATCATTATTACGATAGTAATGATATAAAAAAGTTTACCGTCATGGGACGCCCGGCAGATGTAAAACATCTGAGTACGACAGTATCATTCCATTTGCAGAATTTTATTGCCAAGTCATTTTACATCAAAAATGAGCTTTCAGTAGTTGCATGTCGCATGATATCAAAAAGCTAGAATAAAAAATATCTCTCTCTCTCAGCCGAAAGACGTCCACTCCCCAAGGATTTCCACAATTTCGTTATGGAAATCCTTGGGGAGGCCTTTGTCCAGCAGTAAAAAAAAATCATTTGAAATTATTTTTCTATGTCCATGCATGTCTATGCTTTTGTACTTTTTTTCAAGTACCGCCATCTAGTGAATCAAACGCACATTAGAGACTTAAACAGTCAACCAACAGTGTGCAGGTTTCTTTAACCAAAAGTAAGTTTCGGCCCAACCCCTTGGGCGGAAACCAGACATAAATAAATAGGGTGCCGAAAGGTATTAATTCTAAACGCACTTGTTCTATCATTTGCTTTTGTCACTCCATTCCTTTTTAATTATAGATCAAATTGGAGATATTACTTCGGATTATTTATGGTGTTTAATTTGCAAAGGGGTGGAATTAATTAAAACGGAAGGGGGCATTGTAATATGAACTGATAATAATTAAAATCAGGTTATATCCTCTCTCGCAGTACCCTGTAATGTTTTTTTTTTCTCATAAATTTAAGAAAATACTGATTTTTTATTTGATACATTCAGTATTTTAAGAAGCACTAACTTTGAGGTAATAAATTGGATATGTAGGCTTACCTAATATTCGAAAAACTTTTAATATTTTTTTGTAATGACGAGTTTAATAAACTTAGATACATAGTTTTGAGCAGGTAAGCAAACATAAAAAAACATGAGTAGGTACAATTCAAGAAAACGGTTGAAAAAAGTGACAGTTTATTTAAACTTACTACTAATCAATAACTAATTTGTTAACAATTATTTCTCGTAATTTATTCCTGTAAATAGCAACAGAGTGTAAGAAAGGATCCAATTCATAAAATAATTTGAAATCATAAAATAATTGTTTTCATCGAGAGAAATAAAACTAATGTTATAATTAATTAGGTATATGATAAAACTAATGTTATAATTGATTAGGTATATGATTTATTTATTTACTTATAATGAAGCAAAAAATATTTGGTGCAGTCACATCACAATATCAAGGAAATTAGTTTTTGAAACTTTTAAGCATAAGTTAAAGTTAAGAAGTAGAAAATTGTGCCTAGGGTGCGTGAAATAGAACGTGAAATTATTCGACAACTGCAATCATTTTGATTTTATGTACTCTGACAGATTTTTATTTTATGTACTCTGACATAGTTAGTTATTGGCAAAAAACACTATCACTACATATTATAAAGCCCTTGCCACGTCTGTCTATTCGCTATAAACTCAAAAAAAACTACTGAACAAATTTTCATGCGGTTTTCACAAATTGACAAGGTGGGTCATGAAAAATATAAGTGCCATATGCATCTTTATATTTAAAAAAAGTCTTTATCTACTCATGTCGAAATATTCGAATTACGAATTTGAAGATGGTTTTATAAAGACGCACTTTATAAATGCACATACATAAAATAAAAAAAAATAAAAGTCAGTTTAGTACCGCTCGCGGTATCATAAAATAACTTTTTAATCTTTATAGTACACTTTTACTTTCTAATTTATTAAATTAGGCTATGGCTTTAGGCTGAATGTAGAAAAAAGGCACACGCATGCGCCTATTTTTTATTTTATTTATTATGCGCAGTTTGAACTTTGAAAAAAGTGGCCCACGCATTCGTAGTTTGAACTTACATATTGGGTACGCGGATGATAGCACCGTTACGGAATGATATTTTTCTAGTGCAAAGGCAAAAAAACCGGAAATAGACGATCTCAGGCAGGCAATGGTGGACCGTACCAATCTCACTCTGCAGGCTGTCTCCGACTGGGGTGATGCCAATCTCGTGAGATTCAATGCCTCTAAGACGCAGGCGTGTCTGTTTTCCGCTAAAAGGAGCCCGTTCAACTTGGCTCCCACTTTCCGTGGTGCGCCTCTTCCTGTCACTAATCACCTCGAACTTCTTGGTATCAACTTCTCATCGAAACTCAACTTTGGTACTTATATTGAGACCAGGGCTAAGACTGCTTCTAAAAAGCTAGGCATCCTTTCCAAAGTCCAACGGTATTTTACTCCGGACCAACTGTTGAGCCTTTACACTGCTCAAGTCCGCTCCTGTATGGAGTATTGTTCCTATCTGTGGGATGGATCCGCCCGCTATCAGCTCGAAACCCTGGAAGCTATCGACAGACGTGCCAGAAGGCTCGTGAATGATTAGTCGCTTATGGCAGGACGGCTTCAGAGCCTCAATCATCGGCGACTAGTAGCAAGTCTGTGTGTATTCTACAGACTGCACTTCGGAGAGTGCGCACAGGAATTACACGAATTAATTCCCTCTGCACCATTCCACCATCGGACGACTCGGCGTGGACAGGGATTCCATCCAAATGTCGTTGATACTCCAGCTCACCGCACCTCTCGGTTCGCCTCCTGATTTATCTTACGAACCGCTAAGGTATGGAATTCTCTCCCCGCGTCGCTGTTTCCCGAAAAACATAATTTAGGGGTTTTCAGGGCAAGAGTGAATAGGCATATTTTGAGTTTGCGTGTACCACCCTAGACCTCATCTATGCTTCCCATCAGGCAAGATTGGGGTCAAACGCACTCATATCTCTAATAAAAAAAAAAAAAAAAAACTTAATTTCCCACTATATTTTTGTTCTTTGTTACCTAGCTACTTTGTTTAATTGTTGTAATGTACTTTGTTTAAAACCATACTCATGTTTTAATGCCTCTCATTATGTATCAGTTGCATAAACTACTATTATTATCTCCTTAACATTACAATAAATTAATTTTATGCATCTTTATGTTAAAATATCTGTCGCTTTAATGCTAGTCATAACAAGCAAAACGTTATTATTCAAATTTGAACAGAAATTTGATTCAAATCAAGTCAAAATCAAAAATACTTTATTAAAAATTGGCCTTTACAGGTACTTTTTCACAAGGATTGTTCACGTCAAAAACTAATTCGATTGGTTTTGTGTGGTTGAGTCTGACTAAGCAAGTATAAACCGTCTTTGCCATTTCTATTTGACTTATTATTCTAAATTCAGTACAAAAAGTTAAATGTGCGTAGACATACATAGTTTCCTAATAACAAACATTATAACTCGTCCCTGCGATGTATTCCGTGCGAAAATATATAGTCCGCGGGGCATATTACGACAATCAGTAATATCGCATATTATTGCAATAATGCACAAAATCACATTGGCGGGCTTCCAATGCAGCTGTAATTTTCTGTATGACTAGTGTTTTGTACGTGGTTACAAATAGCTTGTAGGTAATTGATTTTGTATGTTGTCATGTTATTGAGACTCAATTTGTTATTTTCTTGGCAAAGTTTTCCATACGTAGAACGCATGGATAACTTTTTCTTTCTTGACAGTAAAATCAAAAAATCAGCAAATGGCATGACGCTGTCGTGCCACGATGCTCAGATTTTTACATCTGCCGGATGACCCGTGATGGCCAACTTTTTTATCTATATAGCTGATAAATTAGATAGCAATTGTGTTTTAAGATATCTTACTTCATTTGAATCATTTTGGTCTATAAAACTACCATATTACCCTAAACGAACTCACGAGGCATAAAGATAAGGATTTGAACTTGGGTCTTTTTCAATCTCTAGCGCGTCTAACCTCTCGACCTCCACTGTATGCACTACCGGTTCATTCAAATCCTAACAAATGTTATAAATGCGAAAGTGAGTTTGTTTGTTTATTAATTTATTTGTATGTTACCTCTTCACGCTTTATCTACTGAACCAACCGCTGTTCCCGTAGGACATTCACGTAAGAAGTACGAATAAATGTAAAGTCAAATCTAATCTAACAAGGCCAATCATTGGAACCTTTATCTGCCTAAGAAAATCAACTTTAACAACTCTATTTTTAGAATTCACTTCAGGGAATTACTAAATTGAGCACCGGTAACTAGATAATTTACAGACACGTAGAATGTTAGCTGTATAGGGGTGACGGCGATGTATATCTTTCCAATAATCAGGGGGAACGGAAATTGGATCGGGCGGCAAATTAAGTTTAACCGGGGATGGGGCCCGCCGGCTATTCGGGGATTTTTAGCGTAGACATGTTGTCATTTATATATAAAATTAGGCTGATGAACAGACTGATTGGTGCAATGTAGAGGCGAAACCGCTGAACTTAGAAACTCAAAATTGTGCAGATAGGTAAGTTCAATAAAGCGTAAAGTGAGCTAAATGCTCTGAAATGCGCTGAAAGGAAATTTCGAAATTCCATTCTATATGGGTTAAATAGGTAAATAACGGAATACACGCGGGCGAAGCCTAGAGCAAAAGCTAGTAGAATAATAACAGCTTGACAATTAAAAATTTGCTTTGCAATAATATTAAAATCATGGAAGTAATAAGTACCTTTGTACAAAGTACTTATTACTTCCATGATTAAAATCAATTTTGTAACAATATTCTGCCAATAAAAAATTACAGTGTAAAAATATTTGATAGGGAAGGATAATTTATATGTCGGAGAACGCATAGAGAAAATAATCACTGGAGAACGGAACGTCATGTCTAGTGACTTAGATGTATTCGGTGCGGAGGTCGGCAACTCTGGAGTGTGGTATTATGATACTGGCAATATTTGGAAAAGGAAGTTTGACAACTTTATTGTCGGATGCCAATGTCAACTGTCATGGGAATTGTCAAGTTTTCACTGAAAAGCGGGAAAACATTCTGGAGCCGGGGTTTCATAAAGTGCTGTGCTGATGTTGATTGATGCTGATGCTGAATGCTGATTTTGTTTTGGCCAACCTCCTCCGACTTCATCACGTTCCGAAAGTTCCGGTCGATTCCGGTTTCGGTTTTGGCAATAATAAACTTGCAAGTGTATTTCGAATCGCATTTAATATGGATGACAACGTACGCCCACACCACTCCCCATCATATACTAGTATACATGTTACCTAAAATAAAATAAAAATAGAATCCTTAAAGGAATTCCACAAAAACGCGTCTAAAAAGCAAATCATGTAAAATCAAGTACCTCGGCGAGGCAACCCATTGGAAACATTGAAAACCCATCAATTTCCCTCACCGACATGGAAAAAAGGAAATTCACAAACAAACACTTATCTCGATCACACTTGTTATTGATCACTGCATTTTAAATTTGTACGCGATCAATCATTTTGATGTAGGGCTGTTTATTTTTTATTTTTTACACCACTGACCAATAAAGGAGTGTTATGTTTTTACGGTTCATGTATGTATGTATGTTTGTATGTTTGATTTAAGTTTTTTTATTCCACCTTAAGTCCTGAATGGCTTACCAGATTTTGATGTGAGATGTATTTTTTTAGATTCCTTGCATTCCTCCGAGTGACATAGCCAAAGAGTTGTCAGTCGTGTTTTTTTATTTTTTAATAATTAGCTTATTACGTTACTGTTACTGTTACTGTAATGGTTGTATTAGTGTTGTTAGGTTTTGTATTTGGTTAAAACGTTTAATTACCAAAGGAAATCCGTTAAGTTATTCGTAATAATGAAATCAGCCAATAATAGTTACTCCTCGTAACTATAGCTAAATAACGTAGAATAAACTAGCAAAACCATCTGCCCTTTTTATTTGTGATCAATTTATTTTTGAATAGAAGAGTTCCCTTTATATGATAAGTCCGCCGCCGCCGTCGTTGCACATGGTCCGGCCATTCCGCCGTTACGCCCTCATTCCGCCTCGCTCTCGGCCGCGACGCTCACGATTTTCAAAATGTGTTTATCCTCGACGCTCTCGGCCACGACGCGACGCCCACTGGCTGTATACCTACTGTATTTTTTTGTGCAATATATTTCTAAATCTCAAACAAACAAACCAATTTTCAGATTTTTAAAATATAAGGATATATTAAAAATATATGGTGTAGAAAGTATGAACACGCATTGTACCGTAGCTTGACAAAAGTAGGGCTTGGCTTAACTTACTCAGAGTAAGGAAGTGTATAAAGTTTTTATAGCCCGTAACGTAGAAGGGCGATGGTGCGTCCCTTGTTTGAGCACCTCAAAACATCATGTTTTTTATGAAAATTTACAGCTTAGTTCGTAGTCCCCTCGCGTGAGAATTACAAAAAAAATTCCAGGCTTTCAGTTTGCTTAAGTTTTAAAATGAGTTAGAATTTATTTTTATTGATTTTCCTAATCGTATGATTTCTTAAAACAAAACCAAATTGTATTTTAATTTTTTTTTTTAAATCAACGATATTCAATTGGATGATTTTTACGATTAAGTTGTAAGGTGTTTCCAGCCATATAAGTATTAAAGATAATCATCTCTACTCGATATATAAGACGGTATCTGGATCTTATATTATCTATATATCTTATGAATTAAGAAATTACTTTTACAGGCGATAAATAAACAAAACAATTACTGAGTATGGAATATACGAATCCAGAATACACAAGTTTCATGGCAATGTACTAGACCACGCAAGAGAAAGATCTAAATTATTATTTCGATTATTATTGAAGTTGTAAAGATTTCCTTTTTCACAACGATATTAATTCTTTTATCTATATATTATTCTATATTTATATTTACAGATATGAGACGTGTTACTTAAAGAAATGTTAATGGAGCGGAATGCAAGGAATAGGATATGATCCGCGGAAATGGCGGGTTCCTTCCTGGTGCGCCCGGCACGGCGGGATATATAGCAACCTACTACGGAATGATGGGGTTTTATAGATTTTTTACACAAGTACGTAAAAATCAAGGACAGTGTCAAGTGGCTATGCTTCCACCTATCTCACTTATAAATGGCTTTTATTATTAGAAATTATGTAGTTTGGACGTATTGGTAGTTGGTTGGGAACAGTATGTCTTCAAACGACCTGTATCCAGCATCTTCCTGACAATAAAAATGTCTACGCTCATTTAGTTTGTAGATTAATATCCTGATCCAGACCCTTTCTGTCCCAATAGCTTTCGGATCTTCAATATACCCAAAGTATCTTCAACATATAACTTCAGCGACCTAATCTGCTACGCTGTACCAGTGACTATCATTCTTGTATAACATTCCTCATTTCTGATCCGACGATGATGATGATGATATCCTACACGACACGACGTGTCTGTATGTGGCGATACCTTGTCAGTTTCTGTTGTGTGACTCGCAAAACCGAACTTGGTCTTGAACATCTTGGTCTTTCTGATCTAACCACATATAGAAACAACGGTTATATACTTCCTTCCTATAAATGTTGCTGTCATAACGTCCCCTATTTCCTTCCACTCCATTACCAACATCACAATAACACCAACACATTTGTAAGTACATTCTGTTTGCCAGTTGACAACGAAAACTTGCAGCACCCCGCGTTCGAGTTTCTTTTCATAAAGTTTTGACTTTGTCACTATTTGTTCGCGATTGTACATATAATATTTATTTTCAAGCAAAACATCTTTTTTACAAGCTTTTTATCCACTCCGATAACTGGCAGTATATGGCGCAGGATATCACCAAATGGAGATCATTATTATCAGTGGCTAAGACTGATTTTGGGTCGCTAAGCCATAATAGTAAATAGTTGTTAACTATTGGGTCAGATCTTGGAAGCTGAATTAAAACTACTTCCACTTCATCATATTCATAACCATATCCCATCATCTGGGGTCGGCGCAATATGAGTAATCCTTTCATAAGTCTCTATTCCCTGTCATACCAACATTCACTCCCACCCTCATATCGTCCCTTAGGCAGTCCATCCATCTCTTTTTGGGTCTTCCTCTTCTCCTGAAACCATCCACCTTCCTATTCAACGTCTTTTTAATTGGATGTTGGTCTTCTTATTGCCAGTCATCGGCGTATAGCTCGCGCAAGTCTTTCTGGACCTCGTCAGACCATCGGTATTTGGGACGGTCGACTGGACTGCTGGGCTTTCCCAGATACGCCTTTTTTGCTCCACGGCTTTCTTCCATCCTCTCCACGCAAGAGATGGCGCAGGACAGACCCAAATAGAGATCCTTACTATCGAAGTCTATTGGGTCGCTGCGCCATAATTCTTCTCATTTGGTTGAAATTTAGACTTGTTGGTTCAATTGCGATGAAGATGCATTTAGGTAGTAGTAGCAGTAGGTAGTAGCAGGTAAGCATGACCTGACATTGCACCCAGGATTAGCTCTCAACGACGGAACTACTCAACTGTTAGTATTAGAGGAAACCCTTCAGTGCAGTTGCACGGAGTAGAATTTTTTTCACTCACTGAGTGCAATTTTTTGTCTTCGAGTTGCAAACGAGAGTAAGTGGTAAGAGTTATTATTTAAACTTTGAACATACTTCTGCACAAATAAAGAGCATCCTTAGAAAAGTTTCCCTGTGTTATGTTTCGTCTTTTTGTCGGCTTTCCCTTTCTGTATTCGAATGGATTTTGATTAAAACTTGTGTATAGGAGTTTTTCTATGACGCGTTTGTTACGCGTAGTAGGGATCAATAATACGGAGTAAAAAATACTTACGTATTCGTTTTATCTGGTTTTTATATGAAATGTAAAATGGCGAATGTTATAGTACTGTGTTTAGGTATATTATTAGGTCCGAAAAAAATGTTACGTAATCCAAGTATCACTCTTATGTTTCTAGCATCTTTGTAGATTCAAGGATTTGAAATATTTTTACTACCCCGTATTTTATTTTAGTAGAATTCTTCACGACGTGATTTCTGACAGTACTATTTTTAGAAAATTCCTCTTAACAACTTCAGTGGTCTTGGATAGAATAACAAAGAAAACCTTACCGAAAATCAGACCTAAAAGCAAATATCAAAATTGCAAGTTAGCGAGTCTGTATTCAGCTTTAGCAACTGCAAAAGAAGCTATATGAACAATGTGAAATACTATCTATAATCAATCATTCAGGATATTTTTCTAGAATCGTAATAGGTTTTCTAGAAATCCAATGATCAGTAATATTACGTTGGTCTTACTGATATGCCCCTGCAACTCTTCTAATTTATTGATATTTTGCCCACCAGATGAATTCTGGGCTATGATCGTCTCCTCCTTGGTGTTAGATTGGGATTCTGTATTATTTCAGGGCACAAAAAGACAGCTAAATCGGAACACGGCACCAATGGCGAATGCTCGCAATTGTTATAATTATTCATTTATTTATTTTATTTTATTTATTGAGGTACACCAACAGTATTTACATACAACGTTTGATCTTACACACTTAAAAATTTTGTTCTAATGCAAATATCAATTATTATTCATTTTTAATCGTACAAAAAGTTCGCAATAAATTACTCACTGCGCGTATCATCGGTCCATATATGTACAAAGAATTCACTCGCGTCAAATAACGACTGGCGGGGTCGCCATGTGTTGTTGGGATATTTAGAGTTGTAAATTAAACCAATGTTAAGATGATACTGAATGTATATTAATAATAAACACTTTTATATAATGTTTTAACCGGCTACAGCCGGGCACAGCAAGTATAACAATAAAGTCTAAGTAGTTGCCTACTTTTTCTTTTCGTCCCTGTGACAGAACTTTCAAGATAAAGGTCGTATACAATCGGATACTGTTGAGTTGTGATTCGAAACTTGAAACTCCTTATCGGTAAAGTTAATTTCAACATAGCCATTTGTAACTGTAATTTTAACTAAATGCTATTTCTCAAGATACTTATAATGTTGAAGAAAGTTTGATGCTACAAGTAATGAATCAAAGATTGTTGTTAAATGAAAAGTGGATGAATCAACTATCTTGTGATAGTTGATTCATCCACTTTAACTATAAAAATACCTAATAAATATTAATATTTCAACGCCAATTTACAGGAAAAAATTTCGTATACAAAGGAAAATCCAAGAATCATCCCAGATTAGGAAAAGGTAAATAAGAAAAACCATAATCCCACCTTTTTGCAATCGGGGAAAGGCGTAGACGAATTTAATTCGATCCTTATCCCGGATGATTTATGAGTCATTCAATAAAGATCTCTCAATGGGAGCACTTATACCGGAGTGGGGGAAAAACTAATCTTTCATCGCACTCCTTTAAATACAAATCGAATATCATCGAGTCGACGGTAAAGGTGCTATCACACTGTCTAAAAAATATCGAAAGAATTTGATAATTTTTCAGATTTTTATTGATCGAACTTATTACAAAGACTAAAAAGCTAGTAAGCTATCTAAATATTGATGTAACAAGTTCTGATGTCTTTAATGATCAGAGTGCACTGTGTACTCTGGTTGACTCTAGCAACTAACTATAATTACATAATTTGTTGACGAATGGTAACAGTACTTGATCAATCAATTGTACATTCTACATACTATTGTTGTAGTAGTCAGTATTGTTAGACTCCTTACACAGGTATATATACGAGTAAAAAGCCTTTATCATTATCATAGTCACGTCAGTTACATGAAACAGAGATGTTATACTGGCATACTTATTTTTCCAACACCGTATTTTCTTTTTTTAAATGGTCAAACAGATAAGTCGATTTTAATTGCTATCTCCACATCACATCGTGGCATTTTGTTAAAACAACTTTTTCTTTCCATTTTCCTGATCTTTAGTGTCAGCTTGTGTGACAAGCCCTTAGCACCCCGAGGAAATTAAAGATTCTATCCGAAGCTAGAACTTAATCCCTCTGTAATAGTAAGCCGGAAAATTGCAAATTAAAAGGAAGGACAAGAAACTAGAGTTTGAACCTTGTATAGTGGTGCAAAAGGATCAATATCTAGTGATGATCGGTGACATCAAGTGCCAGATAAAAACGCTGAATCCCTAGAAAAGATTGGATAGGTTCAATTAATTAAGGGCCTATGTGGACATCTTTATCTTGATGTTACAATTTTATAATTAAGAAAAATAAATAAAGAGTTCTATATCCTAATATATAAAATGCGAAAGTGAGTTTGTTTGTTACCTCTTTACGCTTTATTTACTGAACCAATATTCCTAAAATTTCGTATACACAAAGTTCGAAGTACTGAAAAGGGCAAAAGCTAGATATCTATATTTATATCTTTATATTATAACTACCGCGGCTTCGCCCGCGTGGATTTCCCAGGGGAACAGTGCTTTTTCCCGAAATGAAAGTGTGTGTATGCAGAAACTATGTGTATGCAAAATTTCAGAAAGATTGGTATAGTAGATGAAGAGTGAAGAGGTAAAAATAAACAAACAAACGAACGAACGAACGAACAAACAAACAAACTCACTTTCGCATTTATAATATTAGTTAGGATGTTTGCTCCCATGCTGACTTGGGAGCAAAAAAAGCGCATATAATGTGCCAGCTGCTTTTCTTCCCGCGCAGATTGTAAAAGTCAATCAAGTATACTTGAAATGATGGGCTAGCAACCTGTCACCATATCTGAATCTCCATTCTACCAATAAGCCCACCACTTAACTAAGCGTGCCCTCCGAGTCTTACTACTCTTGGCTCTGTCTACCCCGTAAGGGATAAAGACGTGACTATTTTTGTGTCAAATAACAAAGGCTTTGGCGCATAATTTCTAAGATCACTTGGTAAAACAAGAAGTCACTTCGTTGAATTACTTTGATATCTTGGACGATAAAAAGAATGAGTCGTTCAATTACATAACCATTACGAGCATTGCAGCCATGGAATCCCTATCAATTGGTGAGGAATCCCCATCAATTGGTGAACGCCGCTCGCTTTCAATTGGTCGTTTACTGTAATCGTTACATTGGTACTTATATTGACCAATTAGGAACTAGACAATAAAAGTTCAAATTCTGTACAACTGGGCATTTAGGTGATTAACACCAAGAAACATTGGTACCACGCCAGTGTGAATGGCATAAGGACTCTTTTTACACGACTGACCAAAAAAAGGTTTTCAGGGTTCATGTATGTATGTAAGTTTCTTTATTCCACGATAAGTCCTGAACGGCTTAACAGATTTGATGTGAGAAGTATTTTTAGATTCCTCCGAGTGACATAGGCTAGGTGTTTTTTTATTTTTAATAAATGGCATGTTGAATTAGGCGATATGAACTGATTACCAAAAATATTAATAATACTAATTGAAAATTCTTTATTGAGAAACGAAAACTGTTTACTAATTTTTCAATAATGGTGGTGTCAAAATTTACAACAGAAGAACCTGAGTCGTGAAGTTGGCATTTTCCCTATTAATAGAGCATATTTAAAGAGTAAATAGTTATTCTGGTATAGTTAGCTATACGGTCCTTGCCTAGGCGGCTTTGTGTCATGATATTAAAATTCCTTAAAACTTCCTTATACGTAAACACTAAAATGAGATTCCTTATTTCGGACTCGTACCCAAAGTCAAAGTCAATTTTTTTATTGAAACTTGGCCTTCAAAGAAGGCTCTTTTTCACGTCGATAACTAATTATTTAATCATAATATATTATGTCTCAAAGCTACAAATTACTAGCATTTCGCAAGTAGTTTGTAGCTTTGAGACATAATATATCCCCATCCTGCGATACCCATCATTATCACCTGTAACAAAACTACAAGTGTATCGTCTATTTCTATTTATGTCTACATTACAATAAAAATTAGGCTTGTGAAAGCTATGCTACGTATTGTGACGATATTTAGTGCCTGCAATGGCATTATTAGTGGTTTCATGCGGTTGGGAACCCCGTTGTTTAACGATATTGAATTAAAATTATCCGTAATTCGGTCATACGGAAATTGGAACATTTAAAAATGTCATCATAATTCACATCTCTTTCAATACACTATATCCATCTCTATCGTTTTTCTCTAATAATTGTAAGAACTGCTACTTTATGTTATCTGCTCATCTCATTGATGTTTGTCTTATCTCTCTATTTTCTGACACCGTTTGGCCAATGCCCTACTTCTGCTTACCATCATTCTGTCGGTTGTGCAAGTTGTCGTGCCCGAACCGAAAATTTTATATAAACAAAATTTTTGTCCGTTTGTTGTATTAATATAAAACTGGCTGCGCCCCGGGGCTTCATTTCCGTAAGAATTTCGGGATTAAAATTACCCCATGTGCTTTCCCGGTATTTTTCTACCCGTATAACAATTTTATCGAAAAAAGTTTCATTTGATTCGTAACGATACTATATCTAAGTTCGTAATCGTTTCGACAGATGACAAAAACAATTTTCTTCCGTCATCAAAGCGAAAGCGAACGCCAAATCAGTTACTCTATGGTTTCGAATCGTTTTCTATGAATTTGCGATGACGATGGCGATCGATGTTATATACTAGGCCATACCTTTAGCGTTTTCGAACTTTGTTTTCATTTTCAAATTCTAACTTTGTCTTTATTAACCTTTACTTGATTAAGTAACAAACATCCTCACAAACTCACATCCAAACTTTCGCATTTATAAACCACTTAAAATTCCTTTGAGGACTGAAATCACGCTAAAATTCTCATGCATGTAAAGACAATCTCGTAAAGATGAAAATGAGCGCTCAATTCGGCTCTCTCACACATGACTTATACTTAATTTGAGGCAAATTTTCTCCTCTCTACAAGTATAATAAAGGGCGCATAAACCTCGAAGTGTTGAACAATCTTATCTATGCAGAGTATCGTGTAGCTACACCCTTAAATTCACGATGTAGGATAAGTTTGGGACACAATAAACGCATATACTCTAAATTATGTTTACGCATACGAGTATAATTTGAAGTAGCTTTAAGTAGTATACCTACTGTTTGACAGGTATAAAGTAACGATAAATGTTATGAAAATGTTAATGAATGCACCCGCGTCATAGCGATACAAAAAGTGCACTGAATTTATATTGAAGCATCGATTGGCGATGTGCTGACGGCGCTTATTCTGTTTGGTGTTATAAATTATTTACACCGAAAAGTAATTACAGATTTCATTCTACCCGTGTAAAATTTCAGCGACTTCCAGCCAAGTAATTTTTGAGTGAAACAGTGACAAACATCCTTATAAACAAACATTCTCACTAACTTTTATAATTTTAATAGGAAGCCAACCTATTCAGTGTGTCGCCATCCTAATATTTCTGAATACCTACTTGGGGCGGTAAGCGTTACACTTAATTGTTCGTAAAACAAAAGTTTCCGACGCCGATAGCGCAGGGTTGAGTTTACCACCGCTAGGGGTCGCTGGTGATTAGTTTTATTGCCCCAATAATAGTTCTTCTCCACATTCACCGGCTTTACAACTTTCTTGAGCTGTTTCCTATTGAAAGTTCACAGGAACTGTAATTCGGCGTCCTGGGTAAGCGACAGTATGCTGCGCAGTTCGATGCGATGTGCTTACACGCGAAAATGCCCACAAAATAGGCCTCAAGTATATACGTACATATATTGGTATTTTACGCATCGCGTCGCGTCGCGCTACGCTGCGCTGAGTTGCTGCTTTTATCGCTTACCGAGGACAACGGGTAAGTTTTGGTTACTTACGAGTTTAAGTTCAAAGGACCTGGTGTATGGGCTTTTCTAGTTTTCAGTTTAAATTCACCTTTATTTTATACTAGCTGATGCCCGCGGCTCCACCCACGGTAACTCAATTTAGTCAATTTAGGTTCATAACTTGGTATAGATATTATTATCGGGTTGGCGCAAACCTGTTTTATTTATTTGTTTTGATAGATTTAGAAGACTGTCTAAGGTTACCTTTATCACGAATTCACCACCGATTTCCACCTTTTGGGGGTTGATTTTGATAAAAACATAGTCTTGATTTGACTTCGGGTCTTCAGCTGTGCCAATTATTATTAGAATCGGTTCAACGGTTTTGCCACGATCAAACGTATCTAACAGACTTCTAATGGACAAAGATTTTTTACCATTATTATTTTCCTGTAAAGGAAAACATGATGTTGAAACCTGCACACTAGCGTATGTTGTGACATTTTTTCTGTGTATGTAACGTATTAACGTAACAAGTAAAATATATTTACACTTACATAAATCGCGTTTTGCCTAAACGTTAGTGTTTAGACCATGGAAGTAATAAGTACTTTGTACAAAGTACTTATTACTTCCATGGTTTAGACCGACTTTGATACTGTCTTTGACCGTGTTCCAGGCCCTTGATTCTATAAATTACAAACGTAGATATTGTGTATCAGTTGTGTCTCAAAAGCCAAAGAAATCGTAATAAAACATAGAAGCCTAGTCTTACAGAAATCTTGTCACTTTATTTTAATTTCATTGGATTTTGAGACACGACATTTACGTTTCTAATTAGAAGAATCGGCAATCAGTCATGTTAGTTTTTCATTCATATATGAAATACCAACATGTGTGTATAGTAAAGGGGACTAGTTTGGGCGGTATAAACAACAAACAGCGTTTGTTTTTGCCAACAATAACAAAGCAACAATGAAGCTTAGCGTTGTTGCTTTACGATCTCATATATTGCGGCGGTTAGTGCCCGGTTGTTGCGAATAGTGTGGTCTAAAGTGTGAGAGAAAGCGATTGTTAAATTATCTGGTATTCTGTCATATCGACAAAAATAGTCAAGTAAAAAAAAAACATATGATTTCTTATCAAAATTTTGTACATTATTAAAATGTCATACAAACAATCAGCTCATAGTACTAGAGGTAAGCTTTGAACTGGAGATCCCAAATTAGGTATGATGTTTCTGTTTTTATTTCAAAGTATTTTTTTTTTTTGTAGCGGCTATTACCTATTTTGAAGGCACTGACCTAAATGCGAAGCCAACTATTGGAATTCTAGGGATCGACATTTCGAGCGAGGTTCAGTTCGGTGGTCATTTGGAGGGTAAAGCCAAATTGGCTTCTAAAAAGATTGGTGTGCTCGGAAGAGCGAAGCGGTATTTCCAGCCGCATCACAGGATGCAACTTTATAAGGCACAAGTCCGGCCTCATATGGAATACGGCTCGCATCTCTGGGCTGGAGCACCGAAATATCAACTCTGCCCATTTGACCGCATTCAACGAAGAGCTGCTCGAATTGTCGGCGACTCCAGAATCTCTGATCGTTTAGACTCTTTGGCTTTACGCAGAGATGTTGCGTCCCTCTGCATTTTCTACCACATTTACAACGGGGAGTGTTCGCAGGAGCTATTCGACCTTATACCAGCCGCTGTATTCCACCACTGTACCACACGCCTTAAGGAGAAGTACCACCCCTACCACCTTGATGGTGTTCAACCACTGCCCGTTTTTCGCGCAGCTTTTTATTGCGCTGCACTGAGCTGTGAAATAAGCTTCCCTTAAGCTCGGTGTTCCCGAATAGATTCGACATTGGGATCTTTAAGAAAAGAACCTATCGCTTTCTCAAAGAGTCGGCAACGCATCAGTGACCTTTTTAGGGTCGTTGGTGTCTATGGACTGCGGTGATTGCTTACCAACAGGCAACCCGCATGCTCGTTTGCCTACTATTCTATAAAAAAAACCTACCTTCATTCTGCGTGAATTTCAAGTTAACATTTTAAACCTAGAGCCCAACTGAATGTCAGATAGATAGATAGCGAAGGCATATGAAGTGAAATATATGTATAATAGGGTTCAGTTTTGGAACGACAGCTAATTTTATACTAAAGCAACGTTTATATTTACCTGTGGAGATCACAACGACCACTCAGGTACAAAGCGAGTGACCTACATTGACTGTACTATAAATTGTACTCTCAGAAAACCGCTTCCTCTTGTGAATGAAGCCACTCACGCGGGAAACAATTTATCGTATTTTACAACTATTCTGCTCCGTAGGGACATGATTTTTCATTAGTTTTGAATACCCCCCGCGCATTATAACTGCATGATTTGTTTATATAGCCTTTTCACACCGCAAAAGTTAAATTTAAATGTTCTAATATTTTGCGTGACTAGAAATATAATAGTACCTATACAAAATTTAAAGTGAAAGATTTGACTCTTTTGATCTGAGTTTTCTTATATAAAGGCAAAGGCAATTGTTTTTATTTAATTAGGCTTTAATTTATTGGTCACAGAAATTTTAAGTAAGTACCTGTTATTGCCAAGAAAGTCGTTGCGTGTGTTACATTCCACGTAGTGATAAAGGACAAGAACATGATAATAACATGGCTCTTATATAGTTAGATGAGACAAGTTTACATAAGAAATTTTTCTTAAAATATACACATAATATCATATACATACATAATACATAACATAATACATTAACACGAAACTTGAATATCTGGCTGTCCTGCGTGGGCTTCTAATGCGACAAATTCGGCGCGATGCGACGCCGTTCTTCACGCGACAAAGGGATACGCGACAACACAAGGAATGGAAGTTCATTCATACGTCCATAAATACATTTACGCATAACGCGGCGTCGCGCTGCTTTGTCGCATTTGAAGCGTTCTGTCGCCAACGAAGGACGCCCCGTTTTCTATATTTTGCTCTTTTATTATGTTACATAATAAAAGAGCAAAATATAGAAAACGACGTGATAAAAAATTGCGTTGATATTACAGGAGTTCCCTATATCGCTATAAACACAGTCTCCTGTGTATAAACTCAATATTGAGTTCGCAATAATGCGTAGCCATTTTATGTGCACGGTGTATGGAAGTCCGCGGACTCATTATAAGTTACAGACTGAATATTTATTTGCTTTTTAGTCAGTAAAACCGATAAATAACAAATTAAGTATTATCTTGCCGTCTCAACAACAAGTATTTAGCTAATTTTAGACACGAATTGTTGAAAGGAGTGTATTTTTTTTTTAAACTCAAGTAATTTTTTACTGCGCTTTCATTTGAAAAAGTTGTATGTTTTTGCCTAGCCTTCTCCCGTTTCATTTGGGGTCGGCTCTCCTCGTCATTCTCCGCCAGGCGGTGCCGTTTTGTATATGTTTTGTTTTATGGTATGTTTTTGTCGAATAAAAACTATTATGCCGAAGTGAAAACTATTATTTCACAAAATTAGATAGGTAGATAAAAATTTATCTCCGATTTACAAAAATGAGATCAAATCAAGTCTGTACATTTTTATACCTATATCCAATGGAAGTCTCATGTTTATGAGAGTAGATATAACATTTTCAGGAAATATTAAAAGTTTATGGTGTTAGGGGATACAATATACTCGTACCTATGATGTGAAAATTGTTTAGCGAAAGCAATAACTGTACTTAATTCTAAACTACGTAGGTACAGACAATAGAGAATCAATCCTCCCATATTATTTGTAAAAAAAGGCATTAACTTGTGGTAATAAAAAGTACTCGTAGTCCATTCAGATAAACTTGTCTAGTAAACCAAAAAAAAAATCTAAAATAATTTATTACTAGCCTTTGCCCGCAGTTTCGCCCGCGTGAATTTCCCACGGGAACAGTGCTTTTTCCCGGGTTAAAGGTACCCTATGTTCTTCTCAGTACTTCTAACTATGTGTATGCGAAATTTCAGGAAGATTGGTTCAATAGATAAATCGTGAAGTGGTAACAAACGAACAGACAAACAAACTCACTTTTACATTTAAATTTTAGTTAAGATTAGGTTTCTCCACAATCTAACACAGTCATTACATTAAACATAAAGGACCATATTTTAATAACATTAATTTAGGCTACATTTCTGAACAGCATATCTCCAGTATTACCTAATATAACACAACATAGTAAAGATGCTGTAATATACTTGTAACAGCGCCTATAAAGTACATTTTGTGAAATTAATTGGGCGCCATTTTAGTCCACGCGAGTGCTTACTCCCTGGGCCCTCAAATTTGCTAAGATTAAAACCGTAAAGTGCGACAGTAAACGTTTTAACGTCTCAATATTTGTAAGGCTGGAGATAAAAAGGTGTTCCCGCTGTGTTTATTTTTAAAATTAAGTTTCGTTTTAGCACAGAATTATATAAGTACTACGCACAGAAAGGAAACTCCCTGCAACGCAATATGGCACCCCCCGCACTTCTCCCCGTTCTTGTGTGTATTGGGACGCTATGACTATGTAAACGCACAAATTGATGTGTTACTGACGTGTTCACGGAAATACAGTTTCATTTGTACTCGTAGTAGTAGGTATATTTGACACCTTGTTTCTATGAATCGCCCGCCATGTGGCTAAAAAGCTAATCGGTGAATTATCCTAGCTCAAGCAGTTCTCTTCACTAAAAAGTTCACAACATCCTAATTTGTACAATTATTTATAATATTTTTTATATGTGAAGAGAAAATAAACGATTTTTTTACAAAAAATTATTCTGTGTCCGACCGAGTGACTGACAGACCATACACGCACAGCCAAAACTATTGGGCGATAGAAAGCTGAAATTTGGCACATAGGTGCCTTAAGGAATATAGGGGACCACTAAGAGAGGATTTTCCGTAATTTCGACGGGAACAAAGTCCCAGGCCCTTTCTAGTAATTACTTTAAATTCTACTTATAGTCTTTTAAAGCTCACATGGTCTCAAATTAAGACAATACGCCTAAACTAATCTACGTTAAGTTAGCTTTCTTTGTCCTTCTTGTCTACATTTTTAAACATTTCGTCTCTAAAAACGCGTTGTTCTGCCATAAAGTTTAATAAATCAGCCGCACCATAGACAATGAAGCCGTTTAGGCTCGCCAATCACGAGGCACCTTGTTTATTAAGAGATGTTCCAGGTTTAATCAACGCGAAAAATGCTTAATTAAATTCCTCGCTAAGGCCGCAAGGTATACGGTCGTAGACGTTATAAAAATAGACTACATAGTAGTCTTACTAAAAGAAACTTTTAGTGTGCTGAGCCGACTAGTTTTGATGTAGTCGGCACTACCGATACATTATACCCCTCTCTCTCATCTGAGCGTTTTCCTGGTTGCATCCACAGCGCAAGCGTCGGAGCCCAGGTTCCGCTTTCCTACTTCTTCTTCTCCACTTTGCCGACACACTACTACCTACACTACATTACAGTCCGCGAGGCCTAAGCTGAGCTTTGCATTTGTGTGAGTGCACACAGTTAGTGTAAAAAGGCAGTGTTTGTACAACATTTTGACAACCAGCGTGATGTGTGAGATGTCACTTGTTTTGCGCAATCTGCTGCGCACTTACTATTCGAAATCACTCACTTGTGTGAGTGTCACTTGGCCTAAGCTGAGCTTTGCATACAAATGCAAAGCTCAGCTTAGGCCTTGCGGACTGTACCTATGTTTGAGTTATCAACGATCAAAAAAATACTTTTGGCATTTCCCTAATAGCATTTTGGTAGGCATTTGGTAGGTATATATATATATATATATATATATATATATATATATATATATATATATATATATATATATATAGATATCCCTACGGGCACTTAGTGGCTCAATCGTGCCATATGAGCAGCACTTTGTTGATCCTTTTTCATTTGTTGATCCGGCTTGATTTTCTGATTCCATTGCTGTTTTCCTTTGCAACACTGGCTCCGGTCGGAGCCATAAGTGTCAGGGCGACTAATAATAATAATTACGCATTGTTTATACAATTCCACCTTTTTCGCTTTCACCCACATGTTGATCCGATTCAAATGAGCCAATCAAAGCACATCATTTCTGTCGGAAACTGTGATTGGCTTCTGACGACTACTCACTAAGTAAATACACAATATTAGGCGCACGCAAGTTTTGACTCGTCAACTTCAGGCTCATTTGTTTTGTCTTGTTGACAAGCACTATTGTGCTACATGGTATCCAAGCCTCGGAAATGGATGATAATTTATCGAAATGAAATGTGCTCTCCATTAACATTATAGGTATTATTGACATTTAAAATAAACTTTATTAATTTAATTATTACTAATGATATTTAAGAATTATTCTTGATACGACAATGTATATTCGTCCATATACTTTAATGTAGGTAAATGGAAATTGTAAAGTGACGTACTTTTTTGGAGAAAATGCTGCTGCAGTGTAGGTAGGTAGTTTGTTTCGCGGCTTCTCCTACACTTGTGCTTTGGAGGCGGTGGTAGACTAAGTTTTTGACGTCAATAAGTGATTTTGTACATCCAATATTGAAAATAAAGAATTTAATTTAGTTCGTATGACCGTGAGCGTTTGTTCCCGATGAGTCATACCAAGATTTGTTACACTGAGACACAACGGGATAAAATGTATCAATGTCTAACAGTGTTACACATTGCAACTGAGGTTTTCCTAACGTGTCATACTGTTACTCATCGACACTCTGAATTACCGTTGTGTAGCACTCGTTACTAAAAGGAACTCTGTATTCCTATAGAGTATGAATACCTAATCAGATAAAATTATGATTTTACGAAGAAATTTACATGACTATATTCATGTAATTCTTTTTAAAATCATAATTTTACTATTTTAGATTTAACAAAAAAGGATACATGAAATAAATCATGCAATCTTCTACGTAAAATCATAATTTTATCTGATAAGGTACCACAGATTTTATCACAATGCTTTAAAGCTGTTTTAGGTACTGATACTTGAATGGAATACAGAGTTTCGTTTGATAACAGTGCTACACAACGGTAATTCACACATTGGAAAAACATCAGTTGCGTTATATAACACTGTTACACACTGATACTTTTTCCCGTTGTGTCTCAGTGTGACAAATCTTGGTATGACTCATTGGGGACAAACGATCGTGAGTTGAGAAAGTAGCCTAGACATTTAATAAAATGTTACTAGATTGCCAATATTTTTTACCAAACAAAGTTGCTATAGGTTAGGCTAACCGTATTTCACGTTAAGGACTCTAGGTCCTTAACGTGAAATACGGTTCCATCTGGAAGAAAGCATGAAACTTGGCATGATTGTAGCTTTCATATATCTATTTTAATATTGATATAGAAACACTTCGAGAAATGAATGTTTCCCCCCCTTTTATGTCTCAAATCGTGGTTTTTCTCATTTTTTATTAAAACAGTAAAAGCTACGCAAAAACTGTCAAATGTTTGTCAATATATTCTCTTAATAAGGCCATTGGCTGTATGTTGATAGAGCTTATAGTTTACAAAATATGCCTAGGACGATTTTTTGAAAAATTCGAACTTTTTCTACTATTGCACGGTCATGGTAGAATTTCGTATTTAATATCATGGATAGCTTTCGACTTCAGAAATACATCATAGTGGTCCCAGAATTCGTGTTGGCATATGTTACCATCATCAACAAAGTACCTCTTCTAATTGAGGTGAGGGGGAGGAGTGCACCCCGCGCACTACAAGCGAAGAACTCCTGCCTATTCTGTTGAAACATTATATCGTGTCTGGTATCGTTCTCGTATAAATCAAGCATCATGAATTCATTTTTGATAATAACTTGGCATCATTTCATACAAAAATATCGATATTTTTGCTAAAAAGTCAAAAAATAATTCTTAATTTAATTGATTATTCAAAGCACATTCAAAGCGCTTCAAGATTTTATAACATGGCTAAATCTGAGTAAAATAGTAAGTATGTATATTCTACTTCATCAAAATTTACATTTTAGATAACACTTTAGTTGAACTTACATTCCAAAAAAAATTTGAAATCTGTGCGGCTTAAAATTCAAAACGTACTTAAATCTCGTCAATTTGGTTTTGCCTAGAAAGTCCTTAGAAACAGTTTCAATAAAATTGTTTAAAACAAATATTTAAAGAAACTTATCATCAAAATTGGAACTGTTTCTAAGGACTTTCTGGGAAAAACTCATAGACTTAGCTAGAAGCACGTTTTGAATTTTAAACGCCGCACGGGCTTTTATATTTTCACATTTTTTCGAATGGAAGTTAAACTTAAATGGTATTTAAAATATATATTTTTATAAACTAGAATATCCGTACTTACCATCAGAATTTATTTTACTCAGATTTACCCTTGTTATTATATCTTAAAGCAATTTGAACGTGCTGGGACCAGACAATTAAATTAAGAATTTTTTGTTCACTTTTTAGGAAAAGTATCGATATTTTTCTATGAAATGCTGCCAAGTTATTATCAAAAATGAATGCCTGGTGCTTGATTTATACGAAAACGATACCAGACACGATATAATGTTTAAACAGAATAGGCAGTAGTCCCAATAGGAAGAGGTACTTTGTTGATGATGGTAACATATGGGCCACTACAATGTATATCAGAAGTCGAAAGCTATCCATGAAATTAAATACGAAATTCTACCATGACCGTGCAATAGTAGAAAAAGTTAGAATTTTTCAAAAAAACGTTCTAGTAACATGGGCATATTTTGTAAACTATAAGTCCCATCAACATACATCCAATGGTGTTATTATAGATAATTTAATGAAGAACAACTTGGTTTTTGACAGGTTTTGTGTAGCTCTTACCGTTTTCATAAAAAATGAGAAAAATCACGATTTGGGACATAAAAGGGAGGGAAAGGGGGGGAAACATTCATTTCTCGAAGTGTTTCTATATCAATATTAAAAACCATAAAGCTACATTCATGCCAAGTTTCGTGCTTTCTTCCGGATGGGACTATAAAATCTAATTTTGTTAGGACAAGGTGCCGTACTACTAGAAATAGCTAAATGTTTTTTTTTATCTTTATTTGAAAAAAAAAGTAAAAGAATAGGCGAACTTCATGCCAAAAGCATTATCTAACAGCTTTGATATAACAGTATACCATTTGGTCATACAGAGACAGAGAATGCTATGAGGGTGCAAAAATATAATGTACATAAACTATTATTATATACATAGGTACAATAAATCATATTAATAAATATGTACAGTAATATTATTATGTGTGAGTATGTAGAATACAATGAAATGACAAATTCTAACAGTCGTGGTATATTTTTATTTTTTAAGAAAATAAGTAAGTATCGTTGAAAAATAAACATATTTTTAAGACAGAGAGTAGGTATTAGAAATATCTATCTTAGTTTAAGAGGAAGATGTCCATGGTTGGGGTTGTTCAGTATTTTCTTTGGTTGAGTATTTAAAAAAAAAGGTAATGAAATGAAAAGTTGCTAGTAAAAGTACCCAAAAAATTTAGCTACAGGTTTCATGAAATTGTTGCGACCAATATAAAAAAATTGCTAGATCTAGCTATAAAGTTGCTAAGTTGGCAACACTGCCGAGCGGTCTGTATCGGTCGACCGACAGTAGCGCGGAACGAAACAGCCCTCTCCGCTCCTGCGCACCAGCCGGCCCTCACCCAGCGTACGAACTGGATCTTATAAATTACCATCTTTACGAATATAAAATCAGCCGGATTAACAAATGTTGGCATTTCAAGAGCAATCCCATACTAATTCAATATATCATTGAATATAAAAAGGAGTCATCAAAGTACAAAGTTGTGATTAAAGCGCGGAGCTAGTATGTGCCTACGAATTAAAAAAAAGCGTTCGTTACGGATCTAATAATGTTCCGAAATTTTGGTAAATATATGTCAGTGAATATATATCGGAGCCAATAAATTTCAAGTTTTAAAAAATCTTGGAGTCACAAAGTGATTTTGAGTTTGAGAAAATTGACCGTTACGGAGCAAATTTTTTTCGAAATTCGAGCAAAATTTTTTATGGAGTAGAAAGGTATATTAACGAATATATCGGTCCGTCACAATCCGTAGATGAGATATATTCGATTCCGAGCGAGATAGCAACAAGAGGAGCCAAGTTATTGCGGGTTAAAGGTGGAGTCGATAATGTTCTCAGCGCACTGCTGGATCAACAAAGGGCCCAAAGTAGTGTTTATATATATATATATATATATATATATATATATATATGTGGCCCTACCAAATGCCTACCAAAAATGCTATTAGGGTTTCTATATATTATGTATGTACCACCCAAATTTTACCAAGACTGCGCCAAAAGTTTATCAAGAAGCAGAACATACATAGTCTTATACATGTCAATAAATGTATTTTCACCCTGAGTCTAATTAGAGAGCTTAGATTCAGACACGTTTCGCTCGCTCTAACAATTCCTTTGCTTTTAATCACTGTACAAAGTTTCCTTCGAAGTCGGAGTTATATGAAACTTGATGAATCTAAACACGTTAGGTATGTTGAAATTGATTAGCACATACTACCTAGGTACCTAACCTATGTAGTTGTGCTCTCTACATAAATGTCCGCTCTGTACAAAACCAAGTTTTTCTTCATTTAGCCCAAAAGTGAGCAACGACCTCTTAAATCTACGTAACCACCCCGTACCAAGACATCTTCTACGTATCGCTTCAGACCCTTTGTTGAAGGTTAAGTGGTACACGGCTGATTAACTCTTTTATTTTTGTTAAATGAAGTTGAAATATTAGACTGGCCGTTGTTTGAAACAAGATAATAAATTATTCAGAAACAAGTAACTTGATTATTTTTTTACGCGAAAGTACTTCTATAAGAACATTTTTCTGGTGTCTGGTAAATAAGCCTGTATATAAATGAGAACCGTATTAAAAATGTTATTATTGGCTAACAATTTCACGTGATATAGTTCTTAAAAAGTAATTTTTGGAACTAGTTTTCTGCTGGGATGTATAACTAGCCTGCCAATTGAGGTACTAATGGGAAAGTCAGAAAGTCTGTAATAAAATTCGTCACAGTAAAGGGCATGTTGTATAGCAGGCTATATCATGAAGCAGTTCCCCAAAAATCAGAAATAATACCAAAAACCGATTAAGACCATTATATATTTGTTTTTTCGTTATCTTGTTATGGTACAAAAATACATTTAATATCGTATAATGGTGATATTGACATGGCGCCCGTACGTATGTTCAGAAATTATGATACAGAAAATCAGATACATGCTCGATATTTTCATTATATTTTAGAAAATTAATTAAAGTAAATGTTCCAAACACATGTTACATGCAATATCACAAAAACATATGTGTATTTCACATAAATAGATGAATAATATATAAAATAAATAATTCTTTCCCGCGGGCACGTATGTATTAAAAGTACATTTTTGAACATACCGGAAATCGAAACTGTCAAATGAAGCGCGTCAACGTCAAATCATAATGGATGTCGGCCATTTTGGCGGAACTCGCCTAACCTTCATTACGATTTTGTTGACTAAATGTACCAACGAAAGGCTACGAATTTATCGGATTAACTTATAAGGCATTGATACTGACCCAAAAATGAAAAGTTCAGACAGGTGCTTATGATATAGCCGACTCCCCATACATTTTGTGCAACAACCCCTTTTCTATCACTTTACCTTTACAAGCGAATGTAGAATCGTTAATAGACATTCAAATTCCACAACGCAGGTCCATAAATATTTTATCACCATAAACGTCACGGAATTGAATAAAGTGTGACAAAGCTCAAAAGGAACGCCGGAAAAATCTCGAAAAACCGTTGAAACCCATCAATTTTTGTACAACCAACTACATATCCGTTGTCCTGCTTATACCTCTACGCGGTGGTAAAAACGTCTAATTTACAATATATGTATTTGGTTAGATTGATGTCCTGTTGACTGTACGTCATTCACAAATCCAATAAACAATCAAAATTTGAATGTCTGAGTGGTCGCAAAACCGAAATTATTTACCATTTAATTACGATTCCAACGAATTAATTTCTCTGTCCGGTGCGACGGGATTTGTAATTCAAAACTCGAGATCAAAATTAAAATACTTTTTTGTTTTTTCTCGTCGGGAAACTTTGAAATTTGGTTGGCTGTTTTCGTTGAGCTTTTGAGACTTTCAGACGATGAAAATTAATCTGGAGTAAATACGAACGTCTGCATTGTTTGGTAGTAATAAGTATTGTTAAGTTTTGCAAGTTTTTAAATAGATTAATTTATTATTCTTATATGGCTTTGTCATCCAAACAGAGGACAAAGCAAGTAAGTATAATAGTGTATCATTTTTTAATTCAAATACTCTTTGTTTGCAATTCGTATCTAAGCATAGAGCTAGATTTTTTTTTTAATTTTACTTAGAGACACAGGCAGCTGAGGTAGCGGGATATCAGATATGGTTTTTGCCTATGTAAGTAAAGGACAGGTAATATCTTCTGCGAAGCTCATTTTTGTCAAATTTGACATTTTTGGTGTGTTTGGGTTCCATAGAATTTGTGAACAATCTGTAAAAAAATTGAATTTGGAGCTATTGGAATTGGACTATTATGAACGTTTTTGGGCTTCATTTGACAATTAAGGTTATATGTCTATTAAAGAATGATTTTTTTTCTATGTCTATGTATCTAAGTAATTAATGAAACAAAACCCTATTGATTTCTAAAGTCTAAACCACATGTTCAAGAGTATTACACCGAAAAATGAGCAACTAATCCATTAACAGCGTCTAATCAGGCCTCGCCCAAAATATTACGGTCGAAGTTCGCTAATTAAGAACTAAACAATGCCTGTAACTTTGCGGAAAGAATTGAAAAGAAATTCCGCCAAAACATTTTCCGCAACTTTTATAATTAGTAAACTGTAACTACGCGAATAACCGGGTAATTTAAAAAATGGAATGAGTAGCTCTATACCCTAGTGATGTAGGTTTTTTTATCGATATACATGTTACTCAGGCAGACTCGGATTGGTCGCAATGAGGGATTTTCCGTGACACTAATTAAAAAAAGAAATAGTTCCAGATGACTTCATAGATGGCGCTGAGTAAAAGGCGAGAGAAAAAGTTCCATACAAAAAGCAAAAAATTCACGGGATTGGCATTAAAAAAAAAACAACTGAAAAGTATCAATATTGTGATTTGTGCAACTGTCAAACTGTTATGTGATTTTTTTTTCTGCCTCTGGTTGACAAGAGCGCACCATATAGGTTCAGCCATTATTACGACTCGGCTTTCATAAAACGCTATCTGTTGAGACTTTTTTATACTGATTTTTTTCTTAATTTAGCTGTCAGAAAAATTGCTCATTAGTGACATATTTTTATGAGCTCCTTAGTGTTTTGAAAGGCAAAATCAGTTACTAGTGATGGTTAGTCATGATGGTTAGTGGTGGTTAGTATCGTAATATGACAGTTAAGACAGACTCTGATTGGTGGTAATTAGTGACATATTTTTATGAGCTCCTTTGAAATGTAAAATCATGAATCATCATTGGTAATGGTTAGTATCGTAAAATAAAAGTTTATCGCATAAATCCGAATAAAACTACACATCTCTGCCTTCACTAACACATAAGTACTAAAAAGTAAGACAGTATTAGATAAAGTCGGTTAAAAAGACTAGAGGAAAACAAAGAAACCATAAATTTTAAACAATAAACTAAAAATATATTTAAATTTCCATACCGTCCGATTATTCACATGTTCATTTCTCTGAAATAGTCTACCCTGAATCTACTGAACCCATAATAACCTAAAAATAGCCGTTATAAGTTACGTAAGAATTAGAACCTCGAGAATAGTTAATTACTTAGATCCTGAAATAAAATTACTGCTATTTTTCTTTAAAGCGATAAAGGTGTGAGATTTTCTTTCTACTCGAGCTGGCATAATTTTTTTGGTATGTAACACTGGCATAAAACTTTTTGCTTCCATGCTGGTCTGAGAGCAAAGAAAAAACATACAATGTGCCAGCTGCTTCTCTTCCCGCGCAGATTGTACAGTCAATTGAGGAAAGGGCTTTATACTGAGGATTCCCCCACTCATAGGCGATGGGCTAGCACTCACAACCTGTCACTATACCTGAATGTCCATTCCATTAGAGAGCCCACTATTCAGCTAAGCGTGGCCTTCGAGTCTCACGACTCTTGGCTCTGTCTACCTCATAAGGGATAAAGACGTGATTCTTTGTATGTATAAAAATTTTCTCAAGTCAGATGTATAAGCTTTTCAAATAAATATTTACATACATTCATGACTTGTCGGCTATCGCCATCTAGCGGCTGTAGTCGTATACACACTTAACTGAACAGTTAGCTATGATAGATAGATAGTCATTTATTCCTTAGAATATGGTGATACAGTGGTGTTATTTACATATAGGTGCGACATACTCTGCCTATTAGGCGTAGGAAAGGATTACAATATTACAATTTAAATTATACATTATATGAATTTGTTTAAGAAATATCTAGTTAATTAATTCCGCTCATTTAGTCATGTTATATTGTATTCGTATTATATATTCGTATCTAAAATGTCACAATTATTTCATAATATTATTCACCTTATAAAATTACATTGTATGCTTGTTTCCTCACATAGAGCAACACGGACTCCGTTCCACGTGGAAGTCCTTGTTGCTCGAAGTTTCCTCACGATGTTTTCCTTCACCGGAAAGAAAACATCGTAAGGAAGTAAGTGATTAATGCCCATTCAAAATTAAGAAATAATCAAATTTCCTAGGGCGGGTGGACCACGGGCAACAAACGATATGATAAATGTGAAAGTTTGGACGTGAGTTTATGTGTATTGTAACACTGTCACGCAAAATAAATCGGACGGATTTTCATGAAATTTGGTACACGGGTAGAAAAATACCGGGAATATCACAAAGGGTACTTTTTATCACGAAATTCCCACGGGGGCGAAGCCCCGGGGCGCTACTCGTAGAACCATATTGTGAGCTTTATTGTTGTATATCTGTGTACTGATGGATAGGTCAGCTGGGAAGACCAGTCCAGTCAGTGTTATCCTCAAGGGAAATCTTGAGGTTCGATCATGATTTATATAGATTATTGAGTTTAGGCCAAGGTTGCATGAGCTAACCTATGTCTCACAAATAAATATTCTTATTCTTAAAGTTTTTGTGTAGGAAGTTTCGATTCCCGTTGTTATCCGTAGTTCTACTGGTCGATTGAAGGGCAATTTATTAATTTAAGGGCTTAATTTCAACGAAAAATTATATTGCCGTTATATATATATAGCATACTAGCCACGCCCCGGGGCTTCGCTCCTGTGGGAATTTCGACATAGAAAGTACCCTATGCGCTATTCCCGGTACTTGCCTACCAGTATACCAAATTTCATCGAAATCCGTCCAGTAGATTTAGCGTGTTTGAGTAACAAATATCCTCACAAATTCACATCAAAACTTTCGCATTTATAATATTAGAATATAGCTAGAAAACATAGAAATTTTTTGGACAGAAATCTAACATTCATTAACAAACTTAAGAGGTGAACAAAAACTTTCTTTTTTATAAAATCTCGTCTTAAAAAAATACTTTTATCTTAATTCACTATAAATTAACATCAGTGAACAAATGCTGTTTGTGTAATTACTTTACCATTTCGCATATGCAATATGCGACATAAAACCTGAATAATGGAACTGGAATTCACAGATATAGAAAAACTTAATTTATTGATCAGAAAAACAATTGTAAAAAGCTAACAGCTTCGTTCGCTGACTAATGAGCGAAAACCGGCTCGTTTGGACCAATCAAATCGAAATCTGGACGCACGTAGTACGACAAAAATAAAAAAAACCGGCTTAAATTGGACTTTTTCAAAATGACCAATTCAGTATTAAATGGGGCATTTCCTCATTTTTCCAGTGGTACCTAAGACGGGAGCATATTTAGTCATTTCCTCTCGGAAAAGAACACTTCCATCCATACTCCATACTTAATCCTAATCCTATCCTAACTAATATTATAAATGCGAAAGTGAGTTTGTTACCTCTTCACGATTTATCTATCACCAATCTTCCTGAAATTTTGCATACACATAGTTAGAAGTACGGAGAAGGAAAAAGCACTGTTTTCGTGGAAAATTCACGCGGGCGAAGCCTAGTATAAATATAAATGTCTCTCTCTTTCTTTCTGTCTGTATCAAGGCTAAACCGATTTTAATGAAATTTGTTACGTCTAATTTGATACAATCCGAGTGGTAAAGGCGAGTTGGCGACTAAAATCGTGAGTCAGCCCAGTCAGTTAATACGCAGGTTTCCTCACGATATTTTCTTTCAACGGCGAAAAACATTAGGAAAAAGTCCACGTTCAGTCGGGCCATTACCCAATAATGTATAACCAATGGAAATACTATATTACGAGCAGCTGCGGGAACAAATTAGCCTTTGTGTGATTTTTATACAATTTATGCATCGTTAATTTGTTTATACCCGTTATTTCATTTGTTGTTCGGGTTATGAACAAACAAAATTACGGGTTGCTCTGAAATAAAAAAATCTGGTAGCGTTAATTCAATTTATTGCTATAAAAGTCCCACAGTAAAATCTGAATAATTATATTAATGATATTTTTTCTTTTTCACCTGACAATACCGATATTGGGTGGTTATGTGATGAACGATTATCCATCTAATAGCATCTAATGGTATGCTGAAATTTTATGATTTTTTTAGATAGTGTTAGCAACATTACAGCAGCAGCATTATGTGTTTAAAGTTTATTCAGCTCTCTACAGTCTCTCTCGTTTGCTTCTCCATGTGTTTTTAAACATAAATAAATAACCTACTATATATCAATCTCTCAAGTCGAAATTGTTTTTTTTTTTAATTTGTACTTTACAACATTTTTTTTGTTTATCTTACGCCTGCTAGCGCCTAAGCGCGCGATATATAACAAACATTTCGTATTTTACACATCTTCATGGTTCCCGAAGACGGCAGCATGCATCTTTTATGTCCACTTAAAGGAAATTGGAAATACTCATTACTGGCATTGGTCTTGCCATTTTATTCGTTAATCCCACACGTGACCGGCGTTTGAGTGTTTTAAGACTATTTATTTATATTGAACTAGCATTTGTTTGTTGGTTCGCCCGCTATATACCGGTCAAATAGCGAACAAATATGTAAAAGATTAGAGTTGCCAATTTGTACTTAAATATGACGTGTTACACTTGTTTTACGTGTGTTTAGCTTTAATTGACTGCAAATGCGCTAGGCAAATGATATTAAAAGAACAGCAAATGTGAAATGGATGGAGATTGCCCAAGACTAGGAGAAGTAGCATAAGATGAAGGAGGCCTCCACTGGTAGGGTTGAAAAGGGATGAAGAGAGAGAAAGAGCATTCCAAAACATTTTTTCCATCCAAATTTTTCTCTACACATATGATGAGTTTCGCTGAAAATTGTTCAGTAGATTTTGTATGAAGGAGTATCAAAATATCCACACATTCTCACAAATTGTGGCTTTTATTTTGGGATATATGTGTATTTTATTAGTTCCATTGAAAATCAAAATATCTTATGTATTCGATTACAAGCTTTCTTTTGCCCTAGGCTTCGCCCGCGTGAATTTCCCACGGGAACTGTACTTTTTCCCGGGATGAAAGGTACCCTATGTCCTTCTCCGTACTTCCAGCTATGTGTATGCGAAATTTCAGGAAGATTGGTTCAGTAGATAAAGCGTGAAGAGGTAACAACCAAACAAACAAACAAGTTAGGATTATTAAAATAATACATATGATTATTTTGAGTATCACATGAGATACATAATCTATTATGTATCCATTTGATACTTTTTGGTTCTTGGTGATTTTTGGTAATTTGGTATTTAAGATGTATTATAAATACTAATACCGAAATAGTACCTTTGATGTGAGATCAGACGAGATCGTTCCAAATCGATAAGTAGCTCAGCTGAATGCATCCTGAAGATAGACGCAGAGCTACCGGGATTCAACCTCCTCTTCTCCACTTGCGCTTTGGAGGCGGTGGTAAACTTAGCTTTAAGTAATTTTATGACGTCAACTAACTAAAAAACAAGAATGTGACGATTTATAAGTGCTATTTATAAGCCTATATGAATAAAAATAATTGACTTTGACTTTAGCTTAAGTGTATTGGTCGTGAGATGTCGCAGACACTTGGTAAAATTAGCCTTTTATTTCTAATATTTTACTAACTAATATTATAAATGTGATAGTGAGTTTGTTTGATTATTCATTTCTTTGTTACCTCTTCACGCTTTACCTACTGAACCAATCTTCCTGAAATTTCGTATACACATAGTTAGAAGTACTGTTAAGGATATAGGGTTCCTTTCATCCCGGGAAAAATACTGTTCCCTTGGAAAATTACCGTGGGCGAAGCCGCAGGCAAAAAATACTCTCTTATAATCCGCTCTTATCATTAAATTACAAATTTCAGATAAATTTCTTTAAAATACCTAAATTAATTTCATCATACTCTTTTTTTTTACGTTAATACCTATATTATCGATTGATTTATTTTTGATTACACAACAATTACTCAATTGTTATCTACAATTTGGGAGATTATACTTCTTCTCATTATAAATGAATCATGAATGTAAAAATTAAAGCAAAAAAAATCAATTTTCTCATAAGTTATAGAAAACAATACCTATTACTCACAAAAGAGACATTATTTTTTTTCCAAACAACTTTTACCGCAACTTATCATGAAAAATATTTATCAATATCAAAAATATGATTCCGCAACCGTTCTCCTACGATCCATTGGCCACTGGACTGTTCGTCGACAGGATAATTTACTTATTTCCGTTTCCCCAACAGACTCTTTCACCTTTAGACATTTCGCCGACAGAACATTTCATCTTTGTTATTTTCGACGAAAGGACTTTCCAGCTACAGAAGTTTTCACTGACGCGACCGTAAACCTATAACTCTTTTAACTACAGACCTTTGCATCTACGGAGGATTCTACTTATTTCCGTTTCCCCAACAAACTCTTTCACCTTTGGACATTACGTGAACAGAACCTTTCATCTTTGTTATTTTCGACGACAGGTCTTTCCAGCTACAGAATGTTTCACTGACGCGACCGTAAACCAACTCTTAACTACAACCTTTGCATCTACGGAGAATTCGCCGTCAATCTTAAGACGAGCTATATTAGAAAAACCGGTCAAGTGCGTGTCGGGCCACGCGCATTGTAGGGTTCCGTAGTCAGTACTTGTTTTACGTAACTCACTTCTGTCTAACTAATTTTCAATAGAATTTGTATGTTGTTTTTCCTTTTACGAATACATTTTATAAGTTGGTCGACTATAACTCTTTAATTTGTAAACCCTACTTAGCTCTAATAGTTTTCCTTCTAATTTCATTATATATGCTTTTGCCGTGAACTTTTTCACGTGTCTATATACAACCGTTTAACTGGCAGTGGGAAGGGGACAGTTGACTCTATCACAAAGTAACAATATTTTTAAAAGACTTATTTAACGACACCAAAATATGGGTTAGTTTGAAAAAAAAATTGAGTCACACTTTGCATGTATAGAGGCTACGGTAAAAAAATCAAAATTTTATTCTACCGTTTTGTCGGCGTAATTAGTATACGTGTACTCATGCCAAATAACAGTTTTTTAGTACTTATAGTCTCTGAGTAAAACGGGGTCTGACAGACAGACAGACATGGCGAAACTATAAGGATTCCTTGTTTACTACGGAACCCTAAAAAAGAATACATTTATCTGCAGCTTTTTATTAAAAGATCATTAATACTTCTTTCCTCCGAAAATTCTAATTTTGCTTATGGTACAAAGAACTTAATTAATATTATAAAAGTTAGACTTCGTGTCTTTTTATTATTTTTTTTATTATTCACATATTTAAATTCACTTGTTTTTCCCGTGCGTTTCTTGCTATCTCTTTCATTCCCCTCACAGACGTCATTTCTTCCTTCTCTGTCTTACAAAATACATTCCTTTCAACCCAAAATCATTATATCTGATTTGAAAAAGGCTGATGCCTAATTTTTCTTGACTTAACATGTCTTGCCAAATTCTTTATTCTCGGAGGCGTGCCCCTAAATATTCTAGACATGCACGAAGACGCATCTAGAGGTTAGGGCTAATTTGATTCGAGTGTAAGTGTACTAGTAGGAAAGATGAACTAAGCTGCAGATACAGAACAAGTGTATTATTTTTTGTAAAACAGCTCGTCTTAAGATTGACGGCGAATTCTCCGCAGATGCAAAGGTTGTAGTTAAAAGTTGGTTTACGGTCGCGTCAGTGAAACATTCTGTAGCTGGAAAGACCTGTCGTCGAAAATAACAAAGATGAAAGGTTCTGTTCACGTAATGTCCAAAGGTGAAAGAGTTTGTTGGGGAAACGGAAATAAGTAGAATCCTCCGTAGATGCAAAGGTCTGTAGTTAAAAGAGTTATAGGTTTACGGTCGCGTCAGTGAAAACTTCTGTAGCTGGAAAGACCTTTCGTCGAAAATAACAAAGATGAAATGTTCTGTCGGCGAAATGTCTAAAGGTGAAAGAGTCTGTTGGGGAAACGGAAATAAGTAAATTATCCTGTCGACGAACAGTCCAGTGGCCAATGGATCGTAGGAGAACGGTTGCGGAATCCAAAAATATATTCAACAACAATTTATATATACTCCAATATAAATTGGGATAAAAAGCTTCTAGAACTCCCCTACGCAAACAAAATGGGTTAGAATAACCAAAACTTACCTTCATATATATCGGTAAGTGCTAGTTTAAAAGCTAAG
Source organism: Ephestia elutella (assembly GCA_018467065.1). Lineage (NCBI taxonomy): Eukaryota > Metazoa > Arthropoda > Insecta > Lepidoptera > Pyralidae > Ephestia > Ephestia elutella. Next base: position 15,003,536 of record CM031586.1, on the reverse strand, counting down.
CGAGGCATTAGACATGTTAACAAAAGGCGCGTTTAGGACGCGTAAGTGCAAAGTCGTGTAGCGGACGTACTCCATTTTCCGGGAGGTTTTATAGCCGTACGAGTTTTTTCCACGGCAAATTATGAGCCACACGTCTCGCGTCTAGTTTACAATGTGACTGAACGACTTGGACGCCCTTGGGAGTTATGAAAGCAAAGATAGGTAGATATTCTTACTTCATCTTTCGTAAATTGTTTGTTATGGAATTCGAGTCAATTTCATATAAAACTAGCTTCTGCCCGCAGCCTCGCCTGCGTGAATTTCCCTCGGAAACAGTGCTTTTTCTTGGAATGAAAGGTGCCCTATGTCCTTTGTGTATGCCAAAATTCAGGAATTTTGGTTCAGAAGATAAAACGTGACTCACTTTTGCATTTATAATATTAGTTAGTATTATGTTTTAAATTTTTTTAACGCAAAAACTTGGCTTACTCCACAGACAGAAATTTGACTATCATAGTTTTACTCAAAGTCAGACAAACTAGAATTGAAAGGAAAATTAAAAATTGGTTCTTGGTAGGACTTTGCATGCAATCGAATGTGAAATTTCTATGGTGGCATTATTTTTATTATCAGTACTTCTTTTCTCTCTTATTTTACATTTACTTTGATTCTTTTACTAATGTGTTATTATATTCAAAAATCTAATCATTTCATACCTTCGTATTACCCAACCAATTAACAAAGTCCACTGAATAAATGACTATATAATTTTAATATCACATACTGATTGAACTAGTCTCTCTCCCCGGGGCGACATGTACATTTAATCACGTTATACCATACATTAAACTTCCATTAATGTAATGTAGATGCCGTGTTGTGACGTCACGGCTATAAACCGATGGAACTTTTTTATTATCAACTGGGGTGATGTAAAAATCATAATTGTTTGTGTATGAAATACGGACGTAAGTGTATGCTTTTGAATTTTATGCCAATGTTATATTTATGGACCTAAAATGGGAAAATTAAATTTGTATTGTACATATAACTCTTAAATAAGAAGAAGATTAAATCTGTTAGGTTTATTGTTAATGTGATGATAATAGTTAAAGAAGTCGGGAAAAATACATAAGAATTTGATCTGGGAACTGGAGAGAACTATAAATAAATAAATAAAAATATTTATTTCAGACTGAGTCCATACTTTGAAGAGCGATAGGCTCTTTTCTTTGAAAGTCCCAATGTCGAATCTATTCGGGAACACCGCTAAGGAAGCTTATTCCACAGCTTAGTGCAGCGCAATAAAAAGCTGCGCGAAAAACGGGCAGTGGTTGAACACCAACCATCAAGGTGGTGGGGTGGTACTTCTCCTTAAGGCGTGTGGTACGGTGGTGGAATACAGCGGCTGGTATAAGGTCGAATAGCTCCTGCGAACACTCCCCGTTGTAAATGCGGTAGAAAATGAAGAGGACGCAACATCTCTGCGTAAAGCCAAAGAGTCTAAACGATCAGAGATTCTGGAGTCGCCGACAATTCGAGCAGCTCTTCGCTGAATGCGGTCAAATGGGCAGAGTTGATATTTCGGTGCTCCAGCTCAGAGATGCGAGCAGTATTCCATATGAGGCCGGACTTGTGCCTTATAAAGTTGCATCCTGTGATGCGGCTGGAAATCAAAATGTAGAGATTTATTGAACTAAGTATACGGTTGATCTATATATTGCACTGAACTTCACATATAATAAACTGGTTTACACTATTGCAAATGAACTTATGGATCTACTGCGACGTATGGTTGCATCATTTATCTTATTATAAAAGTAGTTCTCATTTTGATTTTCTTTTTTCTAACCGGCCAGTGCGACCGACAGGCATTCTTTTTTAATGAACGATTTTTTCTGACAGCTAAATTAAGAAAAAAAAAAATCTAAAAAAATCTAAACAGATAGCGTTTTATGTAAAGCCGAGTCGTAATAATGCCTGAACCTATACGGTGCTAATAAAGAAGCTATATGAAGTCATCTGGAACTATTTTTTTTTTAAATATGTGTCACGGAAAATCCCTCATTGATTTGCGTAAAATCTTAAACAAGTCTTTGTGGAATTGATCATTATTGCACGGAACTAAGGATTAATATGTCCCATAATAAATTTCTGAAAGGTACCAACTCCTTCATTCTTTATCCCAAAAAAAAACTTTTCCTAACTTACGAAATTCAAAATGTTTGATACGAAAAGGTTGTAAGTCTAGATGAAGCGGTTGCTAGTTACGACTGTGTGGGATTGAGTATTGTTTCAGAGAACTGGGGTCTAATCAGATTCCTGAGTGATGGCCCACATTAATACTTGTTGGTTTTGATTGGATCGTAAAGTTGAGCCGAGCCAAACATCTAGATACTCTTTTTCCAAGATTATTCTATACATTGTATTAAATAGAATAGAATAAGAACTGACTAAGAAATACAAAATAGAATAGAATGAGACTTTTGTTGTGACTGAATCAATTAATAATCCTAATTATCCTATCCTAATCCTAACTAATAATACAAATGCGAAACTGAGGTTTATTTATTTATTTGTTTGTTAATACTCTTCACGCGCTATCTACTAAACCAGTCTTCCTGAAATTTCGCTTACACATATTTAGAAGTACGAAGAAGGACATAGCGTTTCTTTTATTCCATTCACGTAGGAAATTCGGGCAAAGCCGCGGGCAAAAGCTAGTATTGGTACATTAATTTGTACCATTGTTTGGTCTACCCCATCCTATGATTATAAATATGTGGATATTCACTAACTCTATTAATAGTTAGCTGCTATCAAGCATTAAAAAAAACAAAATCTTGATAAATTAAATCTGACTTGGTTCAGCAAGTTACTATTTAATAAAGCTAATTAGTTAATTAGTGTGTTCAATCCAATAAATTAATTACTCAAAACCCGAATCTCTTTGCAATCAGGATGCAATAAAGAACGCAGTGCAATACGTACTCCATGTGATTACAGAGTAAAATAAACAGAAGAGGCAACGTTAATTTATCTGATGTGTGAACCATTATTAAACGCAAAATAATAGTCATTAAACACTTCTGTTAACTTGCCTGCCTTTCATCTTCAGTGATCAAGGTTAAAATGTAAAGCTTTGGTCTTACGAATACGTCGACTGTAGTTAGAGTTAACAGCACACCGATTATCACGAGACCGCCTTTAAGCCGCAAGAGTCTGCAGCACGCGACTACACTGAGTTGTAGTGATAATGTGTGTGATATATCTGTCTCTTTTTAGCACAGCATTTAGTGCATATGAAGAAAGAGTACATCAATATGTCAACAGTCAACTTATAGCGCCGTTAATCAAAGTGCTGCAGGGTGCTGTCGAGTGTAGCTGGTCGCTGCGACCGGCGGCACCTTGCAGCACCTTGATAGACGCCGGCTTAGGGATGTATGCAAACACGAAAACAAAACATCGATATATCGATATTTTGTCTTTTTTGGTAGGCACTTACTAAATAGTGATCTGTCTGCTCACGATAAACTCAAAAACTACAGAACAGATGTTTATGCGGTTTATACTGTAACACGGCAACGCGTTGATCCTCTTTGGATCTATTATGCGTGCGCTGGCACATACATACTTATCTCACCTGTCATAAATTTTAAACCGTATTCATTCACATTCGATTCTGCATTTTGGTTGTCATTCTTGACCCAGTTTATACAAATCACTTATCCTCTAATCATTGTAAAGATAAATAAAAATGTCTGTGGATTCTTGATTGTTGTACATAGAAGTCCCCTAAAAGTCTGAAGTAAATTACCTAAAAATGACAAAAAAATTTAAAAACATCGATATCACTAATAAATATACATCGATGTTTGCATGCCCTAAGCCGGCGCTATTAAAGTGCTGGTGAGTGTCGTTGGTCGCTGCGGCTTGCGTCTAGTCTGCTGCCAACTTAAGGGGAGTAATCTATGGTTACCCAATATTTTGAATAATACTTAATTTACTAATTTATAGAGAGTAGTGTTATGGAAACGATTATTTAATGTTCAAAGATAAAATTCATTAGAATTAGGAAAAAATACAAGATCGTGATTTTATTTGTTACTTAGATTTTTACTGCGACTTGTTGAATTATATTGATAATGACAGAAGTTTATATCACTGATTACAAAATAACACATTAATTTGTTTTTAAAACTGGTATTGCCTTTTGCAACACACTAATCGTCATTATTATGGATTCTTAGCCATTACCATCTCTCCTTTAGTCATATTTCCTCATGACTGAGGGTTGTGGTCATTATATGGAATGAAACACACACAACGACTCTCTCTTTGCAATTTTAATGGAGTGGTTTGCCATTGCCTTCTCCATTTCACACACTAGCTGATTATCATCAACCAGAGTGCAGGTTTCCTCACGATGTTTTCCTTCACCGGAAGCAAGTGGTGGTCGATGAAAACTAACATGAGTCAGATTGGTATACAAAGCCATGTAGCCCGGGCAGGATTCGAACCTGGGATTTTGCATCCACAGGCGGGCGCCCCACCAGTCGGCCACCACCGTTTCAGCCATTACCATAAGTATTAAAAAATAGAATACTATTAGCCTGATGCGATTACCACCAGTAATTATTGTTTAAATCAAATATCACCTAATTTCTTTCGATATTTTTAACTTTGCACGCATTCCAGATGATTTAAAAAACGCTTCAAAATAAATCAGAAATGATCCAAAACGCGCGGCCTTAAGTTTGCGACAGTCTGCGTTCCTTTGTAGAAAGCTGCTTCTCGTAATAACTTTTTTGTGAATTTATTTTTTGTGGAGTTGTTGTGACAATATGTCTATCTCTTTTTAGCTCTTTTGAGACGAAAGAGTGCAACCAATTTGTTAACAGTTTGACTTAAAATCTGTCGAGAATCTCAGACGACGCAAAGCCACTCCCCACTCGCCGCTCTTTCCCTCAACGTTACGCTGGTATCGACGTTACAAGAGACCATTCTCAACGGTTGTCATATAATTTTGTGTCCGATGTGAAGTGTAGCTTGTCGCTGCGTATTCCGGAGACCGCGGCTTAAGAAGGGTAACTACGTACAAAACAGAAAGAGAAAATACACATTAGATTGGAGTCAATCATTTATTAACAACATGCAGCATGTTAGTGGGTATGTAAGAGAAACAATTAAATATTAGTAGTAACATAAGAGGCTATAGGTAGCAGTTAAAAAATGAAACTTTTTGTCTGCTGTTTATCAACTTGTAGGAATTTCGAAAGCGAGTTCCATAGCCGAGTTGCCTTAACCGCGAATGAATTCGAGTATGATTGGGAAGAGTCAGAAGGTATCACTCCTACACACATATACTATGATAAAGATCAGGTCTAGTCTCTATATATTAACGTGCTCTGCAACACGATCGCAATCAGTGGAATTTATTTCCATTCATTTCGCCATCGATAGCGTCCCAGCGATCTTCCGAATTGAAATCGCCCATTGGACTCGCAATTATTAATTTGGGAATCGATTAATGGAGAACTTAAATCGCGAGGTTTTACGGGCTTTACACAGTTTTTATTGCTTTCAGATATTTGGCTCTGGTTTTACAAAAGAGGAACACGAAAAAGGCAATCGTGTTCGAAGTTAAATTTATTTTTAAGGTTCCGTGTCTCGAATGGCCAAAACGGAACCCAATATCAAATTTAGATCCACGGTCTCTTTTAGGAAAAATATAATCAAAATTATACTTCACCGCGATCAGGAGATATTACCGTAAATGTAACGAATATTCGCATATTTTGCGATTTCAAACGGGAGTTAAAACCTATGGGGTATTTCCTGTTGACACAAAATTATAAAATGCACAAAATTATAAATTGTAAATATTGTTTGAAGTCTAAAAAAGTGTCTATTAGTTAGAGCTATAATGTGAAATACTTTGCGTGTACGGAACCCTCAGTGCGCGACTTTGACTCGAACTTACCCTGTTTTTTTTTTAATCTTAACTGTTGTCTTTAACAATATTATGTCTTCTTTTTTCTCCATCACCATTTCCTTGATACAATCCATCCACCTCTTCCTTAGTCTTCCCCTATTCCTCATACCCTTTACTTTCATATTCAAAGCCCTTTTTGTGACGTCGTTAATTAAAAGCAATCACTTAAAGAAAAAACATAGAATGTGCCAGCTGCTTCTCTTTCCGCGCAGATTGTTAAAGTCAATCGAGGGAAAGGGCTTTGAACAGGGGATTCCTCCACTCATAAGCGATGGGCTAGCAACCTGTCACTATACCTGAATCTCCATTCCATCAGAGAGCCCACTACTTATTCAGCTAAGCGTGGCCTTCGAGTCCCACGACTCTTGGCTCTGTCTACCCCGTAAGGGATAAAGACGTGATTCTATGTATGTATGTATGTACTTAAAGAAACACCTAACAAACATTGGATCTTACCTATTGAGACATTTCGTGCCAAATCTATTCAACCTAGAAGCATCTGCTTATCATGTGCACAACAGACCGAACATGAGCTTAGTCAATGCAAAATCATCGCTAATACCGGCGCATAGAGATGCATGTATGTTAACTTGCCATGCAGCTGACTGTACCGGTATTTCTAGGTACATTGTATTACACGACAGGATCGCAACGTCAATCTACCGAAATTGCCAACCATTGTCCGCTCGTCATGTCTGTGTCTGTATTGATAATGAATGCGTTGCTGACGTCCATTTTGTTATAAAATCTACTTTGCGACATGGCGAAATATTTGTTTAATTTATGAATATTGAACATTCGCATTTTTTATTTACTGCAGGTCGACTCCCATTGGGTTTTGACAGATAATCACGTCGTTCGTTTCAGTCTGTCGCAACCATGGAAGTAATAAGTACTTTGTACAAAGTACTTATTACTTCCATGGTCGCAACTAGGAACTAAATAGAGCTTTGTATGGAAACAGGGCAATTTTTATGGCCGTCAAGAATGTCAAGATGGCGTTTCATGCTGTCTTGTCGCTGTCTTGTCATTTTCTTACAGTTGTCGTCTGCCTGTCATAGTGGCACGCGGCATTTTTGAATGTTTGGGATCATTTGAAATAAAAATTGTGGATTTTTTACAATTTGGAATAAAGAATACTGAGTGACTAGGTATTTCCTAGTGATTGTTCCAGAAAAATGGCATCGACTAAACGGTGTAACAATAAAATAATTCACAAGAAAAGATATTGACAAAAAAATTTATTGTAAAACAAATTAATGGCGAAATTTCCTATTCTGAAGACCGGTGAGTACAACTTCAGTAAAATAATAAAGTATTTTGTCCCCTTAAACTATCAGCAAGACTAAAATAATGCGCTATCTTTCTGAAATGAGAATAAAATATATTTTGTGTTTGTAATCAATAGTGATGTAAATCTTCATCGATAAACGAAACATGAGTGAAACAATAAAGTATTCTGTCTTCTTGAACTTACTTACTTACTACTGCGATGCAGTGACCCGAAGTGGGTCTTGCTTGGTCTTTGGCAAGAGATGACGCCGCCATTTTATGCGGTCTTGGACCAGCTCTCGCCAGTTGTCAGCTCTGAGGCTCCGTAGGTCTTTTATAACCTCATCGCTACGACCCACTTATGCTCTTTTAACGGCACGACCAACTATTAGGTACTTATTGATTGATAATTTAATTTAAGATTGCGACAGTGGATACAAATTAATGGAAACGAAGACTTGGCTTATATTCCAATCGGAAAATTCCACGATATGAAATTATGTTTGTAAGGGTCATTTCCAGTCCATACATTTAATAAAATCAAAAGAAAATTTGACGAAAGAAATGGTAAGTTAAGTTAATATTTGATTATAAAATGGTAAGTTGTTTAAGTACCACCTATCTTCCCTATATATCTATATATTATATATAATAACTAGCCAAGCCCCGGGGCTTCGCTCCTGTGGGAATTTCGGGATCAAAATTATCCTATGTGCTATACCCGGTATTTCTGACCCGTATACCAAATTTCATCAAAATAGATTAGTAGATTTTGCGTGATTGAGTCACAAACAAACTCACAAATAATATTACCTTTTTATTTCATGGCAATGGTCATATATTCCACGCGAACGAAGTTTCGGGCATCAGCAAATCTTTTTTTTCTAGTAGAATATATAGATATATATTTTGAAATCGCATTTCAAAGACCTTGATCCCCACTCGATAAGATTGATAAAATTTTATTTTTTCGGTCTGATATTTATCGCGTATATAATCCGCCTTTGCTTTTATGATGATGTCACATAGCCAATATCACTCGTCGGAATGCAAGGAATCTAAAAATACCTCCCACATCAAAAAATGATAAACCGTTTAGAATTTATGATGCAATAAAGAAACTTACATTCATACAAACTGCTTTACTGTAGCATCTCTGACAGGAGTTGGCCTTCCATATTTTTTTTGTGTATAGATAATCACAAAACAAGCCTCTCTACAAAATTTCAAGTTGCGGAAAGCAACAGTTTTTGAGAAAAAATGTTCAAGTTTTGTAAATCATAGTGTAATTTTTCTATCTTGACGACATCCTAGTCAATTTTTCGATTTTTTTTCGGAAAATAAGCATTTGCTCATTTGGGGAGTGCACCAGGGAGGCAAAATACCCCCTCCCCTTCTCCCCTCCCCACTAAAACCTATATTCTAACGTCAAAGAGAGGTACAGTTCAACCATATCAACATACATACATGAACTCTGTAAACACAACACTCATTTTTTAGTCAGTCGTGTAAAAATGAACCTTGTGGTGAAACCAGATTCATTTTTGAATTTTTCGAAAATGGGAAGAGGATCATATTCAGATTTGTCAAGTGGCCCTCTGATTTTTGGGGTCTAAAATGGCCACATTGACGAATCTGAACATGATGCATTAAAATTAAAAATGAACCCTATAACGTCAATAATAAGGTTCACAGGAAATGGATCATATTACGATATACGTCAATGTGGCCGTTTTAGACTCCCTGGCGAATAAAGCTTCTAATACACTAGGCAACAATTAACGCGCAACATATTATGCTATCTCACTCACTTCTACTGACGAAAGTGAAATAGCAAATTTTGTTTCTCACTGAGAAAGAATGCCATGGTGCCCCTCATATCGTAGTCTAGTGTATTCGGGTCTTTATAATTTCAAATGTTCTTTTAGTGACATGTTTTTTTATTTGTTTGCAGACAAACCGGCCAGTGCAATACAAATAACTTCTTTTTAATTTTATATAGAACTAGTGGAACCTCCTTTTTAAAACTAATAAAATAAACGTTGGGAACACGTGAAAGTGAATGCAATTTTTAGCCGACTGCAAAATAAGGGTTATGTATTGGGCGCGCTTTTATTTTATATATTTCTCAAACGGCTGAGTAAATTGCCATAATGTTTTGTATACGGACGGGTAATATTTTCGAAGTGAAAGAATGTAGAATAGATAGATGTAAGTATGTATGTATGTGAACCACATTTAATGCAAATAAATTAATTTTAATCTAATTAAGCTGGTTATATAAATACCACAACAAAGACTTACTGTTTTATTCATAAATAAGTTAACGAACATTTTAGTTCAAATATGTTTGTCCTTATCTCTCTTTCCAATATTTGATATTGAAAGAACGAGACAAAACACATTTTAACTACAACGTTCATTAGCTTTTTATGAATAAGGCAGATAATGAACTGTTTGCTATTGAGTTTGACTGCTTTGTTTTTTATATAATGGTTTTTGTTAATATGAAATGAATGTATTAGTAACAATAATGATTATTTTTAATACTCGTAGGTATACTTATTTTTAATTTTATGACCTGCCGTATAGCCACACGATGTCTTTACGTCTGCTGGGGTTTCCCGTCAAGGCTTTTTTAATTTTTATCATCCCTTAAGGGGTTAAAAATGGGGTTCAAAGTTTGTATAAAACTTCGCCATTTTTGACGCAAGACTTATGAAACCGCACACTTACTTTCTTGGTTCTTAAAATATAACGACGCATTAATTGGTTTTTGAAAATTGTACCCTTAAGGGCGTAAAACCGTATAAATAAAATAGATTGGAAAATCAACGCAGAGACAAAACTACCGAACATGTGTAGGAACTTGAAATTTTGTATAAAGGTATATACCTAATAAAGCGTAAGTGAACATTTAAAGGGAATTTCGGAAATTCCACCCCTATAGGGGGAAACAAGATAGAAATGGTCGACTGGACCATACTAAATACATTCCCGCGGGGCACGGGATAAACAAATGGCTGATATTTTTAACCGACTTCCCAAAAAAGGAGGAGGTTGTATGTTTTGATGTATGTATGCAGGGGCGTAGCTATCGCCGTATTTGCCGTATCAATTATACGGTGCCCCCGGGCCACGAGGTAAGGAAAAAGAATAAAAACTTTCTAATTTATTTTATTTTACAAATGACAAAATTCTATAAAGCAATTCCTTTTTTTCCCGCCTTAAGCGTTAAATATTAAGTATTTAAAATTCGATTTTTATTTGTAAAATGGGTAAATTATGTGATAAATAAATATTTCTTCTCACAATATTTTTTTCTTTTGTGAAAAATCTTTACCTCCATATAAGGGCCTCCAAAAAAAATTTTTATACGGGGCCCCGACAAGGCACGCTACGCCACTGTATGTATGTTTTTTTTATGTATGTTCGCCGATTTCTCCGCCTATGGTGGACTGATTTCCGAAATTATTTTTTTATTCGAAAGAGTATATTCCCAAGTTGGTCCCATATTAACCACGTTAGAATCTGTTCGTTAATTTTGAAGATACCTTAATATGTTAAAATACGAGCAAAAGCCCGCGACGCGACGCTTCGTTATTTTATGAAAACCAAAGACTCTTTGCAACACAGAAATAATTTTCGGCAAGCCAATACATTTTTTCTTTTTGATAAATCTGCCTGTATGTTTTTCCATGATTTTAAGTTTTATGATGGAAGTCGGTTCATTTTTTTGGAAAAAAGTTTTATGAGTGCAGGAGTTTAGGTTACTACAGTTTGGTTGGAGCACAAAAAAATCATACAAGGGAAATTCACGCGGGCGAAGCCGCGGGCAAAAGCTAGTTTATAATTTATAAAGACACGTGATTTTATTATTATTTTCAACAAAAGGGTTTTTTTATTTGATGTGATATATTTTTCAACCCCGACCCAAAAAGAAAAGTGTTATAAGTTTGATTTATCTATGCATTTTGTGTATTAACTGTATGTTTGTGAGATTTTATTAAATGTAACTAGTTTACCATCTTAACGCTGTGAAGGAGAGAGAACTTATTTTTTTTATTTTTTTTTTAAATAATCTATACTTCTATACTAATATTATAAATGCGAAAGTTTGGATGTGAGTTTGTGAGTTTGTGAGGATGTTTGTTACTCAATCATGCAAAATCTATTGGACGGATTTCGATGAAATTTGGTACAGCGGTAGATAATGACCTGGAATAGCACATAGGCTACTTTTTATCCCGGGAAAAAGCACTGTTCCCGTGGGAAATTCACGCGGGCGAAGCCGCGGGCAAAAGCTAGTAATTAAATAATAATTTCAACCTTGTTTTTTTTTTATTGAGATAAGAGGTGTTCTTAACCATTATTGATGGAAATCGATTCAGCTATTTAGGAATATTTTTTCGATGTAACGTGATCCGGGTAATTTTAAGTTTATCGTGGCGTACGTTTTATTCCTTAATATGTAAGGATAGAGATTTGTTCGCATTTTTTAAATGAAAATTTATAACGTAAATAATAAAACAAGATAATTTTAAATTGTTTATTGTTTCATTGTTATGACAAAAATGTTATACCACATGTTGAAACCCGTACAAGAATGAAACTTATAAGGCCTCGCCGCCCCGGCCAGGCCCATCGCGGGAAATTTATCGATATCGATGTATTTGGAATTACTTTAGGGCATCACTAATGTTGGTATGACGTATTTTGACATATCAATTTTCATGTTGGTAATGATGTATTAGACATGTAAATAATGACGTATGTCATTACTGACATGACAATATGATAGATGTCAATTTTCGCGGTGTCTATTGGTATTGCTAATGATGCTAAATGGAGTTTCAAAACCTTGTATGGAAGTCCCGTCTCTTATAACGTAGTGATTTTTTTCTCTCTGGTTCGTTTCACAGATAGATGGATACACACCATATACACACACAATTATTAGATGTGTGTGTATCGGCCCACACACACTATTATAAAAAAAACCATTTTGAGTGTATAGACAATACTGTGTAGGGATTGCATGAGTAATTAACCGGTATTTGTCGATAAGCTCAATTTTTAAAGAAATATGTTAAAATTTTAAGATACATTATCATTTCCTGAAGTCCGGGGCAATCTATGTATATGATTCAAGTAAAATTAAATTATTATATTGCTTTATCTAATCTTTGCCGCAATATGGCTTTATGTGAATAGTTTTATAAGCCGAGTCAAATATGAAATTGTATATGAAAGTGATTCCCTATTCAGATTTACCAGAAATTTAGGGAGTTAATTTGCTATTGTTCGATTCGGGTTATTGTGAGGTACATACGTTTAAACTCACATCGTTTTTTCAGATTAGATAAAATATTGGATATGTGCTTTTTTTTCAAAAACAAGTACAATAAATTGTATTTTCAAAAAAAGTTTGTGAAAATAATTACATTTTTTAATTTATTTATTGCGACTAGAAAGTCGCGGTTTGCCGTGTTGACCGCTATACCACAACAATTTGTATAAAATGTTCTGTGTTACCTATTTATGAATTGTACTTACTCATTATTATTCAATAATAAAGGGTAAATATTAACAGCTGGCAACAGTGAAGGTGTCAAGAGTCAATCCATCAAAAATATGTCAAGAAAACTAAAATAAAATGATAAAGTAGGTTCCTACCAAAGAAGTTTTATACATTTTATAGGTATCTACCATAGAGCAACACGGACTAAACGCGGAAGTCCTTGTTGCTATATGGTATCTACTATGGAACGAATAAGAATGGTATAGATCTAACTCTAACTCCACAGAAATAAAAATATCTACAACAATTTTTAAGCTTTTCACATACAATTATAAATATAACAATCTATATAATCAATGTACATAAAGATCAAAAGAAGAGTTACAAAATGTGCGCGTTTTCTACCGCAGATTTTTTTTGTTTTCTAGATAATATCATAGATATGTGCGATACTATACTTCGAGCAACAAGGACTTCCGCACGCGGGAATCCGGGTATCCATAAAGTTACTATATTGTACCCCCATGGGTAACATAATTAGTTATAAAATACCGGTAATATCCATATCTTAGTTATAAACACAGACATACTTATATTTAAAAAAAAAATTTACTTCTGTGGTTATAAAATATATAGCGGTCACAGAAATATTTCTTTTTTAGATAAAGTACTCTTTGTTTAATAATTTAAGTCTGTGCTACCGGTATAATAAGTTTATGGTTGTCAGCTTTTTCGTAAAAAGAAATTTGAAAATTCTAGTTTGGAGAGATTGCAACCGGTATTTATCGTTACTTTGATTCGTGAAATATTCATGGCTGGAAATAAAATATCATCTACAAAAAAATACATTAAATTTTCAAGGAAGACCAATTATGTTTACCCTAAATTTAGGAAAAATCGCAAAATTATTGTATAAATGTCCCCAAGTCCGAAAAATATAAACCCAATTTTTTATAAACATTTCGCTGCTGCCCGGTAACACTTTTATTGAATTTTGCATTCCATGTTCTCTAACAGTTTTTTCTTCTAACTAGCTTATCTAACTTTTAACTAATATTATAAATGCGAAAGTGAATTTGTTTATTTGTTTGTTACCTCTTTACGCTTTATTTACTTAACCAATTTTCCTGAAACTTCGCATACACATAGTTAGAAGACCGGTAGGACCAAAAGGACATGGTACCTTTCATCCCGGAAGCACTGTTCCCGTGGGAAATTCACGCAGGCGAAGCCGCGGGCAAAAGCTAGTAAATTATAAATGCCAAAAAAGCAAGTAATATTTATTCGAAATATATTATATACTAGCTTTTGTACGCCGCCGCTTCGCCCGCGTGATTTCCCACGGGAACAGTGATTTTCCCGGAACAAAAGGTACCCTATATCCTTCTTAGATTTTCGAACTATGTGTACCTATGCGATATTTCAGGAAGATTGGTTCAGTAGATAAAGCGTGAAGAGGTAACAAACAAATAATTAAACAAATAAACTCACTTTCGTATTTATAATATAGTTAGGATAGGATTAGGATTAGTTAGGATTTAGGAAGGTAGTATAGGATGAGTATATTCTCTGGAAAAAATTGACAAACCTACATCTTATTTCATTTGTAATGCTTGGTAATTTTTTTAAAGAGATTGCCACATTTGATTGACGTGATTTGACCACAGACACAAAATACTCTAAAATAAAATATTTCTGTGGATATGACAAGCTTGATAATATGTCATAAAATACATTTAACCCAAAATATTTTAAAGTAGCGAAATATGATAATGTAATTGGTTATTTACCTACATTTTACCTAGTACATTTATAAAAGATAAAAATAAACAAATATAGCTGTATTTCAAGGTGGAATGTACAGATGGAATCAAAAGCTCGATATAACATTAAACCATTGCTTGATTCATAAAATTACAAGATTCAAGAACTGATTTATCTCCTAATGGTGGTCTATAAAGAGAAGGAAAAGGCTTTGACTATTCTGCGTAACAAAAGATGTTATACACTTATACCTATTTACTGTATATACAATACATCATGTTTTTAGTAAATAAATATATGTAAAATATAACTTGCTATTTATTTAAAAAATCTCCTATGTAACTATGATAAAAGTACAAAATATTGTGCATTGAAAACAAATGCACGTAAGCCTTTCCTACGACAATATTTGATTTATTATATTCTTTCAATTAATCAATTAATTAGTGATCAAGATTATGGATCAGCCTCTTGTTAGGCACTATAGGCTATTTTATTTAAATTATGTACTTTCTCCACGCATTTTATTATAGTCAGGCACTAGAAAGTGCTACTAGATTGACAAAAGCTTGAGAACAATGCCTATATTTATTGATATTCTTTATAAAGTACTCTCATATAGAAATTAGATATAGTACTAATTGCATGCATCTGAGATGCTCAAAATCCAAAAATAGATATTCTTATTGATATTCTTTATAAAGTACTCTCATATAGAAATTAGATATAGTACTAATTGCATGCATCTGAGATGCTCAAAAATCCAAAAATAGATATTCTATAACGTCTAATAACGTACCTAACTCAATGGTATAAACATATTAGACGTGACGTATTAGTTGGCTGTTCTCGATTACAATATTTTTCAATTTAGTAATTGAAACAACCAATCATAGGCCAAGAATGAGGGCTCGTTTGCTGCACGTAGTTGCTCCGCGCTATCTTGAGCTGACGGAAAAATATCGTTGAAAGTGCTCGCTTTTCCGTATCTTTCGTTGTCAAAATCAAATGACAAGCTGTCGAAGAATGCAGTTGTGTGTGTAAAATTTTCTGAGATTCCTGTGATTGGATGATCGACGATCGTTCGGAGTGGTGTGTAACTGTCAAATCGACCCGTGAGTTGAGGTTGGATGCGGTTTTATGCTTGTGTGTATTCGGTAGGAATACACACAAGCACAAATCACGTGGTTTCACGTGTCACGTCCGGCACGAAAGGCCATTGAGAGTGGCACTCCTGATTCTAATCGCGATGATTTTCATCAGCACTGATACATACGAGTATTTTAAAGCCCTGAATTCATGAACCTGCAAAAAAGTCTTCAGAAGTCGTTAAAGCACCAGTGACCTTTTTAGATTCGCTGCTGTCTGTGGACTGCGGTGATAGCTTACCATCAGGCAACCGTCATGCTCGTTTGCCTACTATTGTATTTAAAAAACTGGTCCCTGAAATTGCTTTTCGAGCTCTAAATTCATGAAGTGGTTGGTCACCATGACCGAAATCGATCGGACATACAATTTTTTGAAGATGAAAATATATTGACAAACTAAGCAGAACTCTTAGTTGCTATTAAAATGAGTGCAATTAGAATGGGTAATAATCTGCGAAGAATACCTCGTCTGGTGGTCAGTAGCTGTTACCGTAATAGCCAGACTATTTGAATCGACAGGCTACACGCTGTGTTCAATGGAGCTTTGTGTATGCTCTTTCTATGGTCTTATAATATTCCGATTTCTGTGATACTAGATAATGCCATCTCAAAACAACAGTATACTTGTTATAACAATTATATTACTAGGTTTTCCTTCAGTGCTTTGATCCTTTTTGCTATATTTGGGGAGCCTTTGTAGGACCTTCCAAGTATCTGTCCTTAGCAGATGCTTGCGTCCTTTCTTGGAAATAGTAGTTTATTATCTTTAAATAATACTTAGTGAATTTAATATTTTGTTAACAAAGGGTCAGTTCAGTAACTGTAGCCACAAAACACATAAACAGAATTATATCATCGTTTTATAATGTACAATAAAATTTAGAAATCATGTCAAATGTCTAATTTATCTGGACGCAATGATTGTGTGTCAATCTTCCTGACATTTTTTCTTTTTTGAGAATAGTATTTCAATCGGAGTAAAAATTAATACATTTTTGATTAAAAACCAGTATCTAATGAAAATTTAATTATTTTCTTTTTTTAAATTGAAACTGTCATATTTTTGAATAAATTTCTTACAGCGGCAGATAGATTAAATAAAATTGTAAATAGTATAAATCTATGTCATGGTAATTCGATGACGGTACCGAATTTCCAGTAGACGGAACCCGATAAGGTGCCATAATTATATCTTTCCCTCCCTCTCGCCCGGCCGTATATCATGGCAACCCCAAAACCTACAGTCCCAAACACAATTAAATCCACCGTAATCTAGTCAACGTTTTTCTCATAATTAATTTCCCGATTCCACGTAGCCCTTGATAATCTCTATGTACCTTTGTAGGGTGTGGTGTAAAGGGAAGTTTCGGCGTGGTAGATTGCAAAATAGAAATAAGTAGCTTTCGCCTCCGGCTTGGTTCGCGTTATTTTCATTTTTCACCCATTCCACCCGCCTAGGAGTGGAGTTTCCAAAATTTCTGTCTTTGTATATATCTATAAAAAGAACCTCTCTATAAAATTTCAAGTATCTCGTTCCATCTCTCTTCTTCTCTTCTCCCTCAGCGGTTTGGTCTCTGCGTAGGTATACCAGTAAGTTAACAGCGACCTATTTTATTAATGTAGATAAGCGAGGGTCGAAAGGAATCAATTTGCATACGAGGTATTTAGACTATAATCCGAGTACGAATTGATGACTTTCACCCGTGTTGAACAATTTTCATTCCAAGTATAAGGAAAGTTTAAAAAACTTATATTTTTCTAAAATATTTATTCACAATAAAGCCGAGATTTCGGTCGAGCTTACAAAGTCATGTATTTACTTTTTTACACGACTGACTATAAAGGAGTGTTATGTTTTCGGGGTTCATGTATGTATGTATGTATGTAATTTCTTTATTTCACCATAATTCCCAAACGGCTTAACAGATTTTGATGTGAGAGGTATTGTGAGATTCCTTGCATAAGCCCGAATGACATAGGCTATGTAAGTTGTCAGTCGTGTTTTTTATTTTTAAATAATTAGCTTGTTTCCTTTATTAAATTGGACCACAAACAAGTACATGTACATACATAATACGATTAAAATTAACAATAAAGAAAATATTACTATTAACCCAGCTACGCTGATCACATTAGAAAGAATTATCGCCATTTCAATAAATTGTCAGTCGAGTATTTCACGGAATCAGTATCAGTAAAACTATGTGGAATATGTAAAATAAAAATCCTAGTTTCAACTTGTTTTAATTATTTGATTTATCTAATACTTCACTTTCATACATATTTGTTTATCTAATACATCTCAATGTAATTAGGTTAACTGTAATACTCACCATGGGTAAAATTTGGACATTGTAATAGTGCCATAAAACCATTTCTCACGTTACCTCTATAATCTCCCAACTTAATTGCAGGTATAAAGGTGGTCAGCAATGGGCAAAGATCCAACCATAACTAGATTTTTTCAAAGTGTCCAATTTCAGTCCCATTAGTAACTGAACTTTATTCAGTCTTATTTTTAACTGAATCTTAAAAATCAGAATAATGTAAAAAAATATAGAAGGGGCGTTGTTTTGTCGCCGCCTGACATAAGTCACTTAAGACACTGAAGCTCCTTATGTCACTCAATTCTCAATTTCTTTATTGCGTTCATTTGGTACATTAGGTCTTATACATTTAACATAGATGCACAAATGTGCACACACTCATCAGTCCAATTTCTGTTCGAATTTTCAATTACGTTTTATTTTATTTATTTCGTTTTGATGAATACAGAGCGACATTCATTGTCATAAATGCTATTTCTAGTGGAAATATTATGGACTGGACTCTTTGATAAAAGTCCAGTCTTATTGCCCATTTCGTTGTGCATAATTAACCATGTGTAACTAGATTAACTGGACCCAGTGGACCAAGCCCTTCGTCCCTTCAGACGAAGTACAAAAATATTTCCGAGGTAAGCTATTTTAAATGTAGTTACGCCTTTTGACTACTCATGCGTTAGTTTTGGACCGCTTTTATATTGACGATGTTTTTACTCTATTTATTTTTACGCTTTTTTACACAAATAGCCAGAAAGAGTTTGTTTATGACCCGTGTGTGTGAAGTTGATTTTTTGGGAGGTTTATTTTTATTTTCAATTTTTATTTACAAGCACATAATATTATTGATGTCAGATCAACATGTTCAGAACTATGTTTGTTTGAACTTTTATTAAAACGTATAAATTTTTAAAATTCAAATGTACTCGTCAGTTTGGTCAGTTAGAAAAAATCGAATAAAAAACAACCTACCTTACCGGCAAACGTGGATGAAAAGTGTGATGAGTATATACTCATACTATAGACCTCTTCTACTACTATAGAGCCTATAGATTTCCTCTTACTTTGATAACTCTTGCTTCCTCTACAGGAAGCAAGACCAAAAGGAAAGGCATATCAAAGGTAAGGAAATCCATAGTACCTATCTCTTCCCACGGAAAATGGCGTGAACAACGACACACAAAGAAATAACGATAGAATGTAGTACAGAATACGAGTATAGTTTATTTATTAAATCGCCATTAATATCCCTGTACTGGGCAAAGGCCTCTCTCTCCTTCTTTCCAAGAATCTCGATCTAAGTATATATTTCATTTCATTTCGTTTCATTTCGTTTCATTTCGTTTCATTTCGTTTCATTTCGTTTCATTTCGTTTCATTTCGTTTCATTTCGTTTCATTTCGTTTCATTTCGTTTCATTTCGTTTCATTTCGTTTCATTTCGTTTCATTTCGTTTCACTTCGTTTTATTTCGTTTCATTATTTTCATTTCGTTTCATTTCATTTTATTTATTAGGAAGACCAACAGCCATTTATACAACAATATCGCGCCATCCTTTGTTTAATTCGTCACACCAGCGCGTCTGTGGTCGACCCGGCCGTCTCCTGCCATAAGGAGGAATCCAGTCTGTCACTCGTTGGGCCCATTGGTCTGGAGACATTCTGATACGAGTATAGTCTCTGCTCTACCTTCAAATTATACGTGATCCTCAATCCAATTCGCGCCATATTTTTCCGCAATTACCTCGTTGCTTGTCTGAGGGCAAATTGCCGTTAAAATGTGCCATATTTTGAAGCCACGTTCAGCAATAAATTGTACTGTGTCAGAAGGGCGACGTCACGTAGACCATTCTATGGGTTAAACGGGTGCCGTCCATAGGACGCGTATGCGATGATGTGGCCAGGTTTCGTGGAGGAAATGGGATAGATTGGATACGCAGTAATCACGAATTGAAGCCTGTAAGTAAAAGTTTTTACTGTTCTCTCTGTCTTTAGTCGTATTCCTCATGACTGAGGGTCATGGTCATTATATGGAATGAAACCCACACAACGACTATGTTGGCAATTTTAATGGAGTGGCTTACCAATGCTTTCTCCATTTCACACACTAGCTGATTCAAGCAGAGTGCAGGTTTCCTCACGATGTTTTCCTTCACCTGAAGCAAGTGGTGGTCGATGAAAACTAACATAGGCAATAAATCAGATAGGTATACAAACTCATGTAGCATGGGCAGGATTCGATCCTGCGACCTTTGCGGCCACAGGTGGGCGTCTTACCACTACGCCACCACTTCCGCTTTACTGTTATACCCTGCCAATTTTGGTCGTAAACGGAACAAACAATTATTTGTTCCATTTAGTTAGTACTTCACCTTAAACGTACCTATAAATATTTAACTACATCATCCATAAAAATCTGTCCAGTCCATTAAGCGATATGGACACGCAACATTATGCTATCATTCACTTCTATTGTCTATTGTGAAATAACACGTCGAGTTTTCTTGGAAAATTCATGCGGGCGAAGCCGGGGGCAAAAACTAGTAATGAAATCTAAACCATATTAAAACGATTACACTATTTATCCTAATCCTAACTAATATTATAAATGCGAAAGTGAGTTTGTTTGTGTCACGCTTCACGCTTTTTCTTCTGAACCAATCTTCCTAAAATTTCGCATACACATAGTAAGAAGTACTGAGTAGGACATAGGGTATCTTTCATCCCGGGAAAAGCACTGTTCCCATGGGAAATTCATGCGGGCGAAGCCGGGGGTAAAAACTAATAATGAAATCTAAACCATTAAAACGAACGACACGTTAGAAAGAAAACCCGCGCTCATTTCTTCCTCCGACTTGTCAAACTACTAGTCAATTTCTCATTCCGACTCACGCTCAGTTCCTCAGCTATCCGGAAGAAAATCGGAAATCTGGCATCCCTATTATAGGAGGTCGTTCGCGACAAATAAGTGTGGGAAATTGGCTCGTGCGGGTTTGTTCAAATTTACGACTTAATATAAAGTAGCATTTATGGCGCGAATTCGGCGTTGGCGCGTGACTCTGCGCTGGTTTATATAGAGATTATCGCCTTGTAATTGCACGGTTATATTTTATAAGATTGCTGAAAAAACAGCATCATTTGGCACATGTTGTACGTTGGATTAATACTTCTGATTTTACGATTCAGGATTATCGAGTTTTATACGAAATGGTGTGTTTGCGAAATAAAGCAATGACCCACACAAAAACACTTAGCTTGTTTCATCTATCGTCGTATCGGTCCGATGGATTAAATAAATAAATACATAAAATATATACGGACAAATCACACAGATTGAGTTAGCCCCAAAGTAAGTTCGAGACTTGTGTTATGGGATACTAACTCAACGATACTATATTTTATAACAAATACATATATAGATAAACATCCAAGACCCGGGTCAATCTGAAAAAGATCATTTTCCATCTTGACCCGACCGGGAATCGAACCCGGGACCTCTGATGTGGCAGTCCGGCGTGATGACCGTTGGGCCACGGAGGTCGTCGATTTATATATTTGACGTCGGATTATTTATTTGAATATACATATATACTTTTTTTAAATATTATAGCAAGATTCAGTTGTATAATATAAACATATGTACTTATATTACTTACAATAATAACCTTGAGTGCCAAAAATGGCTACAAATATAACGTACTAATCATAAATGAATCAGAAGTGCGAATCAGTAAGCGTCACCAACAAGCTATAGTAAAGACAGATTTATAATAACTATCCTCTGATATAAAAAACATAAAATCTATTGGTTCTTTTAAAGCGAAACTCGCTCAATATATTTCAAAGTTTTAACTATTTCCTAATATTGATTTTGTTTTTTCTGGTTTTACTTGTTACAAAAAATATTGTACTGTTATTTATTGACATAAACATAAGTGATATGTTCTTTATTAAGTGTATAAAGTTATAACATTACTGTTTTAAAATTAAGTTCTCATGTAAGTGGCTTTGTGTCTTAATGAGAATAAAGTTCTTTAAACCTACAGTTACATGGAAAACACGTCCAGTAAAAAATATTTAAGGATATCTGATATCTCTGCCTGGGCAGATAATTATACCCAGGACTCTATTTAGGATGGCAGACGGCGAGCTATCCGCTAAACCACGTCGATCGTCAATTTTATCTATTCCATAGCATGAATATTTTATACACTGAACTATAATCGGGCGTAGAGCTCAAATAGTAGACTATTTGAGCCCGATGTATTTATTTAGGCTGGCGAGATCGGCAACTACGCTCCGCATAATATTAGGGTGTTATTTGAGGAAATATTTATATAGACGGAATAATTTGATGGACTGAATACATATGATAGCGTTGTTATATTGACAGTCTTTTGTTATTAACATTTACTATTTTGAAGTGTAATTTAATATACCGGTAAGATATATGAATAGGAAGCTATCTTCATCCTATCTCTCTCTTAATAATATCAAAATCAAAGGTATGTTAAAAAATATTTTCTGGATGGATTAACTGAAGATTTTCTTGCAAGACAATTGGCGAAAATTTATTCCCATATATTTAATCCAATATAGTACTGCCTAGTACCTACTAAGCAGTACTATGTGTGAAAAATTAATAATTGCGGTTGGTATAGTAACAGTGTTTAGGGATCGAATCGTTGTATAGAATATTTCAGTATTACGTCTTTAATTTCATCCAACTTTTCCAGATATCTTTTTGGTAATTCAATGGTCATTTTAAAGGAATAATAAGGAACCTATTGTACAAATATAACTCAGGCTTAATATTCTACTCTCAGAAACGTCTTCAAAGGCGGTTGTATCCTAATTAATTACATTGAGTCCTCAAGGCGCGTCGTCGCGGGTGTCCTTATAAATTAAGTATTCAGCACTGACAGGCGGATTTATTGTTGTCCCGAAAATAGTATTTTGTGTGAAATTCTATTATTTTCGTCGCATTCAGGAAATTAAAATGTACTTTTAATTTTACAGGTAGCGAGGTGTTGAGAGTTCAATTACTACAAAGGGATTTTTTTTTGGCAAGCTAGGTGTACTGCTTGGGAATCATACGAGTAGCTTCATTATTTGTACGGTCTGAAGTCGTATATATACGTGTCCAATCTTAAAAACACTGCCATCGCGATTTAGAAATGTTTTGTTTTTCGAAGCATTTTTGTGGCCAGCGTATCAGTTCGACGTCTCGTAGTCGGTTAGGTAATTTACGATTTCTATGTTAACCCCTTTTATCATTGGAGCGATATCGAAGAAAATATATACTAGCGTAGCGATACGGCGGCGTAAGGCTAGCTAATAGTTAGCTAACTTATTGATTTATCCGTGCACTTATCCGTACAACTGGATCAGATGACTCGGAATAGAATTCTATGTCTCTCTCTCTCTATTCTCCAAGATATTTATCATGTTCCTAGATCTTCTTCAACTCGTTCGAATCACAAATCTTTGTTTCTCTTTTTAACAAAAATTACCTTACGGATTTTGATAAAATTTGGTAGACATACTTCGAACACCTTGATTCACAAAATGGTCTACAATATCTCAAAATTGACACTGAAACAGTCGAAACAGCTAGTAATTGGATGCTTAGTCGTAAACAAAACTGAATTTCAAAATCCAATTCATCCTAACATAACAGCGTTAGGAGCTCATTGTCACACAAAAGTTACTTTACTCAAGTAGAATTTCTATGTCATTACGTGACTTGTCAAGCTGATAACACATAACTCATTTTGTCAAGGATGTGACACAGCCAGGTAAATTTAAAGGGCTCAAATCTGGGTCAGATTCGAGCGAGAAAATGCTGCGTATGTGACAGTTAGATAGATATATACAGGGTTATTGGTATTAAACGCAAAACCTTCCTAGGGGTGAAAGTACTCATAAATATGAACATCTTTTTGTATAGGACCGACTCTGAAATCTCAAAAAAAAATCAGCTGTTCCATACAATTTGCAATACCTACTCGCCCAAAATGTATGGAACAGCTGATTTTTTTTTAACCCCTTTTTACTTTCACCCCTAGGAAGGTTTTGCGTTTAATACCAATAACCCTGTATATATGTATACTCGTACCTACCTACATAAATATGTATGTACACATAGTTGACAATCTCCGTGGCGTAGTGACAACCACATCCATTCGCCGTCTGGAGGTCCACAATAAAAGTAACTAGCTCTTCGCCCGCGGGTATATATTTCCCACGGGAACAGTGTTTTTCCCGAGATGAAAGGTACACTATTTCCTTTTAAGTGCTTCTAATTATGTGTAGGTATATACACAAATATATAAAATATATATAAAAAAGAAACTTAACTGTATCTTCTCCAATCTCTAGAATTTTTTTACTTTTAAAAATGCAGTATAAAATCTGACACATCGTCAGGTACACTATACAAACAGGACGCGCCGTTGAAGCCCGTGGCTATGGCTTTTGTAACAGAAAAAAACCCCTTTGTGACGTCACTGGACTGTACCGGGAACGTGTGCATTCCTTTGAAATACTGCCTTTCCGTAAATATTATGGTATTTTAATTATGAGAAACCTTTGACATGCTACTGACGTTACGATGGAAAAAATATAAATTAATCAAACAAATCCTAAAACCTATAAAAAATTGGTGGATGAAAATTTTTAAATAATAAAAAAATTATATACGATAAAACCGCTCCATCGCTGAATATCTCTCAAATGACCACATTCGCAAAACACGATATTCGCAAAACATAATATTCTCATATCATCATATTCTCAAAACATCATGATCTAATAAGATGACATATCATACAGAATGAGCTAGAGCCCCAATGTAATTTGGTGGATTCATATATCTCAGGTATGTAGATGGCCTTATATCTATAGGTAATTGTGACCAATATCATTATAATTACATTGAACATGAACATTAAAACACATTCTTAAGAAAAACATTAAAAATCTGTTCCTAAGAACACAATTTGAACTCCATTCTCAATTTCCTTCCAGCCATACATTATCAGGGAATAAAGCGGAGTGCACATGGCCGGTAATAGTCCCTATGTAGTATTTTATTCGGAGATAGGGACGCGGCGGCGAATAGAAATGGTTCATTTTACTTGTAATGGAACGTGAACGTTTGAAATGAAAGTCCCTTTAGTTTAGACATTGAATGAAGCGTTATTTGTTCGGAAACAGCAGAAATGCAATTAAAACGAAATAAAAATCACTTAAAACATAAATTTAGTTAATTACACAACTGCTCAAAAAGGAGCGTTTTCAGGGATCATGTATGTTTTTTTTATTCGTTAGTGGAATCGATGGGCAAAGCAATTTTAATTTCTTCTAGATTTATGATTAAGGGTAAAACAGAGGCAATGGCTTTAAAATAATTACAAGGCAGATCGTAATTCCTTCTTCAAGGACATTTTTAATTCGGCCTAACAAATAGACCGACTGAAACAATCAGGCCTTAAGACGAACGTCTCGGGGATAAATCAGAGCTATCCTGAATCCCGAAATCTATTATCCTTCGGCTGTTAATTGGCCGGGTTTCCGGGAATCATTATTGGCGGGTCAGCTTGAAACGGTTTATTTATCGCGCCTTTTTTCTTTTTTTCTTTTAGTGTCAAAGTTATCAAGTTAAAAGAAAATAAAAATATTTTTTTCCGTGTTAAAGTTTTCAGTGTTATGACTAAAAATGTGATTTAGTCTTTTTTGCAATATAAAAAGTAAATTAAAAGACCTACTCTCTCTCTCAGCCGAATGACGTCCACTGCTGGACAAAGGCCTCCCCAGGATTTCCATAACGACCGGTCCTGCGCTGCCCGCATCCATGCGCAACCCGCGACCTTCACCAGGTCGTCGGTTCACCAAGTGGGAGGCCTGCCAACACTATGTTTTCCGGTTCGTGGTCGCCACTCGAGAACTTTTCTGCCCCAACGGCTATCTGTTCTACGAGCTATGTGCCCCGCCCACTGCCTCTTAAGTTTGGCGATTCTGCGGGCTATGTCGGTTACTTTAGTTTCTAGTACGGATCTCTTCATTTCTGATTCGATCACGCAGGGAAACTTCGAGCATAGCGCGCTTCATCGCCCTTTGGGTGACCTTGAGCCTTCTTATGAGGCTCATAGTAAGCGACCACGTCTCTTATCCGTATGTCATTACTGGCAACACACACTGGTCAAAGACCTTAGTCTTGAGACACTGCGGTATTTTGGACGAGAAGATATCGCAAAGCTTCCCGAACGCTGCCCAGCCGAGTTGGATTCGACGGTTGACCTCTTTCTCAAAGTTGGACTTACCTAACTGAACTTTTTGTCCCAGGTAAACATAATTGTCAACAACTTCGAGGGTAGAGAAAAAATCTTATTACTCATGAAAATCTGTACAAATTAGCCTTATATGCCTACTGTTGTATCATTTGCGAAGAAAAGTACTAGGTACCTAATATAAGATAATAAAAAAGTCTAGATAATGAAAATGTGAAAATAAACACAGATAATAAAGCAAGGTTGTATAAATCAGGAGGGCCGACGTAAATTACGATCAAGGGCGAGAATTTATACGGGCATAGTTCCTCACACGCAGTTACTCAACACGAATGGCCGGCCAGGAACAATATTGTACCACACGAGTAAATATACAGCACAGAGGCTAAACTCTCCGAAGCCATAAGTTTTAATGATGAATAAAACCTTACCTTTGAAAAAAAAGGAAAGGTCGTAAGAGACTTATTTGAGTGATAAACTTACCTTTCCTTACAAACAATTAAATTTGAAGAAATATTTTTATTTTATTCTATATCCCTTAGATTATTGGAATAAAGAGTTATTTTAATTATATGCTATACTTATGCCAGATTTGTGAGGAAAGTGTAAAATAAATCTATTCCTAAATTCCCACGTACGCAGAGCATGGGGGCACACCTACTACATGAATAATTTAGTGGTTTTTATAGTTTGTTGTCTGCCTGAGAAATAAATTTTAAAATTGGGAATATTACCTATAAGAAATGTCAAAATAATGTCTACGGGAAATATTTAAATTAAGATAATGGCTTCTTCATCTGATATTTACTCATTTGCCGGTAGAAACAAGTGGGAAGAGAGAAGTGTAATATACTAGAAAATGATATAGTGTAGGCACCATTTTGAATTCCTGAGATGAAACTTGTGGATCCCTGGTAGATTCCTCTGTGCTAAGTTTGTAGTTCATGTTGTAACCAATAATTTAATCGTATAACATGGCTTATTTTTAAAGTATCTTTATTAGCTACTAGCTTTTGCCCGCGACTACGCCTGCGTGAATTTCCCACGGGAACAATGTTTTTCCCGGGATGAAAGATATCCTATGTTCTTCTCAGTACTTCTATGTGTATGCAAAATTTCAGAAAGATTAGTTCAGTAGATAAAACGTGAATAGGAACCTAACAAACAAATTTACTTTCGCATTTATAACATTAGTTAGGATTAGGATAGTCTATACAAACAAAGATAATAATGTTTAATATAATAATTTCTGTATTTGAAAAAAAAAAATTGTGTAGCTATTACAGGAAGTTATGCAGTCATATTGGAATATAACTTTTTTTATTCGCGTTATAGCGATATGAAAAGTCGTTCATATGTAGAAATTGTATTTATATACCTTACATGTGTAGTAAGTTTATTTATTAACAGTTAATAATCGCTTTTATATAACTACTATTGAATAAAAAACTATACATGTAAAAACAAGAATCTATAGCTATTTTATCAAAGTTCATTAAAATAATGAAACGTAAAGTAATTAATAAAACAGCGTTCGTTACTCCGGATAATAATTGAGCTTAACAAACTTCCCCATTATGACTTTTAAGTAATTTTCATACGACGCCATTTAATTTATACAACAATAAAGTAAATTCCAGAACATTACAATTATTACAACGGAATATTCAAAACACGTTGAACTTTAAATTTTCTACAATGGCGCAAAGTTGTTCACACCAAAAATATTTTTCCTTGTGTACTCTTATCTTCTCGTTAAGGTAACTTTTGACCTTTTTTATATAAAGATTTAATTTCGATAGCAAAAGTTCATAGCGCAAATGTATAAGTGGATATGGTGGGTACTTACAAAATAACAAGCGTAATCAAGGGAAATATATAGTACATAGTTCCCACTCACTCAAATTATGCATATTTCCTGCTTCAGTCATATGATCCTCATAACTGAGGGTCGTGGCCATTATGTCGAATGAAATATACACAACAACTATCTTGGCAATGTTAATGGAATGATTTGCATTGCCTGCTCCATTTCACACACTAGCTGATAATCATTAACTAGAGTGCAGGTTTCCCCATGATGTTTTCCTTCACCGGAAGCAAGTGGTGGTCGATGACAACTACCATACATGAGCCAGATTGGCCTACAAACTTATGTAGCACGGGCAGGTTTTAAACCTGGGACTTTTGCAGTCATAAGCGGGCGCCCTAACCATTCGGCCACCGCTTCAATTGGATGTATATAAATCTTACCATTATGAGGAGATCCGTAGGAGAACTAAAGTAACCGACATAGCCCGCAGAATCGCAAAACTTAATTGGCAGTCGGCGGGGCACATAGCTCGTAGTATAGCCGTTGGGGCAGAAAAGTTCTCGAGTGGCGACCACGAACCGAAAAACGTAGTGTTGGCAGGCCTCCTACTCGGTGGACCGACGACCTGGTGAAGGTCGCGGGATGCGCATGGATGCGGGCAGCGCAGGACCGGTCGTTATGGAAATCCTTGGGGGAGGCCTTTGTCCAGCAGTGGACGTCTTTCGGCTAAGAGAGAGAGAGAAATCTTACCATGTGGTCTTTGCCTAGTAATAATTTTTATAGGAAAATATGACAAAATTACATCAACAATTTTTCAAATTGATGCCTACCTAGAGAATATCATAGACAAATCCGAGCAAAGTTGCACACCTTTCAAAAGACATAGTAAAATCCCTATGAAAAAAAGTCAATAACCTATCTATTTCAACAGATAGATACAAAGTGAGAAAGACAAGATAAGATATTCAAACAATTTGGAACCATTTGATATGAAGTAGATGAAAATGACTGTTAATAAAAATATTAAGAGTATCCAATCCAACTGCCTCACCCGAACGAACCCTTTCACAAACCGCTAATCTTTTTGGCATTCCGCTTTGTCTCCGAAGTAATATTTTAATTAAGGCGCGCGATCCTTCGCAATTAAAACTTCACGAGAAACGGCGTTTTGTTTTTGCCAATGACACAGATGCACAATGCAAATGAATGAACTTTGCCTTTTTCTGGCTGGCTTTTAGAATTTAATCTGTCTGGATAGAGATTATTCTGGCATGATTCGATTAAAATTTGTGCTATTATTTTGACTTAATGATTTTCTTTTTCACTTTTTTCATTGCTTTAATATCAGGCACCGTTGTAATGTTAAATCTACTTGTCCTAATTGTTACCTACTCTATCTAGTAACATAGTAGCATTCATTTTTGCAGGATTTCTGAAAAGCAGATCGAAGATAAAATACCGAAAATTGATATCGCCAACCAGGCGCGGTAATTATGGCAACATTTTCCAAATGTTAGACCACGGGCGATACCTTTTATACTGCCTTTATTTTGAAATTGCTAATTATCGCCTACCAGAAAATAGAGTTTTATGATTTGTAATCGATTTCGTCGTTTATATGTTTTCATATTAGATGCTTACGAAAGCGGTTACCACATCAGTGTCAGATTGAAGGGATGGACAGTCTGTCAAAATGGTTGCTCTTTGCTGCAAACAAAAGGAGTCAGCTTTTTCTCAAATGTCCCATTTAATTAAGCGCTTACAACGTTCCTCGTAAACTTTTACATGTCCATGTTTTTGCGAACTGGCAATTGTGGCGGATGTCTGCGACGTTCATTTGTTTCTACAATAGTGACCCGCTCTTTATTGTTTCAACCTAAACAGTTTTATGGCTCGTAGTAATCAGGGTAAGTAGATACTACATGTTCTGGGTCACCACTCCTGTAAGAATTTCAGAATAAAAAGTGCTTTATTTTTAGTTTCACTCTATTTATTTATTTATTTTACAGGAAGACCAACAACTACAATTTTAGTCTTAAATGTATAAATGGAAAATAGTTAGCAAAGGAGCCACTAAAGGTCCTCACAGACCTCTATCCGAATAACATACCTTGATCAAAATCCGTTCAATATCCGAAAAAAACAATAATATTATGAATAGCTTTGTTTTCATTATCTATGATGGCGAAAAATACATAAAGTTAATTTCGTGTACAATCATTTACTTCAAGAAAAATCAGTGTTTTAAAAAATCAGTTCTACAAAAGTTTTAATTCTTTTCTGACAATGTGGCTTCACTTCATTTTTCTACAACTCATACCAATTTCTGGTGTTTGTCAAAAGAAGCATTTAGGAAAAAACGTACTGCAAATTCCAAAAAGAATAGTTCACCATCTTTTGTATGCCTAACAATTCCCTGTGAGCATGTATGGCATTCCTTATTTACGATCTAGTTTGGAGTAACACAGTGACCTGCCCGAAGCCATCGCTGGACAAGTTATTCAGTTATTCATCAAGCTGCGTCAACGATTACGAATGATCTTGGATGTGACATAAACATTTGAAACCGTCTTTCTTTATACTATTTTGTTAGGGCTTTGAATGTTGGGTGCCACCGAAATTAAGTTTTTGATAAGGTTAGTGTCAAAGTTAACAGTAACAGTAAAGTTTACTTTTGTCATACTAACCGGTACTGTTAAAGTTACTGTTGCTGTCAAAGTAAGACGGTGCAACCCAATCTAAGTAAACCTAAGTAAAGTACCTACTAATAAGAAGAGTAGGATAGATTGTCATCAAGGATTTTAAGAAGATGGAAGATAGACGGAAGAAACTAATGGACGAGGTCAAGACGCCAAGGGTTGCAGTGCCGCAGAAAATAAAAAGTAAGATCTGTAAAACCACAGAGAATATAATACTATTCATAGTGTAAAACTTACAGCTTGGAATGGTTTTGCCTGTTACCTTCTCTGTTTCACACATTAGTTATTTTGAGGTCTATTACAATAACCATGGCGTTCAAGCTCACAAAGTGGACGTGGTACCTTAGAGACCACAAACCTGGATAGATACTATATCATAAAACAATAAAATGTAGACAAGTTACAGTGACATGGGTTATCAAATCTTCTACACTCTAAGGTCACCGGGTCACTATCTATTTCATGTAGCTTTTGTTGCTAGATTGGCTTGGACGCTCTTAATATGTAATAGTGAGCTTCCTTTGCAATCAAACCTTTAGGAGGTAAAGCCAAATTTACAATACTGACATTACAAGCCTCTTTGGTCAATTAGTCATGGTGTTCGTATTTTGATCCAGATGTCATGTTCAAATTCCATCGGAAAATTTTGTTTCCAGAAAAAATGGTGATGTTAAAGGCAAATGTAGCTGTCTGTAACTCTTCGAGCAACTAGGAATTCCACGCGCGGAACTAGAGTCCATGTTGCTCTAAATATCAACAGATTACATGATATCAGATCAGATATGGAAAACAGGTCTCTCACTTACCAAATCAAAATACGAACTCAGAATACAATGCCTGTCACATACTCTAACTAGAATAAGGTTTATTTCGTTAGTTACTGCATATGAAATCCAATTAAATAGGATCGTGAATTCCAGCTATCATCGGTTCTTCACAATTTTCCAATAACACTCATGGTAGCCTGAATTTTTCCATTGCACAAATGGATTTTTAAGCCATTGAAACATGAATACCTGGCTAGGCAAAATTTTTTTGTTATGATTTACTAATCCTCTATTTACCAATTGCAAAATAGTTTCATGCGTTAATTTGCTTCATGACATAGTTTATATCAATATTGATAGTAATAGATACATTGTCACGTCATTCATATTATCAGGAGTAGACGGAGTCAAGAGTTGCGAGGCTCAAAGGGCACATTTATTTTCTCTACTTTAACTCTGTTGTGAAGGCTCAGTATAAAGGTTGTCGGGCGTTTAGCTGTAAATTGGAACTTTTGGTGTAATTGAGATTCAGGAATAGTGACAGCTTGCTAGCCCATAGTCTATGAGAAATCTTCAGTTCATAATTCTTCCGTTTGATTGAGTAATACAATTTGCGCAAAAAAGTAAGTAGCTGGCTGGCATATTTTATTTTTTTCTTTGCTCTCAGACCAGCAAGGATAAAGTGATATTAAAAGTTTTTCCTTTAGATGTATTATTATCTGACAAAACACCCACAATCAAGATTCAAGGACCCTTACAAGGAATGTTGTATTCAACGATAAATACTTCGTTGGTTGTTATTAATTCTCAGAAATTAATATACCTACTCCTAGGTAGGAAGCTACGTATTTTCATTAAATTTTCATATAATTATTGTGAAACGTTACTTGAACTTACTTACTTATTGTTTAAAGTTCGACCACAATATTAAATTATTTTAAAGTGATTTATCCTTACAAATTATAATTTCACTCCTCTGCAATTCTTTAAAAACAATAAGAATGTACATGTTATTGCAATATATTTCCTAAGCCTAAACCTATTTCCTGTTTACGTATTTCCAGCGGTACAGGGCGTAGTCATCCCAATATCGGCGATGCCTGGGGCTAACAAAATTGGCGGACTAAAAGCGATTCCGAGTCTAGCAAGCCACAGAATTAGTAAAAGTACCTTCGTACAGAAGGAACACTCGCGAGCAACAGTTACATGAAAATTAAATAGAAATAATTAAGGTATTTTCGGTACAGGACAGGCAGGTTACCTAGTGTGGATCCAACTGTTATATCTTTAAGTGTAAAATGTAAGTGTGTTAATAAATCATTCATTCATTTTATGCATTCATATATTCATTCATTAATTTCTAGAGTTCATATTCCTGAAGCCTTGGTCTTGAGATAACGACGACGCCAGTCGTGGCGGTGGTGTGCGTTCTGCGGTATCGGACACAATGAAAAACGTTGAGGATGGCCTCTTGTATCGTCGATATTATCGCAGTGTTGAGGGGTAAGCGTGGTGAGTGGGGAGCAGCTTTGACGCTAGAACGTGCGTCTTGGATTCTCAAGCTCTATGAGCCACATAGTCAATTGGTTACTGAAACCGATTTATCGATCGGTAGACGAAATGGAAACTTGCATGGCGGCTCGAGCATTAACAGTCAACACATGAGTTTTCATACCATAAGTTATATTGGTTGAAAACTCATGTGGCTCGACTATCATTCGAACCTGGGACCTTTCGACCACAGTCTTAACCACTGGAACACCACCTCTTAAGGGCATTAAGTGGAGATATAAAACTATTGCCCCTAGTGGGGTGCGGTGGATATCGTACCTAACCTTCGGAGTGACGCCGCCATGCTATATGGCCTGTGGTTTATCTACATTAGGATGTATTTGGCAGCGGATTAACTGGAAGATGAATATTGACTACTCACAGTACGCAGGTAATGCTGCTAAAATACAGCTTAGAGCCTAAAATACTTACGTAATGATCTGTACAACTGTCAATTTTACGTTTTATGATTTTCTACGCTTATTAACCACAATGTAAAAGTAAGTCGTCAAAATGGTTTTGAAAACTCCCCAGTTGCAAAAAGTACTGTCACAATAAGTCCTCAAAATCTTTTGTTATTACAACTACCAAAACTAAAAGACGTAAATATACAAGGTTGTAACTTCTAAATTGATGAAAAAATTTGCATTTAGAAAAAGTTGAATCTGTTGTTGAAATTCACGAAAAACTTATCAGCCTTTTTATCTGCTCTTCACATATATTTTGGTATTTTTTAAAAGTAATTATTTAATTAATTAAACAGCGAGGGAACGCTGCAAGCGTCAAGGGCACTTTTGCACCAGGTATAACCCGGGGCGGTCTCTTTGACTTATGTTTTCTTTTTAAATTTTGTTATTCGACTTGACCGACCGACGACCTGGTGAAGGTCGCGGGATGCGCATGGATGTGGGCAGCGCAGGACCGGTCGTTGTGGAAATTCTTGGGCGAGGCCTTTGTCCAGCAGTGGACGTCTTTCGGCTGAGAGAGAGAGATTCGACTTGACATTTATTTTTGTTTAAATTATTTAATACTAAACTAAGATCCTGATAGCCGTTTACAAACGAGGCTTTATCGTTTCGATCCCGATCAACATCCTAGTAAATAAGCCCGGGATGCAATTAGGGGAGAACCCGCCAGTGGTCTGGCCGCGCTCCAAGCCTGCTGCCAAACCTCCTTTCTGCCAATTTTGCTGCCAAAACAACTTGAATAATGTCCTTTTTCGACGACGCATTATTAAAATTGTTGTTGTAAACTTTCTCATAGATATTCGACAAGGATTTTCTATCATTAATAGTATATTTCTTTGTCATAACACTACAAATTATGGAACTTGCAATTTGTTCGGGTCAAATCTTGGAAGCTAGATGAACTTATCCTACATAACTGAAATTTTCAAAGATTCAGTACCAACGACAATGCATTATTATGACCAACAAGACTAGATAGTGCTCCTGGGATCATCTTCCAACGAGGGAACTCCTCAAATGTAAACTGCACTAACATATGAAATCGTGAACAAAAATCTCCATGGTGACATAAAAGTCCCAATGAGCGATTTTTCTGACAGCTAATTAATAAAAAAAAAATAGTATTAAAAAGTCTCAACAGATAGCGTTTTATGAAAGCCGAGTCGTAACAGACAGTTGCACAAATTACAATATTGATACTTTTCAGATGTTTTTTTTACGTTTTTAAGTTTATTTAAAAAAAAGCCAATCCCGTGAATTTTTGCTTTTTGAATGGAACTCTTTCTCTCGCATATGGAACTATTATTTTTTAAATTTGGGTCTCGGAAAATCCCTCATTAAACATGTTTTTTTTTTTTAAAGTAATGATTTCATCGTTTATGATGCTTTTCGGAGGTATTGCGTCACTGCACTTGACGTGCTATTGACAGTCGCAGTGCTCTCTATATAAAAGTAAGCGCGCCCTTTCTACTTATATGGCTGACTTATTTTATTAGGTACTATTACTGGATTATTTGCTACCTTATGCAAATAGATGCCGGAGGCACGATTTCGTAATTATTTTGAAAACTTGTTTAAACGAGCAAAGATTTTTATTTGATTTGATCATTTAAATAGTAAACACTTTACTTTATTCATCTGAAATTGTTATCAACGGCATAGACGGCAGCCAGCGGCATACTAATTCGGTTTTATGTCGACCGCCTGCTTGAATAAGTAAATGGAATGAATGAAATGTGAATGATGAATCCTGGGATAACTCCAGGGTTTTTCGTAATTTAGAACCCAGCGCTGCTGTATCGAACGATAGAATTTACTGCTCGTTTAGAGAGTATTTGTGAAATAATATTTTTATTGCCTCTCGTAACTACTGTTGAAACTGCAAACAATAAATCTCAATTTCTCTCTCTCTCTCTCAGCCGAAAGACGTCCACTGCTGGACAAAGGCCTCCCCCAAGGATTTCCACAACGACCGGTCCTGCGCTGCCCGCATCCATGCGCAACCCGCGACCTTCACCAGGTCGTCGGTCCACCGAGTGGGAGGCCTGCCAACACTACGTTTTCCGGTTCGTGGTCGCCACTCGAGAACTTTTCTGCCCCAACGGCTATCTGTTCTGCGAGCTATGTGCCCCGCCCACTGCCACTTAAGTTTGGCAATTCTGCGGGCTATGTCGGTTACTTTAGTTCTCCTACGGATCTCCTCATTTCTGATTCGATCACGCAGGGAAACTCCGAGCATAGCGCGCTCCATCGCCCTTTGGGTGACCTTGAGCCTTCTTATGAGGCCCATAGTAAGCGACCACGTCTCTGTTCCGTATGTCATTACTGGCAACACACACTGGTCAAAGACCTTAGTCTTGAGACACTGCGGTATTTTGGACGAGAATCTCAATTTAAAACAGTATAATTTTAAACTACTAAATTTGCAACTAGCAGTCATAGATTTAAAATAAATACTATAGTACCTATATAATGATGAACATATTCTATCTACAGAAATCTCACAAAAACGTATTTCATCGAATATTTAGGTTTTGTATTTTAACATTTTCTTCTTAGCTATTGAAGTCAAAGGTTCTCAATTACAAATTAATCAAATCAACAATTTTGGAGACAATAGTACTCGATTAAAATAATTCCCAAATACCAATTTTTAGGGTTCCGTAGTCCGACAAGGAACTCTTATAAGATCGTTCAGTCCGTCCGTCCTAGTCTGTCACAGCAGAATATCTTCTACCTTTTTGGACTGATTTCCATGTAACTTGGTTCGAGAATACTTCACATAAAGATCTCATTTTTAAAAATACAAAAAATTAAAATTACCCCTTTTTAAGGGTACCTCCCCATACATGTAAAGGGGGGGGTGAATTATTTTTTGAGTGCACCCCCTTATGTGGGGTATCGTTGAAAAGGACTATGAAAATAAAGTAGGGTTTTTATACAATACTTTTTTATCAGCTTTACCATTTGCGAGATATAGCCCGCCAAAGTCGTTTACACGGTGTCCACCTCCCTGTAATTTCTAAAGTCTTAGACCTATAAACTTCAAATCACTCACATAAAGAAACAGACGCGGAAAATCTTATTTAAAATTATTTCGGGTATCCTGTGATGAATACTTTGACATTATAAATAAAATAAAAATATATACTTTTTTCCAAAAGAACTGGTTTAGGTAGCCGACCCCGTGAGATACGGGAAAAGGCTAGGGAGATAATGATGATGCAAGAAATGCAAAACAGCGCGGTGCCAAAAATGACTACGGAACCCTACTTTATGCGTGGTCCGACACGCACTTGGCCGGCTTTTTTAAATACTTTATTAATGAATAGAATTGAGAATTCGTTATGTTTACCTTACTTACAAACACTTTAAATATTTTATCACGTAATGTTATTTCTCAATTTAAATGAAAACAGTAGCGAAATCTAATTAAATTTAATTAGTCACTGAAATCGCTTCAGTAATCTCATGTTGTGAAAATTATAAATTCATTTTAGCTTCTTCCATTGAAAATAAATGTGACTGAGTTTTAAGGTCAAATGTCTGACCTTTGCTTTTGGATATTGAAAAGTTTCAAGCAATTCTATCTTGGATTTATCAATGAGATAGTAATTATATTATGATTTAAGTGTTTTTGATACAGCTTAATACTAATTATCTGCAATCATCATTAAATAGTAGGTACCATATAAATGTTGGAGACAGTAGCTGTTTAGTCTTGAAATATTATTTGGGATAAAAACTGTTTGAGTTATTCCCTGTTCTATTCTACAATATGCCTTCAATCAAAGATCTTTGCCTTCACTAGGTAGTATTTTGCAAGAAGGTATTTTACCTCTATTCAAACCATAGACCGATAAATAATATACTGGCTTAAGTATATAATAAGTCTATGATTCAAACAATCGAAATGTTCAAAAACTTGAAGAATCATAGACAAATACTTAATTAGAATGCGCATGGTCGCGCGGCTTGCCAGGATTATTTCAATTTATTTCCTCTATTCCCGCGCGGTCAACTTGCGTTCCATGTCATGCATTACTGTCTCTGATGTTCATTGCGGTCGAATTTACTTCAACGCTTTTCCCCTTTCAACCGAGTTTCAAAAACAAGAAGATTGTGTATGTTCCACAATAGTTATTTTTTATGTATGATAACAAATTACTCGTTTTTTTTGTATTCGAAAGAATATATCTCACGATGATGGTTCCATTGTCACCACGTCAGGTTCTGGCATTCCTTTTAGGAGCCTATCTCCCCTAGGCGTAACGTTTTTCTCTCGTCTGCTATGGTGTGGGGTATTTTTCCAAAAAATGGAACTGACTTCAATACAACACTCAAAATTGTGAAATAACAAAGTAAGCAAATTTAATTCAAGAAAGAAAAATGTATTGGCACCATCGAGATATTATGTACTTGATTGGCACATGCTTGAGTTGAAATCGGTGCTTACCCATTGATATAAATGAAAAGAGATAAAGGCTTAAATAAATCTCCCCATTCATTTCGATCCAAGAAATGAAAATAAATATGAGTTAGCGGTAAATAATAACTCGGCATTATTCCCCACAGCGAATCAATTCTGTCGTTACCACGCCACCGACGGATAAATAAGAGAAGGACAGAGACAGTAACCGATTAGATCAAGCCACTACAGGCACGTACTATATTGGATAAACGTCAAACTTGACGTATGGCTGCGTACAATACTCCGTCTTCCTATATACATCTCGCGTGGTACAAAGCATAAGATCCAGCGGCGAATCAGATTACCCGCCTGAGGTCGAATAGAACCCGGGTTCAAACCTACCTGTACCTTGTCACATGAGTTTGTAGACCAATCTGACTCATGTATGGTAGTTTTCTCATAGACCACCTGCTTCCGGTGAAGGAAAACATTGTGAGAAAACCTGCACATTGGCTGACTGTTTAGTTTACTAGTGTGTATACGGCTACTGCCACTAGATGGCGGTAGTCGTAAAAGTCATGTCAGATGCCTTTAGGCGACTTGAATAAAATCTGACACCAGTGTTAGTAATAACTCACTCGATAAGAAGAAGATCAGATAACTAGACACAGCAGGTGCGTAGCTACATCCCTGCTGTGCCTAGTTATATGATTCTCCTCTTACTAGCCGTATCAATTATACTGAGCCCCTGGACTACAGAGACCCCTAAACAGTGGAGTTCCTATAGGGTTGACCCGTTAAAGACACACCGGTCGTTAAAGACACACCGTCATTGGTTTATAAGGCTGGATTTTAGTTTTGGAGAAAAATCTTTAAGTTGGGCTGCCTTATTATTGTTTGAATCATACTCACTCTAAAAATAAATTGTCCGTAGTAAACTATGAATATGTTCAGTCATTATTTTCTATCAAAGGTCTTAGAATCTTCACGAATCAGGAACTTATGATGTTTGCCTACTGTGTAGATGGCTCAACTTTTTTCAATTAATGTCATGTCGCTTGTGACTTGTCCTCGCGGCTTTTCTATCTCCGCAACACAATTTACGTGATACGGATTGCTATCGTGATCACATTACCTAACGTTAATTCAAACAACTCATTTCCCGTTTCAGACTTGCTCTACTAAATGTTTGAACATATTGTCCCATTGTTGCAAATGTATAGTATTGGATAATGTTTTTAAGTTTTTATTTTTCATTTATTACTACGCCAGCAACACTTTTGTGTCCTGGTGTTGCAGTTTTTAATGGGCAGCGGTGATCACTTACCATCAGGTGACCCGCTTGCTCGTTTGACGTTCAATGTAATAAAAAACTAGTACTTGACTGTTTAGAAAAAATATGGATTGCTTTGTCATCTTTGTTATCTATATTTGACAAACTCCACGATTTTTTTATTCCTTTTAATACTTTAAAACATATAAAACTTCTAAAAGGTTTGAATAGGTACCATTTTTTTAACAAACATTTAGAACTGCAGTTATTCGAACAGTTAATGTAAACCGCTGCGACCCAGTAACTAAAGTTTAGGCGTAATTAAATTCAGCACAGCATACCACAGTGCGGAAATTTTGTTCCTACTTTATTTGAATGTGACTGCAAGTAACACTTACAACCACAACTATGCTAATATATGTTAAGCAGAATACCTAGAAATATGGTTTTCTCAGGAAACAATAGGTACGTTACTTCTTTTGCTGTTTAAAATACGATTCCGTATTCATATCAATTCTTTTTTTTTAATTTTCTTTTGTTTTGACTTGATATTTATATTTGTTAAAATTAAATTTAGTGTTTTTGTTATGATTGTCAAATTTCCAATAAAGGTAATCTCATTCTTTACTGCATTGAGATTTAATCTTACCATTATAGAATCTACCCCCGAGGAATATTGCAATAAGGGGTAAAAGTCTGTATGAACAACACATAAGAAACTGTACAAGCCAGAAATGCACAAACTTCAAAACATTTAAATGGGTTTGAATAATACAGAAAATGTGCGGAGAGTATGCGGCTACGAAAATATCTATGGAATTCCGTTTCGGTAAGGAATCTTTTCTAGGAAATAGCGAGGACTTAGGTTTCGATGCTTCAGATATTACACATGACTTTTAATATCCATATTATTTAAATGGGGACAGTAAGGGATATAAAAATAATATTAGAAAGGATTGGAAGGCCATGAGGGATACTTTTGCCTAGCAGTGGGATAATAAGTGGGAAAATGATGTTCTATACCTCCATATTCCTGCTCCTATCTATGAAGAAACCGTTGATTTATTTTATTTATATTGCAAAAATCAACCTTGATTAAACCGTATACTTGAATTTGAAATCGAACCGCCATATTTGTTCATTCAGTTCGTTTACTTCATTCGAAAACGGTTGTCATTTGACCCTCTCTTTTGTTCACTGTACTAGGTGTCAGACGTATTGGCTTCCAAGCTATATTTAAAAAGGAAATAATAATTTGAAGTTCCTACAAATTAATTAGTTTAATTTATCGCCCTAACCATTTATTTTATAGAAACCAGCGACTTTTTACCAACGAAGATATTTCCGTACAAGTTAAGGATAAATACTTTCCACATAAGTAGACCTTCCTCAAACGTGGGTACGATTAGTTGATGGCTACTTTAGCACCCTTTCGCAACGAAGACGTATTATTACAACGCACTCAACGTCACATATAGGTTTCATAAATCTTATATCAAGCTTTTGCCGCAAATATTTGTTAAGTGTTGCCAGTCGATTTCCCAAGCTTTCCCAAGTTTGGGTTTGACAGGGGACTATTTTATGGCATTCTCAAAAGAGAGAACCCAGTGTAAATCATCGACAGATTTTTTGGGGTACGGCTGTGTCGCACGCACGTTCTTTTAGAGTTTTGAATTACGATCAGAATTTAGAATAATAAGGCCACTAGAAATGGCATCTGCCTCTTTTTAGTACTAGAATGTTGATCGCTATAACGCACATTAAAGAAAAAGTGTACTGTACATACAGCAGTAAGTAATGAAAAATCAAAGTCGAATCAAAAATCGATTCAATTTTTTTAGTCTGTACCAATGACATTCTATAAAATGTCATTGGTCTGTACACTTCTAATACTCAACATCTAAGACGACCTCCGTGGCCTAACGGTTATCACGCCAGACTGCCACACCACACCGGAGGTCCCGGGTTCGATCCCCGGTCAGGTCAAGATGGAAAATGATCTTTTTCAGATTGGCCTGGGTCTTGGATGTTTATCTGTATATGTATTTGTCATAAAATATAGTATCGTTGAGTTAGTATCCCATAACACAAGTCCCGAACTTACTTTGGGGCTAATTCAATTTGTGAGATTTGTCCGTATATATTTATATATTTAAATGGACCACACTAAGTACTAAGCTTGTGTCGTGAGTCCAATGAATACGAACAGAAACGTGCACACTCAGAACCGCAAACAAATCTGTAAAAAAGGACAGTATTTGCCCGCGAATCGAACCCAGGACGGACCTACAGATGGCGTGCGGGCGTAGTGACGACGGTAACCACTACAACGCGGAGAACTTGATGCGTAGCGACTGCCCTTATGTCTATATGGATAAGGATACCAAGCGTTATTGACACTTCTACGTCTTTACGTGTTCTGTGGGGTACGGGGCGATGCCACACGCACAGTCTTTGGAGCTTTGAGTTACGACTGTGTCAATTGCAGTTTTATAGGTTATGCAGACTGTATTGTTCCGAAGTTGTAGGAAGTTCTTGTACATACGTCCTGCTAAAGATTATAAGGCATGTTTGTTACTCCTTCGCGCAAAAACTTCCGGACGGATATTCAGTTATTCTTAACGGTGATATTGTACCATTGACGTGACCAGACCATACTCGCGGCGCCAACTATGTAGTGAGCGTAAATACTATAACCCTCATTTAAATAGCCGATGATGATGATGAGGTAGAGTAAAATAGAAAATAAACATGGTACGTTTTATCCTGAATTTCTCTCTCTCTCTCAGCCGAAAGACATCCACTGCTGGACAAAGGCCTCCCCCAAGGATTTTTATAACGACCGGTCCTGCGCTGCCCTGAATTTCTACGGGTAGACATACATTTGTTATTTTTCTCAAAATCATTAGTACCAATTGTTAATTAATTTCTGATCGTGGTTGTTAAATATTAGATGGAAACATCTGACATTTATAACAACAGGTAGAATAATAAATGAATTATAATTGATTTCGAACTAACTCCCAAGTTGGAGAGTTGAAGTTTCCCTATCTTCAAGTTTGATAGTGTTGCTTTATTATGACAACTATTAATTTAATATTGCGGTTAGAATATAAATAATTAGTGGCTTCTGAGGTAAACATTCAAATTAATTTTCTTGGCTTTTACTGTTTTGAGCAAATCAGTTTTCAAACTTTTAGATATATGTATACTTATCAATATATTATGAACTAGTTTTCGCCCGCGGCTTCGCCCGCGTGAATTTTCCCGGGATGAAAGGTACCCTATGTCCTTCTCCGTACTTCTAACTATGTGTATGCAAAATTTCAGGAAGATTGGTCCAGTACATGAAGCGTGAAGAGGTAACAAACAAACAAACTCACTTTCGCTTTTATAATATTAGTTAGGATGTTACTGCGGCAACCTGTAGGGGGTGCCGACAGATAGGTAGTCTACTCAAGGGGTAGGTCCGACGGAAAAGAAAACAACCTAGAGGTTATTTATCCTTTACTTATTAACAATTGCCCACCGCCTCACGCCCTTCCATATATTACATAATAGATAGCACAACACTGGCCTTGCAATCCTGTCCACCACACACAGAGGGTCACACCACGTACTCCACCGAAGAACGTCTTCGCCGGCGGCGTCACTGACAGATCCACCCTGAACAGGCGGTTAGAAGGGTCCCAGCCAGATGAAGGCCAACCCAGGCGTGGGTAGTTCCAGCCAGATGGATGTAGGTAGCTTCAGGCGTGGGTAGTCCCAGCCAAGTGTAGGTTGACTCCAACCCGGAAGAAGGTTCCTGGAAGGTCCAGTGGCAATATATCAGGCACTAGGTAGGCAGTGTAGGTGTAGAAATCCCTTTCAGAAGTTAGGGACGAAATGCTTGGCCAGATTACATATAGGTAGAAATGAATTTACTTTGCTAGTCAGAGTTGAGCACTAAAGAAAAGACTAGAACACCTTACATAGTTATAAATAAATAGAAAATACGATGAGGACTCACCCAAGAGGGAAGTAAACAACACTAGTAATTAAAAAATAGCTAATTAAATACACTTATTAGTTTTATAATATCGAGCGCGGCGGTTCGTCTCGTCAGCTAACCAAAATCAAAGTGCAATGAAGTTTGCGCGGAAAGGCGCGGCGCGCGGCCGGAGACGCTCGCGAAGTTCACACTGGTTAACCCACTTATCAAAAGGATGGGTATGTAAAGATTTCAAATAAGGTTTAAAGTTAGTTTATATTTAGTTAGTGATATTTTATTGTTAGGTTAATTATTTTTATAAATAGTTCTATTTAATTTTATAAATAAATGTTGTATTTTAGTTTTAATGTTTATAT
This sequence comes from Ephestia elutella, assembly GCA_018467065.1. Taxonomy (NCBI): domain Eukaryota; kingdom Metazoa; phylum Arthropoda; class Insecta; order Lepidoptera; family Pyralidae; genus Ephestia; species Ephestia elutella. The sequence continues at coordinate 14,959,918 of CM031586.1, read as the reverse complement.
TTAGTTACTATTTTCGGCAATTGTGCTCGCACAATGCTACAATACCCCGCTGAATAGCGAAGAATTTTGCGTACTATTATGCAAAATTCGTCTAACACTAAAAGTCTAATATTTATTATCTCAACATGCAAAATTATCAATCATTCTTCACGCATTCTTACTAGCTTCATACTGTCTTTAGTATCATACGATTTTACTACAGACCCATTCGACAACAGAGTAATATAAATTCCGAGTGTCTATTATATTACTCAAGATAACAAATAAGGAGATATTTTAGTAGATATTAACTAATAATACTCATATAGATCATTGTGTAGATGTTAGGAGCGGATATCGTAGTAATATTAGATTTAAGTTTTTTTTTTGTTTTATATAAGTATCTATGTACTATCTTGTCTAACGATTATTATTATTTCTTTTTTCTTCTAAATGTAATAGTAGGTTAAGGTGTACCATTGCCGGTAGGGACAATGTACAGTTAGATTTGTACTAAACTTGTAGGGAGTTTTAGTACACAATACCTTTACTCGATATATGGGTAGACATATACCAAGTTAATTATATGTATAGTCAGCTATGTAGATAACTGATGAATAGAATGAAGTTGCGTCATTAGGGCTTATTTTACGAGTTGACAACCGCTCGATTTATTGTTAGGTAGTTTTGTAGATACCTAGAATTTAGTTTTGTCATTAGGGCTTATTTTGCGAGTTGACGACCGCTCGAATAGGAAAAAAAATAATCGTTAGGCTAGAAGTTTTTTTTATTTAATATAAAATGTATATATTTATTTATACATAGTAGTAATTAAGTTTAGTTAGTGATTAGGTTAGATAGGTACTTACTTTAAAGGTTAGTTATTTGTTATATTTTTTAGTGATAAGATTTATTCATATTTAAGTTTAGTTATTTATATTTAAGTTATTTTATTCTTTATAGTTAATTAGTTTTAAATCTTTGATATGCCAGTTTCGATTGCCACTGATAAGTACTTCATAAGTTAGTTCGTGTTTATTAAGTAAGAAAAATTTTATAGGGTGAGTCTCCATTTTAGTAAAATGAAAAACAGTAATCAGAAAAGTTACAGAAAAAAACCAGTAAGCAATTACGTAAGTATCGATTATATATGAAGAATAATAAATTGCAATTAAGTACACTAATATACAGTTTAGGCAATACCTAGTTAATGATTATGGTGTTCTGTACAGAAGGTTTAATTTTGATACGATTCGATGATGATCAATGAAGAATAAATGGATGCAAAATCAGTTGATAGATAATTGATTTTTTGTATGAAATTGCGAACTGTTACGAATCACGCAAGTTTATAACAACTATGAATTTACCAAATAGTTACAATACAATAGGTACAGTTCTATTATTTGGATGTTAATTAACCAAACGTTACCAACAGTAATTTTTTAATACTTAGATGTAGGTAGTTAGCAAAAAAAATATTTGAACTTGAAATACTAGGTAAATTTAGTTAGAAAACGTAACAGTTAACAGTTTTTGAGTATAGAATCAACAATAAGTAGGAAATACACACACCAATATAATAAATGTGTACGTACCAGTTCGCTGTGATCACCTCCTCGTTTACAACGGTTGCAATGCACTGTGATAGGACTCGCTAGACAAAGTAGGTTAGGTATATGGAAGAACGAAATTTGGAGGACAATTTCACCACGTTAGATGGGCGCCACTGCGGCAACCTGTAGGGGGTGCCGACAGATAGGTAGTCTATTCAAGGGGGTAGGTCCGACGGAAAAGAAAACAACCTAGAGGTTATTTATCCTTTACTTATTAACAATTGCCCACCGCCTCACGCCCTTCCATATATTACATAATAGATAGCACAACACTGGCCTTGCAATCCTGTCCACCACACACAGAGGGTCACACCACGTACTCCACCGAAGAACGTCTTCGCCGGCGGCGTCACTGACAGATCCACCCTGAACAGGCGGTTAGAAGGGTCCCAGCCAGATGAAGGCCAACCCAGGCGTGGGTAGTTCCAGCCAGATGGATGTAGGTAGCTTCAGGCGTGGGTAGTCCCAGCCAAGTGTAGGTTGACTCCAACCCGGAAGAAGGTTCCTGGAAGGTCCAGTGGCAATATATCAGGCACTAGGTAGGCAGTGTAGGTGTAGAAATCCCTTTCAGAAGTTAGGGACGAAATGCTTGGCCAGATTACATATAGGTAGAAATGAATTTACTTTGCTAGTCAGAGTTGAGCACTAAAGAAAAGACTAGAACACCTTACATAGTTATAAATAAATAGAAAATACGATGAGGACTCACCCAAGAGGGAAGTAAACAACACTAGTAATTAAAAAATAGCTAATTAAATACACTTATTAGTTTTATAATATCGAGCGCGGCGGTTCGTCTCGTCAGCTAACCAAAATCAAAGTGCAATGAAGTTTGCGCGGAAAGGCGCGGCGCGCGGCCGGAGACGCTCGCGAAGTTCACACTGGTTAACCCACTTATCAAAAGGATGGGTATGTAAAGATTTCAAATAAGGTTTAAAGTTAGTTTATATTTAGTTAGTGATATTTTATTGTTAGGTTAATTATTTTTATAAATAGTTCTATTTAATTTTATAAATAAATGTTGTATTTTAGTTTTAATGTTTATATTCAGTTACTATTTTCGGCAATTGTGCTCGCACAATGCTACATTACATTAGTTTTTATCTATGGCTTCGCTCGTCGCTCGTTCTTCGTTCGCTCAGGGGTAAAATAGGATTCAGTGAGGTAGGAGACCCAGTTTTATCTGGGGACAGGGGGGAGACTGTACAAGCGAAGCCACAGATAGAAACTAACATATGTACAGTTGGAGGCAGATAAACCTGACTTCGACTGTACATTTATGTATCACTCAGAAACTTTTATTCGTCGTCATAAATCAACAAAGTACGCGTAAACAAGGTATCTTAGGCCAAGTTGGCTTCCAAAAAATTGGGTGTCCTTGGTAGAGCAAGGCGATATTTCTTAGCGGCGCATCGCCTTCAGCTGTACAAGGCACAAGTAAGGCCGCATATGGAATCTTGCTCCCATCTGTGGGCCGGGGCGCCACAATACCAACTTTTCCCTCTTGACCGCGTTCAACGTCGTGCAACTCGCATCGTCGATGACGAGATTCTCGTCAACCGTCTTGATCCTCTGGCTCTGCGTAGGGATGTCGCATCCTTGTGCGTTCTCTACCGCATCTATCATGGGGAGTGCTCTGAGGAATTGTTCGACGTAATACCTGCCGCAAAATTTCACCACCATACCACCCGTCACAAGTTGAAGTTTCATCCATACCATCTGGATGACTGGCTGTTAACCACCGTACGTTATAAAAGACACTTCTTGCCACGTACGACAAATCTGTGGAATCAACTTCCTGCGGCGGTGTTTCCGAACCGATACGACATTGGAACCTTCAAAAAACGAGTCTACGTCTTCTTGAAAGGCCGGCAACACTCTTGTAATACCCCTGGTGTTGCAGTAGTCCATGGGCAGTGGTGATCGCTTACCATCAGGTGACCCGCTTGCTCGTCTGCCGCCCTATGTTATAAAAAAAAAAAATCTTGTTTATTTAAAAATATCTCGTTTCATTTTCTTACTTAAAACCCATCTGCACTTAAAAATACTTATTCTCTCTGAGAACACAATACAACTTTATGGCATAAAATTGCAAGAACAACAGCGTTAACCCAGCAGGTCTTAATAAAAACTTATTACAAGAAAACTTTAATTTTGCAGAATGTTCCCTATCTTGTTATAAGAGAATTAACATTCTTTCGCTAAATGAGCTGCAAGGGTTGGTGTTTCACTACGGAATCTACTTGCAAAGTTGTAACATACCTAAGTTTTATTTTGAAAATTGCATACCTACGTAGTTTTTGTTGAATCAATGCCAGGCTGTCACACCGGCGTTCCTGGATTGTATACCCGGTCTGGTCAAGATGGAAATCTTTTTCATATTGACCCTAGGTCTAAGATGTTTATTTTTACCTATATGTATTTGTTATATAATAAAGTATCGTTGAGATAGTATCCCACAACACAGGTCAAGAATTATAATCTTATTTTTGAAGCTAACTCAATCATTGTGATTTGTCCGTATATATATTTATTTATTTATCGATAGACCATTATTTGTCCATAATAATAATAATAATTTAATATTTTTACTCGGTTCCTAACCAAAATATTAAAACATTTTTTTTTTCAATTTTTTTTGCTCCTATCTTCTTACGAATATACAGAATCTCTCTACTGATCAATTTACATAATAATTTTATTCGGAACCCTCAAATACGTTTCAAATCCCAAAATTTCCTTAAATCCTCATATCTAGCGTGTATATTTGATCAATAAGGCTTTATATAAAATGTTGCTAGTAAAACGCCTTATTTTTGTAAGAGCCGATAGCGGCTCAGCGTGAGATTAGGTTTTGGGGAAGCTTTTAATATTTACATTTTTTATGCTGGCAACTCCGTATGCTTAGGAAGCGGGGCATTCCGGGAATAAGATTTTGCGAATGCATTTTTATGGAAAAAGGAAGGGGCTTAGCCAAGCAAACACTGTTTCATTCATGAAGCTATTTTTGCATTCTGTTTTTATACCCGACTGATCTAGAAAGAGGTATTCGTGTGTTTCAAAATGTCTTAAATGTGTACTTGTGTAGGTTAAGTGGAAGGCAGATCTTGTGACGTATCAGAAACATAATTTAAAACCGACGATAGAGAATTGAGGTTAATACTCAACAGACCAGAGCACAGCTCATACATAGAATAAAGTTCCCTTTAAGATCGCTTGATTTCTTTGCTAATATGTATATTTGTATAACGCAGTTTATATTTTCCACCCTAACGTAGATTCACATTAAAGTAATATAATCTAAAACTAACTAGCTACAGTTATAGTATCATGCACGATATAGATTACTTCAAGTTGTAATCGTAACGAGAATACAAGTAAAGAGCCGTTTCAAAAACCGCCTCTTTCTGAAAAATAGTCCCTGAACAATAAAACAATAATAACGGTTGAAACGAAAATGTAATTAAAGGCCATCAATTACCCGTCTGTTCGTCTGTTCTGCTGAAATTTCGTAAGTAATTAAGAGTGCACTTCCATTGTTCATTTGCCGGCATTATGTTGTAGGACCAAGCATAGAGTACAGCAGTATTCAGAGTCTCCTGTTGTCATAGCGATAAATCCGGTGACTATTCCTTCCGTTTTAATGGGCAAATAATCATAATTCTTCGATAAAACATTTATTATACAAGAATATTATTATACATACTTATTAACCTATTGTAATACGTAAGCATATGATTTAATCGCCTACGTAAAGGGTACAAAATAATCCTATCAGAAGTATATACTTCTCATTTATAATAAATGCAAACTTCGTAAAGATTTTTAGATAGATGTTTTGTAAATTTGTTACTTCTTCACCCACAATCTACCAGACTTATTAGGTATACAAAATCTCTTTATTTCATTGGTATAGTAAAATAGAATCCGGTAATGGCACATAGACTAGATACTTTTCCCGAAATTCTTGAAAAGTAGTTGCCTTGGAAGTAAATAAAGATGACTCTGTCTTCTCACAATACTCTGTGGAGATTATGTCTGCATCGATGGCTCGTGCACGTAGCCTGTCGATGCTTCATGGACAATTTACGTTGGTCCGCTGCCCCCACAATGCACCGCACGACACGTATGCTTTTCTATTCGGCAAATAATAACGTTGCCATGGAAACAGGTAGTCTGGGTGCCTGCGGTGATAAAATAGAGATTTTAGGTGCTATAAGGTATTTTGCGATGCAGAATTTGTGTGCATGATATGAAGTTGTTTACAATGTTAGTACCTACCTTCCTAGTTTTTTTTTTGTGTTTGTATTACTGGTTATTAATAGTAGACTGTTTTTTCTTAGGAAAGGCCAAATATGTAAAGGCCATAGTAAAACAGTATAAGGTTCTACCCGCCTTCGATCCACCCACCTAATGCTGAAAAAAGAAAAGAAGAATTAATGAGAATTAATTAAAGATTTTATGGTTTGAACTCTACGATTTAAATGAAGAAACACTTACTTACATCCAGCGAAACACATATAACTGTCTACTTGGAGCGTAACTTTACAAATGCCTACTTTACCAACCACTTTACTTTACCAATCAATAACCATAACTTACACTATACAATGCCTCCGATCCACAAACACGATAAAATTAACGCTAAACTTCGATAACAGTAAGCCTTTGGCGGTCAGCTGTTGCAAACTTGAATTTTAACCGTGCGGAGTTAGCGACGCGTGGTGTTGCTAAGATAATACTGTCACAGAGGAGGTATAACAAAGGCAAAACTACTTTTCTATACACAAATAGATTTTTTATAGATATAAATGTCAATGTCACCGCAAAATAGTAAATAACTTTAGACTATAATCTATCTCGCGAGGTTGTAAAGTGTCGAGAAATTGTCAAGTCAACGCATTATTTTTCGAATCTATCGACGTAAAACTGTCGCTCTCATCCTGAATGTATCGGTTCATGTTAATGTCATACGAAGAGTATGCTAGTAATTGTAGAATTATGGACAGATTTGAAATATGTTACTATTTATTAGCATATTTGTGTATATAAAATCCTAACTTCCTAACTAATATTATAAATGCGAAAGTAGTTTGTTTGTTTGTTACCTCTTGACGCTTTATCTACTGAACCAATCTTCCTGAAATTTCGCATACACATAGCTGGGAGTACGGAGAAGGACATAGGGTACCTTTGATTCCTGGAAAAAGCACCGTTCCCCTGGGAAAATCACGCGGGCGAAGCCGCGGGTGAAAGCTAGTATTCAATAAATCTATACTTATCCAGAAGTGGAAATTTTCATGTAAGGTTTGGGAACATTTTAGGTAGCTTAAATTCAACACATGGTTTAAACATTTTTACATTTACCTCCTTTCATAAATAGTTTATAAGATTTACAAAATTTGTCAAAAATTTAATTTCCAATCCAGACATACTTTGGATATGACATGTATCAGATTGCATATCTAGTTACATTGTCTCTATACTAGTTTCCTCTGTGCTAGTTCCTAGTGGTCTATTAGACACTCTGGCACAGTTATGTGGCTTAAAGTTAACGGTCTCAGAAAGCCTAAGCTGTGTTTATGAGACACCAGACGGCAGGCTTAACTGGTGGAGATAGCTTCTTGAAGATGTGAGGAAATTAAACTGTTATTTATGCGTAATTACCGAGGAGCTCGGTAGCGCATTGGTTCGCGCGCTCAGCAAGCGATAATGGCGGTTAAGCAACTTTCGTTATGGTCTGTTACGGGATGGGTGACCAAAAATGTATTATCTTGAGCTCTTTCGTGCTTCGGAAGGCAAGTTAAGCCGTTGGACCCGGTTGTATTTGCACTCGTTAAAACTCACCAGTCCGCATTTGGCCCGAGTGGTGGGTCAAGGTATCCATCCCTTATCAATCCATAAAGAAGGTAGGTGAAGGTACGTGCCCTAGCAGTGGGGACATTAAAATGGCTGATGATGATGTGTAAATCTTGTCTTGAAATTTCCCTGCTTTATGTACAGTCAGGGGCAGATAAAACTGGCCCCCCTGAGATAGAATTCAGTGAGGTAGGGGGGTCAGTTTTATACGCCCCCGACTGTACCTACCTTACACATGAGTTTATCTTAGTTTTCTTCTTTGCTTATCGATAACAGAAATCGGAATATGGGGCAGAGGCGCGTTATTTGCTGCCTATAAGCTGTATAGGACTCTGAAGTTAAACTTACTCTCTGTCAAACGAATAAACCGATTTTAGTGCAGTTTTCAGTCGAAAGTCTTCTACCGCGCTAACGCATAGGTATTAAACTTATGTAACACCGCTCTTTTCCGAAAGTACGAAAAAGTTCGGTGTACGAAATGGCACAAGTAGATCGTTTGGGAATAGAAGAGGGACGTAATCCGGATAAGCCGCGCGACCATACGCATTCTAATGTCGACTGTTCTGAGGTTTGTATGGAGAAAATGTTTTACCGCAGTTTTATTAGGATTTAGCCTTTTCTAATTGCCCTTTAATTAGTGTGGGTTGTTGACTATTGTCATTTGTTTTGAAAATAAAAAGTCGAACTGTTTTTGTGGATTTTAGTTTACAACATTGACTTCTCTCCCTTCTTCCTTATGTGGGTGTAAGTGTGTGTATGAAGAATATGCTGTAAATCGACAAGAAATGATAGAAAAAAAAACAAACTTATAAATAAAAGGAATTACCATTTATTAATTTCTAAAATTTTTGGTGATGTGACTCTCTCTCTCTCATCTGAGTGCTTACCCCGTTGCATCCTCAGCAAACGCGTCCAGCCCAGGGTCCACTTCCCCACCTTTTCTTCTCCACTTCGCACGATCTTCGGCATCCATAGTTGTGAGACCATTCGCACGCATAGCATATCCTCTTAACAACAAAATGGGTCATTTACTCACATATCGAAAAAAGAAATATCTTAAAATGTTGGTAATAAAACAGAAGATAAAGAGGCCAATTTCAAATTCAAAATCTGTTTAATAGTGAGGAAAGATTTCCCTTGGAGCTAATTTATGTCCTCTCCGAGACGGATCGCGACCGGGAACTCATTTCGCCTGCTTTACATTTCTAACGCTCTACCATCTAGTCCCATTGCCACCCAGTATCTGTCCCCACTGAGGGACATCGGGAAGAAGTATCAAATATCATCAGTAGTGGGTAGATATTACTTTATACCATCCCATGCATCAATGAGTTTAGTAAAATGTTTAATTTTTTTTTCTTAACATACCTATTAACTTACATATAAATAAATACGCTTATATCATTACGATCTAGCCTTTTTACAGGCTAATGTGTAATTTTATATTGTCCTAGTTTTATGAATAAAAATGTTTAATGAAATTCTGTTTTCTTGTTTCTGTCTATGATGAGGATCAACGCTATTACTATTTGCCTGAGGACCATCAGCTAGTGCTACTAGAATTAGCGCATTCTCCCTGATGAACTGTTATAAGAAGGTTAAGTTATAAACAAACCCTTATTAAAACATTAAAATAATCTCTATGACTATTGTTAAAAATTAAGGTTCGCCAGTAAAACTGGCGAATCTTTAAATTAATGGCTAATTACTGCTTGTGGACAAGTATATGCTAGTAGTTTGTAGCTTTGAGATATAATATGTTATGATTAAATAATTAGTTATCGACGTGAAAAAGAACCTTCTTTGAAGGCCAAGTTTCAATAAAAAATTTTGACTTTGACTTTGACTATATATTTTAGTAGCATTATCCCCAGATTTATATTACCATGGACAGATCAAAATAGTTACTACGTTACTACTTTGTCCCACTGATGGACAAAATCTAGGCACATTAATAGATAGATAGATAAAATACGAATAAACAATCTTTACAATTTTTATAGACAAAATGAAAATTCTAATGCCTTTTGCTGGTGGACATTGCTACATTTTTTTTCGATGTCCCCAATAAGGGACAAAACCTAGGAGACAACGGGAACAGACGCGCTCAACGCAATCTCGTAATTAATGAGCTAGGGATAATTAAAGATTCGCGTATTCAAATGTTTCTTCTGGATTGATGTGGATTCATTCGCGTCTATTGAATATTGAATGAGATGGTGGGAATTGTAATATTGATGTCACATTGAAAGGATTGAAACGGTGGGGACTCAATTGGCTAGATAGACTCAACTTAGCTCCAAAAGGGCGAAGTTTCTAGGCGTATATATATAAAGGGTGTTTTAAAATTAAAATTCATTTATTTCAGATTTCATAGACCCATATAAAACGAGGATGATTTTTTACAATTGATATGAAATTGACTTTATTCGACGGATAGTCTTTTGACATTATAATTTAAATATGATTTCTGGCATTGTTTCGCGATGAAGCTCATTTTTGGTTAAATGGCTACGTCAATAAACAAAACTGCTGTATTTGAAGTAAAGATAATCCTCAAGTGTATATTGAAACACCGTTAAATCAAAAAAAACTGACTGTTTGGTGTGCTTTATGGGCTGGTGAAATTATTGATGCTGGCCAGAACGTTACAGTGAATGGTGACCGTTATAGAGCCATGGTTATTGACTTTTTCGTTCCTCAATTGAACAACCATTAGGTGCAGGAGCAGTGGTTTCAACAAGACGGCGCAACATCGTGCCACAATTGATTTACTGAAGGAAACGTTTGATAACCGCATAATTTCACGTTTCGGACCCGTGAATTGGCCTCCAAGATCGTGTGATTTAACGCCGCTAGACTATTTTCTGTGGGGATATGTGAAGTCGCCAGTCTACGCCGATAAGACCGCAACGATCGACCAATTCGCCGCTTTAATGTCGATATATAGCCACATATGTTGGAAAAAGTTATTGAAAATTAGACCTCCAGATTAGATTACGTCCGAGCCAGCCGTGGCGGTCATATGCCAGAAATCATATTTAAATTATAATGCCAAAAGATTATCCGTCGAATAAAGTCAATTTCATATCAATTGTAAAAAATCATCCTTGTTTTATTCCATTTCAAAGTTCTATCCCTCTAAAAAAACACCCGTTACATCTGAGTTTATATTGACATTGTTTGTCGTAATTCAATTGTATGAGCTGAAGTGTTTGTATGTTTCTAATCTTATAAATTTTTACTAGATTAGAAACAAACTCTTTATATTATCAAGCTCATAGTTGAAAGTAATAGGATTAATGACTACATTTTTTTCTAAGTTCTTCCTTTAAAACCAATGTAAAAATTTAACAATTAAATCAAGAGGCGCAGTGCAATGTTACCGAGGCGAAAGCTGTAGTTGAAAGTTGCATAAAATAATTTCAGCGAATTAAGCTGCCCTGCCATTGAAAACGAGATAGGAACTAAATACTTATGTGCTGGACTGAAATACTTATTTCTTTCTTTCAAAGTTTTAAAATTCATTTCTATTTAAAATTTATACATTTTATAAAGTTTATTTCTTTCTTTCAAAGTTAATATAGGTATTTTAAATCTATCGTTACAGTTTACATTGTACCAATGCGATAGAGAAGCGATTCGATTCATTTGTAGCATATGACATACAAATCTGTTCTTATGAATTCGCTCAGAGGACATGCAAACAGGCCCTTGATTCTATAAATTACAAACGTAGATGTTGTGCGTCAGTTGTGTCTCAAAGGCCAAAGAAATCGTAATAAAACATAGAAGTCTTACAGGGATCTTGTCACTTTATTTCAATTTCCTTGGATCTTGAGACACAATTGAAACACTACATTTACATTAGTAATTAGTGGAATCGGCCCCCTGGTCTATACTATCAACAATATTCTAAATTTACATCTAATTAGTATAGTTCTTGTTGACATTGTGTTATGTAATAGTAATGATTTTTTATAGAAGAGCGAGGTTTTCTAACACAAGCATCTTTCTTTGCTTAAAAGAAAACCCCAACCTCTAGTACCCAAGTAGCAAACAAGAATATAATTAAATCTTACATATCTTAACTTCATCTAAAATAAGAATTAGGTACCTAATTTTAAAAGATTTCGTCAAGTCAATTTATTCTTTAAAACTAAATAGTTTTAAGCTAGCGCTACTTAAGCAATTTAAGAATACCTAAACCCTAGTTAAGTAGTTTTATAAACCTGTCAGTATTAAGTATGTCTACATTTAAATCAAAAAAATCTATTTTTCACTTTACTCAGAATATTTGAAGGTTCACTTAAGACTCAGTGGTATAATTAAAGTATTGATTTAGAAATTCAAAGTAAATATTGATTCTGTAGATAAACTTAAGATGATCTTAACACTCAGTTCTAGAAACGGTTTTTCTAAAGAATATTTTATTTCTTTTTTCTCTAAAGTAGGGTCCAAATAAGTACGAAGTAGAACTACACTAATTCAGTTTTTAGTATTAGTTAAGTATAACATAATACCAAACCTAGTTAAGTATTTTAAAAACCCGTTAGAATAAAGCTTATTATTTCTTAGCCTAAAGTCAACCTTCAAGACACCTTCAAGATATCTCGAGATTCAAGTTTAGATCTCTGCAAAACCCCCACTCTTAAGTAGGGTTAAAGTTTGTCTAAACAGTAGTATTAACTCTTTCTTACAATTTTCCTAAATACTGTGCCCACTTTATCTTAACTGTGTCTTGAGGGATATCTACTAGATATCTTCAGGGACATAATTGTCTTAGCCAAGACAATGGCAAGAATTAGTCTTTTTGTCTTCAAGATATCTACAATTCTATTTTAAGACATTTGATTGCTACTTGGGTAATGATGTATTGTTGTGAGAAATAAAGAAATTTTGATTTCGATTTTTGAGTTCCATTAATCAGTTACGTTCCCTTGGGAATTTTGTGATAAAACAAAGACACGTTACTTAATTATCATCAGAGATCCATAACAATCTAAAAAAATATATTTGATTACCTGCCAATCTGATACCTATTGCAAGGTCTTTACCGCTCTACCGCAAGTACCATCAAATATACAATGTAGCAAAACATTGATTTCTCCTCTTTCCTATACTAAGTCCACTCATCCGATTGGCCAATTTGTGAGGGAGAGAAAAAATTTGACAATTTTTACAACAGCAAAGTTAGAAAAGATGGAAAAGAAAAACTTTTCCATCTTTTCTAACTTTGCTAATACCCGACAGGGTTCATATTGTACCTACTAAAATAGATAGTGGATAAAATTGAATGTTTAATATGAAATGCAATAAATTTATTTGAATTTGATACCTACTCAGTTTCATCATTCAAACCTGGTGCGAATATTTAGGTGGTAGAAAAAAGGCACCCTGTATAACTTGCTGTCCTGCACCTCCCCGTGGTCGTGTATTAACAAATGAGGAAGTAGTAGTGGTAGGTGGTTTGTTTTCCTCCCCACTTACTTCATGATATTGCTCTTCCCTTTCGCCGTCCGACATGTTGGCAAGAATGTGAGGTTATATGTGTCAGGGTATGTAATAGATTATAATAATTGATAAATTTCTAAATATATACAGGTTACTCCCTGTCAATAAATATAAATTAGCTCTCAAATTGAGATTAAATAGGAATTATGGCTGAGCACTATGCTTTTTATTCATAGCGAAGCCCAAATAAAATATTAATTATTATATTATTAATTATAATATTATTTAGTAATATTATAATAATTACTATGAATTGTATTAAATGTATGCTTACAACCCTGTCGCATATAAACCTTACAAACACTAAAGTATAATAACTTTACAGTCAATGATATCACCAAAATTTCAAAATAACAAATGAGCGAGTTTAAAAAATTTAAAAACTATTTTTTAGAAAAAACTGCCACTCTCACAGGACTCAAAGGCTCAAAAATATATATGTTCGGGCGCCATTGTCGTGTATAAAAAATAAAAAAAAATAAAAAGAAATAAAAAGTGTATGTTGTGGTGGTGTGCTGTGCGCAGGGGTCTCCAACTATTTGAAGTGAAGACGGGCAATATCCCTGCGCAGTGCGATTATACACGAACAATTACTTTAGAGAGAGCCGGATGTAATGCTCAGGATAGAGCCTCGCACTTTTGAAGTACAAGGACCTCTTGTCTGGTAAGCCTTAGGTCCTGGGAGTCATGGGCAGGGTGATATCATTAATACAATATGGTTGGGATAGAATATAGCATTTTATTCCATAAACACACTAGCCGCTGAGGGCGGGCACATGTTATACTAATACCAAGATCTGATAATTCTTTGCCGCAATTAAAAGTTAAAATTAACATAAACCAAATATAGGGTACCTGGCCAGGTCCGTACACAAACGTCTGTGCGCACTTAGAACGTCGTTCCGTTCACCGTTATGATCCGTTGGGTTCGAACACTGGTGCTGGTCGCGTAATCAAAGCGGCGTGGCGCTCTTGCAACGCTCCGTTGTATGCGGGATAGTAGACGCTGGCTGGACCTTCCGAGGTTTGCTCTGAGCCACTACGAGGGACATCGGATCGAAGGCGGCGAAGCGGCCTTTGGAAATAAGGTTAGGATCCGTGTGCTGCACCTTGGGGTCGCCGACGACGGGGCCTGCGCTGTGGCATGCGGTCCACGGTCCGGGGAAACCGCACCCTCTGGCGATGGGGGGACACTCCAGGAAGCATCAATTCATATGCCGGGCGGGCACGTGGATATCAACAGCTCATCCTCCTGACAACTTCGTGGCGGCAAATATCCCCTGTGTCCTTGCGCGTATCGCGGATTTAAAAGCTAAAGGTTAAACTATAGTCCCATGACGGGAAGCCGAGGGCGGCGAAAGTGAAAAAAACCCCAAAAATTTAATAATCGCTCAAGACATGTTACATGTCGTAGTGGCCACCCAGGAAGAGCAAGATCCCTCGCCACTCGATTTGACATTCCGCCTCGTCGCGCTCCATTCCGCTTAATTCGGACGCACGTCAAACCAACTTTTAAACATTCTTTAAAAGAACTAATGTTTAAATAAGGTATTTATTCGTTGAATATTATAACAATCTAAGTCGACGATATTAAAGGAGAATAATTAAAATTCTACAACAATCCAGCCATGATTTCTTATTTGTTTATGATAAGAAAGGTTGGTTAAGAACTGATACGGAACGTGTGTCACCAGCTGTCAATGTCAGACGTCCAACTCTGCAGGTTTTGTTGACAGTCTAATTTAATCATAGAATGTTTTGTTATGAATGTTTAGTTTTTGATATAATTCCGTAAGTACACAAAATCGCGTCGAGTTATTGCTACCAATGGTTTCGGCGTGACTCAGAGAACGTTTTGATGTGCGGGTCTCCCTGTCTTCCTATCAAGTATTGTAAAAACAACATATGAAATTTGTGTACCGGTGTTTCACTTTCCAATTCAATTTGTCTGGAAACTAATGGATTTGAATGCCTGCTATTGTGATGCGTCGAGAGCCTATCATGCAGGTAATACGCCACAGGAATAGTATCCCAATATATCAACTATTTCGCCTAAAATATGACATGCAAAGTTGACCAGTTAGAAGTTCAAAATAATTCTGTAGTTATCACTACAGTCCCTGGAAAATATGTCGAAAAAATATTTCAGTTATGGCCAATCTAGCGCACAAACTTTAAAGAAGTCACTAAACAAAAAGGAAAAAGTGACCCATTTCCCGGACTAGACAATGCTTTTCACTTAAATAAATTACTTTTGTTGTGAAGTGCCGGATAGTTTGTGGAGATCCACGTTGTTAAATATGTTGTTGGATATTTTTGAAATGTTTGATTATATTTTACATTCATAATAGACTACTAGCTTTTGTCCGCGGCTTCGCCTGCATGAATTTCCCACGGGAACAGTGCTTTTTTCCGTGATGAGACCCTGTGTCCTTCTCAGTACTTCTAACTATGTGTATGCGAAATTTCAGGAAGATTAGTTCCAGTAGAGAAAGCGTAAAGAAGTAACAAACAAATAAACAAACTCACTTTCGCTTTTATAATATTAGTTTTTAAGTTTTTATAATATTGATTAGGATTAGGATAAAATACCAAGAAAAACGTTTTTTAGAAAAAAACTAAATACACCAAGAAAAACGTTAGAAAATTCAATTCAGTGATTTAATTTGGAAAGCGACCTTAAATTCACATCAAATATATATGAAAAGTTATAATAATACCAATGTGTCCTGAGGGGCTTCGGAATTTTTAATAACATCCGAGCGGGCATCCATAGGACAAACTGACAATAGGGGTCCGTCAGGAATCCTATTGTTGATGTTTCTACCGCAGAGCATGTACTGCGTATGGAGATGTGTGTGTATACTCACTCATACACGTATATTGCAGATAATAAAGTTATTTACTGTGTAGTGAATTAAATGAAGGCTGACCTCTGGTTCGGACATGGATTGTTACCGGTTGATAAAAAGGATGAAACTATTTGAATTAGATATTTAATAATTCTGCATTTGTCTAAATAAAGAAAAAAAGAACTCCAAAGTCAAGTTATTGCTTAGTATTGGTATTCTCGGCCATAAGAAGTTAAGAGTGAAAAGAGAAGTAAAAGTTATTTACTTTTTAAAACAATTAATCAAACATATTTTGAATTATGACTTTCCCACGGTAAAATTCAGAAGCAGGATTTTCATAAAGATTATATTGTTTTGAAAATGTTAAAATATCTCAAAATACAGGAATGTAGAAACGAGAGTCGCGTGGCAAATTGCTAGACGTATTTTGGGATTAGTGTTTGTATACACTCTCTCTCTCTCTCTCTCTCTCAGCCTAAAGACGTCCACTGCTGGACAAAGGCCTCCCCCAAGGATTTTATCCATGGAGGGGTTTTGCCGTAAAATTGTATTTTTTGTATACACTAACAAACACTAATCTCAAAAATACGTCTAGCTATTTGCTCTCAAGATTTTTGTCTCGTACGAGACGAGTGTGTCTTGTTTTGTGGAAAATATTAGGTATATTTTGAAATTTGTCGTATTTTACTGAGCAAGTCTGAATGTATTGTGTGTGTTTTAGTTTGTGTCAAATAATTTTTTATTCTATTCTATTCAAGTCTGCGGTCAGGTATCTCAAGCTATCAGGGCACGGCAGTGCCCCCGCCAAGTCGAGCGCGAAGAAAACACTGCCGTACCACCCTTTACTGGAACCATTTCGCCGCATTTTCAGGCCCCTATTTGAGAACCTCTGGATAAGACCAGAACGAAGAAATTTTCGTCATCCAGTAAGCTATAATCACATACTTAAAATCCACAATTTCAAGTCTGTAGGTCATTTAGTTCCGAAGTTAAGCGAAAGCAAAGTTTCGCATTTTCGACACTCACTCACTCACGCATGATCATCAAAATAGAACTAGTACTTCCCATAAACTCAGATAGCTGAAATTTGGTACAGAGTTAGGTTTTAATGGCCACATAAAGGGAAAACTATAAAAACTAGGATAATCGTAGATCTGGAGTACCTGGTGACCCTGATTAGAAAACACAAGAGCCCAACCAAACTATTAGAGATCGACATACCGCTTTTACAAAAAATATTCAACTTGGTGGGCCGCTTCATTTGATGTCAAAAATCGAAGGTCTGAAGTATCTCATGAAGAACCCTCAGCTGGTCTCAGCTGTATTAGAGATTACCATATCTCTATGGCAACGCCCCCTTCTATTGCTACATAGAAAAATCGACTGTCATTGCAAAAGTCCAGCGTAGAGGGACACATCTTCTTATTTAATCTAGCCTATAGCGTCACACTTTTGAGCGAATGTTTCCCCTTCTGCTTAATCATAATAAAAGAGTAATTACATTTTTATTAGTTTTATTACTACCATAATAATTACATTTTTATTTTTAGTGCTTCTTCATCTAAGTATTAGTTTTAGTGCTTCTCCATCGGATTCTGTCCTGGGCAATGCACTTTGCTTCTGACCAGGAGAGAACGACTGCCTTTCCGCTGCAACTGTACGCCGCCGCCAAGTTTGCTTGGGTCGACCAACTTTTCTTTTGTCCTGTGGTATCCACTCGAGAGCTTGCCTAGTATATGGGTCTCTTCGAAGCGTGTGGCCGATCTATAGCGTTGCACATTTCTCAGAGCTCACGCTTGGAGATGATCTCTGGCCAGAAAATGCCAAGTATTTGCCATACGCGTTACCTCTATAATACGTTATAACCGTACATATTCATCGGGATATTGTACCAAGTTGTATTTCGATTGTACTTAAAAGACAAATTTTTCGTTGTTGTCCATCGAGATATTATGTACTAATAGTAAGTTGTATTTCGATGTTGTTGTCTGTTTTCATTTTGCTTTTAAGAGTTGCCCGCTTCTTCAAAAATTACCCTAAGTTCAGTATGATAAATTGAAAATATTATGCCTCCTAATGCTTGATAACGAAAATAAGGTTATCAACTTGCATGAGGCCCCAATTATGTCGAAAATTGGTAATGATTATGGTGGTTTAAATGATATTGTTACATTTAAATTGTCAAAGTGCTGAGGAATGAATAAAAAATACTCATCATATTTTTTATTCATTCCTCAGCATCGTATATTTTGACCCTTAATTTAGGGCTAAAACCCTCAATTTGATAACACTGATCAAGTGTCAAATAAAAAAATCCCTACATATCAAATTAACAAACGAAATTTTATTTACTTTTGTTTGGGGTAAGCCACAAGTTGGAAACCCTGCTCGTGATAGGCCAAGAATGACAGACAATAACCATTTTTTTTTAATTTATTTGGTCTCTGGTTTTTAGAACACTGGCTGTATTATTGCATGGGAAAAATAAAACTTCGATGAAGTTCTTATTTTTTCCTTGGAATCGAGCTAATTTTCAGTTATTCCTTACAATATTCCATGGAAGTAATAAGTACTTTGTTGTACAAAGTACTTACTACTTCCATGCAATATTCTGTGGAATAAATTTCTAGAACATAGACATAGGAAAAAAAAATCAATTAAACATTTTTTTGCACAGAAATAAAAAAAAATTAAAGTTTTTTTGCTAGCTCTATGGTCTAAAATTCTAGTAACCAATCTTCATGGGTATGGTATGGTCATGGAAGCAATAAGTACTTTGTACAACGGTATGGTTCATCTCATAAATGTTGACTTCAAGAGTATAAAAGCTCAAGCTTCAGCGATCACTGAATACAACCGGCTTAGGCGTAAATACCGCGCCGATCTTACAGAAATTAAACGGTCTAAACCGTCTAAAAGATTAAATAATGAACGCGAATGGGCAATACGAAAAATTGTTGCTTACTGTACAAGAACCAGAACCGGAAAAAAATAAAAGAAAGATTTGTAATAATAATAAAACTACTCCTAAAAAGAAAAAAAACTGTGTCAAATAAGAAAATTTAATAAAATAAATCAATATGTCCACGTTTCTACAAAAAGAAGTGAAATCCCACCAAAAACATTCTGTAAAAAACTAGCCAAGTCTCGATGGAGCTGTTTGTTTATCTCTAAAAAGTAATGAAATCTAGACAAAGTCGTTCCAAGTCTCAGGTTCCTTACTGCGATTTCTTTATTATTATATTTAATGTTGTGTGACTTGGCCGTTGAACATTCTTTATACATTAGTGGCTTTATCAAGCCTACAATTGACTGGTTATTGAATCAACGTTTTCCAAGTGGCAATTTTCCATCGTCAATGGGTAGCGGTTCTGGCGACAGATTAGTGCAATGGTGCCATGGAGCATTTGGTTTTGTACCTTGTGTACCCTTCAACGGCCAAGTCACACAACATTAAATATAATAATAAAGAAATCGCAGTAAGGAACCTGAGACTTGGAACGACTTTGTCTAGATTTCATTACTTTTTAGAGATAAACAAACAGCTCCATCGAGACTTGGCTAGTTTTTTACAGAATGTTTTTGGTGGGATTTATTTTACGAACTCAAATTAAAATGATAGTTGTAGCTTAGGTAGTACTTTACCTTCTTTCAGAGTGCAGAAGAGAATCAGGACTCTATGTTACATGAAACGCTTTTATAAATAATTGAAAAAATTAAAAAAATCCTATCCATACTAATATTATAAATGCGAAAGTTTGGATGTGAGTTTGTGAGTTTGTGAATTTGTGAGTTTGTGAGTTTGTGAGTTTGTGAGGATGTTTGTTACTCAATCACGCAAAATCTACTGGACGGATTTCGATGAAATTTGGTACAGAGGTAGATAATGACCTGGAATAGCACATAGGCTACTTTTTATCCCGGGAAAAAGCACTGTTCCCGTGGGAAATTCACGCGGGCGAAGCCGCGGGCAAAAGCTAGTATGTAATAAAAATATAATAACAATCTGTTTTCAAAGGAAGTCTAAAGGTGAGAGGTTATGTAATTTAAACAACCAACAGAATATTGCGATTTTTCCCGATTGGTCCCGGCTAACAACACACGTGAGTATCCTAATCTTCTATATTTATATAATAAAACAGTAAAAATATTTTGTCTGTACATTTAGTATTTTTGACTGAAATTGATACCTAGAGGGACACTTAAAAATAATAAAAGAAAGCAAAAATTTTTTTTTTTGAAATTTCTTGTCTGTCTGTATGTATAAGTATATGTACACGTTTCACGCAAAAACTACTGGACGGATTTGAATGAAACTTTTTTTTTTTGTATAGCTATTAAGCCTGGGCAACATATAGGCTATAATTGATTTTGAAAACTGGAACACCTGATGAAGAACCTTAACCATCGACCTTAACAGAACAGCTAAACTATAAGAAATATGGAAATGGTACCTTTGCAAAAGTTTATCAATCTGACGAGCATTTTCTGTTGACGTATAAAAATCGAAGATCAGGATCATCTGATGAAGAATTCCAAGAGACCAGCTACACTATTACATATATGGAAATGGCGCCTAAGCAAAAGTCGTTCAACGTGATGAGCATTTTTGCTGACGTGTAAATAGACAGGACACGGGATAGGACAAAGAGGGACTCGGGATGGGAGTGGTGGTACACGGGAAGTTGTAGGTAACGAGCAGACGAATATCGTTTATTGAATGAAATATTACTTTTGATTCATTTTTACACCACGGCTGTACTACGGAAGTACCTAATATATTCCCGCGGGACACGTGATAACCAAATGGCTGAAATTTTGAGTACTGGAGTTTAGGTTACTACAGTTTGGAACACAAAAAGATTTTTTCAACTAAGCGAAACTCACGCGGGCGAAGCCGCGGGCAACAGCTAGTCCTAACTAGTATTATAAAAGCGAAAGTGAGTTTGTTTGTTTGTTTATTTATTTCTTTGTTTGTTTGTTACCTCTTCACGCTTTATCTACTTAACCAATCTTTTCTGAAATTTTGCATTCAAATACATATAAGTCTGAGAAGGACATACCTTTCATCCTGGGAAAAAACACTGTTCCTGTGGGAAGTTCACGCGGCGAAGCCGCGGGCAAAAGCTAGTCCGTAATAAAAATCGTAATGTCCATTTCTCAAGTTAGTTTTAATCAAATTAACCACCAGAAGTAGAACTTCGTTATTTACAAACGACTTTACCTAAACTTGACGAATCATATTCACATAAAAATTTACATTATTTTAAAAAGAAACTTGTCAAAACAAGATTAGATTTATGTAAACCAAAGTTTACATAAATCTAAGAGAACAAATGTTAATCAAAGTTATAAGGTTAAAACAAAGAGCTGCAGCGTGTTTAATTCATTTAACGAAGTGTAACTTAGTACCAAAGTTGGAAGCCGGGAACCTCGTACGGAATCTTCAAACTGATGAACTTTAAACTAAAAGATAAAACTAAATGTATTCCAATTCTGAGGAATGTTCAGAATATTATAAGTACAGTCATGAGCTTAATTTTTTTAACATGTATTGCTCGTGACTGTACAATCTGTAAAAAGGACTAATACTGATTTATACATGCTTTAATTTACCTTGTAATGTATGAGCAAAGAGCTCCCCCCTGACATGGCACTACACGAAGATGTTCAAAAAAGACCCATCTACTAGAAATTATTAGTTTCACCGCGCTATAACTATCGACATATATCGATTTGGTTATTTCTATTCTGGAATCAGGACAGGTGTGGCGGTGGCTAATGTTCGAACTAATATAAAAGTTCCTTTTCACTTCTCATGCTCTGAAAGTGCTTATTTGTGCAGGGATATAGGCTGCACAAAATCGAATTTTGTGCACAAGGGCATTAACGTATCTACTCATAAATGTATCTATAAAATGCAAAGAAAATGAGCCATACAGCCAAACACGATAAAAAGTTCATAGATGGAATTTGTTATTCTATAATATTTACTTTTAATTTATTTGCCTTATGTGTTTTTTAAGACATAAAAGATATTAAAATTTAAATTCAAGTACGGTAGGTTATTTAATTAATTTAAGAAAAATATTATTACAAAATTAATTTAATAATAGGCTGTATAGGTCTGCAGCCCAAGCCTATCAATGTCGTAAGATTAAAAAAATAAAGCGGCGGGAAACAGCTCTTGTTTTTTCGTGCGTTTATTAATTTCTTCAATTTGATTTATTTCCTCGCAATCGAAGTGAAAAGCAGAGTTTATAACTCGTCCACAAAACGATTTTTATCCTCGACATTACTATCAGCCCTCGCCTTCGGCTCGGGCTGCTAAAAGTCTCGGATAAAAATGATTCGTTTTGTGCACTTGTTGTAAAATCTACTATTTATACACGTCTAGATTAAAATAGCTTGAGTAGAAAGAGACTCAAATAACCATGTT